>JARQOC010000006.1:358361254-358961254 GCA_033576535.1 Allobates femoralis
TTTTTTATGGGAAAACAGTACGGGGAAAAAAATGTGTAAAAAACCCTTTAAATTTACAAAGATAAAAATACCCCCAAAAAAAATAAAAAATTTATTTTTTTAAAAAAACGCATGTTTTTATATTTTTTCTCAAATGCATAGGTGTTTTATTTACTATCCTATGTGTATATACAAATGATTTTTTGTGATGAGGCTGCTGTGAACCTTTTATTGTGTAGATAGATTAAAAAGATGGAGAGTTATGGGTAGTTGGGGGGGGATGGGATAGATAGATAGTAGATAGATAGATAAAATAAATAGAAGAAAAATTAAAAAAATATTAGCAGCCCCCGGGAAAACCCCCAATAAATGCAAAATATGCCCCCGGGAAGTGGAAAACAGAAATAAAAGTGCCCCCTTTAAGGAGTAAACCTGTAAATGGACCTGTTTTTACTTACAGCTTTTTATTAAAAGGTTATTTTACCCAAAACAAAAGTCCCCAACTGCAAGAAAATATGTCTTCACCCAATGGTGTTCAAAGACAAATGTTGATTTGACAGCATGGTCTTTTAACCCATGTTCCATGAATAAAAAAACCCATTGTGACATCATCCTATGCAAATGAGCACTGCATACGGGAAAGCCCAAAAGAAAGGGGGAAAGTCACATGCAGCTTGACTGATAGGTGAGTTTGACAACGTTTTAAGTCTGTTATTTATATAAAGTGATGTATGTGTGTTATCAAATTTCCCCCCCGGGGGGGGAGGTAGGCGGGGGACCATCAGTTAAGCTCACCTTGTCAGGTTTATGGGCAAACAGTTACGGGCCCAAAATGGTTAAAAACCTATTTAAAAGATAAAATACCCCCCAAAAAAATCCAAAATTTTTTTTTTTTAAAAAAACGCTTTTTTTATATTTTTTCTCAAAATGCATAGGGTTTTACTTCTATTATCCTATGTGATATACACACATGTTGGTAGTGATTGAGTTGCTGCTGTAAAAACTTTTATTGTAGTAGATAGATAAAAAAAGATGGAGAAAATTATAGGGTAGTAGATAGAAAATGTATAGATAGTAGAAAAGATGTTATAGATATCAAATATTAGCGACCCTGGTAATCCCATCACTGCAAACACTGTTTTTCCCAAAAGATGGAAAAAACAGTAGTAAAAGTGCAAACCGTCAAGACGTAAACTGTGATGGAGCTGTTTTTACTATACGCTTTTCTATTTTACGGGTTATTTTTTTTTCAAAACCCAAAAAGTCACCAACTGCAAGAAAATATGTCTTCACCCAATGAGTGTTCAAAGACAAATGATTGATATTGACACAGCATGGTCTTTTACAGCCACTGTTCCATGACATCACATAAGCCATTGTGACATCATCCTATGCAAATGAGCACATGACATACAGGAAGACCAAAGCCACAGGGCAAGTCACATGATCAGCTTGACTGATAGGCCTGAGTTTGACAACAGTTCTAAAGTCTGTATATTTATATAAAGCTGAATGTATGTGTGTGTATCAAAGTTCCGCCCCGGTAGGGGCATGGTAGGACAGGGACCCATCAGATCTAAGCTCACCTTGTCATGGTTTATGGGCAAACAGTTACTGGCCAAAATGTGTACTAAGAACCTTATTTACAAAGATAAAATATCCAAAAAAAATCCAAAAATTTAGTTTTTTCAAAAAACGCATGTTTTTATATTTTTTCTCAAATGCATAGGTGTTTTACTTCTACCTATCCATATGTGTATATACACACATGATTGGTAGTGATTGAGTGCTGCTGTGAACCTTTTATTGTAGATAGATAGATATAAAAAGATGGAGAGATATAGGTAGTAGATTAGATAGATAGATAGATAGTAGATAGATAGATAGATAGATATCAAAATATTAGCAGCACCCTGGTAATGCCAATCACATGCAAACACTGATGTTCCCAGAAGATGGACAAACAGTAGTAAAAGTGCTAACCGTACAAGGACGTAAACCTGTGATGGAGCCTGTTTTCTACTATACAGCTTTTCTATTATACAGGTTATTTTATCCAGAACCAAAAGTCACCAACTGCAAGAAAATATGTCTTCACCCAATGAGTGTTCAAAGACAAATGATTGATATTGACACAGCATGGTCTTTTACAGCCACTGTTCCATGACATCACATAAGCCATTGTGACATCATCCTATGCAAATGAGCACATGACATAACAGGAAGACCAAAGCCACAGAGCAAGTCACATGATCAGCTTGACTGATAGGCCTGAGTTTGACAACAGTTCTAAAGTCTGTATATTTATATAAAGCTGAATGTATGTGTGTGTATCAAAGTTCCGCCCCCCGGTAGGGGCATGGTAGGACAGGGACCCATCAGATCTAAGGTCACCTTGTCTTGGTTTATGGGCAAACAGTTACTGGCCAAAATGTGACTAAGAACCTATTTACAAAGATAAATATCCAAAATCCAAATTTATTTTTCAAAAACGCATGTTTTTATATTTTTCTCAAATGCATAGGTGTTTTACTTCTACTATCCATATGTGTATATACACACATGATTGTAGTGATTGAGTGCTGTAACCTTTTTGTAGATAGATAGATATAAAAAGATGGAGAGATATAGTAGTGATAGATAGAATAGAATATCAAAATATTAGCAGCACCTGGTAATGCCAATCACATGCAAACACTGAGTTCCCAGAAGATGACAAACAGTAGTAAAAGTGTACCGTCAAGACGTAAACTGTGATGGAGCCTGTTTTCTACTATACAGCTTTCTATTATACAGGTTATTTTATCCAGAACCAAAATCACCAATGCAAGAAAATATGTCTTCACCCAATGAGTGTTCAAAGACAAATGATTGATATTGACACAGCATGGTCTTTTACAGCCACTGTTCCATGACATCACAAAGCATTGTACATCATCTATGCAAATAGCACATACATAACAGAAGACAAGCACAGGCAAGTCACATGATCAGCTTGACTGATAGGCCTGAGTTTGACAACATTCTAAAGTCTGTAATTAAAAAGCTGAATTATGTGTGTGTACAAAGTCGCCCCGTAGGGGCATGGTAGACAGGGACCCATCAGATCTAAGGTCACCTTGTCTGGTTATGGCAAACAGTTACTGGCCAAAATGTGTACTAAGAACCTTACTTTACAAAGATAAAATATCCCCCAAAAAAATCCAAAAATTTAGTTTTTTTCAAAAAAACGCATGTTTTTATATTTTTTCTCAAATGCATAGGTGTTTTACTTCTACTATCCATATGTGTATATACACACATGATTGGTAGTGATTGAGTGCTCAGTGTAACCTTTTTTTGTAGATAGATAGATAAAAAAGATGAGAGATTATAGTTGATAGATAGATAGATAGATAATAGGATAGATAGATAGATAGATAGATATCAAAATATTAGCAGCACCCTGGTAATGCCAATCACATGCAAACACTGATGTTCCCAGAAGATGGACAAACAGTAGTAAAAGTGCTAACCGTACAAGGACGTAAACCTGTGATGGAGCCTGTTTTCTACTATACAGCTTTTCTATTATACAGGTTATTTTATCCAGAACCAAAAGTCACCAACTGCAAGAAAATATGTCTTCACCCAATGAGTGTTCAAAGACAAATGATTGATATTGACACAGCATGGTCTTTTACAGCCACTGTTCCATGACATCACATAAGCCATTGTGACATCATCCTATGCAAATGAGCACATGACATAACAGGAAGACCAAAGCCACAGAGCAAGTCACATGATCAGCTTGACTGATAGGCCTGAGTTTGACAACAGTTCTAAAGTCTGTATATTTATATAAAGCTGAATGTATGTGTGTGTATCAAAGTTCCGCCCCCGGTAGGGGCATGGTAGGACAGGGACCCATCAGATCTAAGCTCACCTTGTCATTGGTTTATGGGCAAACAGTTACTGGCCAAAATGTGTACTAAGAACCTTACTTTACAAAGATAAAATATCCCCAAAAAAATCCAAAAATTTAGTTTTTTCAAAAAACGCATGTTTTTATATTTTTCTCAAATGCATAGGTGTTTTACTTCTACCTATCCATATGTGTATATACACACATGATTGGTAGTGATTGAGTGCTGCAGTGAACCTTTTTTTGTAGATAGATAGATATAAAAAGATGGAGAGATATAGGTAGTTGTAGATAGATAGATAGATAGATAGATAGATAGATAGATAGTAGATAGATAATATCAAAATATTAGCAGCACCCTGGTAATGCCAATCACATGCAAACACTGATGTTCCCAGAAGATGGACAAACAGTAGTAAAAGTGCTACCGTACAAGGACGTAAACCTGTGATGGAGCCTGTTTTCTACTATACAGCTTTTCTATTATACAGGTTATTTTATCCAGAACCAAAAGTCACCAACTGCAAGAAAATATGTCTTCACCCAATGAGTGTTCAAAGACAAATGATTGATATTGACACAGCATGGTCTTTTACAGCCACTGTTCCATGACATCACATAAGCCATTGTGACATCATCCTATGCAAATGAGCACATGACATAACAGAAAGACCAAAGCCACAGAGCAAGTCACATGATCAGCTTGACTGATAGGCCTGAGTTTGACAACAGTTCTAAAGTCTGTATATTTATATAAAGCTGAATGTATGTGTGTGTATCAAAGTTCCGCCCCCGGTAGGGGCATGGTAGGACAGGGACCCATCAGATCTAAGTCACCTTGTCTTGGTTTATGGCAAACAGTTACTGGCCAAAATGTGTACTAAGAACCTTACTTTACAAAGATAAAATATCCCCAAAAAAATCCAAAAATTTTATTTTTTCAAAAAACGCATGTTTTTATATTTTTTTCTCAAATGCATAGGTGTTTTACTTCTACCTATCCATATGTGTATATACACACATGATTGGTAGTGATTGAGTGCTGCTGTGAAACCTTTTATTGTAGATAGATAGATATAAAAAGATGGAGAGATATAGGTAATAGATAGATAGATAATAGATAGATAGATAGATAGATAGATAGATAGATAATATCAAAATATTAGCAGCACCCTGGTAATGCCAATCACATGCAAACACGATGTTCCCAGAAGATGGACAAACAGTAGTAAAAGTGCTAACCGTACAAGGACGTAAACCTGTGATGGAGCCTGTTTTCTACTATACAGCTTTTCTATTATACAGGTTATTTTATCCAGAACCAAAAGTCACCAACTGCAAGAAAATATGTCTTCACCCAATGAGTGTTCAAAGACAAATGATTGATATTGACACAGCATGGTCTTTTACAGCCACTGTTCCATGACATCACATAAGCCATTGTGACATCATCCTATGCAAATGAGCACATGACATAACAGGAAGACCAAAGCCACAGAGCAAGTCACATGATCAGCTTGACTGATAGGCCTGAGTTTGACAACAGTTCTAAAGTCTGTATATTTATATAAAGCTGAATGTATGTGTGTGTATCAAAGTTCCGCCCCCGGTAGGGGCATGGTAGGACAGGGACCCATCAGATTTAAGGTCACCTTGTCATGGTTTATGGCAAACAGTTACTGGCCAAAATGTGCACTAAGAACCTTACTTTACAAAGATAAAATATCCCCAAAAAAATCCAAAAATTTATTTTTTCAAAAAACGCATGTTTTTATATTTTTTCTCAAATGCATAGGTGTTTTACTTCTACCTATCCATATGTGTATATACACACATGATTGGTAGTGATTGAGTGCTGCATGTGAACCTTTTTTTGTAGATAGATAGATATAAAAAGATGGAGAGATAAGGTAGATTAGATAGATAGATAGATAGATTGATAGATAGATAGATAGATAAAATGATATCAAAATATTAGCAGCACCCTGGTAATGCCAATCACATGCAAACACTGATGTTCCCAGAAGATGGACAAACAGTAGTAAAAGTGCTAACCGTACAAGGACGTAAACCTGTGATGGAGCCTGTTTTCTACTATACAGCTTTTCTATTATACAGGTTTTTTATCCAGAACCAAAAGTCACCAACTGCAAGAAAATATGTCTTCACCCAATGAGTGTTCAAAGACAAATGATTGATATTGACACAGCATGGTCTTTTACAGCCACTGTTCCATGACATCACATAAGCCATTGTGACATCATCCTATGCAAATGAGCACATGACATAACAGGAAGACCAAAGCCACAGAGCAAGTCACATGATCAGCTTGACTGATAGGCCTGAGTTTGACAACAGTTCTAAAGTCTGTATATTTATATAAAGCTGAATGTATGTGTGTGTATCAATGTGTATCAAAGCTCCGCCCCCCGGTAGGGGCATGGTAGGACAGGGACCCATCAGATCTAAGGTCACCTTGTCTTGGTTTATGGCAAACAGTTACTGGCCAAAATGTGCACTAAGAACCTTACTTTACAAAGATAAAATATCCCCCAAAAAAATCCAAAAATTTAGTTTTTTCAAAAAACGCATGTTTTTATATTTTTTCTCAAATGCATAGGTGTTTTACTTCTACCTATCCATATGTGTATATACACACATGATTGGTAGTGATTGAGTGCTGCAGTAAACCTTTTTTTGTAGATAGATAGATATAAAAAGATGGAGAGATATAGGTAGTTGGATAGATAGATAGATAGATAGATAGATAGATAGAATAGATAGATAGATATCAAATATTAGCAGCACCCTGGTAATGCCAATCACATGCAAACACTGATGTTCCAGAAGATGGACAAACAGTAGTAAAAGTGCTAACCGTACAAGGACGTAAACCTGTGATGGAGCCTGTTTTCTACTATACAGCTTTTCTATTATACAGGTTATTTTATCCAGAACCAAAAGTCACCAACTGCAAGAAAATATGTCTTCACCCAATGAGTGTTCAAAGACAAATGATTGATATTGACACAGCATGGTCTTTTACAGCCACTGTTCCATGACATCACATAAGCCATTGTGACATCATCCTATGCAAATGAGCACATGACATAACAGGAAGACCAAAGCCACAGAGCAAGTCACATGATCAGCTTGACTGATAGGCCTGAGTTTGACAACAGTTCTAAAGTCTGTATATTTATATAAAGCTGAATGTATGTGTGTGTATCAAAGCTCCGCCCCCGGTAGGGGCATGGTAGGACAGGGCCCCATCAGATCTAAGGTCACCTTGTCATGGTTTATGGCAAACAGTTACTGGCCAAAATGTGTACTAAGAACCTTACTTTACAAAGATAAAATATCCCAAAAAAATCCAAAAATTTAGTTTTTTCAAAAAACGCATGTTTTTATATTTTTTCTCAAATGCATAGGTGTTTTACTTCTACCTATCCATATGTGTATATACACACATGATTGGTAGTGATTGAGTGCTGCAGTGAAACCTTTTTTGTAGATAGATAGATATAAAAAGATGGAGAGATATAGGTAGGATAGATAGATAGATAGATAGATAGATAGATAGATAGATAGATAATATCAAAATATTAGCAGCACCCTGGTAATGCCAATCACATGCAAACACTGATGTTCCCAGAAGATGGACAAACAGTAGTAAAAGTGCTAACCGTACAAGGACGTAAACCTGTGATGGAGCCTGTTTTCTACTATACAGCTTTTCTATTATACAGGTTATTTTATCCAGAACCAAAAGTCACCAACTGCAAGAAAATATGTCTTCACCCAATGAGTGTTCAAAGACAAATGATTGATATTGACACAGCATGGTCTTTTACAGCCACTGTTCCATGACATCACATAAGCCATTGTGACATCATCCTATGCAAATGAGCACATGACATAACAGGAAGACCAAAGCCACAGAGCAAGTCACATGATCAGCTTGACTGATAGGCCTGAGTTTGACAACAGTTCTAAAGTCTGTATATTTATATAAAGCTGAATGTATGTGTGTGTATCAAAGCTCCGCCCCCCGGTAGGGGCATGGTAGGACAGGGACCCATCAGATCTAAGGTCACCTTGTCTTGGTTTATGGGCAAACAGTTACTGGCCAAAATGTGCACTAAGAACCTTACTTTACAAAGATAAAATATCCCCCAAAAAAATCCAAAAATTTAGTTTTTTCAAAAAACGCATGTTTTTATATTTTTTCTCAAATGCATAGGTGTTTTACTTTACCTATCCATATGTGTATATACACACATGATTGGTAGTGATTGAGTGCTGCAGTGAACCTTTTTTTGTAGATAGATAGATATAAAAAGATGGAGAGATATAGGTAGTTGGATAGATAGATAGATAGATAGATAGATAGATAGATAATAGATAGATAATAGATATATAAAATATAGCAGCACCCTGGTAATGCCAATCACATGCAAACACTGATGTTCCCAGAAGATGGACAAACAGTAGTAAAAGTGCTAACCGTACAAGGACGTAAACCTGTGATGGAGCCTGTTTTCTACTATACAGCTTTTCTATTATACAGGTTATTTTATCCAGAACCAAAAGTCACCAACTGCAAGAAAATATGTCTTCACCCAATGAGTGTTCAAAGACAAATGATTGATATTGACACAGCATGGTCTTTTACAGCCACTGTTCCATGACATCACATAAGCCATTGTGACATCATCCTATGCAAATGAGCACATGACATACACAGAAGACCAAAGCCACAGAGCAAGTCACATGATCAGCTTGACTGATAGGCCTGAGTTTGACAACAGTTCTAAAGTCTGTATATTTATATAAAGCTGAATGTATGTGTGTGTATCAAAGCTTCCGCCCCCGGTAGGGGCATGGTAGGACAGGGACCCATCAGATCTAAGGTCACCTTGTCATGGTTTATGGGCAAACAGTTACTGGCCAAAATTGTGCACTAAGAACCTTACTTTACAAAGATAAAATATCCCCAAAAAATCCAAAAATTTAGTTTTTTCAAAAAAACGCATGTTTTTATATTTTTTCTCAAATGCATAGGTGTTTTACTTCTACCTATCCATATGTGTATATACACACATGATTGGTAGTGATTGAGTGCTGCAGTGAACCTTTTTTGTAGATAGATAGATATAAAAAGATGGAGAGATATAGGTAAAGATAGATAGATAGATAGATAGGTAGTATAGATAGTATAGATAGATATCAAAATATTAGCAGCACCCTGGTAATGCCAATCACATGCAAACACTGATGTTCCCAGAAGATGGACAAACAGTAGTAAAAGTGCTAACCGTACAAGGACGTAAACCTGTGATGGAGCCTGTTTTCTACTATACAGCTTTTCTATTATACAGGTTATTTTATCCAGAACCAAAAGTCACCAACTGCAAGAAAATATGTCTTCACCCAATGAGTGTTCAAAGACAAATGATTGATATTGACACAGCATGGTCTTTTACAGCCACTGTTCCATGACATCACATAAGCCATTGTGACATCATCCTATGCAAATGAGCACATGACATAACAGGAAGACCAAAAGCCACAGAGCAAGTCACATGATCAGCTTGACTGATAGGCCTGAGTTTTGACAACAGTTCTAAAGTCTGTATATTTATATAAAGCTGAATGTATGTGTGTGTATCAAAGTTCCGCCCCCCGGTAGGGGCATGGTAGGACAGGGACCCATCAGATCTAAAGTCACCTTGTCTATGGTTTTATGGGCAAACAGTTACTGGCCAAAATGTGCACTAAGAACCTTACTTTACAAAGATAAAATATCCCCCAAAAAAATCCAAAAATTTAGTTTTTTCAAAAAACGCATGTTTTTATATTTTTTTCTCAAATGCATAGGTGTTTTACTTCTATCTATCCATATGTGTATATACACACATGATTGGTAGTGATTGAGTGCTGCAGTGAACCTTTTTTTGTAGATAGATAGATATAAAAAAGATGGAGAGATATAGGTAGTTGGATAGATAGATAGATAGATATAGATAGATAGTAGATAAAGATAGATATCAAAATATTAGCAGCACCCTGGTAATGCCAATCACATGCAAACACTGATGTTCCCAGAAGATGGACAAACAGTAGTAAAAGTGCTAACCGTACAAGGACGTAAACCTGTGATGGAGCCTGTTTTCTACTATACAGCTTTTCTATTATACAGGTTATTTTATCCAGAACCAAAAGTCACCAACTGCAAGAAAATATGTCTTCACCCAATGAGTGTTCAAAGACAAATGATTGATATTGACACAGCATGGTCTTTTACAGCCACTGTTCCATGACATCACATAAGCCATTGTGACATCATCCTATGCAAATGAGCACATGACATAACGGGAAGACCAAAGCCACAGGGCAAGTCACATGATCAGCTTGACTGATAGGCCTGAGTTTGACAACAGTTCTAAAGTCTGTATATTTATATAAAGCTGAATGTATGTGTGTGTATCAAAGTTCCGCCCCCGGTAGGGGCATGGTAGGACAGGGACCCATCAGATCTAAGCTCACCTTGTCATGGTTTATGGGCAAACAGTTACTGGCCAAAATGTGCACTAAGAACCTTAATTTACAAAGATAAAATATCCAAAAAAATCCAAAAATTTAGTTTTTTCAAAAAACGCATGTTTTTATATTTTTTCTCTCAAATGCATAGGTGTTTTACTTCTACCTATCCATATGTGTATATACACACATGATTGGTAGTGATTGAGTGCTGCTGTGAACCTTTTATTGTAGATAGATAGATATAAAAAGATGGAGAGATATAGGTAGTTGGATAGATAGATAGAGATAGATAGATAGATAGTAGATAGATAATATCAAAATATTAGCAGCACCCTGGTAATGCCAATCACATGCAAACACTGATGTTCCCAGAAGATGGACAAACAGTAGTAAAAGTGCTAACCGTACAAGGACGTAAACCTGTGATGGAGCCTGTTTTCTACTATACAGCTTTTCTATTATACAGGTTATTTTATCCAGAACCAAAAGTCACCAACTGCAAGAAAATATGTCTTCACCCAATGAGTGTTCAAAGACAAATGATTGATATTGACACAGCATGGTCTTTTACAGCCACTGTTCCATGACATCACATAAGCCATTGTGACATCATCCTATGCAAATGAGCACATGACATAACAGGAAGACCAAAGCCACAGAGCAAGTCACATGATCAGCTTGACTGATAGGCCTGAGTTTGACAACAGTTCTAAAGTCTGTATATTTATATAAAGCTGAATGTATGTGTGTGTATCAAAGCTCCGCCCCCGGTAGGGGCATGGTAGGACAGGGACCCATCAGATCTAAGGTCACCTTGTCTTGGTTTATGGCAAACAGTTACTGGCCAAAATGTGTACTAAGAACCTTACTTTACAAAGATAAAATATCCCAAAAAAATCCAAAAATTTAGTTTTTTTCAAAAAACGCATGTTTTTATATTTTTTCTCAAATGCATAGGTGTTTTACTTCTACTATCCATATGTGTATATACACACATGATTGGTAGTGATTGAGTGCTGCAGTAAACCTTTTTTTGTAGATAGAGATATAAGATATGGAAGATAAGATAGATAGATAGATAGATAGATAGATAGATAGATAGATAGATAGATATCAAAATATTAGCAGCACCCTGGTAATGCCAATCACATGCAAACACTGATGTTCCCAGAAGATGGACAAACAGTAGTAAAAGTGCTAACCGTACAAGGACGTAAACCTGTGATGGAGCCTGTTTTCTACTATACAGCTTTTCTATTATACAGGTTATTTTTATCCAGAACCAAAAGTCACCAACTGCAAGAAAATATGTCTTCACCAATGAGTGTTCAAAGACAAATGATTGATATTGACACAGCATGGTCTTTTACAGCCACTGTTCCATGACATCACATAAGCCATTGTGACATCATCCTATGCAAATGAGCACATGACATAACAGGAAAGACCAAAGCCACAGAGCAAGTCACATGATCAGCTTGACTGATAGGCCTGAGTTTGACAACAGTTCTAAAGTCTGTATATTTATATAAAGCTGAATGTATGTGTGTGTATCAAAGTTCCGCCCCCGGTAGGGGCATGGTAGGACAGGGACCCATCAGATCTAAGCTCACCTTGTCATGGTTTATGGGCAAACAGTTACTGGCCAAATGTGTACTAAGAACCTTACTTTACAAAGATAAAATATCCAAAAAAAATCCAAAAATTTAGTTTTTTCAAAAAACGCATGTTTTTATATTTTTTCTCAAATGCATAGGTGTTTTACTTCTACTATCCATATGTGTATATACACACATGATTGGTAGTGATTGAGTGCTGCAGTGAACCTTTTTTGTAGATAGATAGATATAAAAGATGAGAGATATAGGTATGATATAAATAGATGAGAAGATATAGTTAGATAGATAGATAGATAGATAGATTAGATATCAAAATATTAGCAGCACCCTGGTAATGCCAATCACATGCAAACACTGATGTTCCCAGAAGATGGACAAACAGTAGTAAAAGTGCTAACCGTACAAGGACGTAAACCTGTGATGGAGCCTGTTTTCTACTATACAGCTTTTCTATTATACAGGTTATTTTTATCCAGAACCAAAAGTCACCAACTGCAAGAAAATATGTCTTCACCCAATGAGTGTTCAAAGACAAATGATTGATATTGACACAGCATGGTCTTTTACAGCCACTGTTCCATGACATCACATAAGCCATTGTGACATCATCCTATGCAAATGAGCACATGACATAACAGGAAAGACCAAAGCCACAGGCAAGTCACATGATCAGCTTGACTGATAGGCCTGAGTTTGACAACAGTTCTAAAGTCTGTATATTTATATAAAGCTGAATGTATGTGTGTGTATCAAAGCTCCGCCCCCGGTAGGGGCATGGTAGGACAGGGACCCATCAGATCTAAGTCACCTTGTCATTGGTTTATGGGCAAACAGTTACTGGCCAAAATGTGTACTAAGAACCTTACTTTACAAAGATAAAATATCCCAAAAAAATCCAAAAATTTAGTTTTTTCAAAAAACGCATGTTTTTATATTTTTTCTCAAATGCATAGGTGTTTTACTTCTACTATCCATATGTGTATATACACACATGATTGGTAGTGATTGAGTGCTGCAGTGAACCTTTTTTTGTAGATAGATAGATATAAAAAGATGGAGAGATATAGGTAGTTGGATAGATAGATAGATAGATAGATAGTAGATAGATAGATAGATAGATATCAAAATATTAGCAGCACCCTGGTAATGCCAATCACATGCAAACACTGATGTTCCCAGAAGATGGACAAACAGTAGTAAAAGTGCTACCGTACAAGGACGTAAACCTGTGATGGAGCCTGTTTTCTACTATACAGCTTTTCTATTATACAGGTTATTTTATCCAGAACCAAAAGTCACCAACTGCAAGAAAATATGTCTTCACCCAATGAGTGTTCAAAGACAAATGATTGATATTGACACAGCATGGTCTTTTACAGCCACTGTTCCATGACATACATAAGCCATTGTGACATCATCCTATGCAAATGAGCACATGTACATAACAGGAAGACCAAAGCCACAGAGCAAGTCACATGATCAGCTTGATGATAGGCCTGAGTTTGACAACAGTTTCTAAAGTCTGATACATTTATATAAAGCTGATGTATGTGTGTGTATCAAAGTCCGCCCCGGTAGGGGCATGGTAGGACAGGGACCCATCAGATCTAAGCTCACCTTGTCTGGTTTATGGGCAAACAGTTACTGGCCAAAATGTGTACTAGAACCTTACTTTACAAAGATAAAATATCCCCAAAAAAATCCAAAAATTTATTTTTTCAAAAAACGCATGTTTTTATATTTTTTCTCAAATGCATAGGTGTTTTACTTCTACCTATCATATGTGTATATACACACATGATTGGTAGTGATTGAGTTGCTGTGAACCTTTTTTGTAGATAGATAGATATAAAAAGATGGAGAGATATAGGTAGATAGATGATAGATAGATAGATAGTAGATAGATAGATAGATAGATAAAATATTAGCACCCTGGTAATGCAATCACATCAAACACTGATGTTCCAGAGATGGACAAACAGAGTAAAGTGCTACGTCAAGGACGTAAACTGTGATGGAGCCTGTTTTCTACTATACAGCTTTTCTATTATACAGGTTATTTATCCAGAACCAAAAGTCACCAACTGCAAGAAAATATGTCTTCACCAATGAGTGTTCAAAGACAAATGATTGAATTACACAGCATGTCTTTTACAGCCACTGTTCCATGACATCACATAAGCCATTGTGACATCATCCTATGCAAATGAGCACATGACATACAGAAGACCAAAGCCACAGGCAAGTCACATGATCAGCTTGACTGATAGGCTGAGTTTGACAACAGTTCTAAAGTCTGTATATTTATATAAAGCTGAATGTATGTGTGTGTAAAGTCGCCCCCGGTGGCAGGTGGCAGGGTAGAAAGGCACCTTCAGGTATAAGTACTGCAATTTGCAAAACTTACTGCAAAATAAATACAAAATAATCCAAAATTTATTTTTCAAAAAATTCAAAATTTTTTTCAAAAAGTGTTTTATATTTTTCTCAATGTATTACTACTATTATCCTGAGTGTATTAACTTGTTAGTAGTAAAGATGGAGTTAGTAAATTTTGTAGATAGATAGATATAAAGATGGATGAATAAGTTTGAACGTAGAAATGAAGATGTTCCAAAATGGACAAAATATAAAGTCCCTGTAAGAACGAAACTGTGATGCCTCATAACTTTATTATAAATGCTTATTACAAACAAGTCACCTGAGATTGTTTTACCATAGTTTTCAAAAATAATTGTATTACAGCCTTCACCAACTGCCAGAAATCTCACAAATGTGACATATTTGCAAATGGAGCACTGCATACCAGAAAGACAAACACAGAAGCAAGCACATACACTGATAGCTGGTTGGGGGGAACAAGTTCTAAAGTCTGTATATTTATATAAAGCTGAAGTATTGTGTGTAATCAAAGTTCCGCCCCGGTAGGGCATGGTAGACAGGGACCCATCAGATCTAAGCTCACCTTGTCAGGTTATGGGCAAACAGTTACTGCAAAATGTGTACTAAGAACCTATTACAAAGAAAAATATCCCAAAAAAAATCCAAAAATTTATTTTTTTAAAAACGCATGTTTTTATTTTTTCTCAAATGCATAGGTGTTTTACTTCTATCCATATGTGTATACACAATATGATTGGTGTGGATTTTGAAGTGATTAAATAATTTGTAGATAATAGATATAAAGTGAAGATAGATAGTAGATAGATAGATAGATAGAAATATTAGAACTGGTAATCAAAATACAACCTGTATGTCCAGAAAATGGACACAAGTGAAACAAGATAAAAGTAACTGTAATGGAGCATTTTATAGACTGTTTCTTATACAGTTTTTATTATCCAGAAATCACCAGAACCAAAAAGCTCACCAATGTGTTAAGAAAATATGTTTACCCATGGTTTTAACATGTATGAATCACATCCTTTGACATTCACATAAGCCATTGGAACAAAACAAAAGAGCAAGTCACAGAAGACAAAGCCCAGAGTTCAACTGTCAAGTCTGAATTAATAAGCTGAAAAGGTTCATAATCTAATAGTTTTTTTTTAGCAATTATGGCAATGGTATCAACTTACTAAAGATATAGAGCCCAAAATCAAATTATTTTCAAGTTTTTGCATATTCATGCAAGTGTTTTACTTAACTTCATTTAAATAACATATGCATATAATTTATTTTTTTTAGAAGATGTTTATAAATATAGGGTTTATTTAATATATAGTTAGATAATAAAATATGATGATAGTCAATATTAGCGACCCTGTTATGTAATGAAAAGATTAAAAGATGGCAAAATAAAAGTGTACGTTAAGAGTAAACGTGATGGACGTTTATAAAATTTAAGGTTTTAACCAATCACATGCAAAATATGTCTTCACCAAGATGCAAAAAAATTAATTGAACAATGTCTTTTACAGACGTTAAACCTATGGCCTGATTTCTACTATCAAGATATAAGAATTTACCAGAACAAATCACAGCGAAGAACTAGTTTACAAAGTTCAAAACTATATTATATACTAAGATTTTTTCATTCGCCCCGTAGCATGGAGACAGACCCATCAGATCACTCACTTCATATGGCAAGCATAGAGACCAAAGACAAGACCTAATTACAAGATAATTAAAATCCATTATTTAAAAGCTTTTTAATTTTAAAATGATAGGTGTTATCTACCTCCCATGTAGCACATGTAGTGATGATGCTGGGACCTAATTTAGATTAAAAAGTAGATATAGGTTTATGGAAAGATAGTAATATTCAAAATATTACAGATTAATGCCAAACATAAAAATTTAGATCAAAAAGAGTAAATATTTTTTCAAACTAGGTGTTGACCTTTTCTATCTAGTTTATTAACATATTTAATGACAAAGTCAACTCTTAAAAATAGATATAAAAGTCAAAGACATATTGATAGAAAGATGTTTTTAAGATGTTCATGATAATAGCATTTAATATCCAGCAAATGGTCACAATCACAAGCAAACACAGAGTCACTGAGTGACAAAGTATTGAAACGTTCAAGCGAATAAACTGATGTATGTGTGTTATCAAAGCTTTCTCGGTAGATGTACGGGACCATCAATCGAAATTGTCTTAGCAACATGTTATGCAAATGTGTTAGATACACAAATAATTCAAACCAAATTTTTCAAAAACAGTTATTTTTCTCAAATGCTAGTTAGCACTCATAGGAAAACACAAAGGAGTAATGTTGCTTATGTGGTAGTTGAAAAAGTAAAGTTGATAATATAAGTATGAATATTGTTGATAATACAAGCGCAGGTAGCATTACATGACACTGATTTCCAGAATGGCAATAGTTAAGGCAAACCGTTAAGGCTAAACTTTGACCCTTTACTTACAGTTTAAAATATAAAATTATCCAAAAAATCACTTTCAAAAAATATTTTTACAATTTTCAAAGCAATGTGTATTACATGTCTTTTCAATGTTCATACCAATACCATTGTGAATATCTGCATGAACTGAATAAAAAGAAAACCAAGGAAGTAAGTATTGATGATAGCGATTGAAAATTAAGTTAATTAAAGTGATGATGTGTATCAAAGTTCCCCCAGGGCATGGTAACGGCCATCAATGCAAACTACTGTCGAAATGGCAAACAGTATAAAATGTGCTAAAACCTTTACAAAGATAAAATCCTAAAATCAAAATTTTTTTTTTAAAATTCATTTTTATATTTTAATTTCATCGTACATCTACCATCCAATGAATAACTACATTGGTGCTAAGAAATTTTTTGTAGATAGATATATTAAGAGTTAGAATATAAAGATTGGAAATAGATAAGAGACAAATATACAGACGAACACCAGCAAACACTGATTCAAAGAAAGTTAAGTGACGTTCAAAGCTAAACTGTAACTGTATTACTATATAATTTTATATCAATTTCCGACCCAAGTCGGGCAGAATAGCTGACCCATAGTTCAAGCAAATCTTGTTACGGTTTACACAGTTCGCCAAAGTTTGAATCATTTAAAGAAATACCCCCCAAAAACCAAAATTGATCAAAAACATGTTTTACTATTTTTCAAATCAAGTCTTTTATTATATAACTATGTAGTTTTACAATGCCGGTAGGGATTGGAGGGACGATATTTAGTATGTAGTTATGAAAATTAGGCAATGTGATAGAACTATACAAGATAAATAAAAAAAATCAAAAATAGTTTTCAAAAAACGCACTTTTAATTTCCAAATCAAACTGTTTCCAATCAATAATACACAAATTGGTAGTAAGGTCTGTGAACCTTTTATGGAGTGTTTATATAAGTTTTTATATAGTATTTATGATAAAAAAGTAATGCAAGAAAAATTTCACAAGGTATCAATCTCAACAATGATTTAAATGGACAACAGTTTAAGCACGTCAAGACTAACATAAGCCTTTTACATCACTTTTCATATACAGTATTTTAATCCAGAACAAAAGTCACCACGAAATTGCTTACATGGTGTAGACAAATTTAAAGCTGTGTTTTTAAAGCATTTGATATAACAGTCTCCCTGCATGGAACAAGGAGACCAACAGACTAAGTCAGCTTGTATGCTATTTGACAACATTAAAGTCTAATTTATATAAGAATTATGTTTACAAAGCCATACAAAACAACCCATTTCTAAAACTGTTTTTTTTTATGAAACAGTTTCCAATTACTAGATTATTACAAAGATAATATCAAATAAATTTTTTTAAAAATGTTTATAATTAAAGCATAGGTGTATATAGATATGTGATAAACATGATGTAGTATAATTTGGACCTTAATGAATAATGAAATAAAAGTCGAGAAAGGTGGAAAAGTAATAATGTAGTAATGATAGTAAAAAGATGAATTCAAATTTACAGCCTTATCATCATGAACCGATCCAAAGTGACACAAGAAAAAGTCTACCACAATGAGTAAACTATGACCTTTATATAAGCCATCGTTTTTACCCAGACCAAATCACCAATGCAAGAAATTCTTCCAAATGAGTAAGACAATATGAAGACAAGCAGGTAAGCCACTTCAGACATCAATAAGCCATTTGACAACTTCAAAGCATTTATAAAAAGCAAGATGGAGATCATGTCAGCTGACTGTAGCCTGGTGAACAGTCATCTGAATATATAGCTGATGTTTGGCAAAAGTTCGCCCTAGGTGTAGCAAGACCTAGTACAAAGTACTTTCAGAAAACAAATTATTTCCAAAATGTTACTAATTATTTCTAAATCCAATCTAAATTTATTCAAACCATGTTTTATATTTCCAATGTAGTGTTTTATCCTTCAATTTATTAAACATATATGAAGTGGAGAATTTTTTGTAGTGAAGATATAAAAAGATAAAATTATGAATAGATAGAAGATAATAAAGAATATAGAAGATGAATAAATTACACTGGAACAATTCACAGCAAACAAGTAGAAATGACAACGTATAAAAGGTACCGTGAGATGGAGCTGTTTTCTATACAGCTTTTCTATTATACAGGTTATTTTACCAGAACCAAAGTCACCAACTGCAAGAAAATATGTCTTCACCATGAGTGTTCAAAGACAAATGATGATATTGACACAGCATGGTCTTTTACAGCACTGTTCCATGACATCACATAAGCCATTGTGACATATCTTATGCAAATGAGCACATGACATCACAGAAAGACAAAGCCACAGGGCAAGTCACATGATAGCTTGACGATAGCGTTGAAGTTTAACGTTTAATAAAGTGAGTATTTTAAAAGCCGCAGGTAGGGGCATAGACGCCCAGTAGGGCATTGTAGGTAGGGACACAGTTAGCCATTGTATTAGAAACTTAATTTACGAAAATTCAAAAAACCAAATTTATTTTTTAAAAACCATATTAAATTTTTTTTTAAATGCATAGTTTTTATTTATTATTTAAACCATGTTGTATCTATTCTTGTTTTATAATAGATGTTAAGTGAGAGTTAGTTTTGTTGGTAGATAGGAATATAGGGTAGAATAGATAGATAGATAGATAGATAAATATAGAATGTTAATGATAATATCAAAATATTCCAAGATGGAAAACAGTAATGCAACCTTCAAGGAAACGGAAAGGAGTTTCTAATTTTCATATAAAGTTATGACGATCAAAGTCACACTTAAAAGTATTTACAGAACAAACACAAGAAGAAATGTCTTACAAGATGTTCAAAAAAATTGATTGAAAGCTGGCTTTTCGCCATGTCAGAACAAAAGCATTTGATATCTATGCATACATGAATAGAAGACAACACAGAGTCATTCGTGAATAGTGTTTCAAAGTTAAGTCGTTATTAAATATAGTGTGTATATATCCCCGGGCCGGACACAGATTAAGCTTCAGTTAGGAAAAGTTATGCAATGGTACTAAGACTATTTAAAAGATAATATAAAATCCAAAAATTATTTTAAAAATGTTAATTTTTCCAATGCAAGGTTTTTTCACATCTAGTATTAACCATGATGGTGTTTGAGGCTCTTAACTTTTTAGAAGAGAATAATGAGAGTAAGGAGTATAAAGATGATAGTAATAATTAATTACCACCTTAAATGCCATCATCAAAAACAGAAGATGACAATTATAAAAGTTACGTAGAAAACTGATGGAGTGTTTATCAGTTTCATTAAGGTATTTTATCAACAACACCAGAGAAAATTGTCTTACCATGATTTAAAGACAAATTATAACAATGTTTTAAGCATTCATGATCACAAAGCATTGTGCTATCATCAATGAATAACACAGAAAGACAAGCCGGGAATAAATGATAGCTTGAGATGCGAGTTTAACGTTTAAATTGTATTAATAAGTGAAGTATGTGTGTGATCAAATCGCCCCGTGGGATGGTAGCACCATTAGTACTTCTGTAGGGAAACGTAGGCCAAATGTGCTAGAACTTTTTCAATAAATTCAAACAAATTTTTTTTAAAAAAACATGTTTTAATTTTTCAAGCATAGGGTTTTACACTACATGGTTTACCCATTTGTAGTATAGTGTGAACCTTTTTGATGTAAATAAATGGAAGAAGGAGGGAAGAAGTTGTAGTGAAATAAATATTAACTGGTATGCAACAAGCAACCGTGTCAGAAGAGGCAAACAGTTAAGTGACCGTAGCAACGTATGACTGTTTTATAACGTTTCTTAAAGGTATTTTATCCAACCAAACCAAAAATTTCTTACCAATGATTCAAGCAATATATTTGAACACATGGTTTACCTGTCATGAATCACATAACCTTTGAAATCTAAAATGAGAAAATAGAAAAAAGCAAGATAATGATAGTTATATAGGCTGTGCAAATTCAAGTGTATTTAAAACGATAGTGTTACAGCGCCGGAGGCTGTGCAACCATAATCAGCCCCTTCGGTTTTGCACAGTATGCAATTGTTAACCTATTTCAAAGAAAAATATCCAAATCCAAATTTTTTAAAAAAGATGTTTTATTTTTAAGCAATGTTTTATATATCAAGAACAAAGATGTAGTGATGAGGTCGTGAACTTATGTATGTATATAAAAAAGAAGTATGTGTTGGATGAGTGAGTGATGTAGAGAATAAATCAAAATATAGGCACCGGTATGCCATACAGAAACCTATTTCAAATGGAAAACAAAAATACTAAGCAACTGTATGATTTCTATAGTTTTTTTAACGTATTTTACCACAAAAGTACAATGCAGAATATGTTTACATGAGGTAAGATGATTGATATTGACAATGTTACAGCCCTGTCATGAATCATAACATGATTCAGAATAGAAAACAGAAAGCCAACCACAGGGAAGTACTGATAGCTTACTGATAAGTTTCATTCTAGTCTGTATTTATAAAACTATAGGGTATCTCCCCGGAGGGGATTAGGAGGACACGTTAAGCCCCTGTCAGTTGCACATTATGCCAATGTTACAGAACTTTACAGATAAATATCAAAAATAAATTTATTTTCAAATAGTTTTTATATTTTTTTAAGCTAGTGTTTTTATACCATTGTGATACACAGATGGTTGAGGTTGGAACCTTATTGGATGTTAAAAATGGAATAGGTATAAAATATAGTATAAAATATAAAATTTCCACTGGTAATGCATACTGCAACATGTGTTCAGAGGAATAAAAGTGTACTAAGGAGAAACTGGAGGAGGTTTTTATATAGTTTTATAGGTTATTAAGAACAAAGTACATCAAATATGCTCACTGGTGCAAAGACAAATTGTATTGCACAGCTGTTTACAGCAAGTTCATGACATCAATAGCCTTGTGACATCATCCTATGCAAATGAGCCATGACTAAAAACCAAAGCAAAGGCCAATCACAGATAGCTTGACTAAGGCTGAGTTTGACAACAGTTCTAAGTCTGTTATTTATATAAAGCTGAATATTGTGTGTTTAAAGTTCCGCCCCGGTAGGGGCATGGTAGGACAGGGACCCATCAGTTAAGTCACCTGTATGTTTGGGCAAACAGTTCTGGCCAAAATGTGTACTAAGAACCTTATTTACAAAGATAAAATATCCAAAAAAAATCCAAAAATTTTTTTTTTTTCAAAAAACGCATGTTTTTATATTTTTTCTCAAATGCATAGGTGTTTTACTTCTACCTATCCATATGTGTATATACACACATGATTGGTAGTGATTGAGTGCTGCTGTGAACCTTTTATTGTAGATAGATATAAAAAGATGGAGAGATATAGGTAGTTAGATAGATAGATAGATAGATAGATAGATAGATAGATAGATAGATAGATAGATATCAAAATATTAGCAGCACCCTGGTAATGCCAATCACATGCAAACACTGATGTTCCCAGAAGATGGACAAACAGTAGTAAAAGTGCTAACCGTACAAGGACGTAAATCTGTGATGGAGCCTGTTTTCTACTATACAGCTTTTCTATTATACAGGTTATTTTATCCACAACCAAAAGTCACCAACTGCAGAAAATATGTCTTCACCCAATGAGTGTTCAAAGACAAATGATTGATATTGACACAGCATGGTCTTTTACAGCCACTGTTCCATGACATCACATAAGCCATTGTGACATCATCCTATGCAAATGAGCACATGACATAAACAGGAAGACCAAAGCCACAGAGCAAGTCACATGATCAGCTTGACTGATAGGCCTGATTTGACAACAGTTCTAAAGTCTGTACATTTTATATAAAGCTGAATGTATGTGTGTGTATCAAAGCTCCGCCCTCCGTAGGGGCATGGTAGGACAGGGACCCATCATATCTAAGGTCACCTTGTCTTGGTTTATGGCAAACAGTTACTGGCCAAAATGTGTACTAAGAACCTTACTTTACAAAGATAAAATATCCCCCAAAAAAATCCAAAAATGTATTTTTTTCAAAAAACGCATGTTTTTATATTTTTTCTCAAATGCATAGGTGTTTTACTTCTATCTATCCATATGTGGTAATATACACACATGATTGGTAGTGATTGAGTGCTACAGTGAACCTTTTTTTGTAGATAGATAGATATAAAAAGATGGAGTGATATAGGTAGTTGGATAGATAGATAGATAGATAGATAGATAGATAGATAGATAGATAGATAGATAGATAGATAGATAGCAAAATATTAGCAGCACCCTGGTAATGCCAATCACATGCAAACACTGATGTTCCCAGAAGATGGACAAACAGTAGTAAAAGTGCTAACTGTACAAAGACGTAAACCTGTGATGGAGCCTGTTTTCTACTATACAGCTTTTCTATTATACAGGTTATTTTATTTTATCCAGAACCAAAACTCACCAAGTGCAAGAAAATATGTCTTCACCCAATGAGTGTTCAAAGACAAATGATTGATATTGACACAGCATGGTCTTTTACAGCCACTGTTCCATGACATCACATAAGCCATTGTGACATCATCCTATGCAAATGAGCACATGACATCACAGAAAGACCAAAGCCACAGGGCAAGTCACATGATCAGCTTGACTGATAGGCCTGAGTTTGACAACAGTTCTAAAGTCTGTATATTCATATAAAGCTGAATGTATGTGTGTGTATCAAAGTTCCGCCCCGGTAGGGGCATGGTAGGACAGGGACCCATCAGATCTAAGCTCACCTTGTCATGGTTTATGGGCAAACAGTTACTGGCCAAAATGTGTACTAAGAACCTTAATTTACAAAGATAAAATATCCAAAAAAAATCCAAAAATTTAGTTTTTTCAAAAAACGCATGTTTTTATATTTTTTCTCAAATGCATAGGTGTTTTACTTCTACCTATCCATATGTGTATATACACACATGATTGGTAGTGATTGAGTGCTGTTGTGAACCTTTTATTGTAGATAGATAGATATAAAAAGATGGAGAGATATAGGTAGTTGGATAGATAGATAGATAGATGATAGTAGATAGATAGATATCAAAATATTAGCAGCACCCTGGTAATGCCAATCACATGCAAACACTGATGTTCCCAGAAGATGGACAAACAGTAGTAAAAGTGCTAACCGTACAAGGACGTAAACCTGTGATGGAGCCTGTTTTCTACTATACAGCTTTTCTATTATACAGGTTATTTTATCCAGAACCAAAAGTCACCAACTGCAAGAAAATATGTCTTCACCCAATGAGTGTTCAAAGACAAATGATTAATATTGACACAGCATGGTCTTTTACAGCCACTGTTCCATGACATCACATAAGCCATTGTGACATCATCCTATGCAAATGAGCACATGACATCACAGAAAGATCAAAGCCACAGGGCAAGTCACATGATCAGCTTGACTGATAGGCCTGAGTTTGACAACAGTTCTAAAGTCTGTATATTTATATAAAGCTGAATGTATGTGTGTGTATCAAAGTTCCGCCCCGGTAGTGGCATGGTAGGACAGGGACCCATCAGATCTAAGCTCACCTTGTCATGGTTTATGGGCAAACAGTTACTGGCCAAAATGTGTACTAAGAACCTTAATTTACAAAGATAAAATATCCAAAAAAAATACAAAAATTTAGTTTTTTCAAAAAACGCATGTTTTTATATTTTTTCTCAAATGCATAGGTGTTTTACTTCTACCTATCCATATGTGTATATACACACATGATTGGTAGTGATTGAGTGCTGCTGTGAACCTTTTATTGTAGATAGATAGATATAAAAAGATGGAGAGATATAGGTAGTTGGATAGATAGATTGATAGATAGATATCAAAATATTAGCAGCACCCTGGTAATGCCAATCACATGCAAACACTGATGTTCCCAGAAGATGGACAAACAGTAGTAAAAGTGCTAACCGTACAAGGACGTAAATCTGTGATGGAGCCTGTTTTCTACTATACAGCTTTTCTATTATACAGGTTATTTTATCCAGAACCAAAAGTCACCAACTGCAAGAAAATATGTCTTCACCCAATGAGTGTTCAAAGACAAATGATTGATATTGACACAGCATGGTCTTTTACAGCCACTGTTCCATGACATCACATAAGCCATTGTGACATCATCCTATGCAAATGAGCACATGACATAACAGGAAGACCAAAGCCACAGAGCAAGTCACATGATCAGCTTGACTGATAGGCCTGAGTTTCCTCGAAAATAAAACACTGTCTTATATTAATTTTTGCTCCAAAAGGTGCACCATGTCTTATTTTCGGGGGGTGTTTTATATTAGCCAAAAAAAATTGACAGAAAAGCAGCCTCCCATCCCAGTACCGTATCCCACTGTTGCAGCCTCCCATTATCCCAGTACTGTATCCCACTGCAGCAGCCTCCCATAGCAGTACCATATCCCACTGCAGCAGCCCCCCATTATCCCAGTACCGTATCCCACCGCAGCAGCCTCCCAATATCCCAGTACTGTATCCCACTGCAGCAGCCTCCCAATATCCCAGTACTGTACGGTATCCCAGTGCAGCAGCCTCCCATTATCCCAGTACTGTACGGTATCTCACTGCAGCAGCCTTCCATTATCCCAGTACTGTACGGTATCCAACTGCAGCAGCCTCCCATTATCCCAATACCGTACTGTATCCCACTGCAGCAGCCTCCCATCCACTGTATCCCACTGCAGCCTCCCATGTGTGTACACACACACACACCACACACACACACTTTCACTTTCTTACCAAAACTTCTTTTCACTTTCTTTCCTCTGCGGTGCTGCTTTGGTGGTGCACAGTGCAGGAGCCCTGGGCCAATCACAGCGCAGGAGCCCTGGGCCAATGACAGCCCAGGAGCGCTGGGCCAATCACAGCCTAGGAACAATCAGAGGCTACTGACATCAGCTGGCCCATGATTCCTGCGCTGTGATTGATGCAGGGCTCATGGGCGGAGACCAGCACAGAGCTCCGGAGCTGTGATTCATGGATGCGCTCCTGGGCTGTGAGCACTGCAGCGCTGCAGAAGAGCGCTACAGAGTGGCGGGCACTGGACAGTGGGAACAGGGGGAGCGAAACACAGATGCATGCCCCGGTCTTGTGATCGGTGGCATGCTGAGGAGGTATGCCTTATAATCGGTTGGTGCCTTATATTAGGAGGTAGGCTGCCCCCAAGCATGCCTTACTTTTGGGGGGCGCCCTATTTTCGGGGAAACACGGTAGATGGAGAATCGGTTGGCAGAGAGAAGGCCCAGGCCCGGGGATCCCCCTTAAGAAGGGAGAGTTTAATCCCCATGCGCTGTTCCTAGCTCCCAGAAGAACGAGGACGCAGCCTGTAATAAATTTTTTGTTTTCAGAGAAGCCTGCAAATTATATCTCTCCCTCCTGAAAATCAGTCAGGAAGGGAGATATTGGGTTCTGGTAGAGCCAGCGTGTTAACCGCAGCCAGATACCCAACCACTTCTCGAAGCTGATGCACCACCTGGTTTTGCAGGGTAGACACCTCCGGAGAGAGTTCCTCTACCAGGTGTGCAATAGCTTGTATTGACATAGCGGCTTCGGGGAAAAATTAGTAGGTTGCTGATTATGTCATGCTGGAGGGGTTGGGATGCCCAGAAGTAGGAGGGATCAGGGAGTCAGGGGAGCCTGCTCTGGCCCTGATACTGGGGTCCCTGACTTTGGAGGTACCTCTAAAGATGAGGCGGTCCGAGCCACCAGCCTAAGTCCCTAACTGCTGAGAAGCCCTAGGCATAAGCCCCTACCCCCACCCACGGCCCATGGAATCCCACAACTTCTAATGGAGAGCAAAGAAGCAGCTCTGGATCAGCATCCGCTCACAACAGGTCACAGTCCAGAAGTGAGCTGAATCAGCGACCTCAGGTGGACGTGAGCTGACCCATTTATGGCCGAGGGGTGGGGAGCAACCAGCCCAGGCACGCCTATCAGCTCACCTGAGCATGAGTCAAATTCATCAAACACACCTGCACTCTCAGCTCCCGCTCATTAGCTTCCTCTCTCCACACTGAGAGCAGGAGAAAAAAAAGGCTTAACTTAAACCACAGCAGCAGTACTTCCGTACAGGAAGGCAGTCAATACGTAACAGTAGTCCATCGTATAGGCAATTCACTCCAGGATCCAGAAATCCAAATCCTTGCTGGCGGCACCATTGACATAGCCAGTTGTTCACCTGTAGAATCTTATTCCACCTCCTTGTTCCATGGCCATCCACTGTGAGAATGGATAAAAAGGCCACCTGTGCTCCCAGTTCTTTCACTTTCTTGCCTAAGTCTTCAAAGTCACTGCATATAGTTTCCAGGTTCTTTCTTGTGGTATCATTTATCCCCACATGTATGAGCAAGAATAGGTAGTGATCTGTAGGTCTAAAGTATCCTGATATCCTGTCAGACACATCTTTTATTTTTGCACCTGAAGACAGCACATTTCTCTTGATGTTATATCTGTTCTGCTGATAGCGGCCTATGTTCCTTTCAACAGGGAATCAGCCATGACCACCGTTCTGTTTCTTCATAACAACAAGATTTTTCTTTCTCCAACCAAGAGGACTCTGAATGCATACAACATTGTTCTTTGTGGGTAAAGTCTTATCCTAATGTATTTGATTATCGTTATTTTGCGTGATAGCCAGGTACTGGTTCCTGAGCAGTATGGGTGACAATTTCGTCTCAAGAAAACACCCATGGAGTCAAACGCAATGAATGTTTCAGAATTAAAAAATATCAAGTAAGGCCTTGTTGTGCCAAGTAGATTGTAGAGTCCATACATTGTGCCCAGATTGAGCTCCTGGAGACACATACCTCGTACATCAAGCAGGTTTTCTTCACTGCAATGCCAAACCTGTGGATGCTAAATGTGGTTTAGGCACATTGGGCGGTCAGAGGTATGTGGGGAATTTGGATTTGGGAATGCATATTTTGCTGGGTTTCTTTAGGGGGGAGCCACAGCGCTTTTCCAAAGCCTTTGTTCTACCAGTAACGTGGTAGCCCCCTCCCTACATTTCTGTTAACAAATGATGGAACTGAGTGAGGACTTGCTTTTTCGTAGATTGAGTTGAATGCTATTGGTGGCAATTTGGGGTACAGAACATTTTGGATCAGTTCACGTTTATCCTGTATTGTATGCTGAGTACTTACATTAGGGTTTCCATTTACGTTTCTGAAATATTTGATTTAGGTGAAATCCCCAAAGGAGTCATTCACTAATGAAGCAGCACTAATGAAGCAGCAGAATGACCGTCTTTTCAAAGGTGGACAAAACTGTTGTTAACCGCACTTTTGTGCAAATCTCAAAAAACACGTAAAAAGATGGACACCGCCGGACCACAGTACAGTCGGGACTCCATGTGTCTCATTACAGTGAATTTTTCGTTGGGAATTTAGTTTGAATCATGTTTTTCAAAGATTTACATGTAAGCTTTGACAAAGGATGCAGGAGCTTTTGAAACACATACTTATTGCTCATTTCTACTCATGGTGTATTGCTACAACTGATAACTATAATATAATAATACGATAATCAGTTCAATTGACCATTTTTTTATATATATCTTTCACTTTTGTATATGTTCCTAGATATTATTGTTACAATAAAGATTTAAAGATTTTTTATTATTATTTCTAGAGCTGGAGTTTAACATTTTTTCTTTTAGACTCTACAAGCTTATCAGAGCATCCATCCATACTCCACGTGTACAACACCACTTCATGTGAGCCTGTTTTCTGTATAATTATTTTTAGTCTGGACTATTAAAATCAATTTTCATTATTTATTTTTAAACAAAGACGCATAAACATAGAAGCAGTAAATGAAACAATGGTTACCCCAACAAAGGCATTTAAAAAAAAGCAGAAAAGGCTTTTTAAGTATTTTAAGATTATATACCGTAAATACTCGCGTATAAGCCGAGTTTTTCAGCCCAAAAATTGGGCTGAAAAGTTACCCCCTCGGCTTATACGCGAGTCACTGTATACTGTATACACTGTATACAGTATACAGTGCCCCCATCTGTATACAGGCCCCCCCCCGCCGCAATCCTGTAAAGGAAGAGATTAGTATACTTATCCCTCCGCAGTCCCGCTGCCGCTGTCCCGCCGCCGCTCCTCCATCTTCATCCAGCGTCTTCCGGCTTCTTCCGGCTTCCTCCGATGGTCGCAGGCAATGACGTCATTGCCGGCGCGACAGAGGAGGAAGCTGAAAGAAGACGGAAGACGCTGGATGAAGATGGAGGAGCGTGATGGCGGCGGGACAGCGGCAGCGGGACAGCGGAGGGATAAGTATACTAATCTCTTCCTTTACAGGATTGCGGCGGGGGGAACCTGTATATACATGGAGGGGGCTGCATATACCTCTGGGGCTGCATATACCTCCTGGGGCTGTATATACCTCTGGGCAGTGGCGTAACTACCGCGGTCGCAGCGGTCGCGACTGCGACCGGGCCCGCCCCCAGGGGGGGCCCGCACCCCCCCGGGGGCCCGAACCCCCCCCCGGGGGACCCCGTGACCCGTGCTGACAGCCGGCCGCCACGACCGCGATAGCGCCGGCCGGAGAGGAGGGAGGACGGGAAGTGAGAGAAAGCTCACTTCCTGCTGCTGTGCCCGCCCCTCCTCTCCTCCTCAGTGCTTGTTCTGTCAGGCCGGGAGCCGGAGCCCGAGCATGGCCATATCCGCCCCTCCTGAAATGCTGAGCCCGCCGGAATCTCTGCTGCTGGGCGCATACAACCCGGCTCCCTGGGGCAGCAGTGAATGCCGGATGGTGGAGATGCACAGGGTGCGGGTCGCGTCCTTTGTGCTGGATCTGGGCAGGAGCTCATCTGTCTGCAGGTGCTGCGGGGGCTGGGGGCCATCCAGCTGGGGATCAACCACAGCAAGCTGATCCCCAGGAGAGACTTCAAGACTCTGTACCAGGACTGCACCAACGCCAGGTCAGAGACTGTATTGTGTGCCCCATATACTGTGTGCCCTCTCCATATACTGTGTGTGCCCACCCCATATACTGTACCCCCTATATTGTGTGCCCCATATACTGTGTGCCCCCTCCCACTATACTGTGTGCCCCCATACTGTGCCCTCCCCATATACTTTGTGCCCACCTCATGTACTGTGCGTACCCACCCCATATACTGTACCCCCCTATATTGTGTGCCCCATATACTGTGTGCCCCCTTCCCATACTGTGCCTCCCCATCTACTAATACCCTTCCATCTACTAATACCCTCCCATATACTGTGCCCCCTTCTTATACTGTGTGCCCCATATACTGTGCCCACCTACCCATACTGTGTGCACGCCCACCCCTTATACTGTGCCCTCTACCCATACTGTGCATGTGTGTGCCCACCCCCTTATACTGTGTGCCCCCCATACTGTGCCCTCTTCAATACTGTGCATGCCCCCCACCCTTATACTGATTCCTCCCCCATACTGTGCCGCCCACCTCTATACTGTGTGCCCCATAACAAGACTTCACCAACGCCAGGTCAGACTCAAATGTTCTGCGTGTGCCCCCCTCCCCACTGTGTGCCCCCATACTGTGTCCTATACTGTGCCTCATACTGTCTCCATAATAGGACTTCACCAACACCAGGTTATCCTCAAAATGTTATGCATTAGTTGGCTGTATGGCTGGGGCTGTGCTGTGTGGCTGACTATATGTCTGTGTGGCTGAGGCTGCGTGGCTGGCTGTGTGTGGCTGTGTGTGGCTGTGGCTGGCTGTGTGTGGCTGACTATGTGTCTGTGGCTGGGGCTGTGTGTCTGTGGCTGGCTGTGTGTGGCTGGTGCCACGTGGCTGGCTGGGGTTGGCTGTGGCTGGAGCTGCATGGCTGTGGATGGCTGTGTGTGTCTGGCTGTGTGTGGCTGATGTTGAATGGCTGCGTGGCTGGCTGTGTGTGGCTGGGGCTGTGTGGCTGACTGTGTCCTGTGTGTGGCTGGAGCTGTTTGGCTGTGTGTGGCTGACTGTGTCTGTGTGTGACTGGGGCTGCTTGGCTGTGTGTGTCTGGTGCCACATGGCTGGCTTGGGTTGGCTGTGGCTGGAGCAGCATGGCTGTGGATGGCTGTGTGTGTCTGGCTGTGTGTGACTGGGGCTGCTTGGCTGTGTGTGGCTGGTGCCACGTGACTGGCTTGGGTTGGCTGTGGCTGGAGCAGCATGGCTGTGGATGGCTGTGTGTGGCTGATGTTGCATGGCTGTGTGTGGCTGGCTGTGTGTGGCTGACTGTGTGTCTGTGTGTGGATGGAGCTGTGTGTGGCTGGGCTGCTTGGCTGTGTGTGGCTGACTGTGTGGTTGACTGTATGGCTGGCTGTGTGAGGCTGGTTGGATGTGTAGCTGGCTGTGGCTGTCTGTGGCTGGCTGCACCTGTGTGTGGCTGTTTGTGTGTAGCTGATGGCTGTCTATGTGGCTGTGTGTGTGGCTGTCTGTGTGTTGCTGTCTGTGTGTGGCTGTCTGTTTGTGTGACTGTGTATGTGTTTGGCTGGCTGCATCTGTGTGTGGCTGGCTGGTGGCTGTCTATGTGGCTGGCTGTTTGTGTGTGGCTGTATATGTGTGGCTGGCTGTGTCTGTGTGTGGCTGTCTGTGTGGCTTGTGGCTGTTTATGTAGCTAACTGTGTGTGGCTGTCTGGCTGTGTGTGTATGTGTGTGTGGCTGGCTTTGTGTGTGTGGCTGGCTGTGTCTGTGTGGCTGGCTGACTGTGGCTCTGTGTGTGGCTGGCTGTGGCTCTGTGTGTGGCTGGCTGTGTGTCTGTGTGTCTGACCACTGGGACCCCACAATCCTGAGAAATGGAGCTTTGAAGAGCACCATGTAAATGGAGCTGTGGTTGATTATTCCCTCTGCTGAACCATTCACATGTGGCTCTTCAAATAATTTCTTTAAGAAAGGGGTGAGGGCCACAACAGGGTAAAAGCAAAATTTACGTATTGGGGCTGATGGGGCTTCTTTTCCAGGGCTGCTTTTTGGTCCCAGTTCGGCCCTGGTGGGGTGGGGTGGGGGGGGAGCCCAGGTCAAAATTTCGCACCGGGGCCCGCCAGACTCTAGTTACGCCACTGCCTCTGGGGCTGCATATGGGGCTGCATATACCCCCTGGGGCTGCATATGGGGCTGTATATACCTCTGGGGCTGCATATGGGGCTGCATATACCTCCTGGGGCTGCATATGGGGCTGTATATACCTCTGGGGCTGCATATGGGTCTGCATATACCTCCTGGGGCTGCATATACCTCCTGGGCCTGCATATGGGGCTGGATATACCTCTGGGGCTGCATATGGGGCTGCATATACCTCCTGGGGCTGCATATGGGGCTGTATATACCTCCTGGGGCTGCATATGGGGCTGTATATACCTCCTGGGGCTGCATATGGGGCTGGATATACCTCTGGGGCTGCATATGGGGCTGCATATACCTCTGGGGCTGCATATACCTCTGGGGCTGCATATACCTCTGGGGCTGCATATACCTCCTGGGGCTGCATATGGGGCTGTATATACCTCTGGGGCTGCTTATGGGGTTGCATATACCTCCTGGGGCTGCATATGGGGCTGTATATACCTCCTGGGGCTGCATATGGGGCTGTATATACCTCTGGGGCTGTTTATGGGGCTGCATATACCTCCTGGGGCTGCATATTGGGCTGTATATACCTCTGGGGCTGCATATGGGGCTGCATATACCTCCTGCGGCTGCATATGGGGCTGTATATACCTCTGGGGCTGCATATACCTCTGGGGCTGCATATACCTCTAGGGCTGTATATACCTCTGGGGCTGCATATGGGGCTGCATATACCTCTGGGGCTGCATATACCTCTGGGGCTGTATATACCTCTGGGGCTGCATATACCTCTGGGGCTGCATATGGGGCTGTATATACCTCTGGGGCTGTATATACCTCTGGGGCTGCATATACCTCTGGGGCTGCATATACCTCTGGGGCTGCATATACTTCTGGGGCTGTATATACCTCTGGGGCTGCTGTATACTACCACTGGGGCTACTGTATACTACCACTGGGGCTGCTGCTGTATACTACCACTGGGGAGGCTGCTGTATACCTCACTGCTGGGGGTTGTATACCTGTGCTGGAGTCCACCCTCGGCTTATACGCGAGTCAATAAGTTTTCCCAGTTTTTGGGGGCAAAAGTAGGGGAGTCGGCTTATACACGGGTTGGCTTATACATGAGTATATACGGTAAATAAAAAAAGAGAAGGCAAATAAAAAGACAATCATTTCATCAAATTTTCGTTGCTACAGCTATGAGTGATAATATAGGTAAATAGGCAAGGTAACCCTGCCATAGAGAGACCCACAGAGAAAGTGAAAATGACAACAGGGAAGGAAAAAGTGAAAAAAAAAAGTTATGAATGTATTCAGTATTATACAAATAGTCACAGAAAAAGAAAAATAATAATTTGAGCAGTGTGTCCTTACTATAAAATTCTTTAGTCGACATAAAGTTAAACAAAGATGTATACAGTAGATCAAAGACATCTAGCCACTGGCAGACATGTTTAAAGTCTGTAACATAGCTTTGATATTTAAATGTAACATCAGGGGGTCTATATATTGGTAGAAGTCAGGCATTACAGTGGGATGAAATTTATACTACTACCTGACAGTATGGTGTAGCAGCCTCAGGTACAAGCAGCTGGGGTGAGAGCCTGTCATGGATGGCATGTACTATGAAGGATGGTGGTGATCAATCATGTATTCCACATCATATTGCCCAAATTCAGCCTTAAGCAGTAAAGAGTGCTAATGTCTTCAAAAAGTGGCGAGCTTTAATTACAATGGAATAAGGAAGAGAAAATTCTAGTAAATGGAAAGCTTTATTGTTTTGATTCTCACATCCCACTGTTTATTACGTTGAAATAGAATCTCTTGGAGATTCAGTCAACTTTTACAAGTTTGCATTATTTTCCACACATTCAAAGTGCCATAAGTTCATTATTTTTCCAGCCGGCAGCCATACAAGGGCTTGTTCTTCTTTTTATGAGTTTTGTACACTTTTCTTTTAACCAAACAATATAATGAAAAAAAAATATTAACCCCTTCCTGACCTTTGACGTTGTACAACGTGATGAAAGTCGGTGCCTTCCCGACCCATGACGTCGTACAACGTCATGGTGGTTACCACGGCACCGTTGCCGCGGTAACCGCCATCGGGCCCCGGTTTTCAGTGATCCTTATCACTGAACACTGGGGCTTGAGGTCAGGGGGGTGGATTCCCCACCCCGCCCCCAGGACCAAGGTGATTGGCTGTTTGAACAGTCAATCACCATGATCCTCTGACACCTATGGAAGGGGCTTTGGAGCGGCTCTGATGGGAGTGATCATCCCATCAAAAAATAAGTAATAACCCGCGGGCACCACCAATACCAAAGGGATCAGCCACTGTGCGTTTTTAGAACCATCAATTTTTAGAAAATGCAACACATGATGTATGGGCGATCACCAAATTCTGTGCAAAATTACTTTATTAAGAAATACAGTTAGGTCACACACTTGAAAATTTAAAAACAATTAGAAAGGGGGGAAAGGATTCCCTTCAAAAGAGGAGGTCCCACTTAGCATTACAATATATGGCTATAGGCAAATGCGTAATTCTTTTAGGCATCCAGTGTCACATTATATATATTTCAGTGTGCAGTTCCCCTAAGGGAAAACACCCTGGCACCAGTCACAGCATACCTACAAGAGTATTCAATACATTCCCTGTTATGCAAAGAACTTGCACCAATGTAACTGTCACTGGGATAAATAGATGTAATTATACATGCCAAATAACCAAGTCTAGTGTTGTACTGAGCATAAAAGGCTCATCAATTATAGGCAGACCTTGGGGTTTATCAAAACCTTCCAAAAGTTGCCTTGCTCACCTGTCCGTTCTCCCATAGACACTCTGGTATCCAAAATATCTGTGTAGGATACCTGTAAACAACAGGCCTGTAATCCTACCCCACATACCACTGTGCTCCAGGGGTTATCAATGATCAGCAATGCTAGCCTGCTAGTGGACCTCACTCACTAGCCCAACAATCATCGCCCCCTCCAACATTAATGGAAGCGATCTGATGGGATGATCACTTCCATCAGAGCTGCTCCACAGTCACCCGCAGCTGGTAATAATCTCCCCCCTGCTCCTGCGCCCTGCTCCTTTCCCTTCCTCCTCCCATTCCTGATCTCTCTGCCCCCGGGTCCTATTCCTCCTCCCACCCTGGATCAACCCCCCCCCTGTTCTCTTCCTCCTCCAGATTCGGTCCCCTGATCACTCCCTGTCCCTCTTCCTCCTCCCCACACACTCTGGATCCCCTCCCAATTGGAATTGTTAGCGGATACCATGTCGCGTATGGAGAGCCCCTGTGTGTCTAAATATTGAAGGTCTCCCACAAGTGACCCCATTTTGGAAACTAGACCCCCAAGGAACGTATCTAGATGGGTGGTGAGCAGTTTGATCCCCCAGGTGCTTCACAAATTAATCCGTAATAATGAAAAAAAGAACATTTTTTGTGGAAAAAAAAAGTACTTTTTTAATTTTATGGATCAATTTGTGAAGCATCTGGGGGTTCAAAGTGCTCACTATGCATCTAGATAAGTTCCTTGGGGGGGTCTAGTTTCCAAAATGGGGTCACTTGTGGGGGAGCTCCCATGTTAAGGCACACAGGGGCTCTCCAAATGCGACATGGTATCCGCTTATAATTTGAATGGAAAATTAGCTCAAATTGTTAGCGGATACCATGTCACGTTTGGAGAGCCCATGTGTGTGCCTAAATATTGGAGCTCCCCCACAAGTGACCCCATTTTGGAAACTAGAACCCCCCAAGGAACGTATCTAGATGGGTGGTGAGCAGTTTGATCCCCAGGTGCTTCACAAATTAATCCGTAATAATGAAAAAAAGAACATTTTTTGTGGAAAAAAAAAGTACTTTTTTAATTTTTACGGATCAATTTGTGAAGCACCTGGGGGTTCAAAGTGCTCACTATGCATCTAGATAGGTTCCTTGGGGGGGGGGGTCTAGTTTCCAAAATGGGGTCACTTGTGAGGGAGCTCCAATGTTTAGACACACAGGGGTTCTCTATACACAACATGGTGTCTGCTAACAATTGGAGCTAATTTTCCATTCAAATCATTAGGGGACACCATTTCACGTATGGAGAGACCCTGTGTGCCTAAACATTGGAGCTCACCCACAAGTGACCCTATTTTGGAAACTAGAGACACCAAGGAACTTATTTAGATGCATAGTGAGCACTTTGACCCCCAGGTGCTTCACAAATTGAACCGTTAAAATGAAAAAGTACTTTTTTTTTTTCACAAACAATTTTCTTTTAGCCTCAATCTTTTCATTTTCACATGGGCAACAGGATAAAATGCATCCTAACATTTGTTGGGCAATTTCTCCTGAGTACACCGATACCTCATATGTGGTCATAAACGACTAATTGGGCGCACGGTAGAGCTCGAAAGGGAAGGAGCGCCATTTGCCTATTTCAATGGAAAAGTAGCTCCAAAAGTCAAATTGCACTCCTTCCCTTCTGAGCCCTGCCGTGCGCCCAAACAATGGTTTTATGACCACATATGAGGTATCTGTGTACTCAGGAGAAATTGCCCAACAAATTTTAGGATCCATTTTATCCTGTTGCCCACGTGAAAATGAAAGGGTTGAGGCTAAAAGAACATTTTTGTTGGAAAAATTAAAATCTCCATTTTTTCCTTCCACTCTGCTTTAGTTCCTGTGAAGTACCTGAAGGGTTAATAATCTTCTTGAATGTAGTTTTGAGTAGCTTGAGGGGTGCAGTTTTTGGAATGGTGTCACTTTTGGATGTTTTCTTTCACATCTGCCCCTCAAAGGGACTTCAAAATGTGATGTGGTCATTAAAAAAAATGGTTTTGTAAATTTTGCTGGAAAAATTAGAAACTATTATTACCGTATATACTCGTGTATAAGCCGACCCGTGTATAAGCCGACCCCCCTACTTTTGCCCCCAAAACCTGGGAAAACCTATTGACTCGTGTATAAGCCGAGGGTGGACCCCAGCACAGGTGTACAGCCCCCAGCAGTGTGGTATACAGGCCCTCCAATGGTAGTATACAGCAGCCTCCCCAGTGGCATATACAGGCCCCAGTAGTATATACAGCAACCCAAGTGGTATACAGCAGCCTCCCAGTGGTATATAAACAGACCCCACCAGTATATACAGCAGCCCCAGTGGTATATACAGCAGCCCCAGTGGTATATACAGCAGCCCCAGTGGTATATACAGCAGCCCCAGTGGTATATACAGCAGCCCCAGTGGTATACAGGCCTCAGCAGTATATACAGCAGCCCCCAGGGGTTATACAGCAGCTCCCAGGGGGTACCCACAGCCCCCTGGGGGTACCAACAGCCCCTTGGGGGTACCCAGCAGCCCCCTGGGGGTACCAACAGCCCCCTGGGGGTACCATCAGCCCCCAGGGGGTACCCAGCAGCCCCCTGGGGGTACCAACAGCCCCCAGGGGGTACCAACAGCCCCAAGGGGGTACCCAGCAGCCCCCAGGGGGTACCAACAGCCCCCAAAAGCTGGCACTGTCCCCCCTTGTAAGGGCCCCCCCCGCTGCTTATACATTACCATCCCGGTGTTCTGATCGGCGCCGCTCCTCGGTGCTTCTTCTTCATCCTCCTGTCCTCGCTGGCTGCATCCGGGATCTCCGGCCGTCGCGCGATGACGTCATATGCCTGCGACGGCCGGAGATCCCGGATGCATCCAGCGAGGACGGGAGGATGAAGAAGGAGCACCGAGGAGCGGCGCCGATCAGAACACCGGGATGGTAATGTATAAGCAGCGGGGGGGGGGGCCCTTACAAGGGGGGACAGTGCCATCTTTTGGGGGGCATATATGAACTGCTTCTCCCTGCCGCTGATTGACAGGGGGAAGCAGTGCATATATAATGAGCGGCCCCACGTGACGGGGCCGCTCATACAGCAGCCTCCCCCCGCCTCCTCCAGCCTGAGGTACCGTATTGACCCGTGTATAAGCCGAGGGGGGGACTTTTCAGCCCAAAAAACTCGGCTTGTACACAAGTATATACGGTAACTATTTTGTGCCACACAACTCTCAGGTTTAACAGGATAAAAATAAAAAATTTCAAAAATTGCTAAATTTTCGCCAAGTTTTTTATTTTTTTCCCAAATAAACACAGAAATTATTGACCTAAATTTACTACTATCATGAAGCCCAGTATGTCACAAAAAACATTGTCAGAATCGCTAGGATCCATTGAAGCGTTCCAGAGTTATTACCTCATAAAGGGACACTGGTCAGAATTGCAAGGCAATTGCAAGGTCTTTCGGGTCAAAATTGGCTGGGTCATGAAGGGGTTAAAGGGAATCAGTCAACATGGTTTTGCTTTGTAATTTGTGTCTAAACATTTTATTGGTTATTTTCACAAAATTAACATTTACATAACAAAAAACAATCCTAAAGGTTGGGGAAAGGAACATAAAAAGAATACTTTATTAGGAAAGGTAATATATAGAGATAGGTGGGGTATGTCATGAATATGTGGATTATACATACAATGTATGTAACAATTTATGCAATCTTCAACTCATACTCTAAATATAATATGTGTATTTTCTTTGGTAAGTGGTAAGACAAATATGTCAAATAAAGTGGGCACGCCTCTGAACACCCACTTTAAAAGCGACAGGTCCTCAACCAGTATCTCCAAAGCTCGTAGGGGAATATCTCGTATGAGGAAAGCGAAGTGAGTTCTGCTCACCACTGCCCATACCTTGAGGAGAGAGGTCATAGAACGTAGAGGAGGGGGAGGCTTCACCGCTTGAATCTAGGAGGCCTCTAGGAGGAGCCTTGGAGAGTTCCTGGGGGAGAAGAACTTTTCAATGCCAAGCCAGGCATGTTGAGAGGGATTGCCGTCCCACCAAAGTTTAGCCGGCTCTAACAGAGCCGCCAAATGGTAGGAACGCAGATCAGGAACTCCCAGGCCGCCCCCCCGGACCGGCAGAGACATAATTTTGTGGGGAACCCTAGGAGGTTTATTGTTCCAGATAAAAGAGTTCACATCTCTTTGAAAAGAGGCAATGTATCTGCTGGGGAAGTGAAGAGGGATGTTTCTGAAAAGATATAGAATCTTAGGTAGCATGAGCATTTTCACCACATGGATTCTGGCTATCCATGATAGTGATGTCACAGGGAAGTTGTCAATGAGAGCCCTGATCTCACGGAGGAGTGAGTCGCTATTACGGCGTATGATGTTACGAAGATGGGTAATCTGAATCCCCAAGTAGGTAAATCCCGTGGAGGCCCACCTGAAGGAGTAATTGGATTGAAGGCGCATAGCCACCTCAGGTGCCAGGTTCAAGGGAAATATAGAGTACTTGGCCAGGTTGAGACGACACAGAGAAGCATTGGCGAAGTCAGATAATGTAGAGATAAGTTCAGGCAGAGATTCCTCAATAGGCGTGCAGGTTACAATCACGTCGTCTGCGTATAAACCTATTTTGTAGGACCTGTCCCTACCTGAATCCCAGAAATTTTTGGGTTATTTCTAATGATAGAGGCTAAAGGCTCCATAACCAAGGCAAAAATCAGTGGGGAGTGTGGACAACCCTGACGGGTGCCATTGGAGATCTCGAAAGAGGGTGACAAAAATCCAGAGGCAAGGACCGAGGCCAAGGGAGAGGAGTACAGCGCTAATATAGCTCCTACTATGGGACCCTCCAGGCCAAATCTATGGAGAACCTCGGTCACATATCCCCAGTGCACCCTGTCAAAGGCCTTTTCCGCATCGAATGACAGGAATGCACTGGGGATGCCCCCCCCCTCTCCACCACGTCAAGGAGGTCCACAATCCTACGCGTGCCATCTCTGGTCTGACGGCCGGGAACAAATCCCACCTGGTCAGGGTCCACTAGAGAGGGTAAAACCTCTTGCAGCCTGAACGCCAGGATCCTTGCATAGAGCTTGGTGTCGCAATTCAGAAGGGCAATTGGCCTATAGACTTTCCCGGCTTTGGGAGAGTGACAATAGTAGCTTCCAAGCCCTCCTTCTTGATTGAACCTGCTGTCTGCCAGTGGGAAAAGAGGCGGAGAAGATAAGGAGATAGGATAGAGGAAAATTGTGAGTAATAGGAGAAAGAGAATTCGTCAGAGCCAGGAGCAGAGTGTTTAGCAGCGTTTGTGATGGCCAATTTGATTTCAGTCAGGGTGAAAGGGGCTTTCAATGCAGAAAGCTGGTCCGCCGTCACTCTCGGTAGGGATGCACCGTCGAGGAAGTTGGCTATAGACGTAGGGGTGGGATGGGGAGTCGAGGGATCATTGATCAAATTATAATATAAGGAGGAGTAGTAAGAGCCAAATTCTGCCGCAATGTCCTCAGGGTTGGTCACCCGAGAGCCGTCTTTTCTCAGCAGAGAGGAGATTTTAGAGCGGATCTCAGTGCGCCTGACCCTTTTAGCCAGCAATGCTCCCGCTCTGTCTCCCATGGCATAGAACTTGGCCCTAGATTTTTTGAGATGCTTTTCCACCTTCACCAGCAATAGAGATCATAAGGCGTGTCTAGCACGCGTTAGGTCCTCCATACCCCTAACGGAGGGAGACAATTTGTACTGTCGTTCCAGTGTTTGTAACGTACTAGTCGCTTCCTCTACATCTGCTCGGTGTTTCCGTTTGGATAGTGCCGCCATTTTGATGAGGAAACTATGCATAACAGCTTTATGGGCAAACCATAGAGTGTCGTCTGCCACTTCTGGGGAGTCGTTACATTCAAAAAATTCGGTTAGTAGTTTCAGGAGGGATGCTGAATTGGAGGGGTCTGACAAAAGATATTCATTTATTTTCCACCTGCCAGGCGGGCGTATGGCCTTAATATCTGCAATCTTGATGGAGACCGGGGCATAGTCAGACCATGATATGCTCCCAACCTCCGCAGAGATACACTGAGGGAGCAAAGCATCATCAACCAAAATGTAGTCCAGTCTGCTGAGGGAACGAAATCTGGGGGACAAGTACGTGAAATCCCTCTCCGAACCATGTAGGTATCTCTAGACATCATGAAGATGCTGGTCCCTTATCAAGGCCCCCATCTCCGATCTGGAGTGGAGAGGGCCAGAGCAATCCAGAGCCTTGGACATGGGGACATTAAAATCACCAGTTATCACCCTGTTCCGACCTGCAGCAGAATGGAGTACCTTAAAAAATCTCCATAGAAATTTGAGTTGCTCTACATTTGGGCCGTATAGGGAAACTATAGTAAAGGGGACATCATTGATCAAGCAGATTACAATGATATACCTGCCCCCAGGATCTTTTATCACCTTTTCCAGGTGAAATGCCACAGATCTAGAGAACATAATCCCCACCCCCGCTTTTTTTACCTCATTGCTTGCATAAAACTGAAAAGGGTAGTATGGCAAAGACATTCTCGGCTCATCCCGTGGCAGCAGATGGGTCTCCTGAAGACATATCACATCACTTTTGGTTCGGAGCAACTGGCACCACGTCCGGGATCTCTTTGTGGGGGAATTTAAGTCGTTAACGTTGATGGACAGCACAGAGATGCTCATGGGCCAATCGGTGGGTCACTCCTCCTGCAAGCTGGGAGACACGTAAGTATACTGCTACAGTCACTCAACTGAAGATTGAGGGGTAAGGGGAGGAGGGAAGAGAAGGGGAGAAAAAAGGGGAGGGGAATGAAGTAAACAGATAGGTATCACAAACAAGTAACAAGTAATCAGAGAATCAAAAACAAAACAGGGTCTGCCTTGGGGGAGCCTCGGCAGAGTATGAGTGTACAAAAAACACTTCTGGGGGTTGGACACCAATGTGCCCAAGAGGGCAAAATGGAGTCCAAAAAAAGAAAAAAGGAGCTGAGGAGAAAAAGTAAAAATGAAACCAGTCACGGCCCATTCATTAAAGCCGAAATCCCCGCTCCCTCAGGTCGCATCTTTCGTGGTAGCATTGTTTGCAGGGGTGCGATCACGGTCCGCCCTCGGAGAAGGCAGGTTGCTGGAGGACACTAGGTTCCACAGCCTCAGGGCCTTGCAGAGTTGTGAGGGGGATGAGAAGGACTGTCTGGATCCCTTGTATCTGAAGTTCAGGGCTACCGGCGTTCCCCAGGAGTACATGATGCCTTTATCCCCGAGAACCTGGTAGCAAGGTCCGAATTCCCTGCGGCATGCGAGAGTGCCAGAGGAGAGGTCAGGGTACACTGAGAGACCCCCCGAAGGGATCCGGGAGGATCTCCTCAAAGCCTGCAAAAGCGGATCAGGAGCACAAGCACGTCTCTTGGGACCTCGTTGGACAGACGAGACGGTTTGGGGATCCTGTAGACCTTTTCCGTGGCCAGATCACCCTGGGTACATCACGCAGGGCAGCAGCAAGAAAATCAGACACAGTCGCAACAAGGTCCACATCTTCCACAGATTCAGTCAGGCCCCTAAGTTTGAAGTTGTTCTTGCGCAATTTATCTTCCAAGTGACAAAGCGTTGTGTTAACAGATCCTATTTCTTTGTCTAATTCAGTGTAGCTTACGGCTAGCTCATTATGGGCTGATGATAATTCTGCCATCTTAGATTAAAGATGTGAGGTGCGCTCACCCAGAGCTGCTATGTCCTCCCTCAGTTCCCCCACCAGACCCTTCATGTCCTCAAAGAGGGAACACTGCATGGAGCCCAGGAGGGATTTAAGGTACCCCCGTGAGGCCGGAGCGTCATCCCTATCCTCGTGCACCTCTCCCCCAGGACCCCGTGGCGAGCGGGGGCTGGAGTGAGATTGCCTCGGGCTGTGAGAGGCCGGCGCCATCTTAGCTGCAGGCGCGCGGTGCCCTTCAGCTGCAAAAAAGTCTGTCACCTTGGGGTCTTTAGTCCGGCGGCGGGTGAAGGACCGGGGCATCGCCTGAGGATCCAGAGGGAGCACCCTCTATAGGGATGGGCGAATCTACTCGCTAGGACTCGTTACTCGGCGAGTAGCAAGGGATTCGCAGGACTCGGTACTCTGCGAGTTTCCCAGTGATTACTCGCACGAGTCCAATGCAAATCAATATCAATCCTAGTTTTGTCAGAAACGCTGACAAAACTAGGATTGCCATTGTTTGCATTAGACTCGTGCGAGTAATCACTGGCTACTGTGCCAGTGATAGCAGGGAAACTCGCAGATAACTGCTGTTTCTTTGCGAGCCGAGTTCAGCTGTCTTCTCTGTGCAGCTCCAGGGTCCTAGAGCCCGCCTGCTCACAGAGATGATGTAGCAGTGCTGAGATTGTTCTCAGTCTGCTCATTCCCTGTGTACAGACATGAATGTCTGTGCACAGAGATGATGTAGCAGAGCTGAGATTGTTCTCAGTCTGCTCATTCCCTGTGTACAGACATGAATGTCTGTGCACAGAGATGATGTAGCAGAGCTGAGATTGTTCTCAGTCTGCTTATTCCCTGTGCATAGACATCTATATTTATGCACAGGGGATGTAGCAGAGAGGACATCGCGTTTTGGACTGCGTCGGACGGAAGAGGATTTTTTTAATTAAAGATGGAGTCCCTAATGGCTTTTTTTTTTATTTCTAATAAAATTTTTTCCTTGTGTTGTGTTTTTTTTAAAACAATTTAATAGAAATTCATGGCGGTCATGTCTAATATTGGCGTGACCGCCATAAATTTCGGGCTTAGGGCCAGCTGATAATACAAAGCTGGCCCTAACCTCTTTATTACCCAGCGTGCCACCGCTACCAGGGCCGCTGGAAGAGCGGGGTTCAGCGCCAGAGGATGGCGCTTCAATGAACGCGCCATCTTCTGGGGCGGCTGCGGGCTACAATTTGCAGCGGGGGGTGCCCAGAAAGCTTGGGCATCCCTGCGCTGCGGATTCCAGCCCCCAGCTGCTTAGCTGTACCTGGTAACTAGAAATGCGCGGCAGCCCCACGCATTTTGTTTTTAAAGTTATTGCATGAATTTCGAGATCAGAGTCTCAGAGTCAGAATCTCAGAATTTCATGAAATAATTAAAAAAAAGATCGGGCTCCGCGCTATTTCTATGTCTAGGCCAGGTACAGCTAATGCAGTGGGGAACTGGAATCTGGCAGGGGGATGCACCAAGCTTTCTGGCACCCCCGCTGCAAATTGCAGCCCAAGCACGGCCCAAGAAGATGGCGTCATTGAAGCGCCATCCTCTGGCGCAAACCCCCTCCTTCCAGCGGCTCCTGGTACGGTGTGCAGCTGGGTATAGGTTAGGCCAGCTTTGTATTATCAGTCTGACCCTAAGCCCGAAATTTATGGGTTCACGCCAATATTGAGATGACCGCATGAATTTCTATTAAATTGTTTTAAAAAAAACCAACACAAGGAAAATTTTTTATTAAATAAAAAAAAAGCCATTAGGGACTCCATCTTTAATTAAAAATCCTCTTCCGTCCGACGCAGTCCAAAACGCGATGTCCCTCTGCTACATCCCTGTGCATAAAATAGTGTCTATGCACAGAGAATAAGCAGACTTGAGAACAATCTCAGCTACTACGTCATCTCTGTGCACAGACATTCATGTCTGTAACACAGGAATGAGACAGAGGAACAATCTAGCTCTGCTACATCATCCTCTGTGCACAGACATTCATGTCTGTACACAGGGAATGTGCAGACTGAGAACAATCTCACTTACTGCACATCAGGCAGCAGGCGCTCTAGACCCTGGACTGGCAGCCTGTACAGGGAGACAATCTTATCTGTGCGAGTCAGCGTTACTTACAAAGTAAACGAGCAATGCAAATAAATGACAAACTAGGATTGCTTCAGGCCTGAAGCTTCCGAGACACATCTCGATTGGTAAATCTCACACTACTCGCTATTACTGTCCCTACCATCATTAACATGTACTCGCTAGACTCGCAACGAGTAGCGAGTCCTGTGCTCGGCTGATGCTAGAGTCAAGCGATTCCGAGTACATTTAGGAGCCGCAGCATAACCCTTCACACTAAAGCAGCGGATGGGTGGGGTGAGCTGGAATTCGCCGATTACATGGGCTGTGCAGGAGAGGTCCTCTAACCAAGGGTCCGGCGCCATCAGGCTGTAGGACATGCCCGCCTACCTTTCTCCAAATTTTGTTAGACTGTTAAGAATAAGATGATATTAGATCTAACTGGAGTGCCTACAGTTGATTTTAGATGAGCACTTCCTAGTTAAATAAGATGGTATGCGTCTGTGGGAGAGGGGAGTTTGGTTGTTGTGTTTATTAAAATGCAAACTTTGGGAGTACTGTTTAATTGAAGTATTAAAATAAATTGTTATACTAATAAAAATATCTGATTTAAAAAAAAATAAATAAAAAACCATAATCTGTTTTTTTACTGTAATCACATCCCACCGATAAATGAATTAAATCAGATCAAAAAGTGTTATCTACCCCAAATTTTCTAATAAAACCATTAGGTATTCAAATCAACAACAACAATCACACAGCTCAAATGACTTCTTAACGACCATTCATTGCTATGTTCTGTCTGAGTTGTCTCCCTCCAGTTTATGACGGCTGATTTAATCAGTCAACATGTACCGCTAAAATCGCCATTCCCTGCTCCCATCAGCACTTCCATGCCAAAATCTTTGGACGCCGATGGGTTGTCATGACAACCAGGGGTCAGCTGATGACCACTGTGTCTGTCAGAAAAATCCTCCTTCATAGGAGACCATGATAGCTACTGTACAGAGAAGTGCTGATGCAGTGCACAAGTGATCAGATGATTTCAACTTCAAGTCCCCTAAAGCAGGGGTAGGGAACACAGTGCATGTTTTCAGGATTTCTTTAGTATTGCACAGGTGATAATATAATCACCTGCACAGATGATGATTCCAACCCTTGTGCACTGCCGAGGAAATCCTAAAAACCTGCACTGTGTGCGGCTCTCGATGCCTGTAGTTCCTACCCCTGCCCTAAAAAGACCAGTAAAAACAGTAAAAAGTTAAAAAATAAATAAATAAATTGTTCAAATTATATAAAATATAAATTAAATACAAAATTTAAATTATCCCCTTTTGACCCATTGAATATAAAACAATTAAAAAAAATACACATATTAGGTACAACTGGAATTAGAACTGTCCAATCTATCAACATATTAAAGAGATTAATTCAATCAGTAAATAGCTTAACTAGTAAAAAAATCAAAATCCCAGAACTACAGTTTTTTGGAAGACTGAATTACAGAAAATATTTAATAACAGGTGATCAAAACATCATGTATACCCCAAAATAATACCGATAAAAACATCAGTTTGGGGCACAAAAAACAAGCCCTTACAACACCCAGTTCCTAAAAATGAAAAACATGGCTCTTGAAAAAGTTGTGGCACAAGCAAGATTTGGGGAAAAAAAATTTCTGAATTCTTTTTCACCACTTAAATAAGACAAAAACTATACATGGTATCTACATAATCATACTGACCTTGAGACTCGTACTGCCAAGTCAGTTTTATGGTAAAATGAATGCTGTAAATAAAAAAAAACAGAAATAACAATTGCAGATTTTCACTTTTTTTTCTATTTCGCCATACTTGTAATATTTTTTCTGCTTACCATTGGGTCATTCCATGTCAAGTGATCCAAAAATGAATATTTTTTTTCCCTGACGTCCTCAGATTTTTAAAAAAATTTTTCTATCTGAAGAACAACTTTATCTAATTACAAAAAAAAAGTTTTGAATTTTTTTCTTTATCTGTTAATTTTTTACAGATTTTTAAAGTTTTAAAAAAGTGCGAATTTTGGCCTGGTATGGCTTTACATTTTCTATCATATCTCGGGCTAGAAATAAGATAGAGAAACAAAATAAACACCAATCTACTCAGAACTGTCCAGGCTTTCATCAGATATGTCACAAGAGAATATTTGTTAATATTTTACCCATGTGATCGCAAGCGCAAAACTTTAAAACGCATTTCCGAAAAATCGGCGCGCTTTAAATATTTCAAAAACTGCCCATGTGTCTGCTTTGCTCTTAGCCACATCTGTACCAAATTTCAAGTTGGGATCGCAATGGGATCATATTTTAACATATTTTACTAGTAAGAGCGTCAATGGGTCATTCCATATCAAGTGATCTAAATATGAATATTTTTTTTTACCTGACGTCTTTAGATTTTTTTTTTTTTTTTCCTTTATGAAGTACTACTTTAGTTAATTACAAATTAAAAGTTTGGAATTTTTTTCTTCATCAGTTAATTTTTTACAGATTTTTAAAGTTTAAAAAAAGGGTGAATTTTGGCCTGGTACGACTTTAAATTTTTTTTATCTCAGGCTAGAAATAAGATAATGAAGTGGGAGAGGCATCATTTTACTCAGAACGGTAACAGCTTTCATTTGAGATGTTACAAGACTATGTTTCTTTATATCAAATTCAAACTATTGACGGGCAATTGTGAAAAAATGACTGATTGTGTTCTTGGTGACTTTTGAATTGACACTATAATAGTTAAATATTTTGCACTTAGGTCCAATGAATGCGTCCATGGGGTCAAGCTGGGACAGAGTCATCACAAATTAGCCTTATTTGCAGATGACCTGCTACTTTACATCTCCCAGCCCCTGGTCTCCATCCCTTCGGTCTTAATGGAGTTTGAACGGTTCGGACAATTGAGCAACTTTAAAGTGAATTGCTCCAAAACCGAGGCACTCAATATTTCTTTGCCTGGAGAATTGGTTTCTCATCTATCTAAACAGTTCCCATTTAAATGGAAAGTAGAAGCCATTAAGTACTTGGGAGTCCTTATACCAAAAGATCTTAAACAAATATTCAATTTAAATTATCAACCCCTTTTGACTAACGCGGAATCGGCATTTACCTCCTTTAGACAATTAAAGCTATCCTGGTTCGGGAGAGAATAAACGTAGTCAAGATGGATGTCTTGCCCCGACTCTTATATACTTTTCAGACAGTTCCTGTTCTATTGGATAGAGGTTTCCTCTCCAAAATGCAATCTATGATCCTTAGATTTGTCTGGGGGGGCAAGAGGTCCAGATTGCGAATGAATATCCTATCCTTGCCCGAGACCAGAGGAGGGGTTGGACTACCCAACATACGAGCGTACTTTGAGGCTTCCTCTCTTGTTAGAGCTCTAGATTGGCATTATCATGCGTCCTCCAAGAAATGGGTAGGGGTGGAGCAAGAGGGTTTGGGGATTCCGCTGAAACACCTGCTTTGGATTTCCCCTAAAGACTCCACAGACCTAGTACCTTTGACAGACATGACCAGAAACACCTTGAAGGTATGGCACCTAGTGACGAAAACCCTCCGCTTAAACGACAGACTTAGCCCTTTGACTCCCCTTTTTTCCAACCCATCTTTCCCACCCAGATTTGACAGGCAGAGATTTTTATGTTGGCGGATTGTGGATGACACCCGAGTAGGACAGACTCTGTCCAGTGGTGGTTTGCCCCCGATGGCAGAGCTACAACTCAAAGAACCTACGAGACCTCTTAAGTGATTCGAATTTCTCCAATACAGAGCATAATTATATTCAGCTGACCACTCTTGCAGGGTAAGATTGACGCCCAACGTATTGGAGAGGTTATTCCAACTGGAGGCTCCACCGAGGCGCAAAATATCATTTCTATACCAGGCCTTAGGGTCCATGAGAGAGCAGGGCACCCTTTACTTCCAACGTGCTTGGGAGAGGGAATTGGGGTGTAGCATTTCAGAAGCTAATTGGCAGAAATGCTTTATATTTACTCACTCACTAGCTAGCGCTTGTTCTGCACAAGAAAGAAGCTATAAGCTGCTCACTAGATGGTACTTGTGCCCGACGACACTCCGGAACATGTTCCCTGGAACCCCTGATACCTGCTGGCGCTGTGGGGAAGAGAAGGGTACAATGATACACATTTGGTGGAGTTGTGGGGAAATCCGGCGGTTCTGGTATGAGGTTTTCAATGCATACGCCCGGATAACAGGTAAAGAAGCCGAATGCTGCCCAGAATCGGCAATGTTATCCATTTTTCCAGGTCCTATTGGGCTACAGAAGAGGGATATTCTCCGCTTTTGCATCTCGGCTGCTCGTGCTGTGATCCCGAGGTTCTGGAAATCAAGCCGGGCTCCATCTCTACTTGATTGGTTCAAAGAATTGATGGACACATATCGAATGGAGGAGCTCGCAGCTGATGCGTCGGGATCTCGGAACAAATTCTTAGGGATTTGGGTTGAATGGATTCTTTTTCACGACTCTGCAGAATTTAGGAGTATCTTTTCCAGCACAGATAATATGGCTCGACCTCTGGCTGATGGGGAGCCAGTGGGATGAGTACCCTTTCTCCATCCCATACCTCACCCGTCCCCCCCCTCCTTTTTTTCTTTTTTTCTTACGTGGCTTTTCTTTCCCAGTATAACTTTTTCTAATGGTTTTTGTTTCTCTTCTCTCTCTCTCTTCTTTTCTATCTCTCTTTTCTTCCCATCTGATACATTCAGTCTAGGTATTTCCTTTCTACGCCTATACCTTCAGAATTCTAGTGAACATTAGACAGGTATCGAAAACTCTGAGCTGTGAGTAGATCATTAATATTTCGGCCTTCCTTTCCGGTACACCAGTCGATAGACTATTCCAACTAGGCCTCAACGGGTAATGACCCACTTACGTGGTCAACCTGTTAGAAGGGGCCAAGTAATAAAAATCATTCTGCTGGGGCTGCTTGTCCCCTTGACATCAGAACATCTCAAAACCCTGAGAAAGGTTGTATACTTGAGTGTTTGGAATTATATTTAGATTGTAGTATATATTGCACCAGAGATAAGCGCAAAAGTAAATTTGCAGCTTATCTTAAAGTTACTAATAACTTTGTGAATTCTCTTTTTGTATATTTTATATGTCTCAAGATTTTGTTAAAAGATTGAATGTATGTCTTTCATATGTTTTTTCAAAATTTAATAAAAATGAGATTAACCATAGTTAAATATTTTAAAATATGATCCCATCACGATCCCAACTTGAAATTTGGTACAGATGTGGCTAAGAGCATAAAAGACACATGGGCAGTTTTGGAAAATTTTTATTAAAATGTTTTTTTCGGAAATGCGTTTCAAAATGTTGCGTTTGCATTCGCATAGGTAAAAAATTAAAATTAACAAATATACTCTTGTGACATATCTGGTGAAAGCCTGGACAGTTCTGAGTAGAATGGTGTTTATTTTGTTTCTCTATCTTATTTCTAGCCCGAGATAAAAAAATTTAAAGTCGTACCAGGCCAAAATTCACCCTTTTTTTAAACTTTAAAAATCTGTAAAAAATTAACTGATGAAGAAAAAAATTCCAAACTTTTAATTTGTAATTAACTAAAGTAGTACTTCATAAAGGAAAAAAAAAAAAAAATCTAAAGACGTCAGGTAAAAAAAAATATTCATATTTAGATCACTTGATATGGAATGACCCATTGACGCTATTAATAGTAAAATATGTTAAAATATGATCCCATTGCGATCCCAACTTGAAATTTGGTACAGATGTGGCTAAGAGCAAAGCAGACACATGGGCAGTTTTTGAAATATTTAAAGCGCGCCGATTTTTCGGAAATATGTTTTAAAGTTTTGCGCTTGCGATCACATGGGTAAAATATTAACAAAGATCCTCTTGTGACATATCTGGTGAAAGCCTGTATAGTTCTGAGTAGAATGGTGTTTATCTTGTCTCTTTATCTTATTCCTAGCCTTAGTTATGAGGAGAAACGTAAAGGCAGGCAACAGCGAAATTCACACTTTTTCCGAACTTTGAAAATCATTTAAAAAAAAAATAAATTTTTTAAAAAAATTTTCTCTTCACATTTTGCATTGTCTGACATGCTATTATCAAATAACAAAATCTCAAAAGAATTAAAAATATAGAGGTAATAATCATTGGTTCACTTGACATGGAATGACCCCATTACATCATATGATAAAATTAATAATGTAATTCAAAAGTACAATTCATCCAACTAAAAATAAGCCCTTGCACAGCTACAGTATATCGAAGCAAAAATAAAAAAGTTTTGGCTCTTGGAATAAGGGGAGCAAAAAACAAAAACGCAAAGCCAAAAAAATTTGCTGTTCCTTAGGAGGTTAACCAAAAAATACAAAATGTCAGAGTTCTTGAAAAAAGACGATGCAAACCATTAAATTTTTTTCGTGTTACAAATATTTTTATCTTTTTTTCTTCACTTAAATAAAAAGAAAGTACATGTTTTTATTATTTTTATTACTATATTTTTAGTGTTGAATGGATAGAGTAAAAGATGTGTGTACCGTGTTAGCCAGTAGATAGACAAATATATTGGAATCTGAGAGTCCTCAGTGGTTGATACCTTTTAATGGCTAACTGAAAAGATGGTAAACATAGCAAGCTTTGGAGACACTTAAGGGCCTGTCACACGCGTCAATATCGCCTGCACGATATCGGCTGCACGTGACGTTGCAGCGATATTGACGCGTGTGACATAGTGAATCAACCAGCGATAAATCGCTGGTTGATGATCGCCAGGTTTTAGAATCAGTCCTAAAACCTGGCGATTGTCGCCCGGTGGACACGCAGCATCGCTGCGTGTGACACCGGGAGTAGCGATATTCCAGCTCCCAGCGCCTCTCAGAAGCGCTGGGAGCTGGTATCCAAGGTACACTGCGGGTAACTAGGCAGCGCGCGCTGCCTAGATACCCGACGTGTACCTTAGTTACCAGCCTCCTCCGCTCACCGGGTGAGCGGAGGAGGCTGGTAACTAAGGTACACGTCGGGTATCTAGGCAGCGCGCGCTGCCTAGTTACCCGCAGTGTACCTTGGAGACCAGGCTGCTCCCGCTTCCAGCAGGCTGGCAGCGGGAGCAGGACATCGTGAAAACGATATTTAAATCGTTTCCATGATGTCACTGGTCAATTGATCGCTGGTGAGTCTGTCTGTGTGACAGCTCACCAGCAATCAGCCGTCAATGTCGTCAGCGATCAGATCGCTGACGACATTGACGCGTGTGACAGGACCTTAAGGACTCTTCGTCAGGCTGATGATGACAGACTGATAATGATAGTGTCTTCAGAATCTGTGTCATTATCAGCCTGACGAAGAGGCCTAAGTGTCTCGAAAGCTTGCTATGTTTACCATCTTTTCAGTTAGCCATTAAAAGGTATCAACCACTGAGGACTCAGATTCCAATATATTTTTAGAGTAAAAAAGTAACTCAAAACAGTGAATTGCATTTTTCCCTACAATTTAAAAGCACATGGATTTTTTTGACAGTTTTCCAGAACATCGATTGGTAAAACAAATAGGTAATTTCAAATTACAACTTGTTCTGCAGAAAACAAGACCTCATATAGCTATGTCAACAGAAAAAATAAAAAAGTTATAGTTCTTAGGCTGGCTTCACACTTGCGGACTCCTCTGCAGCGTCCTGCAGAGGGGATCCGTAAGCTGAGCGCAGGCACCGCAAGTCCCTATGTTTAACATGGGGACGCAGGTGCCTGTGCTCTGATGCAGATTGGCGTGCGCACCCCGTGCGCACCCATTCACTGCAATGTATGATTTGTACGCAGGCGGATGCCTGCACACAAATCATACATTCTCATCCGCACCAGTAACGTGACATGTCGCGTTCAGGGTGCGGTCGAGAGTGTGTGATTTGTGCGCATGCATCCGCCTGTGTACAAATCATACATTGCAGTGAATGGGCGCGTAGCCAATCTGCATCAGAGCGCAGGCACCTGCGTCCCCAGTTAAACATAGGGACTTGCGGTGCCTGTGCTCAGCTTGCAGATCCCCTCCGCAGGACACTGCGGTGTGGTTCGCAAGTGTGAAGCCAGCCTAAGAAGAAGGGTATGTAAGACTAAAGCACTAAAACAAATTTAACAGTGAAGGGAGGGACTAAATGAAAGAGGCCGACCACTCACAACTGATTGTCTTCCCATTGATAGAAAAAACCCGACTCTGATTTCACCTTCAAATTATTTGCTAGATATGTAATCTTGGATCATTTTCCTCAATAAAAAAAAACATTTTTGTTACTCATTTGGTTTAGTTGGTTCTCTCTTAGGACTTTGTGAAAATCTGATTGTAGTTATAGGTCAAATTTACGCAAAAATATGCAAATTTTAAGTTGGTTCACAAAGTTTTATGCACCACTGTAGAGTAAATCAAGGTCTGTTATGAAGCCCGGCCACAGGCTGGTCTTCACAGGAGTACCATCATAAGATCAGGGTCACATGAGCATATGGCATCTGATGCAAGAGCATTGGATGCGATATGCTATGGACACTCGATTCAAATTCTGTTGCAAGAGTGAGCAGAGTGTCATTCTACTATGCCCTGATTCTCTCGCCTGTGAGAATGGGAGCACAGGTGAGGAGAAAAAGGAGAGATTAATCTTTCGATCTTCTTCATTGCCTGTCTCGGTGTATAGTGCACTCGAATGACACACTTGTATAGGTGCGTGTAATCTGAGTTCCGCTGCCAATTGCAGCATGCTGTGATTGTTTTTTCTGTCCGATTACAAATGAGAAAAAAAATCACAGATCGATATGCTTCATAGGATAATATTGGTCTGAGTTCAATGCAATTTTTTCTCGCATTGCACTCATTCAATTTAATTGCTTGTATGCAATAGCGGTATCGCTAACAACATCACCGCAACATCACAGGTTTTGTGACGTAGCAGCGACCTCGCCAGCGATATAGCTGTTTGTGACACTTAGCATCGATCAGCCCCCCGCTGGGAGATCGCTGATCGTTAATGAATGGCCTGAACCATTTTATGATTGGCGATCTCCCGCTGGGCATGCTGGATCGCTGTGTGTGGCACGGACAATGACCAGCGATCCCCATTCTGCGGCCAAGAACCTGACAGTTCCGAAAGACCATCGGGTTGTCGGCGCATTACTGGGTCATGCCTGTGTGGCATCTCAACAGCAACCACATAGCAACACACCAGTGATCCTGGCCAGTCGGATCGTTGTCGGGATCACTGGTGCGTCGTAACGTGTAACAGGGCCTTCACAGGCTTTTAGAAGGGCTCTGGCAGCCATTGCAGACATTGGCACTTTGCATTCATGTAACAAACAAGGTAGGCGGGTGATGGCAATCCTTAGGCTGCACACATTTAGGGTTCGCTTACACTGGAGTAGTAAAAAAAAATCAGTCTCATTCTCATACCAAAAAGTGGGATGACTGAAATCTGTTTAGTATTCCGACTGCAATGAGAGTGTGTGATATTTGTCTTGCTTAGCATCCTTATTAGTGATGGGCGGCCCGATTGATCGGTAAAGTTCGGGCTCCGTATTGACCACCTAGTGTTCGAGCACGGACCCCGAACACGGACTTCCCTGAAAAGTCTGTGTTACTGTTAGGGTTCAGGTCTGGATAGGTAGGCCTATGAAAGGAAAAATAGAAGAAAAACAGTGATTAAATCATACAGCATTATACTTACCAGTCTCTATTGCTGCAGGTACACTGCTTCTGGCTCATTAACATCCTCTGTATGCACTAAACTCTGTCTCCCACATCAAATCACAGATGCTCACTCTCTGCGACAGCATCTGTGATTCCTGTAGATATGAGATAATGCGCGATAGGGTCTTATCTCTAAAATAAAGAGATAAGGTGGATAATGAGTGTGAACTGCTCACCTGGTACGTTGTGCCACCCACAACTGGTTTCATCACCTGTCAAGACAGCTGCTGCAGGGCCGCACTTTCACGGATACCCGTAGAGAGAAGATCACTTCTGTTGGACAAAATGCCACAATGACCGCGCTGCCGGCAAGGACCACCAGAACAATGAATCATCTGGGTGCAAAGGTCTTTATTCTTTCGACGCGTTTCGGAGCTCTAACCCAGCTCCTTCCTCAGGAAACATGTTCCCTGAAGAAGGAGCTGGGTTAGAGCTCTGAAACGCGTCGGAAGAATTAAGACCTTTGCACCCAGATGATTCATTGTTCTGGTGGTCCTTGACGGCAGCGCGGGCATTGCGGCATTTTGTCCAACAGAAGTGAGCATCTGTGATTGGCTGTTGCGTCCCCACCCATTGTTCCGTTGTTCCGGTGTCTGTGATTTCGATTGGACTTCCCTGCTGCAATCAATTAAATCAGATGACCCCGATGTCAGATCATTGGACAGTTGTGCTGACATGTTTTCCAATCCAGCAGCAGCATCACCAGAGTTCACTGACAGCTGCAGGGAGTGTTGACATCATTGAGGACTTCCCTGCTGCTGTCAGTGAAATCAGGTGACCCCACTGCCAGACTGCAGAAAATGGCGGCACAGCTGTCCAACAATCCGGCAGCAGGGGTTACCTTAGTTCACTGAGGAGAGCTCTCAGGCCAGTTACAGCTGAAAAAAACTAAAATCACAGATCTGCTCTAATTCATTGAATAACATTGGTCCAAGTGCAATACTATTTTTGCTCCCATTGCACTTGTCCAAGTTATAAGCCAATGTGAATGAACCCTACATTTGAGATAAACAGCAGCATTTAAGGTGTTATTTGCAGCAAAGTGGAATAGCTTCACTCGCTGCTGTTAGAGGCAAACGCTGGCTATGTACCTTCTGAACCCACATAATACATGGGGATCCAACATTGGATATACCAGTATGAACAATTTTGGTAAGAAAATAAGGAATATCATTTTTCACATAATTTGTACCATATTTGGTTAACAGGCTTTCTGTTTGATTTTATTCAATTTTCTTGATAAGCAAAGCGACCAAAAAACAGCAATTCTGACATTGTTTTGCTTTTATCAAGAACGAGCGTACTTAAGAAACTCTTATTCATCAGGTAGAATGATGTTTTGTGAAAGAACATCATTCTCAGCGGTGACAAGTAAACAAAAGCTGCCTATGCGCACTGAAAGATCTCTTACAGATTGTTCAGTATGCATCGTTTACAATGGTTTGCCTGTGCAAATAGGCTATTAAATGACCAATGATAGGTAAATGTTTACCAATCAGTGGATGTTTAGTGCCGATGGTCAGTACATCTAAACAAAACTTTAGGCTGCCTTCACATTTGCGTATGGGAAGGCAGCGTATTGCTGCGTTCCCATACGCAGTCAAACGCATGCGCACTGCGTTCCTATGTTTAACATAGGAACGCATGGTGCCTGCGTTTGCTGCGTTCGGGTGCGGATGCGGACGATATCTGCTGCTTCCGGTGTCCAGCATCCGCACCCGGGACGCAGCATGTTGGGTTTTTTTGTGCGTTTGGGGAGCTTGGACAATCAGCAAGCGTCCCCAAGCGTACAAAAAATGCATTGGCTTCAATGGGTCCGCAGTGTCCTCTGCATGACACCGCAGGAGAACGCTGCGGACCCATTGAAAAATCTCCCAGTGGCCGCCGGTGATGTCACAGGAGCTCACCGACGGCCACCGGGAGATCAGCTCAGCCTCTGCTGTCCTCCTTCTCCCCGCCGCCTGTAATCTCCTAGCGATGTCGGCGGGGAGAACAGCTGATGTGAGAGCTGTTTGAATCTTCCCGCGCCGACATCTCCTCTCAGTGTCGGCGCGGGAAGATTCAAACAGCTCTCACATCAGCTGTTCTCCCCGCCGACAGTCCCGGAGCTTACCGGCGGCCGGGGGGGGCGGAGATCTCCGGCGCTGATCTCCGCCCCCGGCCCGCCCCCGGACAGCGCCGATTGGCTGCCGGGCTCCATAGTGATGTGTCCGCAGGCGGACATTATCCGCTGCGGACACATCATTTGGACACTGCTTCTGACAGCGTTTGTGTCTGCATGCCATCAGCATGCAGACACAAACGCTAATGTGAAGCCAGCCTTACAGATGCAGCAATAACAAATGAATTTTTTACATATTTTTTTAGTCTTCCTTGAATGAGTTATTGCTTGTATAATACACTACAATACTTTAGAATTCCAATTTATTATAGAGTGTTCATTATTTGATTCATGAATTCATTAATCAGTACTAAGCTGGCTTTCAGTCAGTGTGAGGCATGGTTACAGCTACTGCTTACTATGTACATTCTATGACCAAAAGCCAAAGGCACAAAGGAGGAATAATGTTAATTTCCTAACCTTAGTTGGCTTTCAATGCAGCAGCGGCACACCTTTGGAACAGCTTGATGATTAACTACATAGTTGCTGGTTAATAAGCGTTTTTCCCAGACAGGTTTCCTTTATGGATATTTGCACAATTTTTTTTTTAAATGTATTTAACCTCGGAAACCATCTAAAAACTTATCAGAAAACTCTCAAAAGCTGTGCATATGTTCAGTCTTTTTAAATGTTTTTTTTCACCACTTCCAGTTTCTAAAAACGCTAGGTGGCTAAAGAGAACCTGTCATGTAAAAAAATCGCTATTAATCTTCAAATGTAGGGTTAATCTGCAGATTAATAGCATTCAAATATTGTGTGGCTACCACACTGACAGCCTTGCAACTGGGAAGAAATGATGGGTATTCCTCCAGGCAGCCTTGAGGTTTCAACCATAGGAGTGTGGCTGACACGGTTTAGTCCACCGCTCAGTGCATAATGAGCGGCAGCTGTAACCATGCCCCAGGTACTGAATGTCAGCTGGCTCTGTACTTAGGCACTGCAGAGTCTGCTGTCATTCAGTCCTAGGTGAAGACGTTACAGCCACCACAGACTATGTACTGAGTGGTAACTAAAACTGCACCAACTGAGCCCATATGACTGAAAGGTCGAGGCTGCAGGGAGGAATAACGATAATTTCCTCCCAATAGTGGGGCTCTCATTGTGGCGGCCACAAAGCGTCCGAATGCTATTAACCTTTATCTTAAGCCTATATATATATGGGTTACTAGTGTTTTTGTGCATGACAGGTTCTCTTTAACTACCATGACCAAGCATGTACCTATACATCTTGGAAGGGATGTCGTTTCTAACCAAGGACTTACAGACATGTCCTAGCAATCTTGCGGGCACAGCAGTCTGTGCCTGTTCCATCACCGCCAGGTGTTTGGCTCATGTTATAACTGAGATCTAGCACTCATTGCCAGAAGTGATGCCCACGATGCTCTGGCAGTTTAACCCCTAAATGTCACAATCAATATTGATTGCGGCACTTAGGGGATTGGGAGAGGGATTGCGCTCCCTCTCCCCTCTGTTCAGTGCCCCCACATGTCAATCGTCTACATGGTCACCTGAGGCTGCCATGTCGACTTCTGAGTCACCAGACTATGGCAAGCCTCATGGATCATGCCTGCAGCATGATCTGTGAGACTTGTGACACTGCAGCTGACAGCTGCACTGTCTTACAATGATCAAGCATAAAAAAATAGCAAAAACTATGTATTTCCATCATCAAGTGAAATAAAACACGATGAAAAAGTCATACATAAATATTAACGCTCAAAATGTCATCTTGTCCTGGAAAAAAACAAGCCACCAAACAGTTCCATCAACAAAAAAAATATTCCTCTCAGGATACAGCAATGCAAAAACCTTTTCTTTCTAAAAATAGGTTTTATGGTGTAAAAGAAGCAAAGCTTGAAAAAATTATACATATGTGGTATTACTGTAATTGTACTCACCCACATAATAAAGCCATTTTATCACTTTTACATCATGGCGAAAGCTGTAAAAAAAAGATCCTGAATTGCATTTTTTTCTTGATTCTGCCTCACAAAAAGCAGAATAGAAAGTGATTAAATAACATGTGGCCCAAAATAGTACTGGCCACTTTACACACACCAACTTCTGTGTCCAACTTCTGAACAGATCTCTGGTTGCAGTGAAATCATGGACACATTGCTCCATTTTGTACACAGCCACAAAATGGAACAATGTGTCCATGATTTCACTGCAACCAGAGATCTGTTCAGAAGTTGGACACAGAAGTTGATGTGTGTAAAGTGGCCCTACCAATAAAAACTCCAACTCATCCTGCAAGAAATAATCTCTCACATCACTCTGTTGGCAGTAAAATAAAAGAAAAACTATAGCCTTCAAAATTCAGTGAGGCAAAGCATTTTTTAGTGTGATAGTAGCCAAACCTAACAAAATAACAATTGTAATCTGGTATTGCAGTGATCCTACTAACCTGAAAATAAGGGCTCCCAAACACTTATACTGCAAGTTTAACAACGTAAAAAATAAAGCAAATTGATTTGTTGATTCTGTCTCCCAAATATCACAGTAAGGCGTGGCTCATATTCCTGCGCACTACGCTGAGCATTTACACTAAGAATTACATGTAAATCTCTGAAAAATGTGATTCAGACAAATACCGTAAATCTCAGAAGACTGCATTAGCGCCACATAATTGTAAGCAAAAATTGGGATACACCTCCCCCATCTATATTTAACCCCTTCATGATCCAGCCTATTTTGACCCTAAAGACCTTGGCATTTTTGTAAATCCTGACCAGTGACCCTTTATGAGGTAATAACTCTGGAACGCTTCAACGGATTCTAGCGATTCTGAGACAGTTTTTTCGTGACATATTGGGCTTCATGTTAGTAGTAAATTTAGGTCGATCATTTTTGCGTTTATTTGTGAAAAAATCAAAAATTTGGTAAAAATTTTGGAAATTTTGCAGTTTTCAAATTTTTAATTTTTATTCTGCTAAACCAGAGAGTTTTGTGACACAAAATAGTTAATAAATCACATTTCCCACATGTCTACTTTACATCAGCACAATTTTGGAAAAAAAATTTTTGGGGGTGGGAAGTTATAAGGGTTCAAAGTTCATCAGCAATTTCAAATTTTTCCAGCAAAATTTACAAAATCATTTTTTTAGTGATCACATCACATTTGAAGTCCCTTTGAGGGGTGTACATGACAGAAAACACCCAAAAGTAATACCATTCCAAAAAATGCACCCCTCAAGCTACTCAAACCTACATTCAAGAAGATTTTTAACCCTTAAGGTGCTTCACAGGAACTAAAGCAAAGTGGAAGGAAAAAATGGACATTTTAATTTTTCTAACAAAAATGTTCTTTTAGCCTCAATTCTTTCATTTTCACATGGGCAACAGGATAAAATGCATCCTAAAATATGTTGGGCAATTTCTCCTGAGTACACCGATACCTCATATGTGGTCATAAACCACTGTTTGGGCGCACAGCAGGGCTCAGAAGGGAAGGAGCGCAATTTGATTTTTTGAGCTAATTTTCCATTCAAAAAGTGAAAAGGCGCTCCTTCACTTCTGAGCCCTGCCGTGCGCCCAAACAGTGGTTTATGACCGCATATGAGGTATCGGTGTACTCTGGAGAAATTGCCCAACAAATTTTAGGATGCATTTTATCCTTTTGCCTATGTGAAAATGAAAAAAAGTTAGGCTAAAAGAAAAGTTTCGTGAAAAAAATAGTACTTTTTCATTATTACGGATCAATTTGTGAAACATCTAAGGGCTCAAAGTGCTCACCACCCATCTAGATAAGTTCCCTGGGGGGTCTAGTTTCCAAAATGGGTTACTTGTGCGGGAGCTCCAATGTTTAGGCACACAGGGGCTCTCCAAAGGCGACATGGTGTCCGCAAACAATTTGAATGGAAAATTAGCTCAACTTGTAAGTGGACACCATGTCGCGTTTGGAAAGCCCCTACTTGCCTAAACATTTGAGCTCCCGCACAAGTGACCTCATTTTGGAAACTAGACCCCCCAAGGAACTTATCTAGATGATCGTGAGAACTTTGAACCCCCAGGTGCTCCACAAATTAATCTGTAAAAATGAAAATAGAACATTTTTGTGGAAAAAAAAGTACTTTTTCATTATTACAGATCAATTTGTGAAACATCTGGGGGTTCAAAGTGCTCACTACCCATCTAGATAAGTTCCCTGGGGGGTCTAGTTTCCAAAATGGGGTCACTTGTGTGGGAGCTCCACTGTTTAGGCACACAGGGGCTCTCCAAAGGCGACATGGTGTCCGCAAAAAACAATTTGAATGGAAAATTAGCCCAAATTGTTAGCGAACACCATGTCGCACCATGACTTTGACCCCATCCACCCATCATCCATCAATCCATCATCCATCCATCAATCCATCATCCATCCATCACTCATCATCCATCAATCATCCATCCATCAATCATCCCTCCATCCATCCACCATCACCCATTCATCAATCACCCATCAATCAATCCATCATCCATCCATCAAATCATCCATCCTCCATCCATCCGACATCCATACTAACCTCACTGACAGATCCCTTGCAGCAGCCCAGTGTCTGGCAGCTCCTCCTGTAACAGATCAGCCTGCACACAGGAGGAGCTGCACAGTCCAGGAGCCCGGCGGCGGAGCACGTCGCCGGCGGGGAACGGAGGTATGGGGGCAGCACGGGGGAAGGATGGTGGATGAGAGGAGGAAGATGGACAGGATCGGAGGAGGAAAGGGACAGGATCGGAGCAGGAAGGGGACAGGGGCAAGCAGGGGACCAGAGCGGGAGCCGGAAGAGGACAGGGGGGAGGAATTAGGAGGAAGAATGGGGCGGGGAGGAGATCAGGAATAGGAGGAAGGAGCAGGGGGGAGATCAGGAGCGGCGGCATGCAGCGGATGCAGGGCGGCTATGGAGCGGCTCTGATGGGGGTGATCCTCCCATCAGATCGCTTCCATTTGAGGTGGAGGGGCCGCTCCCCTCCTCCAGCTCTGATAGAAGCAATTTGATGGAAGGATCACTCCCATCTGAGCCGCTCCATAGCCCCTTCCACACGAGGTAGTGGATCACGGTGATTGACTGTTCAAACAGCCAATCACCATCATCCTGGGGGCGGAGTGGGCAATCCACCCCCCCTGATGACAAGCCCCAGTGTTCAGTGATAAGGGTCACTGAACAACGGGGCCCGATGGCGGTTACCGCGACAACGGAGCCACGGTAACCGCCATGATGTTGTACAACGTCAAAGGTCAGCAAGGGAGGGGGGCGTGGCCGGATGCTGCTCTGAGCGGTCGCAAGTTTCTGGGGCTCCTGCTGGCCACTGCTATAATCAGCTTCCATCGGCACCTACGGTCCGGAGCCAAAGGCCATCATGGGCCCCAAGCGGTCCTGTACCACCCAGGCGTCCGCCGCCGGCACCCCGCTCACTAAAACGGCCCTGGATGCCTTCCTGGAGCAGGAGCAGCGGCCCTGAACAGGTGCCATCTTTGGAGCCGCATGGAGAGGGGGAGGTGCGCACCCAGAGAGACCTCTCCAGGGACAATGCAGAGTCAGAGCAAGCAGGCAGCGGGGGAGAACATGCGGAGGATCCCGATATGGATGCGGAAGTGTCGGGTTCACCGGAGGTGTGGAGAGATGTAGCTGAAGCGGGCTCCCAGTCACAGCAGCACCATGAGGTAACGGAGGAGGGGGAACCAAATCCCACGCAGGGAGCACAGCACTATACTCCCTATAACACAAGGGCTGCATCCAGGCTGGGGACTGTTGAATTTGTGAGCCCCCAGGTCCCTGCACTCTCCGGCGGGCTCCGGGAGAACTAGTACTCCCACCATCCACCCCAATTCTTCCAGCCGCAGCCTTATTCTCAGACAAGTCACACACATGTTGGAGGCCCCTCGCCCCCCCTGACTGGCAAACTATCCTAGCCTCCCTGCCATCTAAAGATCGACTTCAAAAACCTGATTAATGAAGTAAAAGAGGCCTGCAGAGTTGAAATCCAGGGGGTTAGACAGGATTTACAACACCTCCGTACCAGAATAAAGACACTGGAGGAGGAACATGATTCTACCAGAAAACATCTAGCTGAGCTCCACCAGGTGGTGATTCACAACAAGCCATCATGGAGGAAATGCAGGCACATATGGAGGACCTGGACAACAGGGGACGCAGATGTAATATAAGGGTGCGGGGGATCCCGGAGTCTGCTGAGACATAATCGCCGGACGCCATCTTGCAATCTATTTTCAATGACATAATGGGGACCCCTTCTTCCAATATCACCAAATTGGACAGGGCTCATAGGGCTTTACAGCCTAAATCTATGTCTGGGCAGCCACGAGACATCATTTGTTGTGTTCATGATTTCACTATCAAGGAACACATCATGGCTAAAGCTCGGATGAGTGAGACTGACATCGCCTTCCAGGGTACTAAAGTGCAACTATACCCAGATATTTCCCGCATTATCTTGCAAAAGAGAAGACACCTATGGCCTTTGTTGACAATCCTCGTGAACATCAGATCCCCTATAAGTGGGGTTTTCCATTTCTCCTAACAGCGAGGCGGGAGGGACGCCCCACTACGCAATCCTGCAGACGTCCCGGCATTCTGTGCTGCTCTGGACATTCCTCCGGTCCATATCCCTCACTGGACTCTATATGTTGCCAGGGCCCCCCCACCTCCGGTATGGTCAAAGGCTGGGAGACCTTGGAGAGGCGAGAGGGGAGGACGTAGACGAGGGGGCAGAGCTTCTGCATCGCCCCGTTGAGGGTTTGCTTTCCTACCATGGGAATTACCCCTTTGACTATTTTTTTCCTTTTGCTGTGTCTGGACTGACATATGACACATGGACTGGGACGAAGTGGCTGGCGGGTGCCCCACACCCGACATCAAAGACTTCTCGGGGAGCTTTGGATCTGCTCCCACACTTCCCTATTTTCCTGGAGACCCTGTGGAGATTAACCCCTCCCTAAACTGTTTGGAGAAGGTTTTCCTATTTTCTTCTCCCACCACTCCCTCTGAAGGGGTCCCTTGACCGGGTTTTCTTTTTTTCCGGTTGTTTTTTTTTGTTTTATCCTTTTTCATATAATCTAATGTTGATGTTTAATTTTTTAAGGTTTTGCATATTTGTTTGTACATGTCTCCCCCTTCCTTCTGTGTTTTTCCCTTTTGTGTTCTCTCAGATTTCAATCCCTACATCGAGACCCCTGTGACGGAAGGCGAAAAGCTGGTGCCCTGCCCCACCTGGAGACCACCTGAGAATCATTTCTACTTCAGGTATCGCACTTACCATGCAAACGAGATCTCCTCACCTACACTAAGATGACACGAATAGTTTCCCTCAACGTACGGGGACTTAATTCCCCCCGAAAAAGGGCATTGTTACTCAAGGAGATCCACACATCTAGAGCTGAGATTGTATTCCTGCAGGAGACTCATTTTGACTCCACTGAGTCGTTCAAATTTGCGGCACATGCCTATCCACATCAATTCTCGCTTTTGCTGACTCTAAGAGGGGTGGGGTGGCCATCCTGATGTCTGCCACTTGTCCAGTACATGTCATTTCCTCTCTGTAGACCCGGGAGGTAGGTTTATTATTCTGGAATTGACTCTTAATGGTCGACCTCTGCTCCTGGCCAACCTATACGCCCCGAATGACGGTCAGCTTGGATTCCTGAGGGGAGTGTTTGACAAAATAGCGGGATTCTCTGCTGCTCCATCCATAGTGGGAGGAGATTTTCATATCCCCTTTTCTGAGATATCTGACAGGCTCTCTCTGGGGGGGCAGCAACCATCTCAAGCCTTGCAGAGGCTATCTTTAGGCCTACGTAGGCTAATTCGCACTGAGGCACTGTTTGATGCCTGGAGGGTTGCAAGTAAGCTTTTGCTTTCTTTTCCCATCCACACCAAACCCATTCTAGGATCGACTATTTCTTTGTAAACTCCCATTTACCGAGAGCCATGGAGAGGGTGGACCTGGGTGCAATATCGTGGTCAGACCATGCCCCTCTAACTATGGACTTTCAATTCTCTTCTTCCCGCCCTCATAGGGGTCCATGGCGCTTGAACGAATCCCTGCTGAAAAATGTGACAATTAAAGCATCTTTACAGACCCATCTCGAGGAATATTTCACACTGAATGCGGGGTCGGTTGATACGACGGACAATGTATTAGGGAGGGGGCAAGAGCCAAAAAGTCGGAAAACGAGTTAAGAAAATTGCTTACGGCTAATCTGGCTACACAGGAGAGAAGATTGCTCTCCCACCCATCTTTGCCTACTTTGAGAGAAGTGGTGAAACTGAGGGAGCAGCTGAAGGATTTAGCGGTGCAGGGGGCCGAGAGGTTGCTAATCTTTACTAAACAAAAATTTTACGAAAGGGGCAATAAAGCCCATACCATTCTGGCTCGACAGCTTAAAGAGCGTATGGCAACCTCTGGTCCTCAAGCTTTGCGCGGTCCTGGTGGGACTCTCCAGTACCATCCGGATGCTATAGCTGACATCTTCTATAAATATTATAGTGAACTATATAGACTTCATACCCGTGAGGACGGCAGCCTTAGGAGCCCTGAGGCGATAGATGCATACCTCTCCAAATTGAACTTCCTTCTCTCCCCCAAGGGGCCGAGAAGACTTTCAATGCTGTAGTGACCACAGATGAGGTGGGGGAGATCTTAGACTCACTCCCACAGGGAAAATCCCCTGGCCCTGACGGTCTGACTTATTTATATTATAAGACTTTCGCTAAAACACTACTTCCTCACATGACTGCCCTATTTAATGCTTTTATGACGGGTCATCCTATTCTGGCCACGATGTTGCATTCCCATCTTATCCTTCTCCCCAAGCCACCCAGGGACCCCTTGGACTGTGCCAACTACAGACCGATTGCTCTATTGAATTCCGATTTAAAGGTTTTCACCAAACTCCTGGCTGTAAGACTCAATAATTGGACACCTCACCTGGTCCATAAAGATCAGTTAGGCCTTTATCCCCCATGGACAGGGAGGAGACAACTCCAGGAGGATCATTGACTTGGTGGATGTGTTGAATCGGAGGCGACAGCAGGCCTTGGTCTTGAGTCTGGATGCGGAAAAGGCCTTCGACCGCCTTTCCTGGCCCTTCCTTTTTGGAACCATGCGCTCCCTGGGGGTCTCTGGGGCCTTTATGACGGCCTTGCAGGCGTTGTATAGCTGTCCCTCGGCTTTCATAAAGCTTCCTTTCAGTGTGTCCAAGCCTTTTGCCATTTCAAATGGCACCAGGCAGGGATGCCCGATCTCGCCGCTACTAGTTGCCTTGTGCATAGAGCCCTTGGCGGCAGCCATCCGATTAGATCCCAATAGCTCCGGGGTGACGCTAGGGAGCAAGCAATTTAAAATTGCGTTGTTCGCAGACGACGTGCTCCTGACCCTTACTAATATTCATATCTCTCTCCCAAATCTTCTCGGGGTATTGGGATCATATGGAGCTGTCTCTGGTTACAAATTGAATTCCAGTAAGACAGAAGCTATGCCCATAGGACTCCCCCCCGAGACTTGGGATCACCTGCGACTGAACTACAAATTTAGATGGAAGCCGGGGGCGGTTAAATATCTAGGCGTGCAGATTACCTCCTCTATGACACCCTATATAAACACAATTGTCCACCCCTTTTTAGAGACATAAGGGCGAAACTGTCCAAATGGTTGTCTCTTCCTCTGTCATGGATGGGTCGAATGATAGCAGTAAAAATGTCCATTCTCCCTAAACTCATATATACGCTTTCGAAACTCTGCCAGTGAAAATTCCTTTATCGGAACTGAAATCACTTCAGGCAGCGATCATGGACTTCATCTGGCACCGGAAGAGACACAGGATGGCTAGAGAGGTGCTCTTGACACATAGACTCAGAGGTGGGTTCTCTGTACCTGACATCTTAAAATACTACTGGGCTACACATCTACGGAGAATCCCACGCTGGACCTCCCTCTGGGCTTACAATAGATGGACCGAAATAGAGAAACTTTGGATAGCCCCTGTTCATCCAAATTCATTTCTATGGCCGCCTGCCCAGGCGTGGCCCGGTCTTCCCTATTGGGCCCAATGCAGTTCACTCGTGAACTGTGGAACTCCTGCACGAAGAGATTCACCATGATGTCGCCTTGCTCCCCCTTGGTGTCATTTATTTATCAACCGATGCTTCCGAATAGTCTTGAGTCAGATATGGTACACCCGTGGTTGAAAGCAAGCCTGTTCCGTTATGCGGATATAATAGATGGGAAGACCATGGAGATACATACTTTTGAGTACTTAAAGAAGCACTTCTCACTACCGAACAGCGTTTTCTACCAACATCTTCAGATTAGGGACTTGGCCGGATCTCTCTTCGGTAGGGCGGGAGTATCGGTTCCCACGGATTTTGAGAGGTTGTGTAGGACATTCACGGGCACCAAGGGTCTGATTTCTGCGATTTATTCCTTATTGTCTGACCTTCGTAAAACACAGGGCGGTTCACTCTGCTACATGACGAGGTGGGAGACGAGTCTGGGGAGGTAAATCTCTGACCAGGATTGGTGGTATATTTGGAGCAATGCTGCTAAATCATCCATCTGTACACTATATAAAGAAAACATATATAAAATTCTGACTATGTGGTATTACATCCCAGAGGTTCTCCACAGAATGGACTCCTCTATTCCCTCGGCATGTTGGGGGTGCGGGACTGGAGTGGGCTCTCTATACCACATTTTTTGGACTTGCCGAAAATTCGCCCTTTTTGGAGCCAGGTTAAGATCTTAATAGATTAAGTTTTATATGTGGATATTCCATTGGATCCCTTGGTCTTCCTATTGGGTGCTAGAGCTAGAGGGTTGGGCAAAATGTCGTCCAAACTTTTCCTTGACATGACCACAGCAGCCAGATGTTTGATAGCCAAAAACTGGAAGCAGGCATCTACCCCAGCTCTTCTGGGTCTTAGAAGGATCCTAGATGTTAAACGCATGGAACACCTAACAGCGATGATGCACGACTCAGTGGATAAATATATGTTATTTGGTCTCCGTGGGAGTACTACGACGCAGCTAATGAGCTTGCGTCCCCTTAAGGCGGTCTCGAGGGAGAGCGAATCTTCCATTTTTCTCCTAACCTCCCCTCCCTGTTTGTCCTGTTGACGTCTTACTTGTTTGTCTGCTTTCAAGTTGTGGAATCTGAATAGGTAATTTTATTTTGGTTGTTATCTACATGATTATTAATGGATGGATTGGAATATGAACACTTGACTTTCCTGGATCCTCTTTACCTAATCTCTCTGGTGAGATCCGCCCGCTTTGCGGGGTGCTGGAACTACACTCATGCGAGAGATACTTCTTTCTCTCTAAGACTGATGCAACCATCCGGGATCTCAACTACTTTAGATATACCATCCTGTTTAAATGGCTTGTCCGTAGTATGTCGACAGTGCTTTTTGTCAATTGCAATGTCTTTGTTACTTACCTCTGCTTTTATCTTTTTCGAAAAATTTATAAAAACTTATAGTTTAAAAAAAGGTCAGCAAGGCACTGACTTTCATGACGTTGTACAACGTCAAAGGTCGGGAAGGGGTTAATACAGAGCACTCTTAAGAACTGCTGCAGACTAGCAAAATGCATCACTCCTGTTCATGGTGGAAAAATATATAAATAAACAGCTCAACTTCAAATTTATGCTACTGCACATATCCAAGAAAAAAGTAATAAACACATGGATAGAGACAATGACATAACTTGAAGCTCATGGGCCCCGATGCAAAAGCTCCAACAGGGTCCCCAATTATTGCAAATAGTCTTTTTCTATAGGCCAAAGAGACTTTTAGGCCCCTAGGCTCCAGAGCCCGTTTTCGATTGCAACCCTGCACCAGTTGTAGTTACGCTCCTGGATAGAGGCATATAAAAACATGGAAAATCTGCTGCTTATAAAAGCTAGCCTTAAAGGAGTTATCCGGCTTAAATCAATCTTTACAGTATTGGGCTACACAGATACAAGTAGATAGATGGTAAGTACCTACCTGATCTGCTGTAAGCCCTTCTCTCGTGTCAGCACCTGGCTCAGAGCGGTCACATGACCTCTCCTGCAGTGATTTTGCTGCATCCTGTGATGTCACGTCCTGACCACACAGCATTAGCTTATCCCCCGCCCTGAACACAGCATCACAGCCCAGTCACTGTAAGTGACAGCCGACTCCCATCTGCTAACCAAGCCCATGTGTGCTGAGTAGAGAGGAGCTGTTTGAGGCAGGATTGCATGGACACTGCAGGTACACCGAGCAGCTCCCAGACTCTGTATGCAGTGCCTGCTCTCACCCAATGTTTCCCTCCTTGCACTTTCAGGTGCATTGCTGTAGGAGTTGCTTGCTGGACCTTGTTTGTGTAATAATGATGAGTTGTTTGTGAATGATCCATCACTGCTGTAGCACTGAGACACTGTAGAGAGTCCTGGCCAATCAGGGTGCAGTGTGTGTGCAGAGAGGAATGTGGAGGGGCAGAGAGGTGTGTACAGGGGGAGGTGATCAGCACAGGCTGTAAGAAGGAAAAAAAAAAAACAGGAAGCTACCTAACCATGAAATGCTGCATGTAAACCTCCAACATGGAGGCACTGAACACAGAAATTGAGGAAATGATGGTAGGAAAACAAAAAAACACTGTGGGAGGCTTTTTTAATACAATTCAGCACATATTAGCTTTTTTTTAAAACAAGTTTTGTGGTCGGATAGGTCCTTTAAGACTGTGGGAAACACAAATTGAAGGTCTGGCTGAGTTCACAAAACTGATATAACCATATACAGTGTATGAAATAGCATGCATACTAATCTTTCCCCTTTTTGTTCTGAAGCTATAGCACTGTAGTGGGCTTGCTCAAATATTGCCCACTCATCAATCAGTGAGAAGAAAAAGAAAAAAGGATCAATAGTTTATAGCAGGGCCCAGTCAGCACCCGGCGTACCTGGACAGGTGTCGGGGCCTTAAACAGGTGAGGGAGCCCACTTGTCTGTGAGCGCGTATGCGACAAAAAGCGCAACTGCTTTCACATAGTGCACTTTTTCTGCGTGCTTTTCCCAAGCCATTTCAACATGTGGGCAATAGGAAAAGCGCACAAAGAATTGACATGTCTATTCTTTTTATGCACTTTATGAATATGGCCATATAGATAAACTGCTCAGTCACCACGTTGAGGTGTATCTCTTAGATCCGGTCTCCAACCTTCATTTCCAACTGGAAAACCTGATAACAGAGAACAATAGCACAACGGGCTACCAGGGCTGGGAAAGTGCACTACATAGGTGTGAAACTATATTATAATTTAGAAAAAACTACAGCACTCAATCCTATCAGTGTGCACAGGTGCACACCAAACACAATATTAATTGTGAACGCCAAGCACACGGATAGGATTGCAGTTTTCTAAATTATAATATGGGTTCACACCCTATGTAGTGCACTTTCCCCATCCTTGTAGCCTGTTGTGCCATTGTTCTCTGTTATCACGTTTTTCCAGTTTGCCCATAAATGAGGAGGTTTTTAGCCCACATAGAGGCTGAAAATGAAGGTTAGGGACCTGGTCTAAGAGATACACCTTGACATGGTGACTGGGCGGTTTATTTATATGGCCATATTCATAAAGCTAAGTATCTCTACTTATTAGCTAAAATATTTCTAAACCTCAATTATTCTATAGCAGAGTACCTTTAAGAGTTGTAATTACTATTACTAATGTCTATTGTTCTATGTGCCTTTGCCATTCACCTTTACCGCCCCCCATTCCCCCTCCATCAACCCTCATCCACATAAGTCCCTCTCTCCTTCCCTCTACTTTATTGAGCTCCCATACTCTCTTCAACGTACTGAATAATCTCAGACCACCATATTTCAAGGTGTTGCATCAGAAATAAAGTCATAATTACACAAACTATTTGCCTTTTATCTTTTAACTGCTGCTCCTGTCAGGAGATATCTCACCAAATCTTGGTCCACCCTCCTCCAACTTCAACCCCTCTCCCACCACACATAGAAACCATGCTAACCTTAGCAACATTACCTGCACACCTTAATCTCCCTCTTTTAATTGCACTCTCTGGAATCCAAGGTATGTATGCAACAAGCTTCCCTTCATCCACAACTACTTTCTCACTAAATTTCTTAACCTCCTGGCTCTCACAGAAACCTGGATCCAGGATTCAGACACAGTGTCCCCTACCGCTATTTCTTATAGCAGTTATATTTCTCTCATTCCCCGAGACCTGGGAACAGACATGGTGGTGGAGTTGGCTTACTCCTGTCCCCATAATGTACTTTCCAGGTCATCCCCCCAGCCCCATCACTCTCATTCCCCTCTTTTGAGGTCCACACAATTAGGCTCTTCCGTCCCCTACCCCTCAGAGTAACAGTGGTGTACCACCCCCCAGAGTCACCCACCCAGTTCCTCGACCATTTCTTCATGTGGCTACCCATTTCATGTCCTCAGAATTACCAACCCTTATTCTGGGAGATTTCAACATTCCCATAAACAGCCCCATCTCCCCATCTGCATCCCAGCTCCTATCTCTAACCACATCCCTTGGCCTCTCACAGCTCTCAACCTCAGAGACACACAAGGATGGTAACACCCTTTACCTGATTTTTGTCCGGCTCTGTTCAACCATCTCCATTGATAATTCGCCTCTTCCCCTCTCTGACCACAACATTCTCTCCTTCACGCTAACAAACCCTCGCCCACCCCAGCACAGTCCGACCTATCACACATTCAGAAATCTACAGGCCATTAACCCTCATACATTCACATACTCTTTACACTCGTCACTGTCCTCAATCTCCTCATTCTCCTGTCCCTATCTGGCAGTCAATCACATAAATGACTCTCTCAGAAGCTCCCTGGACCAAGTAGCGCCCCTCACCCTTAGAACCTCCGAACACAAAGTAAAACAACCCTGGCTCACATCACAAGCTCGATTCTAGCAGCGATGCTCTAGGAGTGCTGAACATCTAAGGAGGAAAACCCGCACTCCAGAAAACTTCATTCACTATAAATTAGTGCTGAGAACTTACAACTCTGCCCTTCACCTCGCCAAACAGACCTACTTCACCACCCTGGTCTCCTCCCTATCCAACAATCCAAAAAATCACTGATCTCTGTGCTGATGATTTGGCTTCTTACTTCACAGAGAAAATAGAAAACATCCGTGAGGAAATCAACTCCCAACCTCAAAATTGCTGTTACACCTACCTCTCCCCACATTTCCTCCGGCTCACTCTCCACTTTTGACCTAGTCACAGAAGGCGAGAGCTGACCCCATCCCATCACACCTACTCCAGTCTCTCTCTCCAGTGGTCACCACTCACCTAACCAAAATCTTCAATCTCTCCCTCTCTTCTTGCATATTCCCCTCCTCTTTCAAACACTCTAGATTTACTACATTACTAAAGAAACTTCTCTTGACCCATCCTGCACAAATATCTACAGACCAGTCTCCAATCTCCCCTTCATCTCTAAACTCCTGGAGCGCCCGATCAACTCCCGCCTCACTCATTACCTCTCCACTCACGCTCTTCTAGACCCATTACAGTCTGGTTTCCGCCCCCTACATTCTACAGAAACTGCCCTCACCAAAGTGACCAATGACTTTCTGACAGCAAAACGTAATGGTGACCAATTTCTGCAGACTTTGACACTGTTGACCACCATCTCCTACTCTCCATACTGCACTCCATTGGCATCAAGGACACAGCTCTCTCCTGGTTCTCTTCCTATCTTTCTGACCGCTCTTTCAGTGTATCATTTGCTGGCTCCACTTCCTCCCCTCTTCCTCTCACTATTTGGGTTCTTCAGGGTTCAATCCTTGGACCTCTTCTCTTCTCTCTCTACACAGCCCCAATTGGACAGACTATCAGCAGATTTGGCTTTCAGTACCATCTTTATGCTGATGACACACAACTATACACTTCCTCCCCTGACTTTACTCCAGCTCTAATAAAGAACACTAATGACTGTCTAACCGCAGTTTCCAAAATCATGTCTGCTCTCTATCTGAAACTGAACTTCTTCTGCTCCCGCCTCCACTAACCTACCTAAATATGACATCTCTCTCTCAGTGTGCGGCACCACAATAACGCCTAGTCAGCAGGCTTGCTGTCTGGGTGATATTATTGACTCTGATCTTTCCTTCACCCCATATATACAATCTCTCGCCCACTCTTGCCGCTTGCACCTGAAGAACATCTCTAGAATTTGCCCCTTTCTCACCTTGGAAACCACAAAAACCCTCACTGTGGCCCTGATTCACTCCGGCCTTGACTATTGTAATTCTCTTTTAATTGGCCTCTCCTGCACTAGACTTTCACCTCTCCAGTCCATCCTTAATGCAGCAGCCAGGATCACCTATCTAGCTAATCGTTACTCAGACGCTTCTGCTCTATGCCAGTCATTTCACTGGCTGCCTATACACTATAGGATCCAATTCAAACTGCTTGTTCTCACCCACAAAGCTCTTCACAGTGCAGCACGCTCTTATATCTCCTCCCTCATCTCTGTCTATCACCTCACTCCTTCTCTTCACTCTGGAAGTGACTTTATACTCACTTCTGCATTAATCCAAACCTCCCACTCCCGGCTCCAAGACTTCTCCCGAGCTGCACCAATTCTCTGGAATGCTCTACCCTAAGAAATTAGGTGTATTCACAACTTACATAGTTTCAGGTGATCCCTAAAAACACATCTTTTTAGGGCGGCCTATCATGATCCCTAGTCACAGTCATCTAGACATAGCCTATCTGCTCCACCAGTCTCAAGTGGCAAATAATGGTTAGTGGCCACGTATACTGCTGTTATCTGTTCCCCAGCTCCTCAAGTTGACTATACCATCATTGTAAATGAACACCTGTACTTTGTGTTACCCCCACCTCATTGTTAGATTGTAAGCTCTTATGAGCAGGGTTGTCATTATTTTGCTCTAATTATTGTATAGTTTTTTTTTGTATTGTATTTTCTGATAACTGTTTCTTATGATTGTTTAAATATGAACCTCTGAATTGTGAAGCACTGCGGAAATGTTGGCGCTATATAAATAAAGATTATTATTATGTATAGATAAGTTTGATTTGATGTTTTTAGGATAGTATATTCCTTGTCTCATAGTCGGTGATGTCTGTAAAATTAAATAAATTAGTGTGTGCCCACACTTCCGTCATGGGGGGAGGTCAGATTATCAAGAAGACCTGAATGGTGTAAAAGAAAGAGGTAAGGGGAGAATTTGTGGATGAAAGGTTACAATTTTTATAGCAGGTTTTCCATATGTTTTTAGAGAGAGTCATTGAACTCAGTAGTTAACGTGGGGGAGTGTTGTAAGAGCTATTCCAAATCAGGATGAGCGGGGGCAAGCCACAGTTTGTCGATTTCCATCCATTTTTTATATGCAGGTCTGAAGGTCCAGACTGGAATTCTACATAGGATAGTTGCCCAATAATAATGAACAAAATGCGAGACCCCCTAGGCTTCCCGTATTCTATTTAACATAATCAGCTTTGGAATCCTATGGCGTTTTCCTGCTCAGATAATTTCATAGTGGATGCCTTAATTGATTGTAAATCTCCGAGAGGGATAGGTATGGGGAGGGTTTCAAATAGATATAGCAGTTTTGGAAGGATAAACATTTTAATCGCAGATATATGGCTTAGTAAAGACAGAGGTAAAGACATCCACCTCTTGAACAGGGACCTAATTTTGTTAAATAACGGGGGAGTTTTTTCCATATAGAGTTGAAAATGAGGATGCGAGATTAATCCCTATTTGATAGAGGTCTCCCTCTAAGGATATTTAAAGTTGATCTGAAGCAAGCTCAGCTGGGATTCCGGAATGTTTATTGGTAGGACTTCTATCATATTTGTGCTTGTTTTCTATCGCGATAGGGTGCTGAATTCAGATAAAGTTGCAAGCAGATTTGGATGTAAGATGTGGGGTCTGGTGAGAGCTAAAAGCATGTCATCAGCGAAAAGGGAGAGTTTAAATTCTTTGCTTTTGACCTGAACTCCTTCAATTTCTGGATTCAGTCTGATGCTTGCTTTAAGGGGATCAATGGATAAGAGAAAAATCAGGAGAGATAGTAGCCATCCCTGTCTAGTGCCATTTTTTATTATGAATGGTTTGGGGGAGCCATGAGGTAGACTAATTGTTGAGGACGGTTTAGAGTACAGGCCTTTAATGGCGCTCAGAAAGGGACCTTTTATTTCATATGCTTCTAGGGTTTTAAGCATAAAGGGCCAATTGAGACGATCAAACATTTTTTCAGCGTCTAATGTAAAATTAGGAGGAAATAAAGGATGGAATAACTGCTGACTCTTTGGTGAGTTTTTTCATACCACAGCAGCGCGGACCGTGACACACCAGCACTCCCATCATTGTCTTGGATTCAAACCACTATCCAGTGGTCGGTGGAGGTCCTGCAGCAGCTGGAACATTGATTCCAAAACGCCTTCAAACCAGTTGTGGGGATCACAACTGGACCAGGTGAGCAGCTTCATAGCACCACCACCTTACACAAGTGTCACTAGTGATAGGGCACTATTGCGCCTCTTGTCCCCCTCCCTATTTTTCTTTTCACAAAATTGTAAATGTGATTTAATTAAAAAAAACAAACAAACAATACTGCATTGATAGTTAATGATGGGTCACGCAACAGCTAGGATAATATAACTTATTTTCTCACATTTTCTGTGCCATTTTGAAAAACAGCATTTTATAGCTCTGTGGGCGTGACCAGCAGCTCATGGGGTGCAATGTGATGTAATAGCAGAGAAAGGGCTAAAAGAGATCCTGAGCTGTATGGAGCCAGTAGAAAAGAGGTTAACAGAGATTGTGACACATCTTTCTGGCAGAAACTAGTCTGACCTGATCCTGAACTCTGACCTTGCTTAGCAACTTTGATCTGAACCAGCCTAATCTGATACAATGTTACATGCCCGTATTCACTGAAGACGGATGTGAGGCTGCCTTCACACTGCAGAATTTCTGATCCGTGTCTATCCATTTTAAAACAGATAGCCATGGATCAGTTTTGGCCTCCCATGTATCCCTATGGGCATGGATTGGTCCTAAGTGGCCATACGTGTGTGTCAGTTTTGTCACTGATCCGTTTGGGTCAGTTTTTTTCATGCACCCAGAATTGGAGACTGTTCTGATTTTGGGCTGCCTTGAAAATCACTGAAATCAATGGACAGACACAGATCCTTGGCTGTCCGTGTCAAATAACATGAATGTCTATGGAGCGCGGATCCTTACGGATCCGTGTAAGAAACATATCTATGAAACGGATCCGTTTTGCTGCACTGAGCATGCTCAGGAGCAAAGTACAGCTCCTCCCACCCATATCTCTGGTAACTGATGACAGATCTGTTAAAAAAAGGTCCGTGGACATCAGTTGCCATCCGTATGAACAGATCAGTGCCTGTCCATGTGGTCCTTGAAATTCAAGGAACAACACGGATGTGAAAATTATGCAGTGTAAAGGCGGCCTGACTGATAATAAACATGTGTCTTCTTCACACACAGTGCAGTTGGGACACTTTGTAGAAGGTTTATGAATGGTTTGCAACCAGAATTTTCTAATTAAGTATATTAGAAAGTTTATTAAAATCACTTGCTCTATATTATTAAATAAAAATTTAAACGGTGGTTACTCTTTAAAAGGAAAGTAGGCTCTATAGATCTCTGCACCACATCTACAAGGTTGATCACCCTCCTGGTGTTATCGCCCCCTGTCTACAAGGAACAGAGCCCACCTGTCACGCTGGGAGTGGGGAAGAACCCAGCGTAGGATAACGACGGGGGGGGGAATAAGGAGTCCCTAACGCTAAGGGCACAAGAAGGAGACGGTGACCCCTAGACTTCCTAGAGCTGACCCTGTCTGCCCTAACGTCCCTATACAGTCTCCTCAACTGTCGCCGACCACGAACCTCGTCCCTCTCTGATCCTAGCACTATCTTATCTAAGGATCAGATGGAGAGGTTCACTAGACCCCTCCACTATCAACTAAAGACAAACACCAGGGAAGACAGACATTTGGGAAAAGGAAACACTTATCTGACAGCAGAACTCAGCAACCTTCACAACCTCCGCGTCTGCTGGAGCAAGGATAATGAGTGCACAAGGAACTATCACCTGCACCGAGGAAGGGTAATGAACCTCCTTATAAAAGTGGAAGGAATCTGCTGGGTCCTAGTGACCTACGATATTGGTGGATAAAACCAGACCGAGCACAAGACCTCCACAGCCGTCCCCCCATAACAGCGAGATCCCATCACACCCTCTCTCCATCTACACAGAAGGTAAATGCCCCTGAAAGAGACGGACCATCCTCCACCATTATGGCTGGTGGGCCACACGCTGGGATCGTCTGCGCGTGGCCTCCACCCTGTCATCCGTGCCACCCGTGACACCACCTGATCACTGTGGACGAAGGAGGGTAGGTAGAAGTTCAGGCCCAGAAGCTTAGTGAAGATCTAAATATCTGAATTAAGTAGGGCAATCGGCCTGTATTTCCTGCAATCCAAACCATCTTTACCTAGTTTTGGGATTAAGGTTATGCAGGAGTGTAACATAGAATCAGGGGTTGGGTTGGCAATTGTTGAAATTATATCTTTAATTTCTTCTTCTGTGATTGGGCTATTTAAAGTTGCTGTTTCATCTGTGGTAAGGGAGTGCAGATGGCAAGAATCCAGAAAGGAATCAATAAGGTTATCTCTCATAGGGAGGTTAGATGAAGATGGAGTGGGAAAGGAGTATGGTTGTGCAAAATATTGTTGAAAGATAACATACAATCCCAAAGAAATAGCTGATATCTGGTTACCGTACTTTTATTTTGTAAAGCGTGGAGAAAAGATTGCTCCCAATGATTTCTAAGTTGTTTAGCCCATAGTGTATGTGGTTTATTAGCTCTCTCATAGTATTGTTGATAGATGTAAAGAAGCAGTTTATCTACCCGCTTTAGGGCTATATTTTTTAATTGCGCTCTAACTTCTATGATTTCTTTTTTTTTTTAACTATAAATTTTTTATTAATTTTTAGCAGGATATAAACAGATTATACAATTGAAACATTACAATTGCCAGAAAGACAGGAAAACTTTAAGCATATTCCAAATACGCCATTTTAACTGGGTAGCATAACTAAAGAATAGAAGAAAAGAAAGGAAGATAAAATTGCAATCTCTTAAGGACTTATCGGTATTAGAGAGGGCTAGTATCTCTCTCGCGAACCTAGTTCCTGCACCCCGCAAAACGGGTGGATCCCGCAAGAGAGAGTCCTCAATATGAGTCTATATATAGCAAGTGTCCTTATTTCAATCCTATCTTTATGTTTGAAAACATTTGAACCCAAACAACTTGGCCTGTATAACCACCATAACTCAAGAGCAACTAAACAGACCAGGGACGGACAATACAGACAGACAGGTTTAGGGAAGGATAGGGTAGGAAGGGGGATATCTCTTTCCTTTGAATCACACTTCAAGGAGGTGCAATCTCATTCGCCGCGTCATAAAACTCCCACAATGACCACATCTTCATATATTTATCCACTGCGTCGTGCATCATCGCAGTTAAATATTCCATACGTTTAACATCAAGAATCCTATTCCTAAGGCTCAGAAGGGATGGGGTAGAAGCCTGCCTCCAGTTTTTGGCTATCAAGCATCTAGCCGCCGTGGTTATGTGAAGAAAAAGTCTAGACGACATCTTGTTCAACCCTCTAGCTCTCGCACCCAAGAGGAAGACCAAAGGGTCCAATGGGATGTCAGCATGTAAAACGCTGTCTATTAAAATCTTTACCTGACTCCAGAAAGGTCGAATCCCCGAGCAAGTCCAAAAAATATGATATACTGAGCCCACTCCCGACCCACACCTCCAACATGTTGAGGGAATGGATGAATCCATTCTGTGGAGAACCTCTGGAGTGTAGTACCACAAAGTCAAGATTTTGTAAATATTTTCTTTGTATAGTGTGCAAATGGAGGACTTGGCAGCATTGCTCCAGATATACGACCACTCCTGGTCTGAGATTTTTCTCCCCAAACTGGTCTCCCACCTCAGCAAGTAGGCGAGTGTTCCGCCCTGGTTTACGCCTGGATCAGATAGCAAAGAGTAGATTGCAGAGATCAGACCCCTGGTGCCTGTGAATGTCCTACATAGCTTTTCAAACTCTGTGGGAACTGATACTCCAGCCCTGCCAAAGAGAGACCCAGCCAAATCCCCAATTTGGAGAAATTGGTAAAAAGTCCTATTTGGCAGAGAAAAAGTTTTCTTTAAATACTCAAAAGTATATATCTCCATGGTCCTCCGTCTATTATGTCTGCATATCTAAAAAGGTCTGCTTTCAACCATGTGTGTACCATATCTGATTCAAGGCTACTCGGAAGGGTTGATAAATAAATTACACCAAGGGAGAACAAGGCGACATCAGGGCGAATCTCTTCGTGCAGGAGTTCCACAGCTCACGAGTGAACTGCATTGGGCCCAATAGAGGAGACTGAGGGTGTGCCTGGGCAGGTGGCCAGAGAAATGAATTAGGGTGTATAGGGGCTATCCAGAGCTTCTCTATTTCAGTCCATCTATTGTAAGCCCAAAGGGAGGTCCACACGGGATTCTCCTAAATGTGTAGCCCAATAGTATTTCAGTATGTCGGGTACCGAGAGCCCTCCTCTAAGTTTATGGGTCAAAAGAACCTCTCTAGCCACCCTATGTCTCTTCCCAAGCCATATGAAGTCCAATATTGCTGCCTGGAGAGATTTCAGTTCCGACATAGGGACTCTCACCGGCAAAGTTTCAAATGCGTATATAAGTTTGGGAAGAATGGACATTTTGACTGCCGTCATTCGGCCCATCCATGGCATAGGAAAAGACTTCCATTTGGACAATTTTGCTCTTATGTCCCTAAAAAGAGGTGGGAAGTTACATTTGTACAGGGCATCATAAAGGATGTAATCTGCACTCCCAAATATTTAACTGCTTCCAGCTTCCATCTGAACTTGTAGTTTACTCTCAGATGATCCCAAATCTCTGGGGGGAGTCCAATGGGCATAGCTTCATGTTTTATTAGAGTTCAATTTGTAACCTGAAAGAGTTCCATAGGATCTCAACACCCCAAGTAGGTTTGGGAGGGAGATGTGAATGTTCGTAAGAGTCAAGAGGACATCGTCCGCGAATAACGCAATTTTAAATTGCTTGCTCCCCAGCTGCACCCCCGAGATGTTGGGATCTAGTCTGATGGCTGCCGCCAGGGGTTCAGTGCATAGAGCAAACAGTAATGGCGAGAAGTGGGCACCCCTGCCTGGTGCCATTAAAAATAGTAAATGGTTTGGATAAACTGAAAGGAAGCTTTATGGAAGCCGAAGGGTAACTATACAACGCCTGTAATGCCAACATGAATCCCCCCGAAACCCCCAGGGAGCGCATGGTCCCAAATAGGAAAGGCCAGGAAAGGCGATCAAAGGCCTTTTCCGCATCTAAGCTTAGGACCAAGGCCTGCTGTTCTCTCCGATTCAAAACGTCCACCAAATCAATAATCCTCCAAGTATTATCTCCTCCCTGTCTATGGGGGATGAAACCTACCTGGTCTTTATGAACCAGATGAGGTATCCAGGCATTAAGTCTCGTAGCCAGGAGTTTGGTAAAAACCTTCAAATCAGAGTTCAGCAAGGCGATCGGCCTGTAATTGGCACACTCCAAGGGGTCCCTGGGTGGCTTGGGGAGGAGAATCAGGTGAGAATGCAACATCGTAGCCGGAATGGGATGACCCGTCATAAAAGCATTAAACAGAGCCGTCATGTGAGAGAGTAATACCCTAGCAAAAGTCTTATAGTACAGGTATGTCAGACCATCAGGTCCCGGGATTTGCCCTGAGGCAGAGAGTTCAATATCTCACTGACCTTTCCATGGTCACCACTGCACTGAGGGTCTCTGCAGCCCCCCGGGCAGAGAAGGGAGCTTTAATTTGGAGAGGTATGAATCTATCACCTCGGGGTTCCCAAGATCGCCACCTTCACATGAATACAAGCTATAGAGTTTGCTGTAGTAATCATAAAAGATATTGGCTATGGCATCTGCATGGTTCTGCAAGGCACCATCAAGTCACGCAAGGCCTGAGGACCCGAGGTCGCTACGCGCTCCCTCAGTTGTCTAGCTAACATGGTATGGGCTTTGTTGCCTCTTTCATAGAATTTTTGTTTTGTAAAGGTTAACAACCTCTCGGCTCCCCGAACTGCCAGATCCTTCAGCTGTTCCCTCAGTTTTATTACTTCTCTCAGGATAAGTAACGACGGGTGGGAAAGCAGTCTCCCTTCCCTGTTTAGCCAAACTCGCCATAAGGGATTGTTTTAGCGTATTTTCCATCTTTTTTGCCCTAGTCCCCTCCTTAATAAGATGCCCCCTTATCCCTGCTTTGTGGGCCTCCCATAACACCCCAGGGGAAGAGACAGACCCCCCGTTCAGTGTAAAATATTCCTCCAGACGGGTCTGTAAAAATGCCTTTATTGATACGTTTTTCAACAAGGATTCGTTCAATCGCCACGGGCCCCTGTAGGGGCGAGATGAAGAAAGCCGAAAATCCATAGAAGGGCATGATCTGACCACGATATTGCACCCAATTCAACCCTCTCCATATTTCTTAGAACATGTGAATTTACAAATAGGTAGTCAATTCTAGAATGGGTTTGGTGTGGGTGAGAAAAAAGGAAAAAGTTCTCTCCCCAGGGTGCGCCACCCTCCAGGCATCAAATAGCGCCTCCCTACGAATCAGTCTACGTAGGCCCAAAGAAAGTTTCTGCACGGCCAACAGATGGTCGCTGCCCCCCCAAGGAGAGTCTGTCGGACACCTCGTAAAAGGGAACATTAAAGTCTCCACCTACAATTGATGTGGTATCTGGGAGCTCCGCGAGTCTGTTAAACACACCCCTCAGAAATCCCAGCTGCCCATCGTTTGAAGCATATAAATTGGCTAGATGCAGAGGTCGACCGTCAAGAGTCAGATCCAAGATGACGTATCTACCTCCCGGATCTATGTGGGAAGAGATGACGTGTGCTGGACTTGCGGCAGATAACAAAATAGCTACCCCACCCCTCTTAGAGTCGGAAAAAGCTGAGTATTGGTGCGGATATGTATGCGCTGCCAATTTGAACGACCCAGTGGAATTTAAAATGAGTCTCCTGAAGAAACACTATGTCTGCCCCACACTGACGGAGTTTCCTAAGTAGTAGAGCCCTTTTACGGGGGGAATTAAGACCCCGTACATTAAGAGAAACTATTCGTGTCATCTTAACATTAATGGCGGGTTCTCTTCTGTATTATAAGTGCGATACCTGTTGTGAGCATGACTCCCATGCACTCTCCAGGTGTAGGAAGATATTGGCATCCCGTCCTTCCTCCCATCTACTCTCGGTGTAGGAGTGCTGCTCTGAGATGACACAAAAGGGAAAAACACAAAGGGAAAGGGGAGACATATATACAGATACATGCAAAACCGTAGATTATAAAACATCAATATTATGTGACGTGTAAAAGGGAAAATAAAATAACGAAAAAGTACTAATAAAAAATAACCAACCGAGGAGGTAGAAGGGAAAGAGAAAGTCCTCCCCCCCTCCGCCCACAAGTCAAGAGACCCCTTCCGGGAGGCCCGAAAAAAGAAGAGAGAAACTAGGTCCTTTCCCACCTGCACGAGCTAGGGGAAAGTTCCCCAGGGTCACCAGAAAAATGGGGAAACGCGGGAACGGACCCCAGCGCCTTGCAAGGCCTACAGTGTCTGACACGGGGCCCCCACCCAAACCCCCTAATGTTATATCGTAAGTCACGATCTGCTTCACGCAGTTCTAGAGGGACAAAAAGTCAATCCAAGAGAAAGATCCTAAAAGTGTTCAAGCCAGCCCTCAGCGGGGCGATGTGGAGGCTCTGTTTCCTCTGCCCCGCTGTCTACGACCTCCCCTCTCTCCTCTCCAGGGCTTTCCAACCTTCGACCACACAGGAGGCGAGGAGCCCCAACAACGTACAGAGTCCAGTGCGGAATGTGGACCGCAGGGATGTTGAGAGCTGCACAAAAAGCCGATAATCTGCAGGGGTGCGTAGTGAAGCCGATCGCCCTTCTTTCCTTGCTGTCAGCAGGAAAGGGAACCCCCACCTGTAGGGGACCTGATGATCACGAAGGACTGTCAGCAGGGGCCTCAGATGTCTTCTTTTTTGCAGGGTGATGCGTGAGATATCAGGGTACAATTGCACTGTAGTTACCTGAAAGGCAATGTCATTCTCATTCTTTCTGGACTTGGCCATGATGCTTTCTTTGATGGCAAAATCGTGCACACAGCAGATGATATCTCGTGGCTGCCCTGTCATGGATTTAGGCTGCAAAGCCCTATGAGCTCTGTCCAGTTTGATGTTATATGAAGGCGGGGACCCCAATATGTCATTAAAGATAGATTGCAGGATGGCGTCCGGAGACTTTGTTTCAGCAGACTCCGGGATCCCCCGCACCCTTATATTGCATCTGCGTCCCCTATTGTCCAGATCCTCTATGTGTGCCTGCATTTCCTTCATAATGGCTTGTTGTGAATTCACCACCTGGTGGAGCTCAGCTAGGTGCTTTCTTGTAGCATCGTGTTCCTCTTCCAGATTCTCCATTCTGGTACGGAGATGATGCAAATCTGGTCTGACCCCTGGATTTCAGCTCTACATGCCTCTTTCACCTCATTTGAAATCATCTTTAGACGGCAATGAGGCTAGTACAGATTGCCAGTCCGGGTGGGGAAATGAGGAGCTTCCACCTTGCACTTGGCTTGGCTGGGGACAGTACTGAGGCTGGAACAACTGGGGTGGAGGGTGAGAGTAGTTCCCCTGTGAGCCACTGGGAAAAGTGGGATCCCTAGGTCTCATGGGCTCCCCTGGCCCCAGCTTAGATGTAGCCCTTGTATAATAGGGAGTATGATGTTGTGCTCCCAGCCTGGGATCAGGGCCCCCCTCCTCCATTACCTCATGCTGTTGCTGCAGCTGAGAGTACTCCTCCTCCATGTCTCCTTGCTCCTCCTGTGTGCCCAGCTTCTCTGTCTCCATCTCAGGGTCCTCTGCCTGCTCTCCCCCGCTGCCAGCCTGTTCAGATTCGGTGTCCTCTCTGAACAGATCCTTCTGTGTGCTCGCCTCTCCCTCTCCACGCTGCCCCAAAGATGGCGCCTGGTCAGGGCCGCGCCACTGCTCCTGCTCTAGGAAAGCATGCAGAGCAGTCTTAGGGAGCGGAGTGCCGGCGGACGGTGCCTGGCTGTTGCGGGACCGTTTGGGGCCCATGATGTCCCGGGATTAGCAGCTGTGGGTGCCAATGGGTGCAGATTGTAGTGGCGGTCGGCGGGAGACCCAGAAGCCTGCGACCGCTCAGCTCAGCATCCGCCCACGCCCCCCCTTCTATGATTTCTTTAAGTGGATTCTTAGTGGGGTTAGAAAGCATGTTTGATGCCAAGGATTTTAAATTAGCAGTTAAATTTTCAAGTTTTATTTTGTGATCTTTTGTTAATTTGGTGCCCATAGCAATACAGTGTCTTCGGAAAACTGCCTTGTGAGCTTCCCATAAAATCGCCTCCGAGAACACTGTACCTTTATTAATCATGGAGTTCTGACAGCAAAGATTAGAGTCAAGCTGTGGACATGGACAACAGGTTGTTTCCAATTTCAATTTGACCAACATACCTGAAGTTTTTTGGAATGGTCTGCAAAACTTATTTAAATCACTGGACACAGATGAAAGGAAGCCTGAGGAATTATGGACAAATACGGTATAAAGACTATTTTTACTGAAGAAGCTAGAAAGACAATAATCAAGAGGCAGAAGGGACTCTCGCAGCCATGGTTAACAGAAGAGACCGTAAATATCATAGAAGAAAGAAGAATGACAAAAATAAAAGATAACAAGCAGGACTCAAACAACATCAGTAAAAGATTAAAGTGAGCCATTCGAGCAGACTAAGAACTTTATTACCAGAAGACATGTACAGAGATAGAAAGTGAACATCTGAAGGGCAAGACCAAGAAGGCATACCAAAAGATCATAGCAATACGACGGATGTTTCATCCAACAGTAGTGAAAGACGCCAACGGGAACAAGCTAACTTACCCAGAACAGATCAAGGAAAGAATGGAGCATCTCTACAGAAACGAATCACTGAGACTGGATATGATAGCAAATCATACATCTTGAAAGAAGAAATTTTCTGCAATAAAGTTTCTGACCAAAAACAAAGCACCTGGATGTGACAATATTACAATAGAGCTAATAAAGTCTTCTGAAGCAGCAGAAGTCATCATATGCCTCTGTCAACAGATATGGACTACTGGTAAATGGCCAAAGGACTGGACAAGATCAGTGTTGATTCCTATTCCGAAGAAGGGGGATGCTACTCATTGTGGAAACTACCGTACTATTGTGCTCATACCTTATGCCAGCAAAATACAGCTGAAGATCCCACAAAGACGGCTACAGCCTTACTTTGACAAAGACATGCCAGAGGAACAAGCAGGATTCAGAAAATGCAGAGGAACAAGAGATGTACAGTTGTGCTAAAAAGTTTACATACCCTTACAGATTCCTTGCTTTTGTGGCCTTTTTTTTTTTTTTTTTTTTTTTTTTTTAGAAAATATGAGTAACACGAAAACTTTTTTTCTACTCATGGTTAGTGGTTGGGTGAAGCCATTTATTATCAAACTACTGTGTTTTCTCTTTTTAATATCATAATGACAATCAAAAACATCCAAATTATCCTGATCAAAAGTTTACATACCATGGTGATTTTGGTCTGATTACATGCACATTCATTGACACAAATCGGTTTGAATAGCAAATAAAGTTAAAATCCTCACCTGTGAACTGTTTGCTTGTAATAAGTGTGTGTGCATAAAAGCTTAGTAAGTTTCTGGGATCCTGACAGACTGTTGCATCTTTCATCCAGCCATTGATGTGTCTGGATTGTGAGTCATGGGGAAAGCAAAAGAATTGTCAATGGATTGATGGGAAATATATACCAGGATGAGGGCCATAAATACCAGGATGGGGAATCTATATAACATGATGGAGGACCTATATACCAGGATGAGGAAATATATACCAGGATGGGGATCATATATAACAGGGCGGGCGCAGGATGAAGACCATACGTACCTTGATGTGAGAAATTTATACCTGGATGGGGATCATATACACCATGTTCCTAATTATTATGCAAATGTTCTTTTTCTCTGATTTTCCTAAATGGTGAGTGCAAATGATAGTCAGTGTAATAAAAGTCATCACCCATTAGAGTATACATCGAATTTTATTGAGGAAATGTGGCACTCTGGTTGGGGCACCACAGAACTCTTAGGACACAAATGGAATGTACACAGCAAGCAGACCTCACTTACTAACACAACCTTTAACACCCCTTTCACCCCAGGCCTCAAGGGGGAGCCCCACTGGTTACCTTAAGCCAGTTCCCCCTATAAATACGGGCCCTGGAGGAACAGTGGAGTGTGCAGTCACTTTAGAACTGTGAACAGCTAGGAGAGCTGACCTGGTACTGGAGCCACACTAAGCCCATACCAGCACACGCGGGGAGTGAGAGACCCTCGCAACAAGGGTCATAGGAACAGGAGGCAAATACCTTGCAGGGACAGAGGAGTTACTTCAACTCGCCCTAACAATCCAGTCACTGGGTCCGAGCTCCAGGAGCCATAGCGCAGGCTGCAGAGAAACCAGCACCTCAACAAGGGAGTTTAGCTCCCTGGACACCTGAAGCACCACCAAATGAGAGCCCGGAAAGAAGGAGTGTCCCCTTCTGTTATTCCTTGATAGTGCCCTCAGTGCAACAAACTCAGGTGAAACACGTCCCACCAGAACGTGCAACCCCGGTTCGGTAGGATTCCATATCTACCAGACCCTGTTAGAACTGTGTACATACGGAAGCCTATACCACTGCTTGCTGTGGAACCTCCAGGAGTGTCTACTTCATCACCCGGTCGAGTGTACCTGTTGTCACCAGTAAAAGGTACAGAAAAGACTTTATGCGTCAGTGCATTTCTTCCAGAACTGGTATTAACCTTGCTCATCAAACTACCCGAGCTGCCGTATTCCATCCAGTGCAGCTCCTGGCCCCGGGGACCCCTGCTCATCCTGTGGGGAGCATCCTATCCAGCTGCCGCACATCCCCCAGAGGCCCAAGCAGCGTCGGTGCCATCACCGGACTCCCACAGGTGGCGTCACGACAATCAAGAACTACCCCCATCCCGTAATCCCTATTCATCTGACCACCGGGCCCCACAGCCTCAGGCGCGGAACCGTGACGAGAGAATCATCGCCTGAGACGTGAGCATCCGGCAACGGCGAGTCAGAAACCTCCCAATCATAACAGTATAATCTTCAAAATTAAAAAAACAACAACTCTAAATGCACTGTTCCAAATTATTACGCACAGTAGAGTTTCTAAACATTTGATATGTTTGAAAGAAATGAAAATGCTAATTTGTTGAATTTGCAGCATTAGAAGGTCACAATCACTGAAATAAAAAGCTACCGTATATACTCGTGTATAAGCCGACCCGTGTATAAGCCGACCCCCCCTACTTTTGCCCCCAAAATCTGGGAAAACCTATTGACTCGTGTATAAGCCGAGGGTGGACCCCAGCACAGGTATACAGCCCCCAGCAGTGTGGTATACAGCAGCCACCCTAGTGGTATATACAGGCCCCAGCAGTGTAACAGCAGCCTCCGCAGTGGTATATACAGCAGCAGCCCCAGTGGTAGTATACAGCAGCCCCAGTGGTAGTATACAGCAGCCCCAGAGGTAGTATACAGCAGCCCCAGAGGTAGTATACAGCAGGCCCAGTGGTAGTATACAGCAGGCCCAGTGCTAGTATACAGCAGGCCCAGTGCTAGTATACAGCAGCCCCAGTGGTAGTATACAGCAGCCCCAGTGGTAGTATACAGCAGCCCCAGAGGTAGTATACAGCAGCCCCAGTGGTAGTATACAGCAGCCCCAGTGGTAGTATACAGCAGCCCCAGAGGTAGTATACAGCAGCCCCAGAGGTATATACAACCCCAGTGGTAGTATACAGAAGCCCCAGAGGTAGTATACAGCAGGCCCAGTGGTAGTATACAGCAGCCCCAGTGGTAGTATACAGCAGCCCCAGAGGTATATACAGCCCCAGTGGTAGTATACAGCAGCCCCAGAGGTAGTATACAGCAGCCCCAGAGGTAGTATACAGCAGCCCCAGTGGTAGTATACAGCAGCCCCAGAGGTAGTATACAGCAGCCCCAGTGGTAGTATACAGCAGCCCCAGAGGTATATACAGCCCCAGTGGTAGTGTACAGCAGCCCCAGAGGTAGTATACAGCAGCCCCAGTGGTAGTATACAGCAGCCCCAGAGGTATAAACAGCCCCAGTGGTATACAACCCCCAGCACAAGTATACAGGCCCCTAGCAGAGGCTATACAGGCCCCCCAGTAGGGGTTATGCAGACCCCCCATCACTTCAGACATCCCTTGCTGCAGGAGCAGCAGAAATCTCACCCTCCGCCGTCCTCTGGAGCCACCGGGTCCTGGGTCATCGGTCCTAGTCTGTCCTCCTTCCTCCAGCCTCATCCTCGGTCCTCCGTGCTCTTTTCTTCCTGTTTGCACGCTTCCCGTGCTGTGGGCGTCGCGGCAGCATGACGTCATCGCCGCTGCGTCCAACCCGCCCACAGCATTAGAAGCGTGCATACAGGAAGAACAGAGCACGGAGGACCGAGGATGAGGCTGGAGGAAGGAGGACAGACTAGGACCGATGACCCAGGACACCCGGTGGCCCCAGAGGACGGCGGAGGGTGAGATTTCTGCTGCTCCTGCAGCGACAGCGGGGTGGGGGGGTGCGGCACTGTATTATGCACGGCTCCCCCTTTCACTGATTGACACGGGGAGCCGTGCATATTTAATGAGCGGCGTCACATGACCTCCCGCTCCTATTCCAGCCTCCCCCAGCCACCTCCAGCCCCCGGTTAGGCTGCGTTCACACTCAGCCAGTATATGACTCGCGTATAAGCCGAGGGGGGGACTTTTCAGCACATTTTTTGTGCTGAAAAAGTCGGCTTATACGCGAGTATATACGGTATTTAACTCCAAAACATCCTAACAGGCCAAGTTTCATGTTAACATAGGAACCCTTCTTTGATATTACTTTCACAATTCTTGCATCCATTGAACTTTAAAAAGGGAAATGGAGCGCACATAGAGTAATTTCTTTTTGTACCAATAACCTCAGTGCCCCCCTTTTGTGGAAGGACTCACCTGATTACGTTGAGTAATTCACAACCAACTAAGTCCGCTCTCTCCTATGGTCGCAGCAGTTGTCCAGCAAGAATAAGGATCCAAAAGGGTTAACAGAAAGTGCTGGGTTCCATAGATACACCGCGCTGACCTCCAAGTAAAGACAAACAGAGTGATAGATAAGACTCTGTTTAATGAGTAGTTTTGCCTACCGGTTTCGTGATATCAGTTATCACTTCATCAGGGCCCTGATGAAGTGATAACTGATATCACGAAACCGGTAGGCAAACTACTCATTAAACAGAGTCTTATCTATCACTCTGTTTGTCTTTACTTGGAGGTCAGCTCGGTGTATCTATGGAACTCAGTACTTTGTTAACCCTTTTGGATCCATTGAACTTGTGAGTTTCTGGGGAGTTTCTGCTTGTATTTCTTTGCATGATGTCAGAATAGCCTCCCAGAGCTGCTGTTTTGATGTGAACTGCCCCCCCTCATAGGTCTATTGCTTGATCATACTCCAAAGGTTCTCTATAGGGTTGGGGCCAGGGGAAGATGGTGGCCACACCATGAGTTTATCTCCTTTTATGCCCATAGCAGCCAATGACACAGAGGTATTCTTTGCAGCATGAGATGGTGCATTGTCATGCATGAAGATGACTTTGCTCCTGAAGGCACGTTTTTGCTTTTTGTACCATGGAAGAAAGTTCTCAGTCAGAAACTCTATATACTTTGCAGAAGTCATTTTCACAACTTCAGGAACCTTAAAGGGGCCTAAAAGCTGTTTCCCAATGATTCCAGCCCAAAACATGACTCCTCCACTTCCTTGCTGACGTCGCAGCCTTGTTGGGACATGGTGCCATCCACCAACCATCCATCTGGACCATCCAGGGTTGCTCGGCAATCATCAGTAAACAAAACTGTTTGAAAATTAGTCTTCATGTATGTCTGGGCTCACTGCAACCGTTTCTGCTTGTGAGCACTGTTTAGGAGTGACCGAATAGTAGGTTTATGCACCACAGCAAGCCTTTGAAGGATCCTACACCTTGAGGATCGAGGGACTCCAGAGGCACCAGGAGATTTAAATATTTGTTTTCTGGTTTGTAAGGCCATTTTAGCAGCTGCTTTTGTGTCGCCCAGGGTATGGGGTACTCGGGTATCAGGCGGCAGAGAGTTAACTTTGTCATGGGGAATGGTGGCCGCGCCCGATCCAGTATCCTGGGGAAGATTCTCTTGAAAAGGGGGGAAACTATTTACAAGGATTATGTACAAGTTTGTCGTGACGCCACCTGCAGTACCTGGTGAGATGTCACCAGCGCTGCTACAGTCCTCAGGAGGTCGGTGGTATGGCGGCTGGGATGGTATAGTCCTCCGCAGGCAGGACTGGGACCTCCGGGGCAGCGATTCCTGGGGAAGGAATGAGTTCATGCAAAGAAAGATGAAGCAGAGTATAAGTCACTTCACCGGGTACTTTACTGGAACTTTAGCAAAAACGTCATCGATCAATCCAGGCTCTCGCAAGAAACCCCATCCATCTTCCTGGTATACAGAGATGACAGTTCCGGTTTTACGGAGTTCAATGGGGAGTGGGGGCTGAGCTCGGGCTTCATCTCTTAGTCTCCTGGTGGCTTGCTCCCTTTGATACCAGTCCTCCTGCCGTCTCTGCATTGCCACCTGGTCTCTTTCATCCATGGCTGGCCGGGGGCATGGTAGCGACTGGTACTGCGGGGTTGGTGAGCTGTTGCTCGAAACTCTCGATGACACTCGCGTCTCCGCGTAGCTTAAGATGGCGGGAACTCCTCGCTGGTGCCGCTGCCACGTGGTTCACCAAGCTGCTTCTGGAGTGCTCCCTCCCGAGGCTCCATCCGGTTCTTCATCGTCGTCGTAAAGTTCCTCCTCGACTTCCACGTCTGGTGCTGTGGGTGGTTGAGCTGCCTCCAGCCGGAGACAACTGCTGGCCTGGGATGGTGGTGAGGTCGGGGATTCAGTTTGGGTCCCCATGTCCCGGGTCTGGACGGGTGGTGGTAAGGAGGCGCGGTACTCCTCTACCGCTCGTTCTGCCACTGCTGCCTCCCATGCCTCGTGGGTCGTCCTCCTGGCGGACAGCTTGAAGGTCCGCTTGGCACTCCACCGCCGACACACCCAAGTCAGTGTTTGCTCCATTTCTTGGCGGAGCCGGGTAAAAGCATCCCGCCAGTAATCAGCATCCCCTTCAGTTGTTAAAAGGGACGCCGCTGCTGGATCGCCTTGTTCGGCGCTGGTCTGCTCCTCCAACTCCCACACAACATCTCTCCACCGGGGTGCTGCCATGCTGCAAGGTATAATGGAGTCTAGTTCTTTCTGTCCCTTTCTGGTTTGTCCAGCTATAGGAGGGCACTCCCTGGGAATTTCCTGTGGGCCGCCCCCCCGATTGATGGCAATCGGGGCAGCCACACTGTTTGGCGCCTCTGTCTAGGCCCTCCTTCTTTTAGAGGCTGAGGCACACCCCCGGGCCTGCACATGGTGTTTAGTTCATGGCTACGGCGCCATCTTGGGTCCTCGTGCGATAATGACAGGAACCCATTTTTTGCCCCAAGCAATGGCGGAAAAAGTCAGTTTTAAGTCCAAGTTTAAGTTCAAAGGCGCACAGTACCCGGTGGTACCGGGCACGAGATCCTGTTTGTGACCCGCTAGAAAGAGATGTGTGTCGCCCAGGGTATGGGGTACTCGGGTTTCAGGCGGCAGAGGGTTAACTTTGTCACGGGAATGGCGGCTGCGCCCGATCCCATATCCTGGGGACAATTCTCTTGAAAAGGGGGGAAACTATTTACAAGGATTATGTACAAGTTTGTCGTGACGCCACCTGCAGTACCTGGTGAGATGTCACCAGCGCCACTACAGTCCTCCGGAGGTCGGTGGTAGTCCTCCGCAGGCAGGACTGGGACCTCCGGGGCAGCGATTCCTGGGGAAGGAATGAGTTCATGCAAAGAAAGATGTAGCAGAGTGTAAGTCACTTCACCAGGTACTTTACTGGAACTTTAGCAGAGTCATTACAGTCCTCAGTGCAGTTAGGTGTTAAAATGATAAGTGGCTACGGGTGGCTGCAAGCGGATCTCTGGTAGATAGACGGAACCCCCAGTGTATTCCTTTCTTGTTCCTTTTCTTCCTGCTTCCCAGTAGCTGTGTGATGCCTGACCTCATATAGAGTAAGTCTGACCTCCTGCTGTCTCTCTTTACTGCCCTTGCTTCCGTCGGATTACCTTCTGTTGATCACTGCCGCTGGCCAGCTGTGTCTGGTCCCCTCTAATGGTCGCTTAGGAATCAGGGCTGTACCTGGAAATACCCCCATGTTGCAGATTTTCTGCAGGCCGTGAAGGTTCCTACAGGTGCCGGCTCCGGTACCCAGTTTCTTTCTTTGAGCAAACTCCCTCCGAGCTACTTGCTCCTTTCTCTCCTCTGTCTGGCATCTGTTCTGGTTTCCCTGGGTCCCTCAGCTGAGGAGACCCTCCTTCATGCCTCAGGCTCACTGCCTGAACTTCTCTAGCTCTCCAACCTGGAGGCAAAGACCTGGAGCCTCAAAGGCCTCCGGCCACGGACAAAAGACCAAGGACCTCCTTTTTCCCCCTGGGGGTGACTATATACCCTCCCGGGTTCCCTCCCAGTGCATGACCTAGTGTGGGGTGTGGGTTTAGGGTTCCGCCTACCATCCTGAAATCTACTTGCAGCTGGGGTGACTACACCTCTTTTACGGGTGCAGTACCCCTCTGTGACACCTACATAGAGGGGCGCCACACTTTCTTAATCCGATGAACTTGCCTGGCAGAAACCGTCCTCATTCTGCCTTTATCTGCACGAACACGTCTGTTCTCAGAATCAGCCACAAATCTTTTCACAGTACGATGATCATGCTTAAAGGGAACCAACCACCTCAGATGACGTGTATAAGCTGTTAATACATGTCCCTGGACCCTACCTACACCATTGCAGCTATCTTTTTGCTAAGAATATTGATAACAGCAAACCGAAATAAACAGTTTATAAACTTACATGGCTTTAGTACATGAGGGCGTCTCCCTTGGGCTCCAGTACGAGAGGGCTGTGTCTCCAGCAGCCTGAGTGGCTTTCCTCCCCTCCCTCTCTGTTTGCAGGACGTCACTGAAGGACGTGATATTATCTTATTGTGGGCGGGCACGCAAGCCAGCTCCCGTCCGTGCCCGCCCACAGAAAGATAATATCACGTCCTTCAGTGACGTCCTGCAAACAGAGAGGGAGGGGGAGGAAAGCCACTCAGGCTGCTGGAGACACAGCCCTCTCGTACTGGAGCCCAAGGGAGACGCCCTCATGTACTAAATCATGTAAGTTTTATAAACTGTTTATTTCGGTTTGCTGTTATCAATATTCTTAGCAAAAAGATAGCTGCAATGGTGTAGGTAGGGTCCAGGGACATGTATTAACAGCTTATACACGTCATCTGAGGTGGTTGGTTCCCTTTAAGTTTTCAAGCAATATCTAATGTGTTCATCCCTTGTCCAAGGCATTGCACTATTTGTTGCTTTTCGGCAGCAGAGAGATCCTTTTACTTTCCCATGTTACTTGAAAATCGTGGCCTGCTTAATATTGTGGAACACCCAGTTTTCCTTTTATTGGGCTCACCTGCCAAACTAATTATCACATGTATCTGAAATTGATTTCACTGATCCAAAGAAACCTGAGACACAATCAATGTGTTTTATTGACAAAAAAAACCCTATGACACTTGAAACCAATTTACATAATAATTTGGAACATCGTGTATTGTATATTATATATATATATATACACACAGTTGTGGCCAAAAGTATTGCAATTCTGTCAGATAATACTCAGTTTCTTCCTGAAAATGATTGCAGTCACAAATTCTTTGGTATTATCTTCATTTAATTTGTCTTCAATGAAAAAACACAAAAAGAATTGTCCTACAGCCAAATTGGATATAATTTCCACACCAAACATAAAAAAGGGGGTGGACAAATGTATTGGTACTGTTAGAAAAATCATGTGATGCTTCTCTAATTTGTGTAATTAACAGCACCTGTAACTTACCTGTGGCACCTAACAGGTGTTGGCAATAACTAAATCACACTTGCAGCTAGTTGACATGGATTAAAGTTGACTCAACCTCTGTCCTGTGTCCTTGTTTGTACCACATTGAGCATGGAGAAAAGAAAGAAGACCAAAGAACTGTCTGAAGACTTGAGAAACCCAATTGTGAGGAAGCATGAGCAATCTCAAGGCTACAAGTCCATCTCCAAAGACCTGAATGTTCCTGTGTATACCGTGCGCAGTGTCATCAAGAAGTTTAAAGCCCATGGCACTGTGGCTAACCTTCTTTAGATGTGGACGGAAAAGAAAAATTGACGAGAGATTTAAACGCAAGATTGTGCGGATGGTGGATAAAGAACCTCGACTAACATCCAAACAAGATCAAGCTGCCCTGCAGTCCGAGGGTACAACAGTGTCAACCCGTACTATCCCTCGGCGTCTGAATGAAAAGGGACTGTATGGTAGGATACCCAGGAAGACCCCACTTCTTACCCCGAGACATAAAAAAGCCAGGCTGGAGTTTGCCAAAACTTACCTGAGAAAGCCTAAAACGTTTTGGAAGAATGTTCTCTGGTCAGATGAGACAAAAGTAGAGCTTTTTGGGCAAAGGCATCAACATAGAGTTTACAGGAGAAAAAAAGAGGCATTCAAAGAAAAGAACACAGTCCCTACAGTCAAACATGGCGGAGATTCCCTGATGTTTTGGGGTTACTTTGCTGCCTCTGGCACTGGACTGCTTGACCGTGTGCATGGCATTATGAAGTCTGAAGACTACCAACAAATTTTGCAGCATAATGTAGGGCCCATGTGAGAAAGCTGAGTCTCCCTCAAAGGTCATGGGTCTGACAGAATTGCAGGGGTGTCAATACTTTTGGCCACTACTGTATGTATGTATGTATATGTATATATATATATATATATATATATATATATATATATATATATATATACAGAAAAAAAATCACTGCAGCACTCAGCTACTACCAAGAATGGACACATGCTAACAAGCAGTCTATATATGAGGAAAAAATTTAAAACTTACGTTTTTTTTTTTAAAACTCAATATTTTTTTTTTTTTTTTTTCTGGGGTTCTTGGTACATATATTGGCCAATATCTGTTTGCTCATCAACCACGCCACGGTGACCCCAGGTCTCATGAGTCCTACGCTGACATCCCTGTCCTCCTTGCCCTCCCTGTCCCACTTCTAAGTGGGTGGAGACCATCTCAACCTCAGACCACCTGGGGGCGATGAGGGTGCTAAGTGCAGCTATGGAGCCAGCAACTCCACATATTAGACATAAAACAGAAAAAAACTGCACAGCACTGCTGTGCAGTTTTTTTCTGTTTTTAGATATATATATATATATATACACACATATATAGTTTTCCTCCCTTTACCCGCGATTGAGCATGATAGGGTCTGTCAGGAGCAGCTGACGTCAAGCAAAGGTGGTATTTGCATAATATGTAGAGTGCCAACCTCTGCGGTAAGGCAGGGACTGCCCTTACGGTGCCACTAGGGCCTTGTAAGAATACTTAATATAATATCTCAGAATCTGTATTTATCTTTGCAGCTATGTAACTTGGATATTTTAGCATCTTATATATTCCTTGTGTGGTTAATTACCCCAATTTTTTAATTGCATTAGTAAAGTATTGTTTTAGACCAGGGGTCTCAAACTCGCAGCCCGAGGGCCGCATGCGGCCCCTGGGGCTTCACTATGCGGCCCGCGGCACCTTGGACAACTTAATGATGCATCACCACAGTGCAGGACTAACCAGCTCTGCCACTCAGCAAGATCAATGCAAGCTGCCAGCCAATGAGAGGCCCGCAGCTGACGGCAGAATATGACGTCATATGCGGGCCTCTGGCTGGCGGACTGCATTGATCTTGATGAGCAACAGAGCTTATCTGAGCAGCGGCTGGAGGAAGTCATAGCACAGCGGAGGCCAGAAGTCAGTACAGTGGGGACCGCGGCGGCCCCCTGCACTGGAGCGATGCATCATTAAAGTGAGAAAAGTGTGAGTGTTTGTGAGAAAGTTTGTGTGTGAGGGTGAGTGTGAGTGAGGATGTGTGTATAAGAAAGTGTGTGCGAGTATCAGTGTGTGTATGAGTGTGAGTGTAAGAGTGTGTATGAGGATGTGTGAATGTGTGTGAGAGTGTGTGTGTGTGTGTGGGGGGTCTGTGTGTGGGTTTGTGTGTGGGTTTATGTGTGAGTGTGATAGAGTGTGTATTTGAGTGTGTAAAAAGAAGGTAAAACAGGATGGGGGTCATCACTATAAAAGTAGATCAGGATGGGGGACATCACTATAAAAGGGAATCGGGATGGGGACATCATCACTAAAGGGGATCAAAATGGGGACATCACTACTAAAGGGGAATGGGACGGGGGACATCACTATAAAAGGGGATCATGATGGGGGACATCACTACAAAAGGAGATCAGTATGGGGGACATCACTACAAAAGGGGACCATGATCGATGGGGGACATCATTAGAAAAAGGGATCAGGATGGTGGACATCACTAGAAAAAGGGATCAGGATGGGGGACATCACTAGAAAAGGTGATCAGGATCGAGGACATCAGTAGAAAAGGACATTACTACAGGATGGGGACATTACTACAAGAAAGGGATTAGGATTTGTACTTTACTACATTGAGCAAAAAATTCTGGTATTTCTAAAAATATCACTTAGTCCTACAAGAGATGCGGCCCCCGCTATAAATGTTTTTCTATGTGCGGCCCACCAACCCAGCCGAGTTTGAGACCCCTGTTTTAGACAGTATATTTTTTTCTGTGAATATAATAAATTACTCATACATCTACATCTTTTTAGGGAGACGGGGTGCAAAGAGCTTGTCAACTGAGAATCTCACAGGTGCAACAACCACAGTAGAGATATCTAGTGGCAAGGGGGAGAAAAGAAACAATGTATTAAGGGTGCACACTGTATGCAGTGAAAATAATCAAGTTTATTAAGTGAGATGACAAACGACAGGCTAGAACAGAAAAAACATAAAAGAATTTAAAACAAGGTTACAAGGTAAGGCTGCCTTCACATTTGCGTACCCCTCCGCAGGGTTCTGTGGAGGGGATCCGCAATGTGAGTGCAGCACCGCAAGCCCCTATCTTTATAATGGGAGCGCACGGTGCTGCGCTTGACAGCGCATGACCGTGCGCATCCATTCACTGCCATATATGATCTGTATGCAGGCGAATGCCTGCGCACAAATCACCCAGTCTCGTCCGCACCAGGGACGCGACATGTTGCATTTCTGGTGCGGACGAGACTGGGTGATTTGTGCGCAGGCGTCCGCCTGCACACAGATCACATATGGGAGTGAATGGGTGCGCATGGTCATGCGCAGTCAAGCGCAGCACCGTGCGCTCCCATTATAAAGATAGGGTCTTGCGGTGCTGCGCTCACATTGTGAATCCCCTCCGCAGAACGCTGCGAAGGGGTCCGCAAATGTGAAGGCAGCCTAACACAGGGCACTGAAACCCACACACTCTTGCAGCCGACAGACATACCCTGGCAGGACTCCTATTAGGTAATATTTGTGGCGCTCTGGTTTGAATCTTTACTGGGCTGTATACACTATATGAGGCATATTACTTCACCTTAATATCAGTGTATGCTGAATTTCCCTGCTCCATCTGATGTTGCATCTCATGAAATCTGACGAGTCATTAATATTGTGTAACTCTGCAGTTCATCCCAACACTATCAAGATACTACAATTGTTTTACCTGGTCATATCTAGTCCGTAGCCTGTTGGTGCACCAATCACCCTATTGATTTGCACCCTATTTATTGGAAGATTCCATCACTGCCACTCTGACCTATAAAATTGTATGTTATGCTACCACCTTTTTGTCCTTCTTGTACCCTATCGGCTGCAAGAGTGTGTAGGTTTCAGTGCCCTGTGTTACTTTGTAACTTTGTTTTAAATGCTTTTATGTTTTTTCTTTCTGTTCTAGCCTGTTGTTTGTTATCTCACTTAATAAACTTCATTATTTTCACTGCATACAGTGTGCACCCTTAATACAGTGGTTCTTTTTCTCCGTCTTTACTCATACATCTACGGTAACTATAATTCTACAAAATCCCTGACTTTTTGCAAGTGTACCTAAAAGAATTGATACTGTTTTGAAGGCAAAGGGTAGTAACACCAAATATTGATTTGGATTTCACATTTGTTTATGTATTTAACTTTTGTTAATTAAGAAAAACAAACACCATCAGAGCTATTTTACAGCATTCTTACGTTGCAGCATTTTTCCCATTGCTGCCTAAAAAGTTTGGACAGCACTTTATAAATTGAAGACAAGATACTAGTGATTTCTATGGATTGTGTACATATAAAATTTTTATTTTAGGAAGTATAGTGTAATTTATTGATTGGGTCACATTTTTAACAACTAAAATTAGTTTGTATTAATTTTTTAGAAAAAAAATGTTGACACAAAACTGCATGAATGTGCCTGCATTTATAAAATGAACAGTGCCATTTTGACAATGTATCAGGTGTCTTCATTCAGAAAAATAGGTAGGATTTATTTGTACATGTCAAAGGTAAAAATTGTCCTGGGTACCAGAGAAGCAAAATGTCAAGAATCCCATGGCAGCAATGGGTTAAATAAATGAAAAGTCATACTTTTATCTCCTAAAATCAACAAAAAATGTTTGATGCTTCTCTAGAAACACTCATAGTGAAGTCTATGTCTTGGTTATTAAACTGGGGAGTTAATAAATATTCATAAACTATACCATTTCACAGGTGGTTTGGACAGCCTAGTTGTAATTGACAATTACACGTTGGCCCCAGTAACACCACAACTGCCATTTCTGTTGTCAGAGCTCAGTTATTAGAGAAAGATGGGGAACTACAGCCTCCAGTGGTGAAATAGTGCAATACACCAGTTTTCTCAAAGCGTAAATGTGAGCTGGATTAAGGCTATGTGCACATCAGTCGGTTCTGCATTTCTGCAGACCGACCGAGAACCGGAGGACACTGGCAGAAACTGAGTTTTCTGTGCTCAGCAGTGTCCCTCGTTTTTTGCTCGTTTTTTGCTCGTTTTCTGCCCGGTTTTACAGCGTTTTGTCGGCGGTTTTTCTGAGCGGTTTTAAAACTGAGTTTTTAGTGCACTTGTTCAGCTGAAACCGGTGGAAAAACGGAGGAAAGAAGTCACTTGCTCTATTTTGGAAACGGTGAAAAAACTCAGTTTTGACTGAAAACGACCAGAAGAAAAACGTTGTAATGTAGACAGAGTTTTCTAAAATCCATTGACTAGCATGTTAATCCAACCGGAGGGTAGGATTAACATAAATTAACATAAAACTGAGCGGAAAACGCCGACGGAAAACGTCCAAAAGCAGCCCACAAAACGACTGATGTGCACATACCCTAAGTGCGTAACTTGTGATTCAGTGATATTGGATCCAGGGAGTTTAGGAGGAGCAAATTGTATTGAATTGATGTTTTTATTGTTTAATTGCTCAACATTTCTGTTTGGTGCAATCTCCATTAGAAAAATGTGCTCCATTATTGACAATGCCATTCAGTATACATCTTGCCTCATTATTATTATTTATTTATATAGCGCCATTAGGTTCCATGGCGCTTTACATGAGGATGAGGGAGACATGAACAAGTAGGGGCAGGACCCTGTCCACGAGGGCTCACAGTCTAAGGGCCCTTTCACATCAGCGTTTTTTGAAATTTGCGGCAGATGCGGTGACCGCGGTTTTTTTTCGCTGCCGCACCTGCCGCAAGTGCAAATCCGCACTTGCCGCACCTGCCGAAAGTACACCTATACTTTGCATGGCGTTTACCGCAACCGCGCCGCAAGTGGAGCCGGTATGCGGTAATTGCGGCAGATACATTTTTTTCACCGCATCTGCCGCAAATTTCAAAAAACGCTGATGTGAAAGGGCCCTAAGACGGTTAGGATACAGTAGGATGGGGGAATGTCAGGTATGGGGCGGTCGCCTGGGTCTCATGGCAGGTTGTAGGCTTGACGGAATAGGTGAGTCTTCAGGTGACACTTGAAGCTACTCAGGGTAGGAGAGTGTCTGACGTGTTTGGGCAGGGAGTTCCAGAGTAAGGCAGATGCCCGGGAGAAGTCCTGGACTCGGTTGTGCGAAGAGGTGATGAGGGGGGAGCAGAGGAGGAGTTCTTGGGAGGAGCGGAGGTTGCGTGAGGGTAGGTATCGGGAGACCAGGTCGGAGATGTATGGTGGGGCCAGGTTGTGTATGGCTTTGTACGCCATGGTTAGTGTTTTGAATTGGGATCTCTTGGAGAAGGGCTTGGCAGAGGGGGGAGACAGGGGAGTAGCGTGAGGACAAGTAGATTAGTTGGGCAGCGGAGTTGAGGATAGACTGGAGAGGTGTGAGGGAGTTAGCCGGGAGGCCATTGAGAAGGAGGTTGCAGTAGTCAAGGCGGGAGATGATAAGAGCACGGATGAGTGTTTTAGCGGTGTCGTGGGTGAGGAAGGAGCGGATCCGTGAGATGTTCTTGAGCTGGAGCCGGAGGGATGTGGTGAGGGCCTCGATGTGGGGCTTGAAGGATAGGGAGGAGTCAAGGATTACCCCGAGGCACTTGGCTTGGGGGACTGGGGAGAGGGCACAGTCGTTGATGCAGATGGATAGGTTGGGAGGTGGGGTGGAATTTCTTTGGGGGAAGACTATGAATTCAGTTTTGTCCATGTTGAGTTTAAGGAAGCGAGCAGAGAAGAAGGATGAGATGGCGGAAAGGCATGGTAGGATTTTCGAGAGTAGGGAGGTGATGTCAGGGCCGGACAGGTAGATTTGGGTGTCGTCGGCGTAGAGGTGGTACTGGAGGCCATGGGACTCAATGAGTTGCCCTAGGCCGAGAGTGTAAATGGAGAAAAGTAGGGGTCCCAGGACCGAACCTTGGGGACTCCGACAGAAAGGGGGCAGGGTGAAGAGGAGGTGTGGGAGTGGGAGACGCTGAAGGTCCGGTCCGCTAGGTATAAGGAGATCCAGGAGAGGGCAAGGTGGGTGATGCCAAGGGATTCCAGGATCCGGAGAAGAAGGGAGTGTCAACCGTGTCGAAGGCGGCAGACAGGTCAAGGAGGAGGAGGATGGAGTAGTGGTGTTTGTTCTTGGCGGTCAGTAGGTCGTTGGTGACTTTGGTCAGGGCTGTTTCAGTGGAATGGAGGGGTCGGAAGCCGGACTGTAGGCGGTTCGAAGTGGGAGCACGAGGAGAGGTGAGAGGACAGTTCGGAGTGGATGTGCTGTTCAAGTAGCTTAGAGGCGAATGGGAGAAGAGATATGGGGCGATAGTTAGAGACAGAGGTAGGGTCAAGTGAGTTTTTTTTAGGATGGGCATGATTAGGGCGTGTTTGAAGGCCGAGGGGAAGGTACCAGTGCTAAGTGAAAGGTTAAAGAGGTGGGTGACGGCTGGGATGAAAATGGAGGTGTGGTTGGAAATGAGGTGGGATGGGAGTGGGTCGTGGGCGCTGGTGGTGAGGTGTGATATTGCCAGGAGGGAGGAGAGTTGGTCTTCAGTTATGGGGGGGAAGTGGCTGATGGAGGAGGAGGGCAGTGTAGGTGGGAAGGGGAGTTGTGGGGGTAGTGGACTGAAGCTGCTTCTGATCTTGTTGATCTTCTCCTTGAAGAAGGTCGCAAAGTCTTCAGCAGAGATGAGGGAGAAGGGGGAGGAGCAGGCGGGCGAAGTAAGGAGTTGAAAGTTTTGAAGAGCTGTTTGGGGTTGCGGGACAGAGAGGTTATAAGGGATGAGAAGAACACTTGCTTGGCGGTAGCAAGTGCCGTCTTGAAGTCAGTGATGGATTGCTTGAACAGAGCAAAGTGCTCGGAGGTGGGGACTTTTTCCATCTCCTCTCGGCGACCCTGGACGCCCGTCTCAGGTTTTTAGTGATGGTGGAGTGCCAGGGTTGCCTGTTAATGCGTGGAGCATGGAGAGTGAGGGGGGCGGCTAGGTCGAGAGCGTTCGTTATGGTGGTGTTGTATAGGGTGTGGCAATGTCAACGTCGTCAGCGCAGGGAATGTCGGTGAGAGGGAGGAGTGATTCAGAGAATAAAGGAAGATCAAGATCTTTTAGGTTTCGGCGAGGGTGATCAAGTTTGCGGAGAGGGGGTAGTGTGGCAGGGAGGAGAGGGCGGAGAAGGTCAAGAGATGGTGGTCAGACAGTGTGAGTTCCAGGTTGTGAGTTAGAGAGGGAGAAAAGGCGGGTAAAGATGAGGTCAAGCGTGTGGCCTTGTTCGTGGGTGGGAGAGGAGGACCATTGGGAGAGCCCTAGGGAAGTGGTCAAGGAAAGAAGGTTCGAGGTGGCTGAGGAGGGAGTGTCAACAGGGATATTGAAGTCGCCCATGATGATGGAGGGGATGTCAGTGGAGAGGAAGTGAAGTAGCCAGGTGGTGAAGTGGTCAAGGAAGGAGGCGGTGGGTCTGGGGGGGCGGTAGATGATGGCTATTTGGAGGTTACAGGGGGAGAAGATTCAGACTGAGTGGGCTTTGAAGGAGGTGACAGTGACGGATGGGGGCTGGGGGATAGGGCTGAAGGTGCAGGAGTTGGACAGCCGACTCCACCGCCGTGTTTGCCAGAGGGACGGGGGGTGTGGGACAGGCTGGGGCCGCCGTAGGATAGTGCAGCAAGGGAGGCCGTGTCGGAGGGGGCGAGCCAGGTCTCGGTGAGGCCAAGGAATGACAGTTTCCTGGAGATAAAGAGATCATGGATGTCGGGGAGTTTGTTGCACACTGAGCGGGCATTCCAGAGTGCGCCGGGTAGACCGGTAGGTGGGGCATGGGTTGGGAGAATGGGTCTGATGTTGGTGGGGTACAGTGTTGGCCAAAAGTATTGACACCCCTGCAATTCTGTCAGATAATACTCAGTTTCTTCCTGAAAATGATTGCAATCACAAATTCTTTGGTATTATTATCTTCATTTAATTTGTCTTCAATGAAAAAGCACAAAAGAGAATGAAGCAAAAAGCAAAACATTGATCATTTCACACAAAACTCCAAAAATTGGCCAGACAAAAGTATTGGCACCCTCAGCTTGGTTGCACAACCTTTAGCCAAAATAACTGATCAACCGCTTCCGGTAACCATCAATGAGTCTCTTACAATGCTCTGCTGGAATTTTAGACCATTCTTCTTTGGCAAACTGCTCCAGGTCCCTGATATTTGAAGGGTGCTTTCTCCAAACTGCCATTTTTAGATCTCTCCACAGGTGTTCTATGGGATTCAGGTCTGGACTCATTGCTGGCCACCTTAGAATTCTCCAGTGCTTTCTCTCAAACCATTTTCTAGTGTTTTTTAAAGTGTGTTTTGGGTGATTGTCCTGCTGGAAAACTCATGACCTCTGAGGGAGACTCAGCTTTCTCACACTGGGCCCTACATTATGCTGCAAAATTTGTTGGTAGTCTTCAGACTTCATAATGCTATGCACACGGTCACGTAGTCCAGTGCCAGAGGCAGCAAAGCAACCCCAAAACATCAGGGAACCTCCGCCATGTTTGACTGTAGGGACCGTGTTCTTTTCTTTGAATGCCTCTTTTTTTCTCCTGTAAACTCTATGTTGATGCCTTTGCCAAAAAGAGAGAACATTCTTCCAAATGTTTTAGGCTTTCTCAGGTAAGCGTAGGCAAACTCCAGCCTGGCTTTTTTATGTCTCGAGGTAAGAAGTGGGGTCTTCCTGGGTATCCTACCATACAGTTCCTTTTCATTCAGAAGCCGACGGATAGTACGGGTTGACACTGTTGTACCCTCGGACTGCAGGGCAGCTTGAACTTGTTTGGATGTTAGTCAAACTTCTACATCCACCATCCACACAATCTTGCGTTGAAATCTCTTGTCAATTTTTCTTTTCCGTCCACATCTAGGGAGATTAGCCAAAGTGCCATGGGCTTTAAACTTCTTGATGACACTGTGCACGGTAGACACAGGAACATTCAGGTCTTTGGAGATGGACTTGTAGCCTTGAGATTGCTCATGCTTCCTCACAATTTGGTTTCTCAAGTCCTCAGACAGTTCTTTGATCTTCTTTCTTTTCTCCATGCTCAATGTGGTACACACAAGGACACAGTTACAGGTGCTGTTAATTACACAAATTAGAGAAGCATCACATGATTTTTCTAACAGTGCCAATTCTTTTGTCCACCCCCTGTTATATGTTTGGTGTGGAACTGTACCCAATTTGGCTTTAGGACAATTCTTTTGTGTTTTTTCATTGAAGACAAATTAAATGAAGATAATAATACCAAAGAATTTGTGATTGCAATCATTTTCAGGAAGAAACTGAGTATTATCTGACAGAATTGCAGGGGTGTCAATACTTTTGGCCAACACTGTAGATGTGGGGAAGGATTATAGTATGGATCTGCAGGCCAGTGGGTGATAGTTAGAAGGCATGGTAGAGGGAAGACTGTCAGGGAGGCTAGTCATGATCTGGCACACCCCAACAAGTTTTCAAAGTTGGCAGATGAGAGGGTGTCAGATCAAGGGTAACACTGCTGCAGCAAGACATCCTCTGAAAGCTGGGTAAATGTCTGCTCCAGTATTGGTGGAAATAGGACAGCAGTGCAGGCCAGATAGTTGCTGTTAGCAGGGAAATCAATTCTTAGGGGAACAGAAAGGGCAATCTGTCACAAAAACAAGGATCATTATACAGTTTGTTGTCTTCCTGGGGCTCAACTTTGGGTCATCGCTGATTGGGTTGAAAAATTACTGGGGGTGGGGAACTGGTGAGGACCCAGTGGTTATGGTGCACATTGGCACAAATGACAACGTTAGAGGTAGCTAGAAGGTCCTTAAAGATGATTTCAGGAAATTAGGCTGTAAGCTTAAAGTAAGGACCTGCAGGGTGGTATTTCCTGAAATACTGCCTGTACCACGTGCCACGCCAGAGAGGCAACGGGACATAAGTGTTGTAAATAAGTGGCTCAGGAATTGGTGTAGCAAGGACAATTTTTGGGTTTCTGGAGAACTGGGCTGACTTCTCTGTTGGCTACAGGCTCTATGCTAGGGATGGGCTGCACCTCAATGGGGAGAGTACAACTGTCCTGGGGAAGAAAATGGCTAGAAGGTTGGAGAAATGTTTGAACAAGGGATTGGAAGGGGGAAGGCATTCACTGTATAGCAGGGGAAGACAGTGCAGATAGTAACCTGGGAAAAAGTAATGGAATTGGGGGTGGCACGGGATGAGGGGTTAGGACAGTAAATACACTAAGTAGGAATAGAAGTACAGATAAATACATAAAGTGCATGTACATTAATGCCAAAAGCCTCACCAGCAAAAAGGATGAATATGAATTAATATTGTTGAAAAAAATTATGATATGGTGAAGATATGGAAAAAGGAAAAACAGCTAAAAAAAAATAGAAAAAGTTGGATTATATTATCCAATGCATGGCCATTTCATTGGGCGCCTATAAGGTTCACTTTTTTCTATTTTTTTCGTGCTGCTTTTCCTTTTTTTGCTCTCTCTCTCTATGATATATTATATAAATAATATATATATAATATGCCCCAAAAAAGCAATTCCAATTCATAAATTCATAGAAAAATCATAGCACTCCTGTGGTAGTATCAATGTGCTCTTTATTCCAGCTTCAGACAAAATGGCGGCGTTTCGGGCCCACACGCCCTTAGTCCAGCAGCCAACAGCAGGCTGTGTCTGCTTTATATACAAGTGCATCTCATTACATCAATAAAATATTCCACTTACAATTTTACAAACTTAGATAGTAGCATACAATATTGTACATTTGGTCACAGCATCTTCCATGATTATGTTGTATATACTTCAGAGCAGTGCAAATAGTACTTTCTTTACATTCATATTTCCCTCTTTACATTCAGACTCTGGCTAATTGGAAGACAATTGTTTCTAACTACATTATATAAACTTATTTGAAATATCTGCTATAATATAGTGTATTACCGCTTTTGTGGCTGTACACAGACTCCATACTGAGCGTGCTTTCGGGGTCACTGAAGACCGCAGTACAAGCGTGACTAGAGCTGCTACGGCAACCAGGGGAGTGGTTACCACCTCCCGGAATCACGTTTTGTATACGCTGTCATGGGACCTAGGGCACTGCAGCCGCTCTTCTGGTTATTCCACCTTATTCACAGCGCTATTATGGCTTGCTATTTCGACCAGCGTCCTGGCCATCAAAGTGACCTGTGCTTAAGAGGTGTAATAAGTGTACCCCAGACTTTTTATAATATATTAACTAAAGTGCATTATTTACAATACTATGTGAACCTCTGTCTGGGTTCACATAGTTCTCCCCTTACAACGGGATCCCTCATGTTCCATATGTCACATAATCTTACATGTTATGGATCAGAATTGAAAACTGCACAAGAATACATCACCAGAACTAACTACACATATCACTAAACCCCATCATACACTAAAACCCTCATAGTACAGAAAACATAGAAACCAACTGAACCCTCATAATAGTACAGAAATACATTAGAAACGGTTCACAGCAAAGAGACATGTATTTTACATGTTTTGAGATATTTATCCCTATATTAGTGGGAGGCACCCGCTTGGTGGGTGGCCCAGGGCCGAGCCCCTTGTTTCCCCCCTAAATCCAGGCCTGGGAAGGTGTGTGTTTATATGTAATATCATTCCTAAAACCAATCCTGTGTGATACCGTAACACATGTGAGGCTAATGAAAATTTTGAGTCCCTATTGTGGAGATAAGGTGAGATAAAAAGAATAAATTACTGATAGGGGTTTGTTATAAGTCTCCAAAAATAATGGGAGCTGCAGAGAATATCCTCATAAAGCACATAGATGACGCAGCAACTCAAGGAGAAGTCATTATTATGGGGTACTTCTACTACCGTGAAATACATTGGTGAACAGAAACCAGCAGTTCCAGCAAAGGTAATAAGTTTTGACAACTATGAGAGACAATTACCTTTCACAACTGGTTTAGGACCCAACAAGAAGGGGGGCATTGCTAGACTTAATATTAACCAACAGACTGGACCGCATATCGAATATACTTGGGCAATAGTGATCACAAAATAATAAGTTTTCATATATCCTTTAATAAGATGTATAGTAGAGGGGCTATAAGGACACTAAACTTCAAGAAGGCAAATTTCCAACGGTTGAAAGAACATCTTAGTGCAATTAACTGGGATGATGTCCTGAGAAATAAAAGTACACAAAGCAAATAAGACACTTATGAGCATCTGAAATAGGACCAGTGCACAATATATCCAATGGCAGGGTCTCAAACTCGGCTGGGTTAATGGACCGCATATAGAAGAAAATTGATATTGGAGGGCCGCATTCCTTGTAGGACTAAGTGACATTTTTAGTAATTCCAGAATTTTTTGCTCAATGTAGTAATGTCCAAATACTGATCCCCTTCTTGTAGGAATGTGCCAATCGTGATGCCCTTCTTGTAGTAATGTCCCACATCCTGGTCCCCATTTTATAGTAATGTCTTTATCCTGGTCGCCTTCTTGTAGTAATGTCCTGATCCCGATCTCCTTCGTGTAGTAATGTCCTCATCCTGGTCCCCTTCTTGTAGTAATGTCCTCATCCTGGTCCTCATCATGTAGTAATGTCACCATCCTGGTCCTCTTCTTATTGTAATGTCCCCATCCTGATCACCCTTTTGTAATAATGTCCCCATCCTGGTGCCTTTCTTGTAATAATGTCCCTCATCCTGATGCCCTTCTCATAGTAATGTCCCCCATCCTGATCCCCTGTTCTAGTGATGTCGCCTATCCTGATCCCCTTTTGTAGTGACATCCCCATCCAGGTTCCCTTTGTAGTGAGATGGATGTCCCCCATCCTGATACCCTTTTGTAATGATGCCCCCTCATCCTAATCCCCTTTTCTAGTGATGTCCCCCATACTGATAGCCTTTTCTAGTCATGTCCCACATGCTGGTCCCATTTTGTAGTAATGTCCCAACCTGGTCTCTTCTTTTGCACACACTACACGCACAACACACACACACACACACACACACACACTCTCTCATACACACACACAACACTCTCTCTCATACACACATTCTCTAATACACACACTCTCTCTTTCTCTCTCACTCACACACCTTAACGATGCTGCGGTCCAGTACAGGGGGCTGCTGCGGTCCCCGCTTTATTATGACTTCTGGTGCAGCTGAGGCAAGCTCCTTCACTCAGTCAGATCAATGCAAGCCACGGGCTAATCAAAGACCTGCAAGTAATGTCATACGCTGACATCAGCTGCGGGCCTTGATTGGCCCGCGGCTTGCTTTGATCTAACTGAGTGAAGCAGCTTGTCTCAGCTGCACCCGGAAGTCATAATAAAGCAGGGACCTGAAGCGCCCCCTGCACTGGACCGTGGCATCGTTATGTTGTCCACGTGCTGCGGGGCACACTGTGAAGCCCCTGAGGACGCATGCGGCCCGCAGGCTGAGTGTTCGAGACCTCTTCTCTATGGGAACAAACAAGCTAGAAATAGGAGGAAACCACTATGGATAAATAGAGCTTTAATGGGCACAATAAATGATAAAAAGAAAGCAGTTAGAGAATTAAAGCACGTAAGTAGTAATGAGGCATTAAATAATTATAGAAAATTTTATGTCTATAGGAGTTATAGCGCTACTGTTAATCAGTGCTTTTTTTGTAAAAAAATATTTCCCGGTACGCATACCCAAGGTGAGAGCGGGGGAGTTTGCTGTCAGGCGCCGGCCGAGCTTGAGAAGTGGGGGATGGGTGCAGCCCTGCGTCTCGTCATTCACTTCTGTGGCCTATATGCCAATTTCAATCCAAAGCTATGTAATTCAGATTTTCATCCCTCTGCACCCTCCATCCTCAATCCCTCTGATCTCTCCATCCCCCTGTTCCCTCCATCCTCCTGCACCCTCCATTCTCCATCCCCCTGCTCCTTTCATCCTCCATCCCACTGCTTACTTCCATCCACCATTCCCCTGCTCCTTTCATCCTTTATCCCCCTGTTCCCTCCATCCTCCATCCCCCTGCTCCTTCCATCCTCCATCCCCATGCTCCCTCCATTCTCCATCCCCCTGGTCTCTCCATTCTCCATCCCTTGGTCTCTATCCTCATCCCCCTGCTCTCTCATCCACCTGATCCCTCCATCCTCCAGGTCTCTCCATCCCTCTGTGCCCTCCATCCTCAATCCCTCTGATCTCTCCATCCCCCTTTCCCTCCATCCAACGCTCCCTCCATCCTCCTGCTCCTTCCATCCTCTATTCCCCTGCTCCTTTCATTCTTCATCCCCCTGTTCCCTCCATCCTCCATCCCCCTGCTCCTTCCATCCTCCATCCCCATGCTCCCTCCATTCTCCATCCCCCTGGCTCTCTCCATTCTCCATCCCTTGGTCTCTATCCTCATCCCCCTGCTCTCTCATCCACCTGATCCCTCCATCCTCCAGGTCTCTCCATCCCTCTGTGCCCTCCATCCTCAATCCCTCTGATCTCTCCATCCCCCTGTTCCCTCATCCAACGCTCCTCCATCCTCCTGCTCCTCCATCCTATATTCCCTTGCTCCTTTCATCCTTCATCCCCTGTCCCTCCATCCCCCTGCTCCTTCCATCCTCCATCCCCCTGCTCCTTCCATCCCTCCATCCCCTGCTCCTTCCATCCTCCATCCCCCTGCTCCTTCCATCCTTCATCCAATGTTCCCTCCATCCTCCTGCTCCCCTCCATTCTTCACCCCCTGGTCTCTCCATCCCCCTGCTCCGAGTCCTTTCAATTCATCCTCCATCCCCCTGCTCTTCCATCCTCGATCCCCCTGATCTCTCCATCCTCCATCCCTCTTGTCTCAATTTCTCTATACCCTGCCTGTCCTGATCTCTATTTCCCCTGCATCCTCTCCCCCTGCACAGCCTGCCGCCCTCTGCACTCATCACAGTCACTGTCACTGACAGTCTGTCAGTGCTGTTGTCACATACCCTGCACTGCAGCCTGCATGAGTCATCCTCCTCCATCTTCTTTCCCTGTGGGCAAAACTCCGCCCACCCAAGTCACATGTATGTGACATCATCGTAGGTTCTCCGGCGCTGAGGGAAACTGTACTACACACACCCTGTGACACACCAGGTCAGTGCTGCCTGCTCTTTAGATTTTCCGGTACGCCGTACCGGTATGTACCCCCACAAAAAAAGCACTGCTGTTAATAGGCACTTTCTATTAGATCACACTACACCTTCTTGTACACTGCAATGATTTTATTTCACACTTCACACTCTATAAATTATATTAAAAAATCAAGTAAATTCATATATAAAACTCGTAATAAAAATCCTTAAAATATCATATGATAGTGCCTTCCGCACTGCTTTGCTCTTTTCTCTTTGTTCCTAGTAATAGATGCTTACTTCTTTCCGTAACTACAATTAAAAAGGGTTGGATCTGATTTATTCTCTTTCGTTTTATTTATATATTGTCTAATTTTTCTATGTGTCTACTACCTACCTTCTCCGTGGTATATTGGTTTAACTGTTTCCCTGTGAATATTCTTACTTTAGTTGTCTGCAATTAAATGTTATAAATATCCTTTTAGTGATTGCATTACTTATTTATATGTGTATAGTATTCTAATTAAATCTTATTACCTTGTCTTTTTTCTTTCCTGGCTGAGGCTTTTTTCCTTCTTATTCACCTCTTCCTTGTATTCCTGATTATAGCTATAAAGGATAAGGGTACCGTTACACGTCGCGATATCGCAATGCTACATCGACAAAAAGTCACGTGGTATGGTCGTTGCTGTTGATATCGTTCGTGCGTTGTGACGTGTAAATGGGCAATGCGACTTGAAAAAATCGTAGGTACGATATTGCAAGAAGATTGTGCAAGCACCTCAACTGTACAATGTTGTATATGCGATGTGGCATGATCGTGCTGTGTGACGGCGCAACTACGATCTTGTTTGCGATTTCACAGGTTGCACAAGTAAGGCCGTAGGTGTGCATGTGGGTTGTGTTTTCTGCGCTTCATGTACATCGATTGGTGGCTAGTATTGTATGCCGATTGGATGGCCCTGGCAAAGGAGCCATATTGGATTATCTGTGGGTACGCCACTTAATTCATTCACTTCTGCATCTCCTCAATGTTGCGAAAATGTATGTATACAAGGCAAATCATTGTCAAACACCTCCTGTACTATTCATGATGATGTTTAAGACGCTTATTGACGACGCTACAAACATAGCATCGCCAAAATCATAAACTACTGGCCAAAAGTGTCATGTCATTATATTAAAGGCCTCATTGATGGTAGCTATAATCTCCCATCCCTCATGTCGCACATCTATGAAAATGATATCCAAAAAGTCTAGCCACTTTTGCAATAGTAGCCCACATATGTGTGGCCATGTGCGACGCATGAGCGTTGCGGTTTTCATATTATGTGACGCCGTGGCGTTCACTGTCATCATCCACTATGTGTGGGCGACTCCTTTGCGGATGGAGAAGTTTTGACATCGTCAATACTCAGCACCTTGACGTCATTACGTCGTTTTGCAGCAGGCCCTGCCTTCTAGGTGCTTTACAGTCCCCTGCATAAAGATGGCTGCCGCACAGCACTCTGCAGCATGGGGAGAGCCCGAGCTCCTCTTTGATTATTTGGACAGGCTGGACTACTGGTGCGAGTTCCTGCATCAGCACCCACAGCTGCATTAGATGCGCATTGTGCGCAAAGTACAGCTGGCCTTGCTCAGGAGACTGCAAATTGAGCGGACGCAGAAGCAGATCATAAAAAAGGTGGCGGACATGAAGTACAAGGCGAGGGACCGCATGGCCGCCGTCCGCGTCTACATCCAGACTCTGTGTGGTGAGTATGATGTCATAACACATACACACATGTTCACTCACACCACAATACACATGATTTTGCCTACATGGAAGTGCACCCTGTCAGTGTGGCCGAACTCCTGATGCTGATGCCTGATGGGTGTTTTAATGTGTTGGCCCTGCAGAGACATGCACAAGGGCCATCACACAGTAATGTGTGTAGCATGCCATACACTCAAGATTGTGGTGGCCAATTCAATAACAACACACATAGGTGTGACTCCAACCTTGAAGTCAGCATGTGCACATTGTCAGTGATGTCATGGACCACAGCCCACAAACTGTCACATTGTCCCACAACCCTACATCTCGCAGCACATACCCTTCTGGTTCTTGGACACATAAGTCTACGCCCCATGACTCCCCGGTTGTGTGCCTTTGTGACAATCAAACACACACTCACTGTAACGTCATGTTGTTAACATGTTATGGTCCACTAAAAGAAAGGATGCATTCCTATATGTTGATAAACAGCCTGTCAGTGTGGGGCTGTGCTTGTCATCCCATGTGTATGGTTAAGGGAATGTCCTAAAGTGCTGCGGACAGACCTTCCTGATTCTATTTTGTGGCACAACAACTTAGTTACGCAACATTCCAAACATGGGTTTGGTGCGTGCCACTTGCATATTTATACATATACATATATGACGTTGCGACCATTGTGCAGATGATGGAGCAGTCCTCTTGTACCCCAGCTTCAAATTTCAGGCACATGATGTCATAGGTACACAAAGGCCATTAGCCACACATCAGTGTATGTGCATATCACTTCATACATGCCACACGAATGCTCCCTTTTTAACCCACAGATGCTGATGAGCAAGATGAGGCCTCACCACCGGCCTCCCCTGCACCAGCCCAAGGCTCCTCACCACCGGCCTCCCCTATACCAGCCCAAGTTGCCTCACCACCGACCTCCCCTGCACCAGCCCAAGCCGCCTCACCACCAGGCTCTCCTGCACCAGTCCAAGCCGCCTCACCACAGCCTCCCCTGCACAAGGCCAAGGCGCCTCACCACCGACCTCAGCCTCTGGGTTAGACTCTGTGATGGTTCCAGACACCCCATCATCCACAGAATCCCCCATTGAGCCTGCTGCCTTGGCTCTGTAAGGTAAGTATGCAGCCCTACAAACATTGCTTGTGATGTTTGTTTTTGGATCACCAATGTGTCAAATAAGACATACATAACATCAATGTTGTGCTATTCTGTCTGTGTAGGCACAATAGCTCGAGCCCTGGGTTGGTCCATAAGCCACTCACCCTACCCAGAGAATGGTGGCTCTGCTGTAGTGGGTAAGTTATGTTGTGTCACACCAAAAAAAACACCAACACACATGTGTTAGCTTTTTACAATAATGGCTGTCTTTCCACACTATAGGTGTCCCATTTTTTATTGACCTGATGCAGGCCCACCAAGAGGCCCAACGCCAGCTGCGTCAGGCCACGGCACAACTCCAGGTGCTTGGTGCCAAAATGCAGCGATTCCTTGAGCACCAGCAAGGCCATGGGCCTGGGGGCCAACCTCATTGATTGTGTGGCACTACAAATTTTTACTGTTGGCATTCAACCGAAGATTTATTGCCATGTTGACAACTTACTTGCAGCTGTGCTGTTTCACAGCTTGTTTTCCATTTGTGACACAATGTGTCCACGTTGAAGGTGTGACAAACCCTATGTTTGGCTCAGGCCTTATACGTTTGTTCCAAACATTTTACACACAAAACCATAAAAAAGAGTAAAAAAAAAACCCTTTTGGCACAGTTCAAACAAAAAAACAAGGGATGTTGCAAAATAAAAGTTGCAACAATCCCACAACATGTTGTGTTTGTGTTATTTACCATAATGACACTACTTCATTGTAGCAAAATATATATGTTAAACACCATGTAGCAACCAAAAACGAGTGACCTGTCTGTATTGGAGCCCCAAAACGAACATATGTGTTGTGCATCCCTAAAAACACACACAGGACAAACACATCACAGTGCCTGGCTGCATTCACACATAATAATAAATAATAATAATAAAGCTTTATTTAGCGCCAACATATTCCGCAGCGCTTTACAATGTAGGGTTAGAGTACCGAAAATATACAGTAAGTAATTAGAGTAGAGAACAAATAAAGTACAATAATTGGATACAAAACAATATACCGTATATACTCGTGTATAAGCCGAGTTTTTCAGCCCAAAATTTGGGCTGAAAAGTCCCCCCCTCGGCTTATACACGGGTCATATACGGTGGTGGGGGCTGTGGAGGCTGGAGGAAGGCGGGGGAGGCTGCTGTATGAGCGGCCCCGTCACGTCGGGCCGCTCATTATATATGCACTGCTTCCCCCTGTCAATCAGCGGCAGGGGGAAGCAGTTCATATATGCCCCCCAAAGCTGGCACTGTCCCCCCTTGTAAGGGCCCCCCCCCCGCTGCTTATACATTACCATCCCGGTGTTCTGATCGGCGCCGCTCCTCGGTGCTGCGTCTTCATCCTCCCGTCGCGCTGGCTGCATCCGGGATCTCCGGCTGTCGCAGCGATATGACGTCATCGCGCGACGGCCGAGATCCCGATGCAGCTAGCGCGGACGGAGGATGAAGACGCAGCACCGAGGAGCGGCGCCGATCAGAACACCGGGATGGTAATGTAAAAGCAGCGGGGGAAGGCCCTACAAGGGGGACAGTGCCAGCTTTGGGAGCTGTTGGTACCCCCAGGGGGCTGCTGGGTACCCCCTGGGGCTGTTGGTACCCCAGGGGGCTGTGGTACCCCTGGGGCTGCTGGTACCCCCAGGGGCTGCTGGACCCAGGGCTGCTGGTACCCCCTGGGGCTGCTGGTACCCCCTGGGGGCTGCTGGTACCCCCAGGGGGCTGCTGGTACCCCCTGGGGCCTGCTGTATACTACCACTGGGGCTGCTGGGGCTCCTGTATACTACCACTGGGGCTGCTGGGGCTCCTGTATACTACCACTGGGGCTGCTGGGGCTCCTGTATACTACCACTGGGCTGCTGGGGCTCCTGTATACTACCACTGGGCTGCTGGGCTCCTGTATACTACCACTGGGGCTGCTGGGGAATCTGTATACTACCACTGGGATGCTGGGCTCCTGATACTACCATGGGCTGCTGGGCTCCTGTATACTACCACTGGGGCTGCTGGGCTCCTGTATACTACCACTGGGGCTGCTGGGGCTCCTGTATACTACCACTGGGGCTGCTGGGGCTCCTGTATACTACCACTGGGGCTGCTGGGGCTCCTGTATACTACCACTGGGGCTGCTGGGGAATCTGTATACTACCACTGGGGCTGCTGGGGAATCTGTATACTACCACTGGGGCTGCTGGGGAATCTGTATACTACCACTGGGGCTGCTGGGGAATCTGTATACTACCACTGGGGCTGCTGGGGAATCTGTATACTACCACTGGGGCTGCTGTATACTACCACTGGGGAGGCCTGTATACCACACTGCTGGGGGCTGTATACCTGTGCTGGGGTCCACCCTCGGCTTATACACGAGTCAATAGGTTTTTCCAGATTTTTGGGGCAAAAGTAGGGGGGTCGGCTTATACAGGGTCGGCTTATACACGAGTATATACGGTATACAGTAATTAGAGTAGAGAACAAATAAAGTACAATAATTGGATACAAAACAATCAATGTGAAAAAAAAATAAATACAATAAATAAAGCAAGAAATTAAGGTGACCCTGCTCAAAAGAGCTTACAATCTACAACGGGATAGGGGATGCACAAGGTACGGGGGCTTATTGCACTGATGGTCCAGGCATCTTGAGGAAATGGGGCATAGGACTAATCTTACATGGATGGTCATTATACAGTCTGTGTAGACCTTTTTGGTTTGGTGGAGTTTGTAGAACAGTAATGTCCAGAGGGATAGCCCATTCACTGTTTACAGTACAATGGACTTCTATTAGGGAGTATGATAGGCCGCCTTAAAAAGATGTGTTTTTAGGGATCGTCTGAAGCCATGCAAGTTGTGGATAGTCCTGATTTCTTGGGGTAAAGCATTCCAGAGATTTGGCGCAGCTCTGGAGAAGTCTTGGAGCCGGGAGTGGGAGGATCGGATTAGTACAGATGGTCATGTTTGCTTGCTTCCGCCTAATGACCAAAAGGATGTGTACACCACAGTTCAGCAATGGCCAAGAGCTAAATAATACACTTTGGGCCGTGGTTGTGTTTCAAATTGGTTGCCCCTTGTAATTTGGACGTAACATATCCCTTAACCTGTGAATGGCACACATGAATTACCAATGTAACATCATTCATATAGCTCACCATGTCGTAATGTGTATGTGCGGGGAAACCGTGTGAGACATCTGTCTCTTCCCTTCCAAACACTTTACAATTTTTGTGACTAATTACCTATTATTAGGTGGCGAATAACACGGAGTATTATTTGTGTCAAAAATTTTAATGTCAAAACAAAACACATCTCGAGCCAAAAGAAGGCCCTGTACAAACAAAAAACACTGTGCTAAACAACACTGGCACATCACTATTGTTGGTAGCGTCCCCAATATTAGCAGCTGCAGGATCTGACGTGGCAGCTTCAACCACATCCCTTGCGGGAATTGGGTGTGGTTAATCCGAGGGAAAGGTCTTCCAGGATCCTTCGGCACCTCAGGATTCAGTCCAGGCACAAACATAGCCAGCGGCGGCTGATGGGACACTGACGGCTGCTGGGGTGGCTGTTCCAAAATAGTCTGTGAGTTCAGTGTCCCATTCTCTGACGCCTCCAGGCTAGGTAGATGACCCTCGCGAGGTCCATAAGTTGTTGATGGCCCAGCCGGGACACCTGTTCGCTAACTAGCTGCCCAGTCCCCAAGGTATTCTCTCCATGTTAAGCAGCACCCTCTTAGCCCAGTTCGCCCAGCTAGGTAGGGGGTGTCAACGGTCTTCTACGCCTCACCCCCTCACTGGGCCGAGGGTGCTGCATGGCGGCACTGGGATCAGGCTCCACAATCTCCCCAGATGTTGTTGGGGGGCCTTCACCAACGGGTGCCCCCCCCAGGCTGGGCCCAACGTCTTGATGGTCCTGTTAAGCAAAAAAAACAATATCAACAACATTTATACATTGACATATCATCAATGCATTACTAACAAGCATCTATTTGTAGTTTTGAGTGTGAAATTAAGATTTCAAGGTGTGCCCATTAGACAGGCCTACAGATATGGCTATGTGTAACATGAGACAGTGATTACTCTACTCACATAAGTAACCACCATGATAATGCATATGTGTTCACACAAGCACACAATCTTTCCAATGGCACAAATCGGTGCAACTACACCTACACATACTGTGCACTGTGCCAAACACCACATGCTGATATGTTTGTCAAGTGAAACACAACAAAGTGTAGCCAACCACCATTGAAGAGTGTGATGACACAAAAACATTAGGAAGTACCTCTTGTGGCAGGGGTCTTGGAAAGTGGCGGAGGAGGAGTGTGCTAGGTCCCTGCTGCACAGTGTAGTCGGTGGGAGATGCTGGTCCCATAGGAAATATAGGTTAAAGTACCACAAGCGTGGCACATACACCTTCCCCGTTCCACTCCCGGACCGCCTAGATTTATCAACTTCATTCAGCTCCCTCTTATACACTGTGCGCAGGTTCCTGATCTTCTTGAGCACAATCTCCTTATCCACCCTCTCCCTAGGGTGGTGCTGCTGGGAGAGGGTGATGAGCTGGTCATACGCCACTCTCTTCACCTGAAGGTTCTTGTAATCAGGTGATGTGGTCCGCCAAAAGCACTCTAGCTCCTGGTACTTGGCTATTAAGGCCCGGCCAAAATCCTGATTCTCTGCCATCTACAAAATGAAAGGTATGACATGAACACACACACACACACGTATATATCCTGTTGTTTCATGTGTGCAAACATGGGTACATGTGGGCCTGTGCACACATCAATTGGCTAACACAAATATGTTTATGAAATTAAACAGTGTACCCAGGCAAGCAAACACACATTAAGCTAAATGCCACTACAGTCCGTCCATATACCTGTATGGTATGGAGGAGGATAATGTGAACTTAGGTTTACTTTTGCAAAGGCTCACAGGCAATGGACATTCTTGTATGTATGATGTATAATTTACAACCAACTGATCCATGACTTGGTTTGAGCTACTTTACAAGCACATGTCCTTTATATGTACATGCATCAATAGTGTGGGCCCTACATATATGAAGTTTACTCGGGTAATGTACCATTAAGGGGATGATCAAAGCAGCTATGAAGGCTAGATGGCCTATTAGGACACGTACGTAGAATAACCCAACACCAACAACATTACCACATGGTAGAGGAGTGAGTGCAAATTGCAGCCCATACAGAAAGAAGAGATGAAGACAAATGAAGATTCATCAATACATGCTGTCAGTCCTGCAGTGCCAGAAGAGGAGACGCTACCACGTTGTGTTTCCATGTGCAACAGGCCGGATGTTCCACATCCATCTTTTAAAGGGCAGTCACCCAATGAGATCGCAGAAGAGTGGTCCAATCGGCGACGTGGGGCGTGGTAACGGCAAAGCAAGTTACAATTGGATGACGCGAGTTGTGATTGGTGGCTTCACACAAAAAAATGGGGCACAGCTGAACGATGTTGTGTTTGCTGCCCAGAGCCATTGAGTAAGTAGTGCTGTACACAACTGTTTGGGGATATTCTGGCATCTTAACTGCGTGTTGTAAATATTCCTGCATGGAGACTTTGCACTAATGACCACCAGGAGCTCCTTGGCCATTCGGCCACTGTTACCACTTCCTTTTAGGCTATATGCAACATAATTGGGATGGTGTGGGTGGTTGCAACATGCTGTTTTGTGGTTAGTCAGTGATCTGCCTTTTTTGTGCCTAAACCGTGTTGACAAGAAGATTGTGTTGGTGATGACAAATATGGACTATAGCCAAATGGCACGAAATGTTGGAGCATCGGTTGCCCACACACATTGCATGCTAACTTATTCCAGGACAGGCAGCATTGTGAATTGTACATCTGTCACTTATCTGAAGACAAATAATGCATCTACAGGCATTACCCTCTTGTTATGTGTAATGTATTTGACCCCATTCATTGGCTTTGTGGCGTCCAAAATACTTTATTTACATACATAATTCTTGTTTTCAGCCATGGGACCCATATTGGTGTTGTATTGGCTTTCTGGATGGCCATAATGTGACGGCTGTACATGAGGAGTAGTATAGGTTCACATAGTGTGTCATGTGAAATGCATACTGTAGTGTCTTCAATAACCAAGGCCGACAAGTATTAGATGGTGTGTAACATAACAGGGCAACCATGTAAGTGTGCATTGGAGGGGTCTGACAGGACTATGTACATGTGCAAGTTTGTTCATGTTATGCCTCCATGTGCTTATATGTGTTATTTTTCCCTTTCTAATTTGCAGATCCTTGCTAACAGAGATTGTGTCATGCATCGTTCTGCAATGGTAGTAGTGGCTGTGTCCATGGTGGAGGATGCCTTATTGACGGATGAGAGGACTGAGAGACTGCGGAGGCGTAGACGAAGGCGTGTGTGGTCTCGGGCTTGGCTCCTGCAAAGGCGCCACCTGAGTCACATGGGCCTTGTCCGTCAGCTGGAGGACAGGAATCTGCAGGACTTCAGGAACTATCTCAGGATGTCCGAGGACTCTTTCAAATTCCTCTTGGACTTGGTTACACCACATATTGCCCGTGAGGACACGGTGATGCGTCGAGCTGTTCCAGCAGAGTAGCGGTTGGCTGTGACTCTGCGTTTCTTGGCTACAGGGCGTACGATCACTGACCTGCAGTATACTGCTGCTGTCTCACGCCCAATGCTGAGCCGCCTAATCCCTGAGACGTGTGAGGCCATTGTGAGGTGTCTCTTGCCAACCTATATGCGGTTTCCAACAACTCCCGCAGAATGGTTAGAAGTTGCCACTGGCTTCCAGGAGAGGTGGCAATTCCCAAACTGCAGGGGGGAGCTTGGATGGCAAGCATGTAAGGATCACACAACCCCCCAACAGTGGGTCGTATTATTTTAGCTACAAAGGTTATTTCAGTGTGGTCCTCATGGCCCTCGTCAATGCCAACTACGAGTTCCTCCTTGTAGATGTGGGTATGAACGGGTGTGTGTCTGATGGGGGGCTTTTGGGCCAGACCTCCTATTGGTCGAGACCTTCTTAGCGGGCGGCTGAACTTACCCCCAAATGATGACACCACTGAACATCTCAACCTTGCCTTTGTGGGGGATAAGGCCTTCGCACTTCAAGCAAACCTACTACGGCCATATCCCCAGAGGACTCTGACCCCTGAGCAACGCCTTTTCAATTACCACCTATCCCGGGCACGTCGTATGGCTGAAGATGCGTTCGGGATCATGGCCATTAGATTCCACGTGTTTCAAAGTGCTTTAAATATGAATCTGGAATCTATCCAAATGGTAGTGATGGCATGTTTTATGCTGCACAGCTTTCTGCGTCGTAGGGATACTCAATCAGAGACGCCAGCAAGTTATGTGGATAGTGTAGACCCCACAACTAGGGAACTCATGCCAGGTGAGTGGCGTGCTAACAACCCTGGCATAGCGCCACTCCAGCCGTTGGGCCAGGGCCGACATCAGCAGGATGCCAGGAGCAGCAGAGACAGCTACTGCTCGTATTTCAATGGCCCTGGGGCGGTGGCCTGGCAGAACCACCAGATGTAAGGGGTGTGTGATGGGTCCACACTGTCCAATGTGTAGTTATTTATATGTTTTGGATGCACATACATTCATTTATAAGTTATGGCAAAATTATGCAGTATTTCCTTTATGTAATATGTTACTTGTGTGATGACAACACTTGTTTTTTGGTTGCGTGTTTGTTGTTGTTTTTATTTGTGTGGCCACACTCCAAATATATTTGTTTCAGATCAGACAAACATGTGTGATTTTTTTCTTTGTAGCTGACCACCGTATATCACATAGCATTTTAGGGTGTGCTCTGAGGTGTGACACAAAAATGTTATTTGAGGGTCACTGCACCATTGTGTGCACAGGTACACTACACATGTGTGGCGGGCTCCACCACACTGTATGTTGTTTGTGTGTTTCCTTGTCCAGATTGGTGGATGTAGACATGGGTATGTGTCCACACACATGGTGACTTCTATATTGTCTGACTGAGACATATGTACTTATGTGCAAACACATACATACATTTGCCAGCCACATAGTTTGGCTAATGCTATGTAATGTACATAGACATGTCCATACTTCGTGTGTGTAGCTTACCAACTTGTACAGTTGACTGCCAGAATGGCCATACATTTTGCGGAAACACACTGCAGTACAGTAGCGTGCCTGTCTGCAAGCTTGGCGACGCAGCAGTGTGTTGCTGGAGCTGACAATCATCACATAGTACATCAGTTTCCAGGTGATATAATGGGCAATAGCACCCATGTCGCCACCATGTTGTCTGAGATGGCTGACAAATGGTAACGCTCTTTCGCCGTCCAATCGTAGTGTACTGGGCGCGGTTAAAAGGTAACTCAGGTACGCCTATGTCCTGAGCTGTGTGAAAAGTATGCCCACATTGCTTATGTGGTCGTGCTGTGTGACGGCGCAACTATGATCTGAGAAATCGGCTGCCCGATTTTGGCGCTGACTTCCGGGTTGCCGGATCGTCGCAGGTTGGAGGTGTGATTGCTACGTGTAATATCTACTATGCGATCTTGGACAAGTGCCAAAGATGTGCGCACTCCTGTGAAATTGTATGCGATATCGGAACAATATTGCAACGTTTAACGGTACCCTAAGTGTTTATTGTTATCTGTTAATTTATACCACCTTCATCCCCAATCTATTCCATGCAGCTTCATATACCTGTAGATAGTTCGTCCCTCTGAGCTGCACGTGTTAAAAAGTCCTTAGTTTGGTGTATTCCTTTAATAAGAAGATTTAATAAGAATACTATACACACATAAATAAGTAATGCAATCACTAAAAGGATATTTATAACATTTAATTGCAGACATACAAAGTAAGAATATTCACAGGGAATCAGTTAAACCAATATATCACCAGAGAAGGTAGGTAGTAGACACATAGAAAAATAAGACAATATAGAAATAAAACGAAAGAGATTAAATCAGATCCAACCCTTTTTAATTTTAGTTATGAAAAGAAGCAAGCATCTATTACCAGGAACAGAGATAAAAGAAAAGAGCAAAGCAATGCGGAAGGCACTATCATATGATATTTTAAGGATTTTTATTACGAGTTTTATATATGAATTTACCTGACTTTTTAATGTACCGTATATAGTCGCGTATAAGCCGAGTTTTTCAGCCCAAAAATTGGGCTGAAAAGTTACCCCCTCGGCTTATACGCGAGCCACTATACGGGCGCCCCCCCCCAGAGGTATACAGGCCCCCCCATCAATATACAGGCCCCCCATGGTCCGTAAACCTGTAAAGGAAGATGATTATACTTATCGCTGTCCCCGCTCTGCTTCGTGATCCTCCATCTGCATCGCGCTCCTCCATCTTCCGGCTTCCTGTCGGCGCCGACAATGACGTCATTCGGCGCAGAACACAGGAAGTCGGAAGCCGGTGAATGAAGATGGAGGATCGCGATGCAGATGGAGGATCGCGATGCAGAGCGGGGACGGCAGCGGGACAGTGATAAGTATAATCATCTTCTTTTACAGGTTTACGGACCATGGGGGGGGCCTGTATACTGATGGGGGGCCTGTATACCTCGGGCTGCTGTATATACCCTGGGGCTGCTGCTGTATGTACCCTGGGGCTGCTGCTATATGTACCCTGGGGCTGCAGCTGTATGTACCCTGGGGCTGCTGCTGTATGTACCATGGGGCTGCTGCTGTATATACCCTGGGGCTGCTGCTGTATATACCCTGGGGCTGCTGCTGTATATACCCTGGGGCTGCTGCTGTATATACCATGGGGCTGCTGCTGTATATACCCTGGGGCTGCTGCTGTATATACCCTGGGGCTGCTGCTGTATATACCATGGGGGGGGCCTGTATACTTATGGGGGGCCTGTATACTGATGGGGGGCCTGTATACTGATGGGGGGCCTGTATACTGATGGGGGGCCTGTATACCTCTGGGGCTGCTGCTGTATATACCCTGGGGCTGCTGCTGTATATACCATGGGGCTGCTGCTGTATATACCATGGGGATGCTGCTGTATATACCCTGGGGCTGCTGCTGTATATACCATGGGGCTGCTGCTGTATATACCCTGGGGCTGCTGCTGTATATACCATGGGGCTGCTGCTGTATATACCATGGGGGGGGACTGTATACTGATGGGGGGCCTGTATACAGATGGGGGGCCTGTATACCTCTGGGCCTGCTGCTGTATATACCTCTGGGGCTGCTGCTGTATATACCCTGGGGCTGCTGCTGTATATACCCTGGGGCTGCTGCTGTATATACCATGGGGCTGCTGCTGTATATACCATGGGGCTGCTGCTGTATATACCATGGGGCTGCTGCTGTATATACCATGGGGGGGACTGTATACTGATGGGGGCCTGTATACAGATGGGGGGCCTGTATACCTCTGGGCCTGCTGCTGTATATACCTCTGGGGCTGCTGCTGTATATACCATGGGGCTGCTGCTGTATATACCATGGGGGGGGACTGTATACTGATGGGGGGCCTGTATACAGATGGGGGGCCTGTATACCTCTGGGCCTGCTGCTGTATATACCTCTGGGGCTGCTGCTGTATATACCCTGGGGCTGCTGCTGTATATACCCTGGGGCTGCTGCTGTATATACCATGGGGCTGCTGCTGTATATACCATGGGGGGGGACTGTATACTGATGGGGGGCCTGTATACAGATGGGGGGCCTGTATACCTCTGGGCCTGCTGCTGTATATACCTCTGGGGCTGCTGCTGTATATACCCTGGGGCTGCTGCTGTATATACCCTGGGGCTGCTGCTGTATATACCCTGGGGCTGCTGCTGTATATACCATGGGGCTGCTGCTGTATATACCATGGGGCTGCTGCTGTATATACCATGGGGGGGCCTGTATACTGATGGGGGGCCTGTATACAGATGGGGGGCCTGTATACAGATGGGCCTGCTGCTGTATATACCTCTGGGGCTGCTGCTGTATATACCCTGGGGCTGCTGCTGTATATACCCTGGGGCTGCTGCTGTATATACCATGGGGCTGCTGCTGTATATACCATGGGGCTGCTGCTGTATATACCATGGGGGGGCCTGTATACTGATGGGGGGCCTGTATACAGATGGGGGGCCTGTATACAGATGGGCCTGCTGCTGTATATACCTCTGGGGCTGCTGCTGTATATACCCTGGGGCTGCTGCTGTATATACCCTGGGGCTGCTGCTGTATATACCCTGGGGCTGCTGCTGTATATACCCTGGGGCTGCTGCTGTATATACCCTAGGGCTGCTGCTGTATATACCATGGGGCTGCTGCTGTATATACCCTGGGGCTGCTGCTGTATATACCCTGGGAAGGCTGCTGTAACACTGCTGGGGCCTGTATATACCACTGGGGAGGCTGCTGTATACCTCACTGCTGGGGGCTGTATACTACCAATGGGGAGGCCTGTATACCATCGGGGGGCCTGTATACCACACTGCTGGGGGCTATATACCTGTGCTGGGGTCCACCCTCGGCTTATACACGAGTCAATAGTTTTTCCCAGATTTTGGGGGCAAAAGTAGGGGGGTCAGCTTATACACGGGTCGGCTTATACACGAGTATATACGGTAATTTCTAGAGTGTGAAGTGTGAAATAAAATCATTGCAGTGTACAAAAAGGTGTAGTGTGATCTAATAGAAAGTGCCTATTAACTGTCGATCTATAACCCCCATAGACATAAAATTACATTGAAACAAAGGGGAGGGAGAGGTACGGCACCTCCTGGTGGGTCAGCAGTAACTGGTGTACATAAAGAAGTAGGTTTCAAGTACATTAAAAGAAGCCAGCTCCAGTTTAATTAAATTTTAATGATTATAGAAAATTAAATAAATTCTGTAAAAAGCAAATCAAGGTATCAAAGATTTAGACAGAGAGACAGAGACTCATTGCAACAGTAAAAAAAAAATAAAAAAATAAAAAAATATTCTCCAACTACATACACAGTAAGGCTGGCTTCACAACAATCACACATTCTCGTCCGCACCTTGAACGCGACATCTCGCGTTTATGATGCGGACGAGAATGTGTGATGTGTACAGAAGCATCCGCATGCGTACAAATCACACACGGAAGTGAATGGGTGCGCACGTCAATCCGCAACCGAGCGCATCACCATGCGTCCCCATGTTAAACATAGGGACGCGCGGTGTCTGCGCTTGGCTTGCGCTTCCTGCCACAATACGCAGCAGCGAGGAGAGCAAGTGTGAAGCCGGCCTAAGAAAGTAAAAAATGATAGCGGCGGCCCCCTTAAAAATAGTCTGGATAAAATGGTGGAGGAGGATTAAGGAAAAGCCAATCTGCTAAATGCCATTTTTCGACAAGTATTTATACGAGAAAATCTCATGAGAACTGACATGGTCAGGTACACCATCAATTCTCCATTAAATGTACTACTTAACACAGCAAAAAGTATGGTACCGCCTCAAAATTACTAAAATTAACAAATCCCTAGGCCCAAATGGCATACACCCCAAGTACTGCATAAAAGCAGTACTGTGACAGACGGACCATTATTTTTAATCTTTACAGATTCCATAATAACAGGGTATGTACAACAGGGCTGGTGTATAGCAAATGTGGTGACAATATTCAAAAATGGAGCCTGGAAATTATAGGCCGGTATGTTTAATCTCTACTGTGGGTAAAATCCTTAAGGGTTTCCTAAGAGATGCTATACTGAAGTATCTCAAGAAGAATAAGCTCATGATCCCGTATCAACATGGCTTTATGAGAAATTGTTCCTGTTCAACTTTCTGATCAGCTTCTATGAAAAGGTAAGTTCCAGAGTGGACCAGGGAAATGCAGTGGTAGTTGTGTATATAGACTTTTCAAAAGCTTTTCATACAGTGCCACACAAAAGGTTGGTACATAAAATGAGAATAATGGAAATAGTAGAAAATATACGTAACTGGGTGATGAACTGGCTCAGTGATAGGAAACACCATATGGTTATTAAAGGAACATACTTGGACTGGGTCACAGTTAACAGTGGGGTATCACAGGAGGTCAGTATTGGACCCTCTTCTTTTTAACAAATGTATTAATGACCTTGTAGGGGGCATACAGAGTAGAATTTCAATATTTGCTGATGATACTAAACTCTGTAGGATAATCAATACAAGTGGAATAATTTTATATTACAGGATTTATGCAAGATGGAGGCTTGGGCTGAAAATAGCAATTGAAATTTAATGTAGATAAATGGAAGGTCATGTACTTGGGCAGAGAAAATAACAGTTATAATTATATACTTAATTGTAGAGCATATGAAAAACTGACATAAAAAAAGATTTGGGCGTATAGGTGGATGGCCAACCCAATTTTTCTGAACAGTGTCAGGTAGTTGCTGCCCAGGCTATTAAAATAATGGGACGCATTAAAAGAGGCATAGATGTTCATGAGAAAAACATAGTTTTACCTCTATACAAGTCACTAGTGCGACCACACTCTAGTCTCCAGTGTGTAAAAAGGACATAACTGAACTTGAAAGGGTGCGGTGAAGATACCAGATTGTTAAACTTGGGGCTATTCAGTTTGCAAAAATGAAAAAAACAAAATAAAGACTTAGGGTGATCTTATTACAATGTATAAATATATGAGGGGACAGTACAGAGACTGTTTAAAGGGATCCTGTCACCTCCAAAACGCCTCCTAAGCTATCAAAACATGTCCCTGCACCATCCTATCACTAATCTCACACTTCTTTTGTCTCCTAAAAGCATCCTGTGAAAGTGGAGAAAAATGTTTTAATACTCACTCATTAGTGATTATAATTAGCAGGGGCCATATTCTTTAGTCACCAGGGGGTGTTCTTTTGAAGCTCCAGGATCCAGCCCTCTCTCGATCTGTGCTTAAGTGAAACTGAAACTGAAGGCAGGACTAATGATTTGCATTCTGTGAGTGATAGAGAGGGGGGAGGGAATGCCTGCACATCACAGCAGAACACACAGAGACAGGGTGGATCCTGGAACTGCACAACAGCCCGCCTTGGTGACTAAAGAATAGTCACTCTGCTAATTATAATCACTTATGGTACCTTTACACGCCGCTACAGAAGGCTAGAAACAACCGGGTGTCGGAGACAAATGTATCTTGCACCGCCAAAACACCGCGAGGTAGCGGCGTGTAAATCAGGTTGTTGCCACCCGTCACTGTCGACACCTGTTTTTGAGCACTGCTCAAAAACAGGTTGGTTTCAACCCAATGGTAGCGGCGTCTAAATGAGGTACAGGAAGGTTTTTGTGACACCTAGTGAACTCCCTGGGGCGTAACACAGCCTCCAGGATACCGCGCCCCATCAGCGATCATTGGTGGAAGCTCCTGCGTTACGATTGGCTGTCCCTGCACAGGGCAGCATATTTAAGGAGATGACCAGTCACACTACACAATTGCAATAGCGTCATGTATTAGGCAGCCTTCCCGCACTGGCTGGCCAATCATGATGCTATTGCTGTGTCCAATCACCATACGAGCGTCTCGTAATCCACGACACTGGCACGCCTATGTGTTGTTCCTGCTGCCCCAGGTCCTCCCATATTCCCTTCTGTAGCGGCGTGTAAATGAGGGAAGGTGCTCTACAGAAGGTAACCTGCCGCACCCATCGGTGCCTCCAGGGATAGAAAAAACCTTCTGTAGAGCACTTTGTAGCAGCGTGTAAAGGCGGTATCAGGTACCGTTAGCAACCGTTGGAATGTGCTTGTGCACGTGAGACACCCGGTTGTTTCTAACCTTCTGTAGCGGCGTGTAAAGGTACCATAATGAGTAAGTATTAAAACGTTTTTATGCACTTTCACAGGATGCTTTTAGGAGACAAAAGGCGTGTGAGATTAATGATGGGATGCTGCAGGGACATGTTTTGCTAGCTTAGGAGGCGTTTTGGAGGTGACAGGATCCCTTTAAATGATTTTCTTGCACCTAGGCTTGCGAATGGGACAAGGGGGCATCCTCTACATCAGGGGTGGGGAACCTTTTTCCTACCGGGGGCCATTTGTAAATTTCCTTCAGGGGCCACACAAAATGATCACCCTGCTATATTTGGTTAAACAATCAACTCACCCTACTGTGGCGGCTGAGACTGGTTCTCTTTGGTGTAGCTGTGATGTTGGGTGATATTGATCATATTGCTACACAACTGCCTTTCCAGGTTTACTAGAGCCATAGACGTCATAGGAGAAGCTGGGGACATAAATGTCACTGGGGAGGCTGATGCTGGGCATAGAATCACTGGGAAACTGGATTTAAAAGACAGGCAGTCAGCAAAACGCAGATGCCAGCCTAAGCACTGCGGTCTCCAGAAATCTGCCAGGGGGCCACAGAAAAAAATCATGCGGCCCTTGGGTGTCAGCCGGGGTGCCCAGAAGTAGGATGGAGCTGGGCGTAGGGAGTCAGGGGAGCCTGCTCTGGCCCTGATACTGGGGTCCCTGACTCGCCCTGTACTCAGAGGTACCTCTGAAGGTGAGGAGGTCCAAGCCACCAGCCTAAATCCTAAAACTCCTGAGAAGCCCTAAGCATAAGCCCCTACCTCCACCCACAGACCCCAGCAGCTTCCAATGGAGGAAGAAACAGCAGCTTCAGATCAGCGTCTGCTCACAACAGGTCACAGTCCAGAAGGAATTGAATCAGCAACAACAGGTGGATGTGATCTGACCCATTTATGGCTGAGGGGTGGGGAGCAGCCAGCCCAGACACACCCCTCAGCTCACCTAAGCATGAGTCATATTCAACACACACACCTGCTACTACCTGCTCCTGCTCATGAGCTTCCTCTCTCCACACTGAGCAGGGAAAAAAAAGGCTTCATTTAAATCACAGCAGCAGCACTTCCATACTACAAGGCAGTCAATACGTTACATAGGGCCTGAGGCTACCCACCCATGCTCTACGTCTTGAGGAAAGAAGGGTAAATTATAATTAAAGCTGTAGATTCTTTACAGTAAGAGTAGTGAGACTATGGAACTCCCTGCCGTATGATGTTGTAAGGAGTGATTCACTACTAAAATTTAAGGTCCAGATGCCTTTCTTGAAAACTATAACATTACCGGTTATGTCTATTACATTTTGTGATAGGGCGTTGATCCAGGGAACTAGTCTGATTGACGTATGTGGAGTCGATAAGGAATTTTTTTCCCCTATGTGGATCTTAGTGTCTGCCACATGGATTTTTTTTCTTTCCTCTGGTTGAACATGTTAGGCTATTGGTTGAACTACATGGACTTTCAGCCTTATAAACCTTGAACTATGAAATTATACTCAAAACATATGCAACTAATAAGTACCATATACAGTATAATATAGATTAACAAAAGTGTAAGGAGGTGGACTTGTGGTCAAGTTCCCCTCTGAAGACACCAATCACGTTATCAAGTTATCACGTTGTCAAGTGAATTGTGTGCTGCGTTTTGTACATTTCACATTCTGCATTTTTTTTTACTATGTGTTCGTGTATAATATATCACATCTTTATATGTATGGTTTGCCTAGCTATAGGACAAGCAATAGTTAAGTGTTGGAACTAGCCCACAATGGGAGGGGTTAGCATCGAGGGAGAGTGACAATTTCCTGTGGTGCTTTAGATTGGTCTGGTCACACCTTGCGCCCAAACCTATGGTCTGAGAGGTTGTCAATACCACATGCTGTGGGTGACCTGTGGCAACAAAAGGAGAATGTAGACAGTATAGATAAGCGTGCTTCTGAGATGTGGGCCTAGACTCAGAATGTCAAACTACACTGAGGCTACAGACTGATCTTCTAATAAGTGGCTACATGCAGAAAGGTCTGGAGGACATGACTTTAGCGACAAGGCCCCAATCCTAAAAGGTAATGGTCAGGACAGATGGTACATGATAGTAGTCTACTTTCCTGGGTGGTGCCTCCGTAAGCATTTGCAAGCATAAATCTCTTCACTGGAACTTTTGGCAAACCCCCTCCTCCACGAGGATGAGACACGCACATGTGGCGCCCCTGCGTCCAGGAGGCCACAAAAGGGAACTGCAGCCAGACAGGTAGGACAATTGTTGCACATCAACACCCTCACAGCCCACACAACCCACGTGCAGTAGATGGTAGCATCCAGCCCTAAGATTGGAGACTCTAGGCAAGCGAGGTGCGGTGGATTTAGAGGAGTGGGTTGGGCAAACACGTAGTCAGGTAACTTGACAGTACAAATAGTGAGGGGGAGGAGGAAGGAGTGAGTAGGCCATAGTGAGCCGAGCAGACAAGACCAAGACACAGATCAGCAGCAGGCTGAGGAACACGGCACAGGCCAAGAGACAGCGGAAGGTTGAGCTAAGCTGAGCAGGAGAAAGACTCACACGTCCTGGAAGAGTGAAGGTGTAAGGAGCGCAGAATCTGTACTGAGCCAGGGTGAGCCGGAGGAGAGAGAAAGCCTATCCGGAGCCAGATCCCCAGGAGTGCGAGAGGACAGAGAGGGACGGTGATACCCGGGCCCTAGACGTACAGCTGAAGCAACCGACTGCAGGCGGAGTAGCCCTCCTATCATACTGAGAGACGCAGAGGGAAAGAGGCTGGTAGAGCCTCACACTTGAGGACTGCTGGAGGCTGGGCTGAGTAGAGTGTCGGCTCTAGAGAGGACCGTAGTTTTACCCGGATCCTCTAACAACACGACGGGGGACCACAGCTACACGTTAGGGTCCCTACCCCAAAGGACAGGCAGCTCAGTGACGACCAGGAGGACCCACAGGGGCCCGAGTCACCGCCATACTGTCCGGAGACACCCACCAAGTGTACAGAGAAAGTTAACAGCCCGGAAAGGACACAGAGACAGTGTGAGGGGTCACAGAAAGAGAGGCCTGGCTGCAGAGATTAAGGGAACCCCGGAGTGGAGAGTTAGCCGTGTACTTGAACTGAGAAGTGTAAGAACTGTACTTGAACTATAACTGAAGTGTAAACTGCTTTGAAGAACTTTGAAAGTAAACACGGAGACCCTGAATCTGCCTCTCTCGTCTGCTTCCATCCCCTTGAATGCCATTCCTTCCATACAGGATTACAGCAAGCCCTCCACCTGCAGAGCCACAGCCTGTCAGCACCAGCAACGAGGAGAGATTTCTGCAGCATCTGGCTAGTAAGTGAAGTGCACCCAGCCTACACACTACATCATAGACTTTAACCCTTACTGCCCCGGGGAACACAGTTCTACCCACTGGAACTATCCCATCTACGCTGCTATTCCATCATCCCCGGAGGTTCTGCAGCAGCGGCGGCCCCATCACTGGCCGCATATAGTGGGTGGCATCACGACTGACAATCCCCTGTAAGAGCTGAATTGTGCTCGGACTCATAAAACCAGTAAGATCAGAAATAACCCAGAGGAAGCTGGAACGGTGTCTGAAAAGGCTCTGTTAAAACTGGCACATGCTGAAAGTTGTTTGCCCCCTGTCTTATGTGTAATGTTGAAATGGGAGGACGGTTAAAGAGGTCCTGGCACCCCCTGGTGCTATGCAAACTGAATGTAGTACTGAATGCAGCGTGTCTGCTGCATTTAGGGAAGGGGTCCCCCATGTCTCTAGCCCCCCTGTAAGCTGTTAAAAAGACTTTATAGAGTGTATAGATAAGGAGTCCGGCCCTCTCTTGTTCAGCCTGCTGTATGTGTCATCGCTGAGGGTTGGAGGTGGACCAGAGAGGACTGAAGGCAGGGAGGACACCATACAACAGCGATGACTCATTAATGAGTAAGTCCCTCTGGACTCCTTATCCATAAACTTTGTAAAGGATTTTTACAACTTACAGGGTCCTAGAGACGTGGGGGACCCCTTCCCTGAATGCAGCTGACATACTGCATTCAGTACTGCATTCAGTAAGCTTAGCACCTGGGAGGTGACAGGTCCTCTTTAAGTAAGTTTTATTGTTTAAAGAGAACTGGTGGTCTCCTTGTCAGTCTGAAGTGTTGTCCTGCCCTGCCCAGCTGAAGCGAACAGCAACATGTCATATAATAAAAGTTACATGTCTCTTTATAAATTGTATACACATATATTCAATTGGGCTTTACTCTTTTGTAAAATATTAAGAGGGAGATTCGGAGTGCCAGTTTTCGATTGAATGAAAAACTCACATGAAACATTTTTAAAATAAAAATAAAAATTGAAATTTTTGACCGTGCTACCATATAAAAAATCAAAGATTATTTGTAGTTGATAGTGATTTTTATTTCTCAACGCGTTTTAAGGAACTATGGCCCCTTCATCAGGAGAAAAACCACCTATGTACATTTGGATGTACATCGGTGGTTTCTCCTGATGAAGGGGCCAGAGTGGCTTGAAACGTGTTGAGAAATAAAAATCACTATCAACTGCAAATAATCTTTGATTTTTTATATGGTAGCACGGTCAAAAATTCCAATTCTTATTTTTATTTTAATGTTATATCTTTTTGGAAGACTGCTGCAACCATTTGGATTGGATATATATGAGCATATAGTGGTTGTGACTCTCACAACCACATGAGTGAGCACCCTATATTATTTTAATATCAGATTGTGAAAAGGATAACACCCTATGGTGGCACCATATTCTTCCTTTTCCAGCTTTCTATCTGATGAAACATATTTAAGTGGCGATTATGCCTTATAATCCATTGCAGAAAATCTCAGCCACAAGAGAATCAAACCTTAGAGAACAGCATATTAAATGAGAGAGCTAATAAAATAATGCAGATTAAGACAATGTCCAGAGTGATTAGCTACTTCTTATTCATCCTACACCATTCAGAGTATTATATGACAATCTCCTCTTTTTCATACAGAATGTCACTTGTGTGGACTTAATGATGTGTGCTTTTCTTCTCCTCATTAGGCTACTGTGTTGTCAATAAAACAGTCGATAAAACTGGTTGATGGTATTGAGACTTGAAAAGGCAGTCTACACTACGGCCATAAGGCACAAGATACCTTTGTCACACAGGGTGACCAAGCAGCATGCAGATCAATACCCACCTCTGAATTAAACCTAAGTCATCAATCAGACTGCAAGAAAAGGACAGTGCGGGTCACAGTCCGATGGATAATCTCAATTCTCATATGAGTTTTTACCCTGTCTGCCCTGCAAACCGCACTTATCCAGGAAGGAGGTTCTGCACTCTGATCTGAGGCCAGACAGAAAGCAAAAAAAAACAAACTTCCTGTAGGTAATAAGCGGATCTACAGTAATTACTGAAATCAGCCTTTGGAGAGTGTTGCCTACATAGAACCTGAACCATCTAATTACTTGCTGAATGCAAATTACTGATACAGCTTTCAAATTATTTTATGACATATTTATTGTCTATCTTAGGGCCACGTCACACACACAGATATTTGTGCTGATATTGTTCGCAGATCTCTGGTTGCAGTGAAATCATGGACACATTGTTCCATTTTGTGGCTGTGTACAAATGGTACAATGTGTCCATGATTTCACTGCAACCAGAGATCTGCGAACAATATCTGCACAAATATCTGTGTGTGTGACGTGGCCCTTAAAAAGGACCAACTACCAGGATTGTTGTCTATGAAGTAAAGCCAGTATCATACTGGCGCTAGCATGCTGAAAGCAATCGTAACTTTAGTTGGAATATTCAGTTCTGGCTTGCCGAACAAAAACGTTTGCACACTTGCAGAAATGAGTGTAGCACTTGATCGACGAGTGCAGTAGGGCGGGCCCTTGTGGGTTAGGTCCTCTCGTATATCTTCCTCCTTCTGGCTGCCCTCCCTTTCTTTATTTAAATTTTGTGCCGCACTTCCAGTGCCACTTCTGTCAGTGCATGTGCATTGGTATTGTAATAGTGATGTTATTAAAATGACGCCGGAGTAAGGCCCCTTTCACATCAGCGGTTTTCGTTGATTGCGGCAGATTTACCACATCTGCCGCCTAACAGTCGCACTTGCGGCAGGCCCCATGCATTGTCTAAGGATTTTGCGGCAGGTGCGGCATAGCTGCGGTTCCGGAACTTGCAGCCGCGAAAAAAACGCTGCTGACCGTGTTTTTTACGTGACCACAGCTGCCGGAACTGCGGCTATACCAAACTTGCCGCAAGCCCCATAGACAATGCATGGGGTTTGCCGCAAGTGTGCTGAAAGTGCGATCGTTAGGGGGCAGATGCAGAAAATCTGCCACAATCAGCGAAAAACGCTGATGTGAAAGGGGCCTTAGTGAATGTGTGTACAGCGACCTCACTTCCGATGCCATTTTATTGTAGACACTGTGGAGATGATCATCAGCGGCATCTGCGCATGCACAGTTTGATTTTATTTTCATCTGTGAATGTGCCCCTGCTGCTCCTAGTTGTCTGCAGAGTATTGTCATTACAATGGCACTGGAGATCGCGGTACACGCATGTACTAACTGCGGCACCATTTTAATGACATCCCTATTTCAATAGCAATGCGCACACACTGATAGAAGTGACAATGGCAGCGCTGTGCGAGATTTAAATACAGAAAGGGGGGAGAAGGGCAGGAGGTGGAAGATATACGTAGGACCCAACCCACAAAGGCCCGTCCTGCTAAAAACGTTGATCAATAGCTGCACACATTTCTGCAAGTGTGCAAACTTTTTCGGCAATCCAGCATTGAAAATTCTAACAAAAGTACAATTGCTTTCAGTGTGCTAGCGCCAGTATAGCACTGGCTTTACTTAATAGACAACAATCCTGGTATTTGGTTTCTGTGAATGATGTAAAAAAAAGTAAAATCAAGTACATCACCTCAAATGAGAGCATTAGTGGTCAGGTTGCAGGTAAATGGATCTACATGGATTTTTGTCAAAAAAACATATCAGATAATTAGCTGTGTAGAACAAAAAAATAAAACCTGAATAGATACATGCAACAGGTGAATATAAATGCTATATTGGAGACTAGTCAGGGGCGCACCTACCATGAGGCGAGTCGAGTTTCTTCGCCTCAAGCTGCGCCACCACCTAGACAGAGGGCGGCATCAGTGGGGGGCCTGGTGTAGCACGGGCCAGCTCGCAGATGCCACTCCCGCTGCTATGGTCCTTTCTGCATTCTCCTGGGTCCCACTGCAGCCGTGTGCTCTCTGCAGCTCTGCATGGTGGGTACCAATGACATCATCACACAGTGCCCCGCTGTACAGACAGGCCGGGAGAGAGACACACCCTGGGGAGAGAAGACTGGGAGCAGCCAGTGAGGACAGAGAAGAAAGGCAGTATTTACAGGTTTTTTTTAATTCAGTTGACTGGCGGGAGACTGTGGTCCATTATAATATGAGGAACATGGGGGTGTTGTGTAAATATATGGGGGTTATGTGTAATTATATGGGGAGCGCTGAGTAATTATATGGGGAGTGCTGTATACAGGGGTGCTGTGCATATATTTATGAGGGTGCTGATGTTATATATAGGGGTGTTGTGTGTATATATTGGGGTGCCATATATATAATATATATATATGAAGTTCTGTATATAGGGAGTGCTGTATATAGGGGAGTGCTGTATGTGTATATATATATATATATATATATATATATATATATTGTTATTCATATATATATATATACAGTTAGGGCCAGAAATATTTGGACAGTGACACAATTTTCGCGAGTTGGGCTCTGCATGCCACCACATTGGATTTGAAATGAAACCTCTACAACAGAATTCAAGTGCAGATTGTAACGTTTAATTTGAAGGGTTGAACAAAAATATCTGATAGAAAATGTAGGAATTGTACACATTTCTTTACAAACATTCCACATTTTAGGAGGTCAAAAATAATTGGACAAATAAACATAACCCAAACAAAATATTTTTATTTTCAATATTTTGTTGCGAATCCTTTGGAGGCAATCACTGCCTTAAGTCTGGAACCCATGGACATCACCAAACGCTGGGTTTCCTCCTTCTTAATGCTTTGCCAGGCCTTTACAGCCGCAGCCTTCAGGTCTTGCTTGTTTGTGGGTCTTCCATCTTAAGTCTGGATTTGAGCAAGTGAAATGCATGCTCAATTGGGTTAAGATCTGGTGATTGACTTGGCCATTGCAGAATGTTCCACTTTTTTGCACTCATGAACTCCTGGGTAGCTTTGACTGTATGCTTGGGGTCATAGTCCATCTGTACTATGAAGCGCCGTCCAATCAACTTTGCAGCATTTGGCTGATTCTGGGCTGAAAGTATATCCCGGTATACTTCAGAATTCATCCGGCTACTCTTGTCTGCTGTTATGTCATCAATAAACACAAGTGACCCAGTGCCATTGAAAGCCATGCATGCCCATGCCATCACGTTGCCTCCACCATGCTTTACAGAGGATGTGGTGTGCCTTGGATCATGTGCCGTTCCCTTTCTTCTCCAAACTTTTTTCTTCCCATCATTCTGGTACAGGTTGATCTTTGTCTTATCTGTCCATAGAATACTTTTCCAGAACTGAGCTGGCTTCTTGAGGTGTTTTTCAGCAAATTTAACTCTGGCCTGTCTATTTTTGGAATTGATGAATGGTTTGCATCTAGATGTGAACCCATTGTATTTACTGTCATGAAGACTTCTCTTTACTGTTGACTTAGAGACAGATACACCTACTTCACTGAGAGTGTTCTGGACTTCAGTTGATGTTGTGAACGGGTTCTTCTTCACCAAATAAAGTATGCGGCGATCATCCACCACTGTTGTCATCCGTGGACGCCCAGGCCTTTTAGAGTTCCCAAGCTCACCAGTCAATTCCTTTTTTCTCAGAATGTACCCAACTGTTGATTTTGCTACTCCAAGCATATCTGCTATCTCTCTGATGGATTTTTTCTTAGCCTCAGGATGTTTTGCTTCACCTCAATTGAGAGTTCCTTTGACCGCATGTTGTCTGGTCACAGCAACAGCTTCCAAATGCAAAACCACACACCTGGAATCCACCCCTGACCTTTCAACTACTTCATTGATTACAGGTTAACGAGGGAGACGCCTTCAGAGTTAATTGCAGCCCTTAGAGTCCATTGTCCAATTACTTTTGGTCCCTTGAAAAAGAGGAGGCTATGCATTACAGAGCTATGATTCCTAAACCCTTTCTCCGATTTGGATGTGGAAACTCTCATATTGCAGCTGGGAGTGTGCACTTTCAGCCCATATTTATTATATATATATAATTGTATTTCTGCACATGTTTTTGTAAACAGCTAAAATAACAAAACTTGTGTCACTGTCCAAATATTTCTGGCCCTAACTGTATATATATATATTATATACTAGCTGTAAGCCCGATGCAAATGCATCGGGATTCTAGAACGTGCATTAATTTGATTATAGTAGTTATAGCTGGTGTGAGGACTTTTCGGGGGGGTGTGAATAGTTTTTGGGGGGTTCCAATACTTTTTGGGGGGTCCAATACTTTTTTGGGGGGGGTCCAATACTTTTTGGGGGGGGGGGGTCCAATACTTTTTTGGGGGGGGGGTCCAATACTTTGGGGGTGGGGGGTCCAATACTTTTTGGGGGGGGTCCAATACTTTTTTGGGGGGGTCCAATACTTTTTGGGGGGTCCAATACTTTTTTGGGGGGGGTCCAATACTTTTTGGGGGGGGGGGTCCAATACTTTTTGGGGGGGGGTCCAATACTTTGGGGGTGGGGGGGTCCAATACTTTTTGGGGGGTCCAATACTTTTTTTGGGGGTCCAATACTTTTTTGGGGAGGCCAATACTTTTTTTGGGGGGTCCAATACTTTTTTTGGGGGGTCCAATACTTTTTTGGGGGGGTCCAATACTTTTTTTGGGGGGTCCAATACTTTTTGGGGGGGTCCAATACTTTTTGGGGGGGGTCCAATACTTTTTGGGGGGGGTCCAATACTTTTTTGGGGGGTCCAATACTTTTTTTGGGGGGTCCAATACTTTTTGGGGGGGTCCAATACTTTTTTGGGGGGTCCAATACTTTTGGGGGGGGGTCCAATACTTTTGGGGGGTCCAATACTTTTGGGGGGGTCCAATACTTTTTGGGGGGTCCAATACTTTTTTGGGGGGTTCAATACTTTTTTTGGGGGGTCCAATACTTTTTGGGGGGGGTCCAATACTTTTTGGGGGGGGTCCAATACTTTTTGGGGGGGGTCAAATACTTTTTTGGGGGGGGGGGGTCCAAAAATTTTTTGGGGGGGGTCCAATACTTTTTGGGGGTCCAATACTTTTTTTGGGGGGTCCAATACTTTTGGGGGTCCAATACTTTTTTGGGGGGGTCCAATACTTTTGGGGGGGGTCCAATACTTTTTGGGGGGGTCCAATACTTTTGGGGTGGGGGTCCAATACTTATATTTTAATTAATGTAAATAATATCTTAATTTAATATATATATTTTTTTTTTTGTTATTATTTTTTATTTTATTATTTAAATTTTTTTTTTTATATTTTTATTATTATTAAATTTATTTATTATTTGATATTTTAAGTGAATTTATTTGTATTAAAATTATTTTATTTTATTAAAAAACCGCATCTGCTGCGCGGTTGCGGTAATCCCCATACAAAGTATAGGGGAACTTGCGGCAGGTGCGGCAAAACCGCACTTGCCGCAAGTCCCCCTATACTTTCTATGGGGATTACCGCAACCGCGCCGCAACTTGCACTTGCGGCGCGGTTGCGGTAATCCTTATGGGGATTACCGCAGGTCATGTCTGTGCCCTGATGTCACTGTGTTGTGAGGAGGCTGTTATGCAATGTCTCCCCGCCTCCTCCCGTGCAGCCTGGCCGGCTCCCCTCACTCAGGAAGCAGCTGAGCACGGTGTGTGTGCCCGGGGTGTCAGCACGGTGTGAGTGCCCGGGGTGTGAGTACAGTGCCGGCCGTGTGTGTGTGCCCGGGGTGTGAGCACAGTGCCGGCCGTGTGTGTGTGCCCCATGCCGCCCTGTGCCGCCCGGTGCCCGAGGCGGCGGTGGAGGAAGGGTCGCCCGGCCGTGTGTGTGTGCCCCATGCCGCCCTGTGCCCGGTGTCTGAGGCGGCGGTGGAGGAAGGGTCGCCCGCAGCTCAGGTGAGTGACTGTGCACACAGTCACCTTAACCCCTTCCTGTCCTCGGGGGCCGCATTGTGGGCGGTGCTGGCCGCCTGCACTGTGTGTACACTGCCCTATGGCTGCGCGAGCAATGGCCTCGCGCCTTCATCGCGCAGCCCAGCGACTCGCATTGCCTATTGAAAGTATAAGAGACTTGCCAGGTGCGTGGCTGAGGAAGCGACATCGCAATGGTCTCGCGGCCACTTGCTCGCGCTACCTCAGCGGTACATCGCATATTTTGTGGCCGAGCCTCTGGTTCTATTTTGGCCAGCGACTCGCAATGCCGCTTGCGGCCATTGTCGCGCGTGGTGACACACAGTGTGCATAGCCACGGCGTTTCGGGGCCGGGACACGAAAATGCCTACGGCAATAATAGTAGCACTATTATATATATACACATCATACATACAGTGTTGGCCAGAAGTATTGACACCCTGAATTCTGTCAGATATACTCATTCTTCCTGAAAATTATTGCAGTCACAAATTCTTTGGTATTATGATCTCCCATTTAATTTGTCTTAATGAAAACACAAAAGAGAATGAAGCAAAAAGCAACATTGATCATTTCACACAAAACTCCAAAAATGGCCGGACAAAGTATTGGCACCCTCAGCCTAATACATGTTGCACAACCTTTAGCCAATAACTGCGATCAACCGCTCCGGTAACCACAGAGTTCCTTACAATGCTCTGCTGAATTTTGACCATCTCTTGGCAAACTGCTCCAGCCCTATATTTGAAGGGTGCCTCTCCAAACTGCCATTATTAGATCTCACACAGGTGTTCTATGGGATTCAGGTCTGGACTCCATTGTTTGCCACTTAGAAGGCTCCAGTGCTTTCTCTCAAACCATTTCTAGTCTTTTTGATTGTGTTTTGGGTCATTGTCCTGCTGAAGACCATGACCTCTGAGGGACAACAGCTTCTACACGGCCCTACATTTGCTGCAAATTTTGTTGGTACCTTCAGACTGCATAACCCATGCATCATGGTCAGCAGCAAGAAACCAAACATAGGAACCTCCGCCATGTTGACTTGGGACTGTGTTCTTTTCTTGAATTTATCTCTTTTTTGTCAGTAAACGTTGCTGATGCTTTGCCCAAAACCTACTTTGTCTCATCTGACAGAGTAACATCTTCCAAAATGTTTTAGCTTCTCAGGTATGTTTGGCAACTCCAGCCTGCTTTTTATTCTCGGGATAAGAAGTGGGGTCTTCCTGGTATCCTACATACAGTCCCTTGTAATTCAGACGCCGACGGAACACGGTGACACTGTTAACCCCAGATGCAGGGCAGCTTGAACTGTTTGAATGTTAGTCAAGGTGCATATTATCCACATCCACAATCTTGCGTTGAAATCTCTTGTCAATTTTTCTTTTCCGCCACATCCAGGAGGTTAGCCACAGTGCCATGGGCTAACTTCTTGATGACACTGCAACAGCTAGACACAGGAACATCAGTCTTGGAGATGGACTGTAGCCTTGAGATGCTCAGCTTCCTCACAATTTGATTCTCAATTCCTCAGGGCAGTTCTTTGGTCTCTTTTTTTCTCCATCTCATCGGTACACCAAGGACACAGACAGAAGTTGAGTCAACTTAATCCATGCAACGCTGCAAGTTGATTTAGTTATTGCCAACACCTGTAGTTGCCACAGTAAGTTACAGGTGCTTTAATTACACAAATAGAGAAGCATCACATGATTTTTCTAACATCCAATACTTGTCCACCCCCCTTTTATTTTGGTGTGAATTATATCCAACTTGGCCTAGGACAAATCTTTGTGTTTTTTCATTGAAGGCAATAATGAAGATAATATACCAAAGAATTGTGATTGCCAATCATTTTCGAAGAAACTGAGTATTATCTGACAGAATTGCAGGGCGTCAATACTTTGGACCACAACTGTATATATATTTGAGGCACAGCGCGTGTCCCATGGCCTGGGTGCATCACTGGGCTTGCAGCACAGGTACCTGTTACATGAGCCTGTTTCATTGGGTGTGATTGTTGTACAGACTGAACCGTGCACAGTGGGTTAACGCTAAGAGACTATGAGCGGAGCTGAGAGAGAGCAGTGTATGCAATGGCAGTTCCCAGGTGTGGGTTGGCAGGCAAGATGATGGCTCCTAGGTTGTGTTTGAGAAAATACCAGACATGGTCCCTCTGAGGGAGAGGACGTCTTAGAGGGGTCCCGTCCCCTTTAGGGATGAGGCAGGATGCCTGGCTCTCCCTGCCGGAGACAGGTCCCTTTGAGCTGTATAAAGCCTGTGGCCAGTACGAGAGGTTAGTAAGCACCTAAGTGTATGGGGGTCTGGCTGATCTTGTAGGGGCTTACTCTCCCCGAATCCAACAAGCCTGTCACCTGGCACCCGTTAACCTGTACTTGGCATAAATGCAGATCAGACCCCGGAGTAATAAGGCCGGCTGTACACACCGGCTGAGCATACATTGACCCCGCCGAGTATACCCGCAGTCCATGGACTCCGTGGTGAGTGGTACTGCCAACATCTAACAGGGAAAGTGACTCCCTTGACGGGTTGTCTTTTAGGGTACAGGGCTTTTAGGACCCCTGGAGCCGTGGGAGAGGGCTTCTGCGGGACAAGGGCGGAATCCTGCACAGGTTCCGGCGGGGGGTCCATGGCTTGGGGTCTGCAGGAGGCCGACCGACGGGCAGTACGCAAAGTCCCAGTGTCCCGTATCAAGTCCTGCGTAGCCACGTCGCTCCACCAGGCACACTAATTGATCCAGGGTACTCGGGTCACCTTGTCCCACCCACCTTTGTAACGGGAAGAGTGCGCACGAAGCGGTCGACGACCACGCTCTCCACCATTTGCGCAGGACTCAAGAGTCTCAGCTGCAACCACTTTTTCACTAAATGCAATAAGTCATAAGCCTGGGAGCGTAGGGGTTTGGCTTCCTCAAAGAACCACTGGTTTACCCGCTGAGCTCGGACGTATGTATTCACCCCCAACCGAGCAAGGATTTCACCCTTCAGGGCCCCGTAATCCAGGGCATCCTCGGTACAGAGGTCCAGATACGCTTTTTGGGGCTCACCAGTCAGATAGGGTGCCAATACTTCGGCCCACTGGCCGGTCGGCAGTTTCTCCCTCTCGGCTACCCGCTCAAACACAGTCAGGAAAGCTTCCACATCATCCCCGGGGTCATCTGTTGCAATGCTCGCCTTACCGCTGTCTTGACGCTGCACTCCTCACCTGGTCCCGGAGCTCCATGGTCAGGAGGTCCAGTTGTCAGATCATGAGCTGATTCTTCTCCTGTTGGGTCTGTTGCTGCTGCTGGTACATCTTGCTGCTGCATTTGTTGCTGCTGCTGCTGGGCTTGCTGGTGCATTTGTTGCTGCTGTTGCTGAGCCTGCACCAGGTGCTTGAGCAGGTCTTCCATGCTGCCTGCGGTTTTGAACTGAAGCTTGGCTGCTCGAATTAGGGACATGTACTACTGGGTATGCCGATTAGGTTCCACCAGGTCGTTGCCACTAGCGACCGGGTTACTACACCTCACAGGGCAGCCATGCCCGCATTCTCCACCATATGTGAGGTAGCAACATTGGTTGGCACAACAGAAGGCAGGGACCCAGGCACAGTTCACACAGCACACTGTTTAATGGCACAGTTCAGGTTATTCACAGACCTCCCGGGTACACTTCATTCAGTCCAAATATATCCGATAGAACACACCGTCCCTTCTCCTGGGTTCTCCCTTGGCTAGGCCGTGTTATCTCAGCACACGGCCTCTGCTCTCTCTTTACCAGCCGCTCACCAGCTTCATGAGTGTTCACTCAGAAACAGCCTACACAGAAGAGACACACCCTGTATTCCAGCCTTTTAACCCCATGCCTACCTTTGGGGAATCCTCCAAGAACCCAGAGTGGAGTGCTTCCTATACGTGGAGGGAACACAACCTGGGAGATACATACTGGCTGTCACAGATCACCCCGGTCACTGTCTCACAATATAGATACAGTGTTGTATAGATTTGAGGAAGTGCTTCATAGTACATGCCGGGCTATGGAGGTGCATTGTAATACATGGAGGGCTGTGGGGGTGCTGAATGGTATATGAAGGTCAATGGGGGTGCATTATACTGTACAGAGGCAACGGTCGGTGCATTATATGAGGGTGTTTTACAGTATATGGAGGACTATGGGGTGCATTATAATATATGGAGAACTAAGAAGGTGAATTATAGTATACAAGGGTGCTTTATAGTAATATGGAAGATTAGGAGCATTAAATATATGGGACTCTGGGTGCATTATATTATATGGGGTGCATTATATATGGGGACTATGGAGATGCATTATAATATATGGAGGAATATGGTGTGCATTATAATATATGGATGATGCTTTATAATACATGAAGCCAATTATACTCAATGGAACCCATTATAACATATGGAGGGCTCTATAGGGGCATGATAATACTTGGAGGGCTATGAGCAAACTTTTATATTTTATGGAGGGTTATTTGAGGGGTCATTATATAATGTGAACAGGTTTAGGGGCCATTATACTGTATGTGGGTCCATTTTACTACATGGGGTGCTGTGGGGGGGTCACAGTTGTGGATCATACTGGGCCGGAATAGTTGCTGGGTACAGTAGTGTCATGTGGAGGAATTCATTGGGGTGGGGGGGTCATATAGCGTTTGTGGAGGGTCCTGTGAAGAAATCACTGTGGGTGTAATGTATACTGTTTGGGGGGCACTTTTGTTGACACCATACTTTATGTGCGCAATGAAAGGGGAATCTAGGGGCTGCAGTAGGAGGAAAATCACTTTGTAAAGGCAGCAAAGTTGTTAGATATATATCTATGTGACGCAGCCAAATGTAGATATATATAAATTTTAGGGGAGGTCCTCAATTAGAACTTCAGCTGTGGAGCCCCATGATTTCTATGTATGCCCCAGGGGCAGGATGCATTGTCCCTCTGCTGGAGTACTCATTGGCCATAACTTACACACCAGGTCCAGTGCCGCCCCTCAGTACATACAATCTAGCCATGTTTCTCCCGAGCTGCAGTTAGTTGGTGGCGCTCGTCTCCCATCCCCGCTCCCATATCCCTTAGGCTGGTTTCACATTACGGATTGTTTCAGTTCCAATGCTGTCCGATAAAAATTGGACAGCATCGGACCAATTTTGGCCCCCATGCAGCCCTATGGGCATCGGACCGAATCGGATGTGCACTAAATGCCATCCGATTTGGTCCGATCTGATTCTGTCCGATTTTTTTATCGGTGCAAAAATCGGACCATGCTCCGATTTCTGCACTGGAAATAAAATCGGACAAACTTGGATTGGACCAAATCGGATGGCATTTAGTGCACATCCGATCCGACCCGATCAATTTAACATGGGGCCCTATGGAGCAGGGTCCGAGGAGACATCTGATGTGTCCTCGGACCCGATTTTAGTGTACTGAGCATGCTCAGTACACTAAAATAGCTCCTAAAAGTATAGTAAGGGGTTTAAAAATTTTTTTTAAAATCTATGCTCACCTGTCCACGAGGCCTCCGGCGTCTCCCGGTGTCTTGCTGTCTGTGCTGACAGGACCTGCCGTGATGTCATAATCACATGACCGCTAGTAACCAGCAGTCATGTGATTGTGACGTCACGTGAGGTCCTGTCAGCACAGAACAGCAAGACACCGGGAGACACGGGGGACCGTGCAGTAGTCGTGGACAGGTGAGAAAAGATTGGAGGAGAGGGGGACCATATTGGAGGACCGGGGAAGAGGAGGGGAGGACGGGGGACCACATTGGAGGACCGGGGGAAAAGAGGGGAGGACGGGGAAGCAGAGAGGAGACACAGGGGAGAAGAGGAGAGGACCGGGCAGTAGAGGGGAGAAGCGTGAGTACCGGTGGAGAGACAGCTGACAGGGAGCGAGGTGACAGGAGGGCGGGCATCAGATAAAATGTCGGAATCGGACGCCTATTTGGCATCCGATTTCAGGCATCAGAAGAATCCAATGCTGTCCGATTTATATCGGACAGCATCGGATTTTACAAAAATCGTTATGTGAAAGTAGCCTTACTCAACCCAATTGGACAGACCATGCTATTGTCTCCGGACAGCCCCGTGTGTGGTGCATGTGATTGGCTGTGTGTTTTAGGAGGCATGATCTGTTGGAGGAGATGCACCATTTTACCAGATTAGTGCAGCGGCTGCTTGTAGATGCTCAGACTGCAGGTCGTTGCATGTGGTGAGGACGGTGCTGCATGAACGACATGTCTGACTAGTTAGGCAATAGGCTGACAATCAGTGGCTCCCCCATTGTGTATGCCATAAGGATGCAGGACTGTCTGCCTACAGAATCACAGCTGTGCTAGCCATCATTGTGTGTCTGTATGCTTGTACCAAGCCTGCCATTGCCTTTAATGATCCATATTCTGAATACTTCTGTGTAGTTCTTGTATGTGCGTGTGATAGCGCTGACATCCTTGTGCTTGGGTGGTGGGGCACCATTTTGAAGTTCGCCTCAGGCGGCAGAGAGGCTAGGTTCCCCCCTGAGACTAGTCAATATAGCAAACACTATGTCCTCCATCTTGATATATACAGTGAGGAGCAAAAATGTAACAATGCTTTGAACTTTTGCCTTTCAAAATCAAATCTCACCATCCACTACAGCTTTTGAGCATGAGACTAACTTATTTTTATAGAAAATCATCTTGACTATCTAGTATAAATTTGACTTGAAACTAATTAGCATATTATTAGTTATGCAGATTCAAGTCATGGCAATGCACTGTTACTGTTTGACTCCTAAAAATCTAAATTTAAGTTTGTATTATTTTATCAGTATTTTGTCAATTCATTAATTTCAACACTGCCTGAAACCTTCTAGGCATTTTCTCGATCAGATTCAAGCATTTCTCGACCGAAATCTGATCCCAGGTCTTTTCTACACATTTTCAATGTTGGTGAATACTACTCGACTCACTTGCAGCGCGGTATTCCAATGAAGGAGATGCACTTAGTCTTCCCATCCAGGAAGTTGAGAATCCCAAAAAAAAAAAGGATGATCCAGCAACTCGTCCAAGGTGTAATTAAAAAACAGCCTTTATTTCATCCTTTAAAATATAGTGCTGGTTAAAATCAACGGATTCTACATAGTTGCTTCCGGATACCCCATAATGTCTTGGCATCAGCACATGGGTAGGGAGGGAGGAAGCTGTTTGATGGGTAACCCGTTTGTTTGTAGGATATTGGGTTGCCTATTTTTGCTGATATTTTATCCATTTTATAAAATGTCAATAAACAGATTTAAAAAAAAAAAAAAAAAAAAAAAAAAAAAAAAATCAACGGCTTATGCGTTTCTAACCTAATTTGGTTCTTATTCATAGCTATGAGCAGGGCTGTGGAGTCGGTAAATCAAACCACCGACTCCAACTCCGACTCCTGAATTTCCCTGGCTCCGACTCCGACTCCTTTGACTCCAACTCCTTCATTCATGGCTCGTCTTTAAGTGATAAAATTATTGTAGGTCAATGGTAACATTAGGCTTTAATCATTATAATGACATAATAATAAAGATATTTAGATAGAACATAATAATAATTCATAATAATAATATTAAGCACATTCTGCATTGAACTACTAGACCCAATTCATTATATATTTTAGGAGTCGGAACATTTTCTACCGACTCCAACTCCGACTCCACCAAAATGGGGAGCGACTCCGACTCCACAGCCCTGGCTATGAGGATGAAATAAAAGCTGTTTTTTAATTATACCTTGGACGCGTTGCAGGATCATCTTTTTTCTATGTTGGTCAACTCACTTGGGTATGTATAAAGCTTTTTCTTCAACTCTACCCACAAGTGTTCGATTGGGTTGAGGTCTAGGATCTGTGAGGGCCAATCCAGCATCTCTACTTCATTGTCCCATTTATTTGCCAACCTCAATGTATGCTTTGGGTCGTCCTGCTGGAACATTGCGTCATCCTTTTCATACCCATAGTACTCAAGTGTACAACGTAACTCGTATTGTAGGATAATCACAAATAACTCAGCATTGAGCCCATCTAGTCTAATATCCAATACCTTTGGCTGTGAAACAACCTCATGTAATAAAGCTTCCTCCATTGTACAAGACAGTTTTTTCAATTTCTCAATCCATTAGCTCCTTTTTCCTTTGTTTCTTCCAGACTCATTTGTACCCATCAGAGTCTAGTATATTGACTCTCGTCTCATTGCTCTAAATCAGCCATTTCCAATCTTCCACTGTCCAGTCTACGTTTCTGCAGACTCAAGGCAATGCTTTTCATGATGATATTGAAGTCTGCTTCACCTTTTTTCAAGCCACCATTCCAGACATATGTAACATGCATCGCACGGTGCTTGCTTGCAAGGACATGTTATCTAATTATTACGATTGTCATGCCCTCGAACGCAGGGTTGGTCTCTGCTAGGCAGGGAGATCGGCGACCACCACGAAGCTCCACTAATTCTACTTACCATGTCCATGGTTCCATGCGGCCATTTGCTTCCTTCCCAGCTAGGTACCTGCATCCTCTTGACAGGTCTCCTGGGAATGCTCTTAGGATGTGTGCACTGCTTCTTACACATACTTAATGGAGCAGTTCACCTGTTTCCTATTAGGACTCTGAACTGCTCTGTGCATAAAAGGTATCTTCCCCCTATGGAAGGTGCCTGGGCAACATGTTCACTCATTTGGATTGTTGTCTCTCCCCAGGTTGCACTCTGCAGTGCTCTGTGATAGGAAGACTGTTGCCTTGCTTTCTGCTAATACCTCTGTCTCCACAGAATCCTCTCCAGCAGTTCGTTATCCTAGATCCCTCTGGATACTCCAGATACCTCTACCAGCTGAATCAGCCTTTCCGGGATTATACAAAGCCCCCAGGATTCTCTCCAATGACAGAGCCAGTGTTCCAGTCTCTCCATTTCTACTGCCTGGACTGTACAGGTCGCCCCTCTGGTCTGGGATTTGCGGCATTTAGGCTTCCTGGTGTTGTAACAGGTGTATCCCTGTACAGGGGTTACCTCTGCCAGTGCTCCACTGTGTGTACAGTGTGCAAGGGTTACCTCTGCCAGTGCTCCACTGTGTGTGTACAGTGTCAGGATCCAGAGGGTCCTCCCCTCAGGCACCTTTCCCCGTTTGTTAAACTTTCCTCAATAAATATGCTTGGTTTTATGAAAGTCACTCTCCTGTCTCTTGAGTATCAGGTAATCAGCTGCCACTTCACCATCAGTGGTCTAGTAAATCCACTGTACTTAATCACGCCCTGCGGGCGTCACAATGATGCATATGAGCCACCTCTAGTGACATGTTTTTCGGGCCAAAACTGATAGACCTCGTGATGAGCCAACTTGATATTTTGCATTGATGGACTGACTTCATTTTATATTCTTCAAACTGTCTGGCACTCATTTGATGCAGCTTTGAAGTTTGTCTTGGCTGAGAGCCCGCTATTGATAAGCTGAATAATGCTACTTCTCCTTGATTCAAACCAATGACCTTTTGCTTGGGAGCCAACCAAATAACACACTGAGCTATTAGGAAATGTTAGTACAGGTTGTAATTCATAGTATACTAGGGGAAGGTCTGATGCTATCATATCGGCAGGGTGGTGACGTCACGATGTAGGCGGGCTGTGTGGCGCTGGCCATATCTCCCACGAGCGCTCTTTACCTGTCCGCTCTCTCCCCTGTGAGGCACCGCCGGCATGTCCCCATGGCCAGGGCGCATCACATGCAGGATCAGTATAGGATCCTGTGCACATGAGCCAGGTTGTACCGTAGGTGTGTTGTATAATCATGTCCGGCACTTGTATGTCAAAGTATGAAGGATTCATGAGCCTAATGAGCGGCAGTGAATGGCTCCTGAGATCAATGAGCGGCTTAGAGCATTGGGTGCACTGTGTGAACCCGGAACACAGGGAGTTAAAATAAGCTGTGTGAAAGCTGTAGAGATCAAAACAGAGAGGGGCGCTCCTGGTGCAGTATCAGGGGTCAGTAGGGGGGAGGTGGATTGTTTGTGCACACCTGTCCTGGTTATGCTGCCAGCATAACCAGGTGTTGTAGCCTTACTGCGTCTCGTGCAGTTGCCGTCTCTCCCTGCTTCCAAGTCTCATGCTGACACGTGATCAGTCACATGGTCTGACATCAGCACAGGTCCTTGATAGCTTTAGCTATTAGATCCCCATTCTCCTCACTGACACAGTTTTATCACAAGCAGCTCTGCACCGCTCACCAGGGGTGCTTGTAGATTAGTTAAAGGTAAACCAGCGGTTTAGACAGGCGCATTCTGAATGAACTTCAGGAAGTTTGTCCAATTTAAAACTTCTTTAATGAGTGTTACTGGTCTCTCTCACTACGCGTTTCGGCGTACTAGCGCCTTCCTCAGCTTTCACCTGAGGAAGGCACTAGTACGCCGAAACGCGTAGTGAGAGAGACCAGTAACACTCATTAAAGAAGTTTTAAATTGGACAAACTTCCCGGAGTTCATTCAGAATGCGCCTGTCTAAACCGCTGGTTTACCTTTAACTAAGCTGTAGAGATAAGGCACAGAGATGAGCAGCTGTATAGGAACTAGAGGAGCTGATTACTAGCAGCCAAGTGGGTGTGTCCAGGTGGGGGTGAAGAGGCACAATAAGAGCCTGCCAGCTGATTGAGTGAGAGAACACAGACTTGTGTGAGATCAGCTCAGACCAGAGAGAAGTGCAGATCCAGTCTGTGTGAGGGACTGAGTGATAGTCCATACTGCCATGCTGAGAGATGGTGAAGGGAGCATGCTAGCTCCATGCCGGTAGCCAGGACCGGGGTCGTTACAGCACCTGGAGTGGGGAAGCCGTGGCTGACCTGGTGGACGCTGGACTGGACGTGGGGTGAAACACGTCCAGGAAGGAGCCCGTGTGGAGGCTTGGCCAACCTGTTACCTCAGGTAGCGAGACCCGGATCCGTTCCCATGTTATGAAGTGAGCTGCGTATCATGCCAGGCGGGCATAACCGCCATTGGGTCCGACTAGGCAGTCGGTAAAGGACCCGTAGATGTATGTGAGGGCTTAGGTAAAAGTGCCCTGAATGAGAGACGATGGCCTATGTGTAAGAGCCATGTATAATGTGGGGAGAGAGTGACCCAGCTAGTATGGATGATGAGTTGGAGGCGTTCCGTCCCTGTGGGACGAGAGGTAGGCTTGCTCTGCTGCTTGCAGCGGGTACCTGTCCCTCAACCACGGCCTCTAATGGTGTGGGTGTGCCTGTGGCCAGACACAGGGGTCACGAAGGCTCCTAGAAGGGTAACCATGGCTGATCCGGAAGGGTGCTACTCAGACGCAGGGTACAGTCGTCGACCTCGAGATCTGCCATGAGATGGAGGTTTGGTGGCGACTGGTGGCCTGTACCGTGGTGAGTAGGCCATGGTGACGCGTGGTTAGCCCGGATTCTATGGTTGACCAGGTCCCTGTTATGGTCATGGAGGAGCCACAGTCCATGGATGTATTATGATGGGCTGTGAGCGGATATAAGGATGCATGTGGTCCATGAATATTGTAGGATGGATCACATGTGGTGTGTAAGGTCCCGGTCAGGCAGGAATCCTGACTACGGGGTAAATATGGAGTCATCGTGCTGGGTAACTAAAGCCGGGCGGCTGGTACCGCCATTGGGACCCACAGGGCCCGTTGAGTCGTATGTAGCGAAGGTCAGAAGCAGGGGTTAAGAAGGGCTCCTAGAGTGGGAACACGATGGTTGAACCAGGTGGACTCTGACCGGGACGTAGGTTGAGATGCGTCCAGGAAGGAGCCCCTTGGGGATACATGACATACCCGGCACTCAGGTTGCTCAATCCCTGTTCTGAACCCAGAGGGGTCATCGTTGATATGTAACTAATGTGTTTTTTATAAATGTATTGTAAATGTATAGATAGGCCGGAGGCCGTGATCACCACGGGAGCGGTTGATAGAGCTCCAATGGGGAAAGAGTCGTGGGTACAGGTCCCAGGTTACCGTAAATGTATATGTGCAATATTCTATGTACTGTAATGTGGAAAGTTATGTATTACGTGACGTGTTTGTGTTAAATGTTAAATGTACTACCCCTGTTATTGATGCTGGTGAGAAATAAACGGGTAGACATTTGGAAAAATTATACACGTGTTGGCGTCATTACGCAGCAAGCGAGTCCTCCGGCTCGCTACCTTCACACCCCTCATGTGCTCCCTCCTTTGAGTTGTCTATCTATGTCCGCTCTCTCCACTTGTGCTCTCTCTCCCACCCCCCTGTGCTCTCTCCATTGAGCGGTCTTCCCCTGTGTGCTCTCCTCCCTGTATGTAAATAAATTTATTTTTACTTAAAAACCCGTTTGTGTTTATTTTTATTAATAAAGTGTTTAATTTCTTGGCAAAAAATATGTAGGGCTTCGCTGTATTTTCTATTGCCAGTGCAGGTAAACCAAGCACCTACTGGCTTGCTAACCCCCAGTGCCCGGTGTTACCTTTGCTGGCAATAAAAAATACAGGAAAGCCCTATTTTTTTTTAAATTAACAAAATAAAAAATTGGTGTGGGCTCCGTCATATTTTTTTTATTGCCAGCTAAAGTATCCCAGGTAGCTGAGGGCTCGAATTCTCAGTGTGGTAAGGCCCAAGCATTCTAGCTCCCCATGCTGAAAATTGCAGCCAGCAGCCGCCCTATAATTTGAACCTCCATGAAAGACACCAAAACTGGCGGTTACCCTGCTGTTCCAGCTGCCGTGTATCTGTGACACACTGGGTAATAAAGGGGTTGATTTCAACGTTCTTTTGCAGCTTACATCAAGCCCTATTGCTAATGTCAGCCATCAGTAAGACAGCCGGCCATTTGCAATACTTTCAGTAAAGCGAAAAAAAAAAAAAAAACACAACAGATAGAAATCTTTTATTACTTACAAAATAGAGCCACCTCGTTATCTACTTTATTAGCTCCCACCAAGTCCCCTCCAACGTAATCCTGTAATTACTGCAATCTTGCATTTGGGTGGTGTAATCCGTCATGCCACCGCCATCTTTGTATACCTGAAGTGTTAAGTACACATGTACACGTGTGTATAGGGCTGGGCGATTTTGGAAAAAATCAAAATCTCGATTTTATTTAAACCTATGGACGATTTTCGATTTAAATCTCGATTTTTTTTTATATATGTATACAGCATACACAGTATATATCATACACACAGTATATGTATACAGCACCCCCATCCTCCTCTCCTCTGTCCTCCACCACCCCCGTCCTCCTCTCCTCTGTCCTCCTGCACCACCGTCCTGCTCTCCTCTATCCTCCTGCACCACCGTCCTGCTCTCCTCTGTCCTCCTGCACCCCCGTCCTCGTCTCCTTTGTCCCTCCTGCTGCTCCTGTCCTCCTCTCCGCTCTCCCTCCTGCTGCTCCTCCTGCACCCCCGTCCTCCTCTCATTTGTCCCTTCTGCTGCTCCTCTGTCCTCCTGCACCCCTGTCCTCCTCTCCGTTGTCCCTCCTGCTGCTCCTCTGTCCTTCTGCACCCCGCTACTCACACAGAGACATTACACACAGATACAACTCGCACACAGAGACACATGACACACAGAGACACATGACACACAGAGACACATGACACACAGAGACACATGACACAGAGACACATGACACACAGAGACATGACAGAGACACATGACACAGAGACACATGACACAGAGACACATGACACAGAGACACATGACACAGAGACACATGACAGAGACACATGACACAGAGACACATGACACAGAGACACATGACACAGAGACACACAGAGACACATGACACACAGAGACACATGACACAGAGACACATGACACACAGACACACACAGAGACACACGACACAGAGACAAACGACACACAGACACATGACACACAGACACATGACACACAGACACATGACACACAGAGACATGACACACAGAGACATGACACACAACTCACACAGAAGACACAGACATGACACACAACTCACACAGAAGACACAGACACATGACACACAACTCACACAGAAGACACAGACATGACACACAACTCACACAGAAGACAGACACATGACACACAACTCACACAGAAGACACAGACACATGACACACAACTCACACAGAAGACACAGACACATAACTCACACAGAAGAAACAGACACATGACACACAACTCACACAGAAGACACAGACACATGACACACAACTCACACAGAAGACACAGACACATGACACACAACTCACACAGAAGACACAGACACATGACACACAACTCACACAGAAGACACAGACACATGACACACAACTCACACAGAAGACACAGACACATGACACACAACTCACACAGAAGACACAGACACATGACACACAACTCACACAGAAGACACATGACACACAACTCACACAGAAGACAGACAACTCACACACATACAGACACACAACTCACTCAAACACACATTTTACAGATACCTCACACATACACTTCTTTCTGCTGCAGGAAGGGGCTACATACCCAGCTTCTCCTGCTCCCAGCAGCTGTCCCCGGGCAGCCCCTCCCCCACTCACTCCTTCTCTCTGCCTGCACAGCACAGTCACAGCAGGAGGTCTTTCACCTTTTTACCCGGAGGTTGGAGCTGCTTCTCCTTCCTCCAGACCAGCACAATCCTCTTCATCGGCTCTCATTTCTTCTCTTCCCGCGCAGTGCAGGAGGGCAAGAGCACGGGCCAATGAGCGGGCCTGATGATGACGAGGGGGGGCGGGAACGGTGTATGAGGGGGCGGGACTTACGACCCGGCCAACACAGGCAACGTCTGCTGGGAGTTGAAGTTCTTTCCCTGTACATAGTGACGGCTGCTCCTCCTAAGAAACTACAACACCCACAATGCAAAGCGGCGCCATTTTAAATCGAATTACACGATTGTTAATAAAACCACAATCGTGGCCACAGCAGAGGGCGAATTAATCGAATTAATTCGATTAATCGCCCAGCCCTACGTGTGTATGTGTGTATTATGTGTTTGTATATACAAGTCAAGTGACCCGCTGCGTGTGTGTCCTCGCCGTGTCACGTGACCCACCGTGCATGTGTATGTGTGTATATATATATATATAAACAAACCTGTATATGTGTACCCACTGTGTGTGTATATAATGCTCTTTCAAGAGTTGAGAGACCGCTGCAAAATTTTCAGTTTCTCTCATTTTTCTCTTTATATGTATATTGTTGAGTAAAATGTACATTGTTCTTTTATTCTATAAACTACTGATAACATGTCTTCAAAATTCAAAGCTAAAAAAATTATATTTATTTGCAGCAAGTGAGAAATCATCAAAATAAAAGAAACAGTGCTTTCAGACCTCAATTAATGCAAATAAAACAAGTACATATTCATTTTGAAACAACAATACTGATGTTTTAACTCAGGAAGAGTTCAGAAATCAGTATTTGTTGGAATAACCATGATTTTTAAATCACAGCTTTCATGCATCTTGGCATGCTTTCCACCAATCTTTCTCACTGCTTTTGGGTGACCTTATGCCACTCCTGGTACAAAAACCGAATTAGACCTACCGGTAATTCTTTTTCGGGGAATCCACCACGACAGCCCTCAGGAGGTTGCCTCTCAGCTCTAATAGGGGCAGGAACACAAAGAGGTTAAATAGCCCCTCCCAACCTCCTCACACCAGTGTTTAACAAGGACCCATAGAAATGAAGTACCAAGAACCACTTACACAAGGAGGAACGACAAGAAAAATGCCAAAAAAGGGAGGGAATTACTCGGGCTGTCATGGTGGATTTGCCAAAAAAGAATTACCGGTAGGTCTAATTCCGTTTTCTCCTCCCATCCACCACGACAGCCCTCAGAAGTAATACCAAAGCCAAAAAATCAGGGAGGGACCACAGCCTTAAGGACTTTCCGTCCAAACGTCAGAGCCGAATGCTTAAGGATTTCCAAACGATAGTGACGGGGGAAGGTGTGAATGGAAGACCAGGTGGCAGCCTTACAGATTTGCTTGATGGATGCGTCTGCATGCTCAGCCCAGGAGACAGAAACGGCACGTGTGGAATGAGCCTTTAACTTGTCCGGAGGAGCAAGGTCCTGGCAAGAATAACTTTCGGAAATTGTGTTCTTGATCCACGTGGCGATCATACTACGGGACGCCTTCTTTCCCTTATTCAGACCACCAAATTGCACAAATAGATTGGAATCGATCCGCCAGGACTGCGTTAGTTGGAGGTAGAAGGACAGTTCGTCTGACATCCAACAGATGAAACTCCCGTTCCTTCTCATTCTGAGGATTCTGGCATACAGAAGGCAAGACGATTTCTTGGGAATGGTGAAAATTGGAAAACACCTTCGGAAGGAACGAAGTATCCAGATGGAGAACGATCCTGTCATCCAGGACCTTTAGGTAGGGGTCAAGGATGGAGAAAGCCTGAAGTTCACTGACACGTTGAGCCGTGGTGATGGCCACCAGGAAAGCCGTCTTCCATGAGAGCTTATTCAGGAGTACCGATGACAACGGTTCAAAAAGGAGACCTGTACAGACCGTTGAGGACGACATTATGGTCCCACGGAGGACAGCGGTTGAACACCGAAGGACGGAGACGGGATGCTGATCGCAGAAACCGCTGAATCCATGGGTGAAGAGCCAATCGTGATCGAAGTAGAAGCTGAGTGCTGCCACTTGGACTTTCAGAGTACTCGGCTTAAGACCCTTATCCAGACCAGCCTATAGGAAATCCAAGATACGGTCAATGTTCGGCCGAAATGGATCAGGAGGCGAGGGGTCGCACCAGGAGCAGAAAACCTTCCAGATTTTAGTATAGATGACGTTGGTGACTGGCTTGCGACTATTCTGGAGAGTGGGATAACTCTAAAGAAGACCCGCATTTTCAAAATCTGGGCCTCAGTAACCAGGTCGAAAGATGGAGATGACCCAGGTCGGATGGAGAATCGGACCCTGATGAAGAAGGTCTGGGAGCATCGGCAGGAGGAGGGGTTCTGTCGTCGACATGGAACGGAGAACTGCAAACCAGCTGCGTTTGGGCCAATGGGGAGCAATGAGAATCGTGCGTACCCCTTCTGCTCGGATGTACTGTACCACCCGTGGCAATAGAGGAAACGGAGGAAAGGCGTAGGCCAGCCGGAAGTCCCAAGGATGAGCCAGGGCATCCACGGCGAGACACTAATCGTCGGGGTGAAGAGAAAAATATCGATCGACCTTGGTGTTGAGGCAGGCAGCAAGTAGATGCACGTCCGGAACCCCCAAGCTGACGTGAAGTCTCGGAAGAAGTCGTCGTTGAGGCACTATTCTCCCAGCAGGAGGTTCGTTCTACTCAAGTAATCGGCCTGCACATTGGCAGAACTGCGGAGGTGAAAAGTAGACAGGGAGAGGAGATGCAATTCTGCCCACTGAAAAATGCGAGAGGACACAGCCTGCAGGCTCCGGTATCGCGTGGCTCCCTGGTGGCGAAGATGAGCCACCGTCGTCATATTGTCCGAGAACACCCGAACATGGGTTCCCTGGACCAGGGAGCAGGAAGCATGGAGCGCTTCTTCCACGGCACGCAATTCCCGGAAGTTGGAAGACCGCATCTGCGTTTGGAGGGACCATCGCCCCTGAAAGGAAGCCTGGGAGACCAGAGAACCCCAGCCCCTCTTGCTTGCATCCGTGTGAATAGGAACCAGAGGGAGGGGAACCAGGGGAGACCCTTCCGAAGATGAGCGCTGTCCAACCACCAATCCAGAGACCTCTGGACATGACAGGGAAGATGAATGCGGAGGTTGAGGCCCGACGGAAACCCATTCCACTGGGAAAGGATGTGTAGTTGTAACGGCCTGGAATGAGCCTGAGCCCAGGGCACCATCTGGATGCAGGCCGTCATGGAGCCCAGGACCGATGTGGCCTCACGGACGGTGAGGTACTGCGCCTCTGAAGTAGCCGAATCTTGGAGCGTAGCAGAACCTGTTTGTCCAGGGGAAGAAAGGACTGCTGAGAGATTCGAGCAAACAACCCAGGTACACCTGCCGACGAGAGGGGGTCAGGTGTGACTTGGCATAATTTATCCTCCATCCTAGAGAAACGAGGAGCTGCAGGAAAAGCTCGTAACCTGGAGTGAAGTAGGGCCCTGGTAGGAGCAGCGACCAGGAAATCGTCCAGGTAAGGCACCACCGTGATGTCCTGCAACCAGGCATATGACATCACTTCCGCCATCACTTTCGTGAACACTCTGGGTGCGGAGGAGAGACCGAACGGAAGAACCTGAAACTGGAAATGGTGGATCTGGCCCTGAAACTGAAGAGCGAAACGGATGAACCATTGATCTGCCGAATGTATCGGGATGTGGTAGTATGCATCCTGGATATCCAGTGTCGCCATCAGAAAATCTTTCCCGAGCAGAGGAATGGTGGAGCTGATGGACTCCATTTTGAATCTGGAATATGCGACATGCCGGTTCAGAGGCTTCAGGTTGATTATGGTGCGAAAGGAGCCATTTGGCTTCCTCACCAAAAACAGGCGAGAATAATGACCGCACCCCACTTCTCTGACTGGAACAGGCACCCCCGCCCCTATGTGGAGGAGGGACTGGACCTCCTTCCAGAGGGAGGACTGGAGCGACCGAGAGGAAAAGACAGGTCACGCGGACATGTTGGGGAGGAGGGCAAGAGAACACAATCCTCATTCCGTCTCGAAGGAGGCGAAGTGTCTGGTGATCCGAGGTGATGGACCGCCACTGGGGAAGAAAGGTGGAAAGTCTTCCCCCAATCGGAATGGCATCATTTTCTCTCCTGGTGATGGGAAGAGAAGATGTTTCTCCCTTTACTCCCTTTAGGGTAACTCCAGCGACCACTCTTCCCTTTGTCCCGCTGCTGAGAGGCCTGGGGCTGCGGCCGATAAGCATGTTGGGGACGAAAGGAACGCGGGTTCGCTTGCTGTTCAGGGAGGTCTTTCTGCTCCGCCCCCTTGTCCAACAAACGGTCTAAGACTTGATCGAAAACAGAATCGCTTTGGAACGGATAGAACATAACTTGCTTTTAGAAGCCATGTCCCCATTCCAGGTACGGAGCCAAACAGCCCTACTAGTGGTATTAGACAGGACCAGAGACCAGGCCGCTGCCCGAATGGACTCCGCTGAGGAGTCTGCCAGAAAACAAGCAGCCTTCTGCAGCAGGGGAACAGAAGCCAGGAGGTCGTCCCTAGGAGTACCCTGTGCAATGCGAGACACCAGCTGATCTAACCAGCGGGCTAAACTCTGGGCGACACAGGTAGCAGAGACGTTTGCTGACACCAGAAAGGAAGAAGACTCCCAGGAACGCCTCACCAGGCTATCAGCTTTCCTGTCCATAGGATCTTTCAGCTGAGAAGAGTCTTCAAACGGTAGAGTGGTTTTGTTGGCCACATTAGCAATCTGGACGTCCACCTTGGGGACGTCGGACCACAGCTTGGACACCGCAGGATCCAGAGGGAACCTACCCCTCAACCCGGCGGGAACCACTTGACGACGTCCAGAAACTTCCACTCGTCCAGAATCATCTCCTTCAAACTGTCATGGACGGGAAACACAGGGATCTGTTTGGACCTAAGGCCCCCAAACATAAATATCCTGAACTGAGGGTGTAAGAGCCACCTCCTCCACCCCCATAGTATCCCGTACTGCGGACACCAGCTCCGAAATATTCTCTGAGGAGAAATAAAACCTCCTGGGAGCATCCTGATCCCTATCCATAGGCAAGGGGGAATCAGAATCCACTGCCAACCCCTCATCAGAACCAGAGGCCTCGAGATCCGAATCCTCCGGTACGACCTTACGTTTTTTGGACGGGGCTGCGTAACCGTAGCCAGGGAGGATCGGATTTCAGACTTGATGAGATCCTTCAGTTCGTCCATCAGGGACGGCTTTTCATCTCTCAGGACCTTGTCGGTACACCCCAGGCACAGACGTTTCTTGTAAGAAGTGGACAGCTTCTGACTACAGACGCCGCATTTGCGGGGCTGGGATTTGGGCTTCTTTTGTGCCTGCTCCTTTTCTCCCTGAAACACAGAACAGGGAGAGAAGGAAATGAAATGGATCCAGTGTGTGGAAGAACAGGAGAGGGCCTCACACCCAGTACCTACTGTGGCTGAGGCAGAGCCGGGCTCCGCAACTGCAGGGGCAGGGACCACATCTTGCTCCGACATCACTGCAGAGCTTACCTGTGGAGCCCACCAAGACCCTTTATAGAAGAGAACCGCTGATCTGCAAGGTACCCTGTGCCACAACGCTTCCCCCGCAGCGGCCGCCATCACCACGAGGCTGGGCGCCCGGAGCTGGAAGTGACTCGGCCCACGACCCGGAAGTGACGCGCGCGGCAGCGCGAGACGTCACATCCGGCCGCAAACCGCCGGAGGAGGCGGTTAGAGGCCGGGAAGCTCATGCTCATGGAGGACCCCGCCGATGGCACCCACCCAGCGTTGCCCGAGGGCACGGGAGAGCGGTGCAGTCCAGCGCCGCCAGGAAGGAAGCCGTGGCGGGAGGAAGGAGCCGAGCCCGATTGACCCCGGCCGGATCAGGTGAGAGGACTGCGTGCACAGCCTCAGGAGACCTCTTCATGCCCCATAGGGACAGTAAACACTGGTGTGAGGAGGTTGGGAGGTCTATTTAAGCTCTTTGTGTTGCTGCCCCTATTAGGCCGAGAGGCAACCTCCTGACGGCTGTCGTGGTGGATGGGGGGAGAAAATGTAAGCAGTTCTTTGTTTGATAGCTTGTGACTATCCATCTTCCTCTTGGTTACATTCCAGAGGTCTTCAATGGGGTTTAGGCCTTGAGATTAAGCTGGCCATGACAGGGACTTGATGTGGTGCTCCTTCATCCACACATTGATTGACCTAGCTGTGTGGCATGGGACATTATCCTGCTGGAAAAAAAGTCCTTAGAGTTGGGGAACATTGCCTGAGCAGAAGGAAGCAAGTGTTTTTCAAGGATAACCTTATGTGGCTTGATTCATACATCCTTCGCAAAGCTTAGGCTCATGACCCATTGAAGTGCACGCAGCGCGAAACGGTGCCGTTGTCATCTTAGCCTCTCCTCCCTCCCTGCACCTTGTGAATAGCGTACCGTGAATAAAGCACAGACACGAACCGGTGAGTGCCGTCCTCTTTTATTTCAAGATTTATCTGCATATTGCTCTCGTTACTGGCACCTCCGGGTCTGACACCGGTCGCTCCTACGTTGTTCTGCCGTGCAGCCGGCAGCATTGGTGCCCCTCTTCCTCCTGAGCTACTTGATCTTCGCAAAGCTTAACCTACCCAAAACCAGCCTTGCTGAAACATCCTCAGATCATTATCAATCCTTCACCAAATTTCACAGTGGGTGCAAGAGACTGTGGCTTGTGCATCTCTCCAGGTCTCCGTCTAACCATTAGATGACCAGGTGTTGTGCAAAGCTGAAAATTACTCATCCGATAAGATTACCTTACTTTAGTCCTCTATGGTCCAATCCTTATGGTCTTTAGCAAACTTCAGCCTGGCTCTCCTTTGCTTCTCATTGATGAAAGGCTTTTTTCTAGCTTTACATGACTTGAGCCCTGCCTCTAGGAGCCTGTTGCAAACTTTTATTGCCATGGACTTCACCCCAGCTGCCATTTGCAATTCCTTTTGTAGGTCACTTGATGTCATCCTCTGGTTGCTGAGTGACATTTGAATAAGATGACTGTCATCCCAGTCAGTGGAGAGTCACTTTCGCCCTCTGCCGGTCTGCAGCTTTGTTGTCCCCAATGTCTGTTGCTTGACCCTGTTGTAATGGACTGCTGTCTTTGAAATTTTAAGGATGGAGGCAACATGACACTCACTGTATACCTCTGTTAGTAAAGCCAGAATTGAGCCCTTCTTTTCCTCACTCAAGACTTTTCTTTTCAACTCCTTTGACATGCTTAAAAGTTATTTTTTCATTCAAATTACCTTTTTGCTATTCCTAGCCACTTGTTTTGCCATCCAGCTTGCCCTATTGCAAGAGGATTGTGAAGACTACAGTAGTGTTTTTTATACTTTCCCTCTAAATAAGATTTGGTTCACGTGATTGCCTAATTAGAAGCACATTAGGTAGAATGAGGTGTACTTTGGTTGGACTTCAACCGACACTGCAATGGAATGGCTGTCAGACATATAGAGATGGTGATTTTCAGAAAACTTTGCAGTGGACTTTTGCCATAGCTGTGTGTGTGTATATGTTGTGAGGCACCGCCGGCATGGTCCCCATGGCCGGGGGGCATCACATGCAGGATCAGGGTATGATCCTGTTCACACTGGCCGGTTTTATAGTGGATGACGCTGTGTGAACCTATCCGGAACACAAGGAGTTAAAAGTGATAGTGTGTGCTGGAAAGCTAAAACAGTCATGAGACTAGTGAGCGGCTGTGAGTGGCTCATAAGATCGATGAGGCCCTGAGGAATGTAATGGGTGCTGATTGCTCACAGCCCAGATGGGTGTGTCCTGAGTAATAGCTGCTCAGTTGGATGAGTCAGTGTGAGAGTGGCAGGGACGATAAGAGCCTGCCAGCTGAGTGATTGTGAGAACTCAGATTCATTATCAGCCAGAGATCAGCCTGAGAGCATGTAGGCTGGATCATCAGCCTGAGTGCAGAGCAATCCAAGGCTCTGTGTGCATGAAATGATGGGAGCATGCTAGCTCCATGCCGGTGCCTAGGACCGAGGTCTTGACAGCTCCTGGAGTGGGGAACCCGGTGGATACTGGTCCGGGCGTGTGGTTGAGACACGTCCGGGAAAGGAGCCCTTTGGAACGCTGGATGTACCCATGACCCAGGTAGCGAGACCCGGATCCATGCCCGGTAAGAAAAGCAGTTCCTGAATGCTTGTGTGAACTGTGCACCTTGTGTGTAAATCATGCTAGGCGAGCGTATCTGCCATTAGGTCCAGTGAAGGACCTGTTGAACCTTATCAGTATTGTATGGCTTTTTAAAAGACCCAGCGAGTGAATGTAGCCCTATAGGGGCAGATGTATGAAGTGTGCCAGGCGGGCATAGACCGCATTTGGGTCCGACTCAGAGTAGTCAGTTAAAGGATCTGATGAACCGGAATGTATGTATGTACCAGAGGTCAGATGCAGGGGTTAATAGGGCTCCTATAGTAGGGTAACGGATGGTTGTCCCAGATACTAAGGTTTGCCAATCCCTGTTCTGAACCCAGATGTGCCACAGTCCATGGATGTCTATATGATGGGCTGTGAGCGTGTGAAAGGACGTGTGTGGTCCATGGTGGCTTATAGGATGGATCACATACTGTATGTAAGAACCCGGTCAGGCTGGAGTCCTGATTCCGGGGTAGTATGAAGCTGGGGAAATAAAGCCAGGCGGCTGGTTCCGCCATTGGGACCCATAGGGCCCGTTGATATGGTAACTGATGTATTGTTAAATGTACGTGAAATGTAGATAGGCCGAAGGCCGTAGCCATCATGGAAGCAGTTGTTAGAGCTCCAATGGGGACAGAGAGGTGGTTAAAGGTCTATAATCGTTATGTGCAATACAAGTGTTATGTAATGTTATATGTAAATGTATGGTGTATTTATGTATGGTGTTTATAATCAATGTGATATGTGTCAAACATGCTACCCGGGTTATGTTGTTATATGTGAAAAATAAACGGGTAGACATTGGTTAAATTATAAACACGTGTTCTTGTCGTTATGCTAGCGGGTTCCCGGGTGCTACCTCACAATGTGTATGTCCCCGCCACGTCACACCGCATGCGTATGTGTATATCCCCGCCGCATGTGTATGTTTGTATGCGTATATGTGTATGATGGGACCAGCCGCGTGTGTGCATATACGTGGGCATGTATGTGTATATATGTATATGTATGATGTGACCTGCTGCCTGTGTGTGTGTAGGACATGACTTGCCACGTCACGTGACATGGCGAATCATGTCATAAACATACAAATACATATATAGACCCACACATCCACATATAAACATGTATACACACACAACTATACATATTTCACATACTTCTATATACTCATATATACACACACGCTGCGGGTCTTGTCATACACACATCGGTCTCTCCCCCGCCAGGTCCTACAGCCTGCTGGGAGACCGATGTATGTATGACGTGACCTGCTGCGTGTGTGCATATATGTGTATATGTATGGGTGTGTAGATAGTGGGGAAAACAAAAGTATTTAGTCAGCTTCCAATTGTGCAAGTTCTCCCATTCAAAAAGATGAAGAGTACGACTCTCTTGTTATTATTAGTCAATTCAAAGAACCCTGGTACTTACACTATTATTCCTCCTTTCCCTCACTACCTTTATACCCTATTCCCCTGGACGACTGATCAAAAATAAAGGTCAGGAACAACCTTTTGTAGGTATAAATGGATAAAACCGTTATTATATTAGGTTTCTCCTGCTGAAAAGGATATTTCGTTATATGATTATATTGATATGTTTGATTGTTCACTTTTCAAAATTTGTCTCGTTTTAAAGACAAAATCAAAGAATAGTAGGATATTGCTACAATAATTAAGAATGTGTCACGCAGTGTCAAGAATATGATGTAATCAGTATGGAAACAGAATCATGTCTGTATTGTTTGAAAATTTTCTTTGTTTAATAAATACAAATTTAACAAAAAAAAAAAAAAAAAAAAAGATAAAGGAGGCCTGTTCTTCACGTCATAGGTAAACCTCAACTATGAGAGGCAAAATGAGAAAACAAATCCCGAAAATCACATTGTCTGATTTGGAAAGACATTTTTTTTCACATTTTGGCGGAGAATAAGTATCGTATATATTCGTAAGCCGACACCCCCCCCTACTTTTGCACCCAAAAGCTGGGAAAAGTTATTGACTCGCGTAAAAGCCTAGGGTATGAAATGCAGCAGCTACCGGTACCCCATAGGGCTCCCATGTCATATACAGCCCCACCCCCATAGGGCTCCAATAATGGGAGCCCTTTAGGAGTCATATATATGAATGATATAGGAGCCCTATAGGGATGCTGTATATGATATGGGAGCCTATGGGGGGCAGGGGCCAGGGCTGTATAGGAGATGGGAGTACATGTCATCTCATATACAGCGCACAGCCCCCACATAAGGTTCCCATATACAACCCTCTGGGCTCCCATCACCCCAACCCCCCACATCACTTTTTTTACATACATGATCTATTTTTTAACAGTCAGTTGTCCTCTTGTGATGTCTTGTCTCTGACTCTTCACTCACTCTGTCTTCACTTGTAGCTCGCCTTGAGCTCTTGGCTCCAGCCTTCCTCCTCACCAGGACAGCAGTGTCCCCAGACGGACCCCACTCCAGCTTGCACCGCAGCCGCAGCCTGGGACTCAGTGCAGTGGTGATGTCACTCATGACATCACTTCTGAGTCCCCCTGCAGGGCTGCCAGACAGTGCCTGCCGAGCTGATCTGCAGTCGGCAGACACTGTCTGAGGCTGCTGAGGGCGCCCGGCGATGTGATTATCCACCCTGCGCCCTGCCCTGCCTGCTGGCTGCAGCAGCTGCAGGCCTGCCGCCCCATGTCATACACGGGCGGCGCGCTGTGCCTTTGTGCTACTGTCATGTCACAGTCACAGTACTACAGTAGGTGCCAGGTGGGGTGCGCACAGTGCCGCGCTCACCCGGCGCAGCCTCTTGGGGGGGGGTACCTGCCCCACACTGGGTACGCCCATGGCTTGTTAGTTAGTGACTCGTGTATAAGCCGAGGGGGGGACTTTTCAGCACATTTTTTGTGCTGAAAACCTCGGCTTATACACGAGTATATACGGTATTTGTTCACCTACAAACAAGCAAGATTATTGGCTCTCACAGACCTGTAACCTATTCTTCAAGAGGCTCCTCTGTCCTTCACTCATTACCTGTTGTACTGGCACCTGTTTGAACCTGTTATCACTATAAAAGATGCCTGTCCACGACCTCAGTCACACTCCAAACTCCACTGAGTTTATAAAGAGCTGTTGAAGGACACCAGAAACAAAATTGTAGCTCTGCACCAGGCTGGGAAGAATGAATCTGCAATAGACAAGCAGCTTGGTGTGAAGAAATCAACTGTGGGAGCAAAAATTAGAAAATGGAAGACAGACATACAAGACCACTGATAATCTCTCTCGATATGGGGCTCCATGCAAGATCTCACCCAGTGGGGTCAAAATGATCTCAAGAACATTGAGCATTTGTCCACATGGGTAGACCTAGCGAATGACCTGCAGAGAGCTGGGACCAATGTTACACAGGCTACCATCAGTAAGACACTACGCTGCCAGGAACTAAGATCCTGCAGTGCCAGACGTGTGCCACTGCTTAAGCCATTACATGTCCAGGCCCGTCTGAAGTTTGCTAGAGAGTATTTGGATGATCCAGAAAAGTATTGGGAGAATGTCATATGCTCAGATGAAACCAGAGTAGAACTGTTAGTTAGAAACACAATTCGCCATGTTTGGAGGAGAAAGAATGTTGAAGTGCATCCAAAGAACACCATACTTACTGTAAAGCATGGGGTGTCAAGATCATGCTTTGGAGGATCTCCAAGGATCTCCTGGAGTCAAGAAAGGTTACAATGTATACTATATATAAGAAAAACGGTGCTTCAGTATTTAGACAACCTTGTCACAAATTGTCCACAAAAGTAAAGATGATGTTTTCACAGATGCATGTTTCTGATGTTTCAGAGAGAATAGTTTGAAGAGCTGGATGGGTAGTTTGGTGAGAACTGACTAATCTTGTGCCATCGTTTGTGGGCTTCTCGCTGCATGTCTCCAAATGATTATCAGGTAGCTCTACAGTGTGTTCATAGGGAGAGATCTGTCTATACACTTAGGGTACGGACACACTGGCGTGAAACTCGGACGACTGCAATGCAAGTTTTTCTCGCATTGCAGTTGGACCAATGTTATTTAATGTCCGAGCGCACATTTGCGAGTGTTGGGCGTTTTTTTCTCATCCGATAGACAGACGAGAAAGTAGTCGCAACATGCTGAGACAGTATGCGATTCATGCACGAGACTCACTAATGCAAGTCTGCGGGTCCGACGAAATCACTGACAGCACACGGACCATCCGAGAGGCATCCGTTTTTTTTTTCACTGATACATTATCATTCTGTAGCTGAAAACACTGTAAAAAAGAGAATTTTGTTTACGTACCGTAAATTCTTTTTTCTTTAATCATCAATGGGAGACCCAGACAATGGGGTTTAGGGCACTGCCCTCCGGAGGTCACACTAGGTACTACAAGTTTGTAGACACCGCCTCCTCCGCTTATAAACCCCTACCGCAGGGAACATCCTCAGTTTGGTCCATAAGCTGCGAGGAGGAAATAAACCACACCCGAAACATCGGGAAGAATGCCGTGCACAGACGGTTTAACAACCCGGCAAACACTGTCTCAACAGAGAACAGAGTAAATGCAAAACATGCAACGGAACAACTGGGTGGGTGCTGGGTCTCCCATTGATGATTAAAGAAAAAAGAATTTACGGTACGTAAACAAAATTCTCTTTTTTCTGGTCATCATAATGGGAGACCCAGACAATGGGGATGTCCTAAAGCAATACCCCAGGGCGGGAAGAGTTCCTCAACAAGACGGATAACATATGGTTCCCTTTAAAGGTGGGCAACCGCCGCCTGGAGAACCCGCCTGCCCAAACTTGCATCCGCAGAGGCATGGGCATGCACCATATAGTGCTTAGAGAAAGTGTGCAGGCTGGACCAGGTGGCTGCCTGACACACCTGTAGAGCAGACGCTCGATGTCGCAAAGCCCAGGAGGCACCAACAGCTCTGGTAGAGTGAGCCTTCAATCCCACCGGGAGAGGCAACCCAGAAGCCCGGTAAGCCTCTTGAATGGAAGCCTTAATCCATCTGGCCAATGTCGACTTTGATGCCGCGGACCCCTTACAGCGACCTGTCGTAAGAACAAATAAGGAATCCGAACTCCTAAAGGAGGCGGTCCTGGACACATAAATGCGTATAGCTCTCACTAGATCCAGAGTATGGAGGTCGCGTTCAACCTGATGAACGGGAGCGGGGCAAAATGATGGGAGAACAATCTCCTGGTTCAGGTGAAAAGTTGAAACCACCTTCGGCAAGAATTCTGGCCGAGGACGCAACACCACCTTGTCTTGGTGAACCACCAGAAAGGGCGACTTGCACGAAAGTGCAGCCAATTCTGAGACCCTTCTCAGAGACGTAATTGCCACCAGAAAGGCCACTTTCTGAGACGGACGAGATAGAGAAACATCTCTTAGCGGCTCAAACGGTGGTCTCTGTAATGCCGCCAGGACCATGTTAAGGTCCCAAGGGTCCAAAGGTCTCTTGTAGGGCGGAACCATCCGTGACACCCCCTGCAGAAATTGACGGACCTTCGGGAGGAGCGCCAATCGCCTGTCAAACAGCACTGAAAGAGCTGATACCTGACCTTTCAGGGAGCCAAGGGATAATCCCAATTCCAAACCCGACTGTAGGAAAGCCAACAATGTCGGGATGGCCAAGAGCCACGGAGACCGTCCACCAGAGGCACACCAAGTAAAAAAGATTTTCCACGTCCTGTGGTACATCTTTCTTGAAACTGGCTTCCTAGCCCGATTCATAGTGGCAACCACCGTAGGGGAGAAACCCCTGGATGTCAGTAGTCAGGCCTCAAGAGCCATGCAGTCAATCTGAGGGCCCTGGAATTGAGGTGGAAGAATGGGCCTTGCGCGAGTAAATCTGCGCGGTCTGGAAGAGCCCACCTGTGTCCGCCTGACAGTTGCCACAGGTCCGGATACCAGGACCTCCTGGGCCAGTCTGGAGCCACTAGAATGGCTATCCTGCATTCCGACCTGATTTTCCACAGCACCCTGGGAATCAGAGCCAGAGGTGGGAACACATACGGCAGACGGAATCTGGACCAAGTCAAGACCAGAGCGTCCGCTCCCAGAGATTGGGGATCCCATGACCTCGCCATGTATTGTGGCACCTGATGATTCAGCCGTGAGGCCATCAGATCCACGTCCGGAGTGCCCCATCTGCTGCAGATGTCCTGGAAGACGTCTGGATGAAGAGACCACTCTCCGGCGTCCATCCCCTGTCGGCTCAGATAGTCGGCCTCCCAGTTTTCGACCCCTGGGATGTGAACTGCGGATATCAGGCAGTTGTTGTCCTCCGCCCAGGATAGAATGCGGTGGACTTCGGCCAGAGCCTCTGCACTCCTGGTTCCTCCTTGATGATTTATATAAGCGACGGCCGTCGCATTGTCGGACTGAACCCGAATGGGTTGTCCTGAGAGGAATCTCTGAAAAGCCAGGAGTGCCAGATAGACCGCCTTGATCTCCAGCACGTTGATCTGCAACGCCGACTCCGACTGAGTCCAGAGGCCTTGGGCCCTGTGGTGTAAGAACACCGCTCCCCAGCCCTTCAGACTGGCGTCGGTGGTCACCACTAACCAGGATGGTTTCAGGAAGGATCGGCCCCGAGACAAGTGATGTGGCTGTAGCCACCACTGCAGGGAATCCCTGGTCGGTTGGGAAAGGGTCACCAGCCGATTCAGAGAAATCGACCTTTTGTCCCACCTGCGGAGGATCTCCAGTTGGAGAGGACGGAGGCGAAATTGTGCAAAAGGCACCGCCTCTATTGCTGCCACCATGCGCCCCACCAGCATCATCAACACCCGTAGGGATGATTGTGGTGACAGGAGGACTGCTTGCACTCCTGATTGGATCGCCATCTGTTTGACTCGTGGCAGAGACACCAGGGCTGAGGCAGTGTTGAAGTCCATGCCCAAGTATGTCAAAGACTGGGTCGGAACTAGCGTTGACTTCTGAATATTGAGGAGCCAACCGAACTGTTCCAGAGACCTCATGGTCACATCCAGGCTCTCTTGACAAAGGTGTTCTGATGGCGCCCTGACCAGTAGGTCGTCTAAATAGGGAATGACGGCATGTCCCTGCACGTGCAGGAGAGCCATCATGGAGGCCATCACTTTTGTGAACACCCGCGGTGCCGAGGCCAACCCGAACGGCAGCGCCACAAATTGGAAGTGTTCTTCCCCCACTGCGAATCTCAACCAGCGCTGATGAGCCGGTGCAATGGGCACGTGAAGGTAAGCGTCTCTGATATCTATGGACGCTAGGAAGTCCCCCTGTGACACAGCTGCGATCACGGAGCGCAGTGATTCCATACGGAACTTCCGAACCAACACGTGATGGTTGAACAACTTCAGGTCCAGCACCGGGCGGAAGGATCCGTCCTTCTTTGGGACGATAAAGAGGTTGGAGTAAAAACCCCTGAACCTCTCCCGGACGGCACCGGTATCACCACTCCGTCCCTGCGGAGACCCTCCAACACCACGAAAAAAGCCTGAGCCTTTTCTGATGATGGGACCGACCGATGGAATCGGGATATCGGTCTTGATGTCAGCTCTATCCTGTAACCTCGCGAGATCACGTCTCGAACCCACTGATCTTGAACGTGAAGCAGCCATTTGTCCTGAAAGCGAGACAAGCGGCCCCCCACCTGTGGGGAGGCAGGAAGGGAGAGCGAGTCATGTAGAGGCGGGTTTGGGGGTGGCAGCTGCCGCCCCCGCCGTCTTCTTTGGGCGATTCTTAGAGCGCCACTGCGAAGCGGGCTTTCCCCCTCGGTCCGTGCGAGCGGACGGTGCTGATGACTGCGAACTGGAACGAAAGGACCACTGTTTTGGGTTCCTTTTAACGGTATACCGTGGCTTAGGCTTATTCTGCGGTATCTTAGACTCAGCAGAATCCTTTATCAGCTTGTCCAGTTCGGTGCCAAAAAGCCTGTCACCAGCAAACGGAAGATTCTGCAAAATCTTCTTGGATGTGGTATCTGAGTCCCAAAGACGCAGCCACAACAATCTGCGGATCGCTATAGCATTGGCCGAAGCCACAGCTGAGCGAGTGGCGGTTTCCAGAGTCGCCGTCCTGGCGTAATCCGCATAGGCCCTTGCCCTCTCGGTAAGTGCCAGGACCTCTGGACTGGATCTTGCCAGGTCAGAGATACCATCCAAGCAGGTAGTAATCGCTTGTAAGGTCCAGACCGTAGCAAAATTAGGGGCAAAGGAAGACCCCACAGCCTCATAGGAAGACTTGGCGAGTTGCTCGACCTGTCTATCAGTCGCATCCTTCAGCGAGGAGCTATCAGAGGCAGAGAAAAGGGAGCGTGCAGCAATCCTGGTCATGGAAGCATCCACCTTCGGGGACTGCGACCACTCCTGAAGCACCTCCTGGGGGAAGGGGAAGCGATTGTCCTTGGGTTTACGGACATAACGCCGTCCAGGATGTAACCTGGGAGCTCTAACCACCCTTCCAAAATTAGTGTGGTCCATGAAGGAGCCACTCGGTCTAGCCTCCGGCCTCAGCCATTGATAGACCTCCTTCGGGTGCACCGTCACCTCCTCAGGGGGGGTCACGAGACGTAAGGTCTCGTTGATAGAGGACACCAGATCCTCCACCCCGTCTGGTGGTTCAGATACAGACACAGACCCGAAATTTGAACCCCCATCATCGTCCTCACCATCAGAGGAACGCTCCTCCTCAGAGAGAGCCTGGAGCTCGGGTGACTCCTCACGACGAGCCCGCTTAAGGGGTCTCACAGCAGAAGAGGGAGACACCCGGGGGTAACTGGACGGAGTAACTGGGCTATCCAGCCTCCTATTAAGTGCCTCCAGGGATTGCGACATGGAGGACAGCTGGGACAACAGAGATTCATTGATCTTATTCTGCGTCTCCCATGGCCCTGAGATCACCTGAACCTCAGGGTACAGTACCGGAGCTGCTGTCTCAGCAGTGTCAGTCCGGGCCTCTGGGCGGTCCGCAGTTATTGCAGGACCCCTCCACCAGTGTTCCATTGCATGTAGCACAGGTAATGGTGGTCTCTGCCGCCTTAGCAGCACGCTTCCTAACTGAGGACATCGCCACAGTAGGGGAAAATAAGCCAAATTGCAGACAAAAAACCGGGAATCCCGGTGGCTTACCGACCGCAGTAAAGCGGTAGGAGGAAGCGGTGTGTGTGTGTGACCTCCGCGACGGTTTCCGGTCTCCCCTTGGAGTGCAGGCGCACGCTGTATACAGATCCCAGCCGGGAAGTGAGGGTAAAGATGGCCGCCGACAGAGAAACTGTGGGCGGCGCCGAAAACACGCGGGAAACACACACACACGCCCAGCGATGACGTCACCGCACGGGCTGCTTCCCATCCTCCAAGCAGCCTCAGCATGAGGGTGCCGGAGCCCGCAGCGCGGGAAATAGTGTAAAATACTACACACAGACTGCACACAAACAACCATCCGCAGCCCACGGCCTCAGCCCCTGTGCCACACAGGGCGGTCAGCCAGGGTGACCCCAGCACAGGGTACACCAGCAGATCCGCGGACCCGAGGGTAACGCGCGGTCTGAGTGTCAGGACACATAAAGTGACTGACACTACCCCCAGGCACTTTACAGGAGACACAGAGTGCCTCAGTGCCGGTCCGGTCTGTAAGCACCATTTAGGGAGGCCTCGGACGGGGGTTCAGCACCAGTCCGGAGTGTAAGCACCATTTAGGGAGGCCTCGGACTGGGCTGGCTCCAGTCCGGTCTGTAAGCACCATTTAGGGAGGCCTCGGACGGAGCGGAGCTGTGCAAGGCTCCCATCTCCCACTCTCCAGAGCCCCCCAGAGAGGGATGGAAAGGAGCGCGACAGCGTACCGGGAGAACACAAAGTGTCCAGGCCCAAGGCCCTCCGGTACCTCCACCTGCGTGTTCCACAAGGGTGAGCGGGGAGGCTGTCGCAGGTCCCGACCGGAACCATTTTACCTTGTCTTCAGACGCCATCACGTAAGCTGTGAGAATGCAGTGAAGTGCAAGCAAAGCGTGATCCTCCGAGCACACTAAGTTTAAAACTGAGGATGTTCCCTGCGGTAGGGGTTTATAAGCGGAGGAGGCGGTGTCTACAAACTTGTAGTACCTAGTGTGACCTCCGGAGGGCAGTGCCGTAAACCCCATTGTCTGGGTCTCCCATTATGATGACCAGAAAATATTCCTGTAAATGATTACACAGTAAAGAGCTGCTGAGAAAAAAAACGCAATGCACACGGACACCACTTGGATGTGATCTGAGAAAAATGTTGGGCAGTCGCATAGCAGTTGGATGCAAAACAGATCAAAAAATGGATGTCACTTGTAAGACTCTTGAGAACGACAATCGGACTGTATTTTTTCTCGCCAGTGTGTTTCAACCCTAAAGACAAGTGTGGGAAGAATTTCCAGGACTCCCTGGGCACTGATCTGTGCCAACAGATGTCAATGGACCATTTTTCAACAGATCCATCAGTCACCAGAGATAGGGCTGGGAGGAGCTGTACCTTGCTTCTACGCATGCTAAGTAAAGCAAAACGGATCAGTTTCACGGATCCGTTTTTTCACAGATCTGTACAGATCCGTCTCCATAGACATCCATGTTATTATAATCAGAGAGCTACGGATCCGTGCCTGTCCGTTTGTGTCTACTTTTTCAAGGTAGCCCAAAATCAGAGCAGTCTCCGATTCTGGGTACATGAAAAAAACAGACAAAAACGGATCAGTTATAAATCTGACACATAGATGGCTATATAGGACCAACCGTGCCCATAGTATAACATGGGGAGCCAAAAGTGGTCTGTGGCTATTCATTTTAAAACAGATAGACACGGATCAGAAATTTAGCATTGTGAAAGCACTCCAAGATGTTTTTGATTGAAAAGGCATTTGAATTCAGTAAATGTGGCCTCTTAAGGTGCCGTCACACGCATCAATTTGTTGTTAGTGATCTCAGTCAAGCGAGATCGCTAACAACATCGTTTACATCGCTGGTGAGCTGTCACACAGACAGACTCACCAGCGATGTTGACCAGCGAGATCGCTGGTAACCATGGTACACATCGGGTTACTAGGCACCGCGCGGCGCTTAGTAACCTGTTGTTTACTATGGATACGAGCTCCCAGCATAGGCTGTGAGGCGCTGGGAGCTCGTTCATCGTTGGTCTCCCGATGTCACACGCTGCGGTGCTGCGTGTCCAGCGGGCGTCCAACGATAGATTTGAGGTCCTGTCCTCAAATCAAACGATCAACGATCAGCCGACTGATCATTGATCGTTAGTAGTGTCACACGCAACAATGTTGTTTCGACATCGTTCAAGCGTCACTAAACATGTGACTTTTGAACGATATCGGCAACGATATCGTTACGTGTGACGGTACCTTTAGACTCGAAACACACAGTGTGAGATGCACACGAGCTACTCGTATGAGTCTTGCATGGCTCACCTGGGACAGTCGCAGAAGGGAGCACGTCAGCTCTATGTGTTTCTATGCAGCTGAACCACTCACGTCCAGAGAGCCTGCAGATGTCCAGGGTGAGTAATGCAAGACTCATGTGAGTATCTCACATGCCTCTCGGTCTGTTTCCAGCCTTATTGCTGCAAAATAAACAAAAGACCATTGGAACTGGAACATAGTGTATAACTATGGTAAATAGCAGTCATTATCCCATGAACCGCTACAACTCCTTCGGTCAACTGATCAGTGCTGGTGTCAATATTAATGGCCTATTATAAGGATAGGATATCAATATTAAATCAACAAATGAATCAATTAAAAACAGATGTTAGACTGGTCTCCCTGAGATAAGTGATTATTTTGTGTTGTTGGTCTACTAGGCATTGCTCCCACCTAGCCAGAATCCTACTCCACCCTGATGAGGGGCAACACCGCGAAACAGCTGTGTGGATTGATACCTGGCCTTGGTATTCCCTTGTCATATTTTTAAGCTTGTAAAGAGCTGGATATTGACTCAAAGGGCCACTTAATATGGTGGTTATGGTGGTCTCCTCAAAGAGCCACCCCATGGCTAGGTCCTTCACTGGAGGGATATCTGGCTAGTCCTGTGTTGAGACTCCTAAACGAGGCTCCACAGACTTTATTCGCATATTTGTAATTCCCAGGGTGCAATGCACCTAGGAATTCACGGTGTTGAGCGCTTTAGCCGGCTGCCCGCAGTGTTTCCTTGGACTGGTCTCCCTGAAGGCCCCGTTACACCTTTCAACATCGTTTTCGACATCTTTCAAAACCTGTCAACTACAACTTAAGCAACCTGTGGCATCGTTCGGTGTGAAACCGCAATAGCGATCTCACAGCCAATCCAGCCTATTCGCTGCATTGGTCCCAGCTAGTAACATGCATGTCAGAAGCACGTTACAGATGCACAGTGCTCCTTGAGATGTTTAAAAAAAAATTTTGTATCCAAATCTGGCTTTACACTTTGCTACAGTAGTATCTCGAACCTGCCTGGTGTGTTCCTTGGTCTTCATGATGCTCTCTGCACTTGAAACAGAACCCTGAGACTAAAGGGCCCGTTACACACAACGATACCATGAATGATATTGTTGCAACATCACTGGTTTGGTGACACTGTAGCGATGTCAAAACGACATTGTTGTGTGTGACACGTATCAACGATAAATTGTTGATCGTAGATTTATGGTCCTGTTCATAAATCTATCGTTGGTCTCCCGCTGGGCGCCCAACATCGCCGCGTCCGACAGCGGGAGACAACGATGGACAAGCTCCCAGCGCTGCACAGCAAGCACTGGGAGCTGGTAACCATGGTGAACAGCGGATATCTAGGCAGCGCTTAGTTACCCAATGTATACCCTGGTTACCAGCCTTCTCCGCTTACAGGCTGGTATCCAAGGTACCAAGCGGGTAACTAGGGACAGCGCTGTCCCTAATTACCCACTGTGTACTTTGGATACCAGCCTGTAAGCAGAGAAGGCTGGTAACCAGGGTATACACGGGTAACTAAGCGCTGCGCGCTGCCTAGATACCCATTGTTTACCATGGTTGCCAGCCTGCTCCCGCTGGTCCACTGGTCGCTGGTGAGTCTGCCTGTGTGACAGCTCACCAGCGATCAGTTCACGATGTGGCAGTGATCCACATCGTTGGTCGGATCGCTGCCACATTGCAGAGTGTAACCCGGCCTTACCACAGAACAGGTGCATTTATACAGAGACTTGATTACACACAGGTGGATTCTATTTACATTACCAGTCATTTAAGACAACATTGGATCATTCAGAGATCCTCACTGAACTTCTGGAGTGAGTTTGCTGCACTGAAAGTAAAGGGGCCGAATAATATTGCACGCCCCACTTTTCAGTGTTTTTATTTGTTAAAAAAGTTTAAAATATGCAATAAATTTCGTTCCACTTTATGATTGTGTCCCACTTGTTGATTCTTCACAAAAAAATTTGAACTTATATCTTTAATGTTTGAAGCCTGAAATGTGGCAAAAGGTTGAAAAGTTCAAGGGGGCCAAATACTTTCACAAGGATCTGTAGATGGTATTAAAAACTAAATCTGCTGATGGTTTGTCAATAGAGGCAGTATACAGAGGAGGGGGCATAGGGCTGATAATTGAGGAGCCTCAACCTTAGGTCCCCTTCACGCCACAATTTTTTGGGATCCGTGGCTACCCGTTGCAAAACGGATAGCCACGGATCCGATTTGGCCCCCCATGTATCCCTATGGGCACGGATGGGCATGGATTGGTGCTTAATAGCCATCCGTATCTGCAGGAATCAGATAGTGTTCGCTGTTTTCATGTCCCCAAAATCGGAGACTGCTCCGATTTTGGGCACAGCGGACAGAATTGGACAGCATTGAATCAGACGCTGTCCGATTCACATGCCATGGGGGTCTATTGAGCTCGGATCTAGGAAAAAAAAGGATAATTTCCCAGATCCGACTTTAGTGTACTGAGCATGCTCAGTACACTAAAACTGCGCTGCTCAGTGCATTTCACTTTAGCAGTGTATCTACATACACTGCTAAAGTGAAATTTAATAAAGCAATGTATTAAAAATGAAAAAAATAAATACCTCTCTGCTGGCTGTCCGGGACCCGAGAAGACGTCCGGATGCTGCCAGGACCTTGACCTAAAATGTGATTAGCTGGTTGCGATCAGGTGGTATGCACGTCACATATCACATGATCGCTACCGGCCATACACAGATCTTTAAGGTCCTGGCAGCATTTGGATGTCTTCTCAGGTCCCGGACAGCTGGCAGAGAGGTAAGTATTTATTTTTTCATTTTTAACACGTTATCTCTTTTAGGCCGCGTTCACACATTGCGTATTTTGCCGTGCTTTTTTACGCACGCTTTTCAAAATATACAATGTGTTTTGTGTCTGCCAGGAAAGTGAATGGGAAATTCACTTTACTGTGCAGACAGTGCGTAACACTACGCAGTGCTTTTTCAGGGAGAAAATGCATTTGCGTAAAGAATTGAGATGTCAATTATCTTGGGTAAGGGAGCATCCTCACGATCAGGATACGCAGCGTTTTGGACGCAGCGTCATGCCGCTGCGTCCAAAACACTAGTAGTACAGTACAAGCATAGTGGATGGGATTTCAATAAATCCCATCTCACTATGCGTAACCCGCCCACAGCGTCTTTGGAGCTGCGGTGTGGGTTACCGCCATTCCGTTCTCTGCAGCATGTTCATTTCATGCTGCGGAGTCGGAAGCAGCTGTCAGGGAGAAGCCGCCCTGCACCCGCCGCACACAGTGAGTACAGGGCGGCTGCGGTCTCCCTGCGGCCACCCACGACTTCACTCAGGTCCAGAGGAGCTGGGAGAGGGCCGGAAGATGCACTGTAAGGCTAGGGCCACATTAGCGTTGGGTTTTTGCAGGACATATCTGCCATAGATTAGTTTCACCGCAGCCTTAGCGATGATGTCATCGTGCTGCGCAGGTCACATGATTCCGGCAAAAGCAGGAAGACCGGAGGACACAGTGGTGACATAGCGATGGAGGGTAATAATGAATGATTTATTATTTTATGGTGTGCGGCAGCATGGGGGCATATACTGATCATAGGGGGGGCGAGTATACATAGTGCAATGGAATATGCATGGCTCCCCCCGCTGCTAATGGACAGGAGGATGCAATGAATATTGCATTGCATAATGAGCGGGCCCACGTGACCGTCCGCTCCTTCTGCAGCCTCCTCCAGCGCCCGATCACCGCTTCCCCACTGAGCCTGTACTATATGACTCAAGTATAAGCCAAAGGGGGCACTTTTCAGCACAAAAATTGTCCTGAAAAAACTTGGCTTATACTCGAGTATATGCGGTATGTGTTTATCGGGCGTCCATGACAGCACCCTAAACAAGAAAATTACAGAGAAACATAGAAATAGGGAGAAACCTAAAGTGTGCACTAAGGTGTTGGCAATAACTAAATCACACTTGCAGCCAGTTGACATGGATTAAAGTTGGCTCAACCTCTGTCCTGTGTCCTTTGTGAGACAGTGAGGGGGATCATATGCGAGGGGTGGTATGTGTCCCCCAGAATGTGCACTGTCACGTATTGAACCCGGTATGGAATATAGGATAGAAGAACGCTCCACTCCAGTCCGGGTCTTGTAGGTTTTCCCCGGAGGTAGACACGGGGTTAAAAGCTAGGTTAGGAGACGGGGCAGGGTCCCCTGTGGAGAGCTTCGGCCTGAGTTGAGGCAGAAGGGACTGCTGAGTGGTCAGGTCCAGGGCGTGAGAGGCTGTGTGCTGTTACAACACGGCCTAAACCGGGAGCCCAGGGCGACCTAGACCGGAGAGAACTCCTAACCTGAAGGGACCGCGGTACTGTCCGTGGGATGTATGCATTGTACCCGGCTGCGTCCCGGAACCCGGCAACTTGTGCCACTGCTGTGCCTCATGAATAAATCCGGGTACTGTATAAACGGATATCGGGCTCACGGCCGTTTGTCTTGCAATCCCGGCGCTACCTCACACCTTGTGTGTACCACATTGAGCGTGGAGAAAAGAAAGAAGACCAAAGAACTGTCTGAGGACTTGAGAAACCAAATTGTGAGGAAGCCTGAGCAATCTCAAGGCTACAAGTCCATCTCCAAAGACCTGAATGTTCCTGTGTCTACTGTGCGGCAGTGTCATCAAAAGTTTAAAGCCCATGACACTGTGGCTAACCTCCCTTGATGTGGACGGAAAAGAAAAATTGACGAGAGATTTCAACGCAAGATTGTGCGGATGGTGGATAAAGAACCTCAACTAGCATCCAAACAAGTTCAAGCTGCCCTGAAGTCCGAGGGTACAATAGTGTCAACCCGTACTATCTGTCGGCGTCTGAATGAAAAGGGACTGTATAGTAGGATACCCAGGGAAACCCCACTTCTTACCCCGAGACATAAAAAAGCCAAGCTGGAGTTTGCCAAAACTTACCTGAGAAAGCCTAAAACGTTTTGGAAGAATGTTCTTTGGTCAGATGAGACAAAAGTAGAACTTTTTGGGCAAAGGCACCAACATAGAGTTTACAGGAGAAAAAAAAGAGGATTCAAAGAAAAGAACACGGTCCCTACAGTCAAACATGGCGGAGGTTCCTTGATGTTTTGGGGTTGCTTTACTGCCTCTGGCACTGGACTGCTTGACCGTGTGCAAGACTACCAACAAATTTTGCAGCATATTGTAGGGCCCAGTGTGAGAAAGCTGGATCTCCCTCAGAGGTCATGGGACTTCCAGAAGGACAATGACCCAAAACACACTTCTAAAAAGCACTGGAAAATGGTTTGAGAGAAAGCACTGGAGACCTCTAAGGTGGCCGGCAATGAGTCCAGACCTGAATCCCATAGAACAGCTGTGGAGAGATCTAAAAATGGCAGTTTGGAGAAGGCACCCTTCAAATATCAGGGACCTGGAGCAGTTTGCCAAAGAAGAATGGTCTAAAATTCCAGCAGAGCATTGTAAGAAACTCATTGATGGTTACTGGAAGCGGTTGATCGCAGTTATTTTGGCTAAAGGTTGTGCAACCAAGTATTAGGCTGAGGGTGCCAATACTTTTGTGTGGCCCATTTTTGGAGTTTTGTGTGAAATGATCAATATTTTGCTTTTTGCTTCATTCTCTTTTGTGTTTTTTCATTGAAGACAAATTAAAAGAAGAAATAATACCAAAGAATTTGTGATTGCAATCATTTTTAGGAAGAAACTGAGTATTATCTGACAGAATTGCAGGGGTGTCAATACTTTTGGCCACAACTATATGCTACCGACACCTGATTGTCGGACAGGATTTTGACGTGATGGCCCCTTAATGCTGGCAGAAAACCTGCTAAGGCTCGTTCCACAGCTACCAACTCTCATTTTGGAGGAACTGTCCTTCAGAAAATCTGACCAATCCCCCTGAGGTATATCTTGGTGTAAATGGGCTCACCACCTTGAAGGACTGGCATCGGTTGTGACCACCTTTGTAGCAGAGCACCACCAGGGAACTCCTGTGGACAGTATTGAATCGTCCAACGACCAGCGGAGAAACTGCAGAGTAGCTGCTTACAGAGTCAGTTTACCCTGCAGATTCTGACCTAGGGCTTCCCGATTTTCTAGTATGTGCCACAGCAGAGTCCTGGTATGTGCCTGGGCCCAACATACTCCTGGTATGCAAGTTGTGAGAGAGCTTAATAGTGACATGGCCCATCTCAGAGTTATAATTCATGAATCTATGGCTTTTAATACAAGAGTCTGAATTTACTTCACCTTGTCTGGTGGTAGACAACACTCCTGTATGTTTGAGTCCAATAGGAGACCTAGAAAAATCTGAGACGTTGATGGAGTCAGTTTGGATTTGTCTAGGTTAATAAACCAACCCAGATTTTTAACATTTTGAGGACCTGTTGGACCTGGTCTGAACAATTCTGAGCCGAATTCCCAATTATCAGGAAATCGTCCAGGTATGGTACAATGAGGATTCTCTGCTCCCTGAGGTGAGCCGATACTTCTGATATCACCTTGGTGAAAACATGAGGAGCGATCGCTATGCCGAACGGAAGGGCTTGATACTGGAAATGTCCGACCTGTGAGTTCACCTGAACTGCCACCCGAAGGAACATGATAGTATGCGTCTTTTAAATCCAGGACTGCCATGTGGCAACCTGGAAAGAGCATTTTGACTGCAGACCCAGTTGAATCCATCTTGAAACTTGGAACGTCCAAATAATTGTTCAGACTTTTCAAGTTCAAGACAGTCCTGAAAGAGCCGTCTGTTTTTTTTACCAGGAAGAGGTGAGAGAAATACGCTTTCCCCACTTCTTGGGTCGGAAACTGAACTGTTTTGTCCAGGAGACTGTCTCGCTTCCCAGTGCCCGACATTCGTCCTGAGATGCTGTGGGAGGAATAATGAGAAATCTGGATGGAGGAAGATGTGGAAACCAAAGTTTCACACCAGTTTTTATGAGGTCCAAAATCCAATGCTTGAAGAAATTTTAACCCAAGCTGGGAAGAAGTGAGAGTCGACCTCCCACCTGGGGAAAGGTGTCACTTGGAGGACTTCTTGGAGTCACGGGAGGACCCCTTGATCATGAAACCTTTTCCACCCTTCCTCCGGTCAGACCAACTAGACTGGTCTTTTTTAGGGGAATACTTCCTTGAGTATAGTCTACTCTGAAAGGGCCTACTAAAGGAAGAAAAGGACAGATCTGGGAACATTTTCTTCTTATCCCCGCCTTCTCCACGATGTTGTCGAGGGCTGTTCCAAATAAATATTTTCCCTCGTAAGGAAGGAGGCTCAATTAATTCTTTGTTTGTAAATCACCTGGCCAGTTCCTCTACCACAACACCCTCCTAGCTGCATTGGAGGAGGCTGCGGGAATCTTGCCTACAAGGTCCAATCTAGCCTACCCAGTGCTCGCACCCACATCGACCTCCCTCCTGGCGATCAACTCATCTGCTGCCTTGGCTCAGGCAAGACCCCGCAGGGCCAAATCTTCTGGAACTGCCATTCCTGACACTCCCCGTTCAAGAACAGGAAACCAACTGACATGGGGAGAGGAACCATCTCTTTTAAAGCCTGATGGTTCTCTGTCCTTGGAGGGCGGATTCCACTCTCGTTTAGGGTTCTGTCATGGACGACTGATAAATTGATACATTTGGTGAAGTTATGCCATTCTGTAATAAATGTGGGTCATTATATGCTACTAGATGGATGCCTGATGCTATAGGAGGTTGGAGACGTCAAGATGGGGACGGGCTCTGTGGCGCTGTGCTTTCTCCTTTGACCTGTTCCCATCTATGCGCTGTCTCTCTCCTCTGTGCACTCTTCCTCCTGTGTCTTGTCGTCTCCCCCGTGCTGACTTTTCCTCCTCATGTGCTCTCTCCTTTGAGTTGTCTTCCCCCTGTGCAGTCTCTCCCCCCTGTGCTATATCCTTTGAGCTTTCTCTCTTCTCTTTGCTCTCTTCTAACGTCGTGTGCTCTCTCTTTGAGCTGTCTCCCCACTGTGTGCTCGCCCCTCCCCGTGTGCACTCTGTACCCCTTGTGCTGTCTCTCCCCCATGCACTTTCTGCCCCACCTGTGCGCTCTCTTCCCCTTGTGCTGTGTCTGCTCCCATGTGCTGTTTTAGCCCCCCTGTACACTGTTCTGCCTTATGTGCACTCTCATCCCCTTGTGCTGTCTGTCCCCCCTAAGCACTCTTTCTTCCCTCTGTGCTTTGTCTCTCCCCACCCACCGCAGTGTCCAAAGATGGTGGCCGCCTCAGTAAGTGTGCATGCGCCCGCCGGGTAAACCCATGCACATTTACTGATGTGCGTGATAGAACAACCGGACATAAGGCAATTATGTATGTAAATGGGGCAATTTGAATGTCATTATTTTTTGTTGACCTACTGACCAAAATAAAACAATTGAGGCATGATTTACTGGATCCAACTTGTGGGCAAATATGCTCATTTAAAGGGGAACTCCAGTGAGAGAACACGTTTTAGTACAGTTCCTGCCGTGCTACATGATGAAGCAAAGCTGTATACTGCAGTTCTAGGATCTACAGATCTCTTATAAATGGATAAAATAAACTGCTCCTCTGTCCTGTCCCCCAACTCAGAGAACCTAAATCTCTGCACGCCCCCTCTCTAACAGAATTGTGAGGGGTGTGAATGTAGGCTGATCCTGCAGATCTCAGCATCCACGCCCCTAGCACACCTCCTGCTTTTTGCTTTTACATGAAGCTGCCAGGCTGTAGATTCTGAGTTCCCTGGGGTGGGGGTCAGAACAGAGAAGCAAGTATGATTTTATCAATTTATAAGAGATCTATAGATCCAAGAACTGTAGTGCACAGCCAGGGCCGTATTTGCCCTCAGGCACTTGAGGGCACGTGCCTAGGGTATTGGGATACAGGGGAAGGGTGGCGCCTGAGCAAGTTTTTTTTTATATACTTTAAACTCCAGGGTCGGGTCTGCCCACCCGCCCACCTCAGCCTGCTGCGGGGGTCTTGGATCCAGCGCTTCACTCCACTGCTGAAGGGAAAAGGAGTGTGGAGGACTTCAAGTTCTTGCGCCGCGGAGGCCCGGGCAGCTACAGCTCCGGCGGCTCAGCAGCTCGTGTGTGAAATGATGATGAGCTGCATGCTGGCGGGCCAGGGATATCTCTGTACTGTCTGATCACAGCACAGGCAGTGCCAGTGAGTGAGGCAGCCTGAGGACATGGTGGACAGTGCAGGATGCGATCCCTTGCAGGCTGCAGTCACAGTGCACTGTTTGTGATGGTGGAGCCTGGAGGCAAGCCCAGGAGCTGCCACAGCCCCCAGATTAGAGCTGAGGATGGAGGACATGGCATTATGGCAGCAAAGGGAGGGACACACTGGGGTCTGCAACCCAGACCTGAGCTGCAGCAGGCAGGCAGCATTGCATATGGGGGTGGAGATGGGAGCGACCCACACAGACCTGAGCTGCAGACTGCAGCAGGTAGCATTGCATATGGGGGTAGGGATGGGTGCGGCCCACACAGACCTGAGCTGCAAGCTGCAGCAGGTAGCATTGCATAGGGCTGGCGGTTGGGGATAGAAGCGGCCCACACAGACCTGGGTTGCAGGAGGTAGCATTGCATATGGGGTAGGGATGGGAGCAGCCCACACAGACCTAGGCTGCAGCAGGTAGCATTGCATATGGGGGCGGGAGCGGCCCACACAGACCTGTGCTGCAGGCTGGAGCAGGTAGCATTGCATATGGGACATGGGGGTGGGATGGAGCGGCCCACACAGACATGCTGTAGCATGCTATATGGGGGGGGGGCGGCCCACAGACCTGCTGTAGCATGCTATATGAGGGAGGGCGGCCCACAGACCTGCAGCATGTGCAATGGAGTCAGAGCCCATTTTGGTGGAGTTGAAAGGGATCCTGTCACCCCCAAATCACCTCCTAAGTTATTAAAAGATGTCCCTACAGCATATTAACACTTATCCTACACTCCTTTTAGCTCCTAAATGCATCTATTGAAAATGTAGATAAACGTTATTAAACTCACTCATTAGCGATGTTAATTAGTGACTACTGTATTCATAGTCACCCAGGCAGGCTCTCCTTCTTCCTAATATCACGCCTCAATAGGCGTGATCTTCAACTCTGATTGAAATGCGTGCCTCCCCGCTCTCCTGTGTGTCTGCCGGGCTGCAGTGCGGCTGTATGACGCGAATCGCGTCATTTCCGGCTTCGGGTGACGTATGTAACACCCGCGCCGCTCTTTTAGCTTCAAGCCCCGCACTGCGCATGCGTGCTGGAGGCATAACAGAGCGGCGCGGGTGTACATACGTCACCCGAAGCCGGAAATGACGCGATTCGCGTCATACAGCCGCACTGCAGCCCGGCAGACACACAGGAGAGCGGGGAGGCGCGCATTTCAATCAGAGTTGAAGATCACGCCTATTGAGGCGTGATATTAGGAAGAGGGAGAGCCTGCCTGGGTGACTATGAATACAGTAGTCACTAATTAACATCGCTAATGAGTGAGTTTAATAACGTTTATCTACATTTTCAATAGATGCATTTAGGAGCTAAAAGGAGTGTAGGATAAGTGTTAATATGCTCTAGGGACATCTTTTAATAGCTTAGGAGGTGATTTGGGGGTGACAGGATCCCTTGAAGTCAGAGTTGGTAGAAAATGGACCAGCTGTGACTCCTGAAATATATTACAAATTGGGTACAGTTGTTCAATGTAAAATGTGCTGAATATCATTATTATGAATTATTTTTATGCTCTTTCTAAAGATCTTGAATCTTGTATCATAATAATGATTAAAAGCTAATGTTACCATTTTTCTACTATAAATATATCACTTAAACAAGAGCCATGTTTGGAGGAGTCGGCATCAAAGTTGAAGGAGTTGTAGTTGGAGTCTGTGAATTCAGGAGTCGGAGAGTCAATGGTTTGAGTTAGGCTAGGGTCACACTAGAGTCAGCCTTTTGGCTGTCGGATCCGTGTAAAACTTAGAATTCTGCAGCCTGAGCGCAAGCGTTAACGTGCTGTAACGCTGTGTTCAGGCTGCCTATGAACATGTATGAAACATGTCAAGGAGCACTCTGAAACGTCAGAGCATTCCGTAGATAAACTTACCTGTCTGCAGTCTGACTGATGCTGCCCATGGTTTTGGACAGGTTCCTTTTTAAAATCTGTCAGCCAAACCTTGCAACCATGGCAGAATCAACTGACCATGTACTTATGTATGAGATTCACCAGATTCTCACACGACAACTAATGGAAAGGTTTGCTAATGCTACTTTCACACCAGCGATTTTTGTCATTTGCGGCAGATCCGGTAGTTTTTCTGCATCTGCAGCTTAACAGACCACTTGCGGCAACACTGCGGTCAGCCTCAGGCTGGCTTCACATTGCGGCGGCGTCCGGTCCGGGGCTGTCAGGAGTGACAGCCTGGACCGGAGTTTTACTGCATAGAATACTATCGGGCTGCACGGAGCTGGATCGCGCCGGGTGGCAATTATCTGCCATCCGGCTGCTAGCTCGCCGGATGAATCCTGCAGAAGTCGGGATTTGTCTGCCGACTCCAAAAACGGTGCATGCAACGTTTTTGGAGTCGGCAGACAAATCCCCACTTCTGCAGGATTCATCCGGCGAGCTAGCAGCCGGATGGCAGATAATTGCCACCCGGCGCGATCCAGCTCCGTGCAGCCCGATACTATCCTATGCAGCAAAACTCCGGTCCAGGCTGTCACTCCTGACAGCCCCGGACCGGACGCTGCCGCAGTGTGAAGGCACCCTCAGTCAATCCTTATGGGACTTGCAGAAATGTGTGGCTCTTGCAGTTTTACAATTGGGGCAAGTCAAAAAAACAATGCTAGCAAAATTTTTTTTTCATTGCTGCAGGTACCGCATTTTCCGGATCGTGGCAAAACCGCAAGTGCTGCACATGTCCGCAAGTCCCATAGGCAATGAATGAGGCTGAATGTAGTGTTGCTGCAAGTGGTCCGTTACGCAGCAGATGCAGAAAAATTGTCGAATCTGCCGCGAATGACAAAAATCGTTGATTGAAAGTAGCCCAAGTCATTGCTGACAGTGTCTGCATTAAGGCCCCTTTACACGGCACGACATCACTAACAACATCGCTGATACGTCACAGGTTTGGTTGCGTTCCAGCAACATCGTCACGACCTCGTTGCGTGTGACTCTGGCAAGTTGTAACGATAAATCGTTGGATCGCTGATCACAGGTTTGAGAACATGTTCTCAAACCACACGATCAACGATCAGCCAACCTGGTTTATCGTTGTGTTTGACACCGTGATAACGATGTTGTTTACGACTTCGCCCATTTACAGCAATGAGCAGGTATGGTTCGCTGGGTTGTGCGAACAATACCTGCTCACAACATTGTTGGTGCGTTGTCCACGATATCTACACGTGTGACATCTTACCAATGATGTCAAAACAATGTCTGAAATGACCGCACGCCCACGAGATCATTGCCATCTAACAGGGCCCTTAGTCATACTCACCAATTGGGAAGCAGCACTAAAGGCCGGGTCACACACTGCGATGTTCCAGTGATTCGACCAACGATCGGGATTGCTGGGACATCACTATATAATCGCTGGTGAGCTGTCACACAGGCAGACTCACCAGCGACAACGCTGGTAACCAGGGTACACATCAGGTAACTAAGCCTAGTGCTGCACTTAGTTACCCGATGTTTACCCTGATTACCATGTCTCAGCAGGTACCATGCGACACTGGGCATTGGCCGGGAGGCCGTTGATTGTTGGTCTCCCGCTGTCACACACCCCGATGCTGGCTGCCCAGTGAGAGACCAATGATCGAAAAATTGTCCTGGCCATTTACCAACGATCAGCAAACTGATCACTGGTTGTTGGTATATGTCACATGCAGCGGCATCACTACGAGGTTGCTGCAACGTCACAAAACCAGTGACGTTGCTATATCGTTAGCGAAATTGTTGTGTGTAACGGGCCCTTAAAAGTGCCTAGGGCAGCATAAACTCTAAATAAGGCCCTGTGCATAGCTCGGCTTCATCATGTAGCAGGGCAGGAACTGTACTAAAAATCTTTCTCTCCCTGGAGTTCCCTTTAAGTGAATGGCTTATTAATACAAAGGGATGACACACTGACACAGTCTGCCCGATTTCACAGACCTGGTTGCAGGACGCTGGAGAAAACTCCATTAGTCTGGGTTTACATTTGCTTTGTGAACGCAGTGTAACCTAACAAAGCCAAACAGATGCGCAGTGCGTTCCTATGTTTAACATGGGAACGCATAGTCCCTGCGTTTGGCTGCCCATAATTTGTGCGCCCTCCGAACGCAACATGATGCATTTTTTGTGCGTTCACAGGCGCTTGTTTTATCAGCAAGCGTCCGCAAGCACACAAAAAATGAATGGAAGTCAATGGATCCGCAGTGTCCTCCGCATGACATCGCGAGAAACGCTGCGGATCACATTGAAATCTCTCCCGCCGGCGGCCGCTGATTGGGTGGCCGGGCATCATACTATGTGAATGCATGCGGAGAATCTCAGCTGCGTTCACAACAGTATGGCAGCATTTGGCACTGAGTTTGCGTCTGCATGCCACAAGCATGCAGACACAAACGCTAGTGTGAACTTAGCCTTACTTCTTTATGTTTGGAGCTGAGAAAACAGATAACATGCAGACAGGAAAAATTATGATATGGACCAAACATTCATGAAAACTATACGGGTTTTTGTGCGAGAAAAACTACTGGAGCACGAAGATGGCCCAAGTATAGTGAAGTTTTCTAGATTTCAACAGTCTTACCTTGTTTACATTGCAATGGGCACATGGTGAACTTTGAGGTGAGAGGAGGCAAACCTTTATCATACATTTCACCTGTTGTCGTCCAGTATTTTCCCTATTGTTACTACTAATAGACATGGGGCGTGCTGGTTATGACTAAATATTGATAGGACTGACGACCTCCTTCTGACACCCTCCCTCACATCACTATACCGAGCTCGTATCTGCGTCACACATCCTGCACACACCTCAGTCTGCTCCGCTGAGGGGAATTTCCCGCCCGCTTCAGACCACGTGATCACCCCTTCAGGCAGCAGTAACGGTCCGAGGTACCGCTGCACAGCGGGACATAATGACGCAGAGCTCGGACCTTCCGCGGGATGTCGTAATGCTTCTCAGAGGTGACTGACCAGGAGGGAGCGGGCTGTCCTGTCATAACTAGTGTCCTCCGGCCATACTATAGGGATGCGGTGTCAGGTGTGATGTGGTGGGGTAGGGCTGGCTGAGATAGCACGTAACTATCCCCATATTGATGTATTCCTTGTGTATCTAATAATTGTGTCATGAAGACCCTTTACAAAGTTATTAGGCTGAGTGCCCACCATCAGTGTTTGCAACATTAGGGTGCATGCACACGGATCTAGGCTGGCAGCGTTTTGGGCACAGAATATTAGACTGCAAACACGATCAGTCAACGCAGCGTTTTGGACGCAGTGCATTACCACTGCGTCCAAAACGCTATGTAAGGGTGCTTTCACATCAGCGTTTTTCGTAATTCGCGGCAGATGCGGTTAAAAAACCGCATCTGCCGCGTTTGCCGCATAACAGTTCCACTTGCGGCACGGTTGCGGTTTTTCCCATAGGAAGTATAGGGGGACTTGCGGCAGATGCGGCAAGTGCGGTTTTGCACTTGCGGCAGGTGCAGCAGCAAAAAAAACCGCGGTCAGCCGCGGTTTTTTTCGCTGCCGCACCTGCCGCAAGTGCAAAACCGCACTTGCCGCATCTGCCGCAAGTCCCCCTATACTTCCTATGGGAAAAACCGCAACCGTGCCGCAAGTGGAACTGTTATGCGGCAGATGCGGTTTTTTCACCGCATCTGCCGCGAATTACGAAAAACGCTGATGTGAAAGGGCCCTAAGGCTGGCTTCACATTAGCGTTTGCAAGCACAGCGTACTGAACGCAGCCAAACGCTTGCGCACTGCGTTCCTATGTTTAACATGGGAACGCATGTGCCTGCGTTTGGCTGCATTCGGTTGCGTTTGCTTTTGGATGCGCACAATTTGTGCGCACTCAGCATGTTGCATTTTTTGTGCGGGTGCTTGTTTTGCCCGCAAGCGCACAAACCAGACATTGAAGAGTCAATGGATCCAGTGTCCTCCGCATGACAGCGCAGAAGAACGCTGCGGATCTCATTGAAATCTCTCCCGGTGGCCACCAGTGATCCGCGGCGGCCACCGGGAGATCAGCTGGAGCCTCCACTGATCTCCCGCCGGTGTCAGCGCGGGAGATTTGAAGTAACAGCTGATCTGAGAGCTGTTCAAATCTCCCGCGCCGACACCAAATAGGTGAGGATTTGAAATTCTGATCAGCTGTTTCTTATCTCTTGCACCAATATCACCTATTCGGTGTCGGCGCGGGAGATTTAAACAGCTGTTGCTTCAAATCTTCCTTGCTGACAACAGCAGGAGATCTCCACCGTTGATCTCCTCCTCCCGGCCGCCCCCGAGACAGCTGATTGGCTGGCCGGGCTGCATACTAATGTGAACGCATGCGGAGATTCTCCGCTGCGTTCACATTAGTATGGCTGCGTTTGCGTCTGCATGCCATACACATGCAGACACAAACACAAATGTGAACCCAGCCTAACAGTACAAACACAATGGATGGGAATTGTAGAAATCCCATGCCCACTATGCTTCTTCCGACCCAGCATTATTTTAACTGGGGTGCAGGTTTTGGGACTCCCTCAGCTTCACAGCATGTGCATTTCATACTGCAAAGTTGGAAGCGGTCTCCATCAGATGCACACAGGGAGAACCCGTCCTGCACCCACCACAGATCGTGGGCACAGGGCGGCTGCAGTCTCCCTGCTGGCACCTGCGAGTTCCCTCAGGTTCGAGGCGCTGCGTCCAAGACACATTCCGGATCATGACCACATACCCTTTACTGTTGCGTCCAAAACGCTGTGTTGTACAGAAGCATAGTGGATGTAGAAATCCCATGCCCACTATGCTTCACCTAACCGTGTTTTCAGCTGTGGTGCGGGTTGCCGCACTTATGCATTTCTGCAGCATGTTAATTTAATGCTGCAGAGTCAGAAGAGATCTCTAGCGGGTGAATGCAGGTAAAAGCCACCCTGCACTGAATGCAGGTTATTATATATTTATATATTATTATAGCACCATTAATTCCATGGTGCTGTACATGAGAAGGGGTTAGGCTGCCTTCACACTGCGGTCAGGTCCGATCCTGGGCTGTCAGGGGTGACAGCCCTGGACCAGATTTTGGCCCCATAGTATCCTATGGAGCCGGATGGCAGCTATCTGCCATTCGCCTTCCATCTCTCCAGAAGAGTCTGGGAGAAGTCGGATTTTTCTACCAGACACAAAAACGTTGCTTGCAACGTTTTTGTGTCCGGGGAGAACAATATCCCCAAAATTGGCGTCTCCCGGACTCCCCCGGATCCTCCTGGGGCAATCCGGCGCTCCCTTAAAATGGGATTCTATGGGGCCGAATTGCCCCGATCCGGGAACTGGACACCTGCGGCTGCACGCCGCTGTTATTTCAGGACCGCAGGGAGCGAGCTGCGGTCCTGAATCATCAGCAGCGGCAGGTGAATCAGGCTGCACACCGGATCGGAGGGCATATTAGCCCTCCGGTTCTGTGTGTTGATCCGGCCCGGGCTGTCAGGTTCACCCCTGACAGCTCCATATCGGACCTGACCGCAGTGTGAAGGCACCCATACATACAAAATTATAGATATAGTTTACAGAAAACAAATTAACAACAATAGACTGGTACAGAGGGGAGAGGACCCTGTACTTGCGGACTTAAATTCTACAGGATGTTAGGGAGGAGATAGAAGGTCAGGATGCGGCAGCTCTAGTGGTAAGGTGGCAGAATGGTCAATGCAGGCTGTAAGCTTTCCTGAAGAGATGAGTTTTCAGGTTCCGCCTGAAGGATCCGAGTGTGGTGAATAATCGGACGTGTTGGGCGCAGAATTCCAGAAGATGGGAGATATTCGGGAGAAATCTTGGGGTGGTTCTGTGAGGAACGAATAAGTGAGAAGAGAAGGATGTCTTGGGAGGATTGAAGATTCCGTGAAGGAGGATATTGGAAGATTAGTTCAAAGATCCAGGTTGTGGATGGCTTTCTAGGTCATTGTTAGTAGCTTGACCTGGATTTGTTGTGGAGCCAGTGAAGAGATTTGCAGAGGGGAGAAGCGAGGTGAGAGGTGGTTAGTCAGGCAGCAGAGTTGAGGACAGATTGGAGAGGTGTAATAGTGTTAGCAGGGAGGCCACAGAGGAAGAGATTGCAGTAGTCGAGAAGCAAGATGATGAGGGCATGCACTAGTAGTTTAGTAGATTGAGGGTTGAGGAAGGGACAGATTCTGGAAATACTTTTGAGTTGGAGGTGGCAAGGGCTTGGATGTGCGGCTGAAGGACAAGGCAGAGTCAAGGGTTACTCCGAGGCAGCGGACGTCAGGTACAGGGCAAAAAGTGATGTCATTTATTGTGATAGATAGGTCCGGTAAGGAAGGTGTGTGAGATGGAGGAAAGATGATGAGTTCAGTTTTGTCTACATTGAATTTTAGGAAGCGAGAGGAGAACATGGAGAATATGGCTGACAGACACTCTGGGATTCTGGACAGGAGAGAGGTGACATCTGGGCCAGAGAGGTAGATCTGAGTGTCATCAGCGTAAGGTGATACTGGAAGCCATGGAACTTTGAGTTGTCCCAGGCCAAGGGTATAGATTGAAAAAGGAGGGGCCCCTGGACAGAGCCTTCAGGGACCACAACAGAGAGGAGACGGGGCGAGGAGGTCGTGTGGGAGAGGGAGACACTAAATGTTGGAAAGGTAGGAAAAGATCCAGGAGAGGGCAAGGTCAGTGATACCAATGGAAGAGAGGATCTGTAATAGGTGGCAGTGGCGTTGGAGAGTGTGTGAGCGTCAAGATGTGTGAGGTTTCTGTGAGGGTGTGCGAGTTGTTGGACATGGGTGGCAGGTGAGGAGGACAAGAATGAGAAAGTAGATGTGGTCATAGAGGGAGAGGATGTGGTTTAGTTAGGGAGCAGAAGCAGGGAGATGAGGTCTAGTTGGTCGTCTTGTGGTGCTTGAGGACATGAGAAGCCAAAAAGAGGAAAGTGACAGTTTGGAGGCATTGAGGGGTCAATGGGATGGAGTCGCCATTATAATAATATAATAATAATGTATTGTATACGCACATATTCCGCACGCTTTACGTAACGGTACATATGGAAATACGGTACAAAACGTATGCAGACAGTAGTTACAACCAAACATAGATCAACTTAGGAATACATAAGAAGCAGAAATAAGGTGACCTGCTCGAAGAGCTACAATCTAAAGGACGGAACACAAGTACGGGCTTAACAAGATATCTTAGTTATGATATGTTGGAGAAGATAGCCCTGAAGAGGTGTTTTTTAGGACGCGAAGTATGCAGTGTGATGGTCCTAATTCTGGGGTAGGCATTCCAAGTTTGTGCAGCTCAGAATCTGAGTCGATGGAGTTCGATAATGCCATGTTAGTCTGAGAAATGGGAATGTCTGCAGAGCGAGTATAGGATCCAGATGGAGAATTGGTCAAAGAAGGTAGTGGTCGGGCCCGGGGGTCGGTAAATGACGGCCACTTGTAGGTTGGAAGGAGAGTAGATACGGACAGAGTGCGCTTCAAAAGATGAGAAGATAAGGGAGGGAGGTGTAGGAATTGGGTTGAAGGTGCAGTTGGTAGAGAGGAGTAGACCCACTCCTCCACCGTGTTTGTTGCTTGTGCGAGGTGTGTGGGAGAAATGAAATCCACCATAACACAGCGCAACAGGGGAGGCCGTGTTGGAGGGTGTCGGCCATGTTTCTGTGAGGCCCAGGAAGGATAGTGTGCGAGAGGTAAAGAGGTTGTAAATGTAGTGGAGTTTATTACAGATGGAACGGGCATTCCAGAGCACTCCAGAGAGAGGGGGTGGTGGAGAGGAGGTCACGGAAATAGGTTATATATTTAGGAGACTGCGGCTGTTTCTTCCAGCTTTGGGGTGATAGGAGGTAGCAATAGTGGGGTATCTTGGCTGTGGAGGTCCTGGATTGGGGCTCCTTGGATAGTGTTCACTGAAAACACACAATTAGGCTACTTTCACATTAGCGTTCCCTCCGCAGCGTTCTGAGGAGGGGAGCCGCAATGTAAACGCAGCACCGCAGGTCCCTATCTTTAGAATGGGAGCGCACGGTGCTGCGCTTGACTGCGCATGACCGTGCGCACCCATTCACTCCCATATGTGATCTGTGCGCAGGCGGATGCCCGCGCAGAAATCACCCAGTCTCGGCCGCACAAGAAATGCAACATGTTGCATTTCTTGTGCGGCTGAGACTGGGTGATTTGTGCGCGGGCATCCGCCTGCGCACAGTTCACATATGGGAGTGAATGGTGCGCACGGTCATGCGCAGTCAAGCGCAGCACCGTGCGCTCCCATTCTAAAGATAGGGACCTGCGGTGCTGCGCGTACATTGCGGCTCCCCTCCGCAGAACGCTGCGGAGGGGAACGCTAATGTGAAAGCACCCTTATAGGACTATATGAGCACACCGGGTAACTAAGCTGACCGGCTACTTGCCTCTCGTTCGACACCTGATCCGTCTAAATGTCGTTACTTTTTTTATCAGTTATTATAGAAAGCACAATAACAGTATCATACAAACATATACATTTTCTCCCCCCCTTGACCCGCCTCTTCTTTGTGAATCAGAAAAATATCATATGTAAGGAATTAATAATACAACTGTAAAACCGCAATTGTCCTTTGATAGTATAAGAATCCTTTCCTCACCACCCACCCCCCTTTACGACAGCAAATTTTTATTTCAAGCAATTATGTAAGATATAATCAATAATTACCCTAAACACCTTATGACCCTTTACACACCATTAGACACATCTTTGCCGGAACATCCTTTCCAATCTCAGCCCTCACACCTTCCACGCTGCCCACAAGTTATCACATAATTTAGCATTTTTACATTTATGGTAGGTTTTTTCCTCCATCCGCACCACATAGTCTACTTGACGTATATATTCCTGTTTAGTAGGAGGCTCCATTCGTACCCAATATCTAGCTATGACTTTTCTAGCAGCATACAAGAGTCTGGCAACTGCTAGTTTTGCAATATCAGTGCCCACCACCTCTTCCACATATCCCAACAGGCAGACCACCGGGTCTCTAGGGATTACACAATGATAGCGATTACCAATGAGGGCAGCCACCTCAGACCAGAAACCCAAAATATGCGGACACCCCCACATGACGTGTAGGATACCAGCGGCTTCAACTCTGCATCTCGTACATTCCGAGGTCTCCCGCACCCCTATTTTATACAAGAATTCAGGTGATCTGTATGCCCTATGTACGAGAAATAGTTGGGACATTCTAGCCGGTTCATTTAATGATAATTTGGGAATATACTCTAAGATGGACTCCCATTTGTCGTCCTCTATATTACCAACGTCTGCCTCCCATCTTTCCTTCGCCGCAACAGGGTATTTCAGCAAAAAGGTGTGAAGCAGAGCGGCATAAATCTCAGATATAACCCCTTTAGTACGCCCCTCTTTGCAGATGTAGTCGAGGATAATATCTTTCTGGATAACCATGGTCCCCTTTTTCCTCTGTTGAAGGAATGCGTGTTTAACCTGCATATACTGGTAACCGTGTTTGTCTGACAAGTGAAATTCCTCCTTCAGCATTGCTAAGGTTTTGAGAGCCTGATCACCCATCCTATAGAATTCGCCTAGATGTTCGTTATCCCATATCGGAGTGTACATTGTCAGACCCGTCAATCCTCTAACCTTCACTCTCATCCATACTTTATAAACTAATTCACATGTCGGGTATTTTTTACCCATCCGTCTAAACAGCCCTGACTCTAAACCTGTTACCAGAGGGCGTGTTTTAAGATGCCGCTCCAAGACTTCCTGGATTGTTGCCTTTTTTGCAATTTGTGCCCATCCTCTAATATGTTGGGACTGTGCCGCCAAAAAATATATCCATGAATTTGGTAATGCCAAACCTCCCTCCTCCTTTGGCCTTTGAAGAGTCTCCAGTTTGATCCTTGGCTGTCCCCCACCCCACACCAAATCTCTAAAGATAGCATTGACACGTTGGAATATCGGCTGAGGAATCCACACCAGGGAATTATGTAGTGCATATAACAATTTGGGCATGAGTACCATTTTAAGTAAGTTGGTACGCCCCACCACCGAGAGGCGCATTTTATTCCACGTAGACGCTTTATCCTTTAATTTCCTAAGTATCGGGTTTATGTTCAATTGCAGATAGTCCCTCACTGGTAGTGCTATGTTAATACCAAGATATTTGAATTCCCTTACTAGTTTGAGTTGCGTACGTTCTACCTGCTCAACATCTAAACCATCTAGGGCATCTACTCCCAGGATGTGAGATTTGTCCCAGTTAATTTGCAACCCAGATAGTAAACCAAATCTATTAATTATACAGTTAGGGCCAGAAATATTTGGACAGTGACACAATTTTCGCGAGTTGGGCTCTGCATGCCACCACATTGGATTTGAAATGAAACCTCTACAACAGAATTCAAGTGCAGATTGTAACGTTTAATTTGAAGGGTTGAACAAAAATATCTGATAGAAAATGTAGGAATTGTACACATTTCTTTACAAACACTCCACATTTTAGGAGGTCAAAAGTAATTGGACAAATAAACATAACCCAAACAAAATATTTTTATTTTCAATATTTTGTTGCGAATCCTTTGGAGGCAATCACTGCCTTAAGTCTGGAACCCATGGACATCACCAAACGCTGGGTTTCCTCCTTCTTAATGCTTTGCCAGGCCTTTACAGCCGCAGCCTTCAGGTCTTGCTTGTTTGTGGGTCTTTCCGTCTTAAGTCTGGATTTGAGCAAGTGAAATGCATGCTCAATTGGGTTCAGATCTGGTGATTGACTTGGCCATTGCAGAATGTTCCACTTTTTTGCACTCATGAACTCCTGGGTAGCTTTGGCTGTATGCTTGGGGTCATTGTCCATCTGTACTATGAAGCGCTGTCCAATCAACTTTGCAGCATTTGGCTGAATCTGGGCTGAAAGTATATCCCGGTACACTTCAGAATTCATCCGGCTACTCTTGTCTGCTGGTATGTCATCAATAAACACAAGTGACCCAGTGCCATTGAAAGCCATGCATGCCCATGCCATGACGTTGCCTCCACCATGTTTTACAGAGGATGTGGTGTGCCTTGGATCATGTGCCGTTCCCTTTCTTCTCCAAACTTTTTTCTTCCCATCATTCTGGTACAGGTTGATCTTTGTCTCATCTGTCCATAGAATACTTTTCCAGAACTGAGCTGGCTTCTTGAGGTGTTTTTCAGCAAATTTAACTCTGGCCTGTCTATTTTTGGAATTGATGAATGGTTTGCATCTAGATGTGAACCCTTTGTATTTACAGTCATGGAGTCTTCTCTTTACTGTTGACTTAGAGACAGATACACCTACTTCACTGAGAGTGTTCTAGACTTCAGTTGATGTTGTGAACGGGTTCTTCTTCACCAAATAAAGTATGCGGCGATCATCCACCACTGTTGTCATCCGTGGACGCCCAGGCCTTTTAGAGTTCCCAAGCTCACCAGTCAATTCCTTTTTTCTCAGAATGTACCCAACTGTTGATTTTGCTACTCCAAGCATGTCTGCTATCTCTCTGATGGATTTTTTCTTTTTTTTTCAGCCTCAGGATGTTCTGCTTCACCTCAATTGAGAGTTCCTTTGACCGCATGTTGTCTGGTCACAGCAACAGCTTCCAAATGCAAAACCACACACCTGGAATCCACCCCTGACCTTTTAACTACTTCATTGATTACAGGTTAACGAGGGAGACGCCTTCAGAGTTAATTGCAGCCCTTAGAGTCCATTGTCCAATTACTTTTGGTCCCTTGAAAAAGAGGAGGCTATGCATTACAGAGCTATGATTCCTAAACCCTTTCTCCGATTTGGATGTGGAAAATCTCATATTGCAGCTGGGAGTGTGCACTTTCAGCCCATATTATATATATAATTGTATTTCTGAACATGTTTTTGTAAACAGCTAAAATAACAAAACTTGTGTCACTGTCCAAATATTTCTGGCCCTAACTGTATCTATCGCACCCTGCAATGAATCCTGAGGGTCTTGTAAAAACAAGAGAATATCATCAGCGTATAACGCCACCTTTTCTTCCACCACACCATATCGGAACCCCTTCACCGCCCCCGACCGCCTCAGCACAGCAGCTAACGGATCTATGGCCATGGCGAACAGCAGCAGAGAAAGGAGACAACCCTGCCTCGTTCCCCTGTACATGTTGAATATATCTGAACGTTCCCCATTAACTCTCAGTCTAGCCACTGGGTGTTTGTATAATATTTTCAGCCATGCCATAAAGACCGGACCTATTCCCATCAATTGGAGAACTCGCCAGAGATAGTGTGGAATGGAACTATCAAAGGCTTTCCGTGTGTCCAAAGAGACCACCACCCTGTGTCCAGTATTATCGGCAGTCATCTGCATATTAAAAAATAGACGTCTCAGGTTAATGGCTGTTGACCTATCCGGCATAAAACCCGACTGATCCGGATGGATCACACCAGACACCACCCGGCTCAGCCGGGTAGACAACACTTTGGCTAGTATTTTTACATCTGCCGGAAGTAGTGAAATGGGTCTATACGAATCTGGTCGTGTCCGGTCCTTATCTGGCTTTGGCAGAACCACCACAGTAGCTTCTCGCATTGATGCTGGCAACTCTCCCTTTTCCAGAGCCGCTGAAAACACGTCTTTCAATTTTGGCAGTAGTGTCTCACTAAGGTGTTTATTAAACTCTGTTGGGAACCCATCCGCCCCCGGGGCTTTGTTATTTGCCATTGACGACAGGGCCTCTTCCATTTCCTCTATTGTCAGGGGACCCTCCAAACTATTACTTTCCTCTTTACTCAACTTGGGTAATTGGGCTCTCTGTAAAAATTGATCTATATCCCGGTCAGCAATCCTTACTTTGGAAGTATACAAGTCTTCATAAAAGTCCCTGAACACTCCCAATATTTCCCGCGTTTCAGTGACTAGGGTGTCATTTTGGTCCAGGAGACCATATACATGTCCCGGTTCTCTCTGTGCCGCTGCTATAATAGACAGCAGGTGACCAACTTTTTCACCCTCTTCATAAAAGGCCAGTTTTTGAAATTCCCTCTTCTTTTCCCCGTTTGCCAGAAATATCTTATCCACTCTCAATTGAGCTGTCTTCATGTTCTGCTGCGCCTCCACGGTGGGGTTAAGCACCAACTCCTCCTCCGCCTTCCTTAGTGCATCCAATGCTTCTCTCTCCTCCGCTTTACTTTGACTTTTACATCTAGAAATGTCTCTGATCAGTAAGCCTCTAGTGTATGCCTTCATTGTGTCCCATACAGTTCCTATAGCTGCACTTCCCGTGTTTTTCTGAAAGAATTCCTCAATTTCTCCCGCTATCTTCTGCATATCTATAGTTTCCAGCCACACTGGGTGTATCTTCCATTCCTTCCGCCCATTGTCCCCCCAAATACCCACTTTTTTTTTTTTAATCAAATATTGTTTATTGCATAGTAAAATTCAACTGTACAAAATACACAAACAGGCCTGAATAATTTTCGTTTTATCCCATACCTCCAAATCCCCCACCCTCCTCACGCTGTCTACCCCCCCCCACTTCCCCCCTCCCCCCCCATAGATAGCCACTATACATGCAATTCAAAACATATGTACAATCCTCAACATATCTCCAGCTAAAATAGAGCACATCACAGAGATAACAGCATATGTTAGTTATTGACCTTCCATCAAGGGCTTAATAGCTGACCCACTCATCATCACGCGACACCCCCCACCCTTCTGTAGGCACATCCTAACGTCCACTCAGCCAGGGTCCCCAAAGTCGGTCGAACATCTGTTCTGCGTTACGCCTTTTATATATCCGTTCCTCCAATTTAATAATATATTCCACTCCCCTTACATATTCTGCCCGCGAGGGAGGCTCAGTCCCGATCCAATGCTTAGCTATGAGTTTTCGTGCAATAAACAGTAGTCTAGCCACTGCCACCTTACAAACATTCAACACCTTAATGAGTTCCACATATCCCAACACGCACACAAGAGGCTCCCTAGGCACCACACAATTATACCTACCCTCTATCAGGGTGATCACTGTCATCCAGAATGCCTGCAGACTAGGACAACTCCACATCATATGCAGGAGACCAGCATCCTCACCATGACACCTCGGACACTCCGCCGACTCACGTATTCCAATACTGAACAGAAAAGCAGGAGTCCTATATACTCTGTGGACAAGGTACAGCTGCGACAACCTCCCAGGTTCACTTAGTGACAATTTGGGCCCACCAAATACCCACTTTTAATTCAACCAGTAATGGGCTATGATCTGAAAGCATCCTAGGCAAATATTCTATATGAGTGACAGTGATTAATTAAGCTATCTCCCAGCGCCAAGTCAATTCTAGACATAGTACCATGCGACGATGAATAGCACGAATATGTTTTCACGCCCATATGACGAACTCTCCACAAGTCTATCATACCCATTTCTGATATATACTTAGCAAATGATGTCTCTCCCCCTCCTTCCGTCCTTCCCAGATGTTTACTAGTTTTGTCCCATTGTCCATGCATTGTGTTGTTAACATCTCCTGTTAACAGAGTAGGTATCCCGGTCCAATGCCTCCTAAGTTCTATGATCTCCTGTAACTTTTTGTTCTAGTAAATGGCGGCGGAAGATATACCGCTACTATACAGTACAATCTACCATAGAGTCTGCAGACTAGAAAAACATTCTGTCCGTCTTTGTCTATCTTAATCTCTACCTCCTCAAAAGGAATTCCAGCATGTATCAAAATGGAAACCCCTCTCGCATACGTGGAGTACGTGGAATGGTATGCTTTTTGAACCCATTTCCTTGCCAAGGTTCCAATTTTTTCAGCAGTCAGGTGTGTTTCCATAAGACAGATGATGGAAGGTTTATGAGCTATTATATTTTGGAGTACAGCCGCCCTCCTTTTACGTTCCGCTAGTCCACATATATTCCAGCTCAATACTCTAACCATACCGGCCATTATTAATCAGAGTCATCATAATCATAGAAGACCATATCTTACAATATCCCATTTGCCGTCTGTCCCCTCCCTTCCCCCTCCCACCTCCCCCCATACTCCCCACCAAAATCCCTCCATACTCCTCCATCTCCTCTATTCCACCTCTAAAATAGTCGTTTCGTTCTCTCAGCCCGAGAGTGGGTGAATGAAACCGGCCCATTCTGCCAGTTGGATACTCCCGCCCAAAAAACAAAAAAATAAAAATTTGCTGTCTTTCCTAAGACCTCTCCCGCCTTATGAAAAACTCAATATGATCAAATATACTAACTGCATGCACCACCAATCGCCTTATCAGTCTATAAAACATGTTTGAATCCTGCAACCAATAGTCAACTGTAATCAGAAAAATGAAGAAAAAATAACACTGTCTGTTACTTTACTTTCAACTTTTTTTTTTTTTTTTCCTCATCATGTCCTTTACTTCAATTTCTGTCTTCAATACTTAAAATATCTGTAATACGTGTAACTGCACAGTCCTCCACTCATCTCTGCTGTCCATGTGGTGCAATTTCCTTGCTGAAATATATTGTATTCTATTATGAATATACCTCTCCATTTCACTGCCCGGTAATGTTTTATGATTAGGGATGAGCGAGTATGCTTGTGACTACTCGTACTCGCACAAATATCTCGGTGCTCGGGGTACTCAGCGAGTACTGAGTAATCCTGCGATACTCTTGCTATGCTCGGGGTCCACCTCCCTGCATGTTAGCGCTCTTTACGGAGCCAGCCCACATGCAGGGATTGGCTGACAGACACTGTAATGCCACAGCCATGTTGGTTGTGGCATTACAGTGATTGGCTGGCCGCACAGCGTGATCAAGTCTTTGTAAGACCTGACCGCGCTGTGCTCGTCACTGTGCTCCACAAACAGGCAGTGTAGGGAGAGGTGCTGCTGATTCAGAGACAGATTTGTGGCCTTTCAGCTAGTGTAGGTGCAGGGCTGCTAATCTAATACCACAATAGTCCTTCTGAGGACTAATACAGCTGTATACAGGGAGGCCGGGTATATAGCAAACTTCTTGTGCTAGTATACCAGCCTGCATCACATCTGGGGCTGGTGTACAGGCTGGAAATCTCCAAAACAGTCTTTTTTAAAGCGAACCTGTCACCCCCCCTGGACATCAAAAGCTATAATAGCCACCTTCTGCAGCACTAAGGCTGCATTCAGGGAAGGTGGCTATAAGCTTTTGATGGCCTTTTTACTATTAAATATGAACTTATATAAAGTCCAATACCTAAGACCGGGAGGCGGGGTTTCGCGCTCCTCCGACCCGCCTCCTCATGTCATTCATGGTGCTCGCCTGCTGCTGCCTCCCCTCATAGTCTATCATGAACGCGCGGCTCCGTTCTCGTCTATGGAGCCGCGCATGCGCTGTGCGCCCGGTGACCAGGAAGTCGTCGGGCTGCGCGCGCAGCCCGACGACTTCCTGGACACCGGGCGCACAGCGCATGCGCGGCTCCATAGACGAGAACGGAGCCGCGCGTTCATGATAGACTATGAGGGGAGGCAGCAGCAGGCGAGCACCATGAATGACATGAGGAGGCGGGTCGGAGGAGCGCGAAACCCCGCCTCCCGGTCTTAGGTATTGGACTTTATATAAGTTCATATTTAATAGTAAAAAGGCCATCAAAAGCTTATAGCCACCTTCCCTGAATGCAGCCTTAGTGCTGCAGAAGGTGGCTATTATAGCTTTTGATGTCCAGGGGGGGTGACAGGTTCGCTTTAAAGAGCACCTGTCACCAAACCAGGCATGGTGATCTAATTACAGCATTGGATGCAGCATGTCTGCAGCATGCAGACAAGGGGTCCCCCAGCACTTGAGCAGCCCTGTTCCCCGAGATAATACACTTAGAAAACTTACATGCTCTTGCCACTAAGGAGGTGGCTAGGGGCTGCAGCCAAGGGCAGATTTACACCCCCTGCATGTGTAATCTGCCCACCGCTGCCAATCATTCTCTCCCTGTCTGCAGCATTTAAACAGAGTCTTCTTTTTTCTCTCTCCTGTTTAGCCCTGCCCCTCTGGGGCGGGGCTAACAGACTTTCTGGGAGAGAGAAACTGTATTATCTTCTAACTGTATTATCTCGAGGTACAGAGCTGCTCAAGTGCTGGGGGACCCCTTGTCTGGATGCTGCAGACATGCTGCATCCAGTGCTGTAATTAGATCACCATGCCTGGTTTGGTGACAGGTCCTCTTTAAGGATTAATTTAGCTCTCTATAGGCAGTAAAGGGTTAGCTCCAATTAGTATACGCCAAAACACTGTATACACGTCAGCGTTTGTGTCTGACCGTTCCAGTTGCCGGGACTAAACCGCTCTAATCTGTAATATCAGTGTGCAGCTAAAAACCAACTCTTGTCTGCATTCATTTACCATCTTAGTGCGGCAGGAGTGGCTTGTAGCTCCAAGTAGTATACGCCAAAACACTGTATACACGTCAGCGTTTGTGTCTGACCGTTCAGCTGCTGGGATTAAACCGCTCTAATCTGTAATCTCAGTGTGCAGCTAAAAAACATCTTTTCGACGCCTTCATTTAGCTGTATACAGGCAGCACAACATTGAAAATGCGCAAGGCCGGTGGCAAGGGACAAGGAACTGGACTGATGGTGGTGCAAGCAGAGGCCGAGGCCGTGTGCAACCTCGAATTGCGCCACGACAAACGCCCACATCATCTCGCTCGACCTTCCTGTCCCAATTTCTAGGTACACAGCAAGACACACATAAGAAGACGTGTCAACAGGTTGTTAGTTGGATAGCGGATAATGCTTCCAGCCCAGTTTGGCACCACCACAAATACCCTGTCTTCCACACAGTCAAGTGTCAGTAGCCGTGAAACTGGACCGCATATTCCACACACCGATCCTCCTTCCTCCCACCATGCCGAGTGCCCGGCCCCGGACATAACTGATCCCACACTTGGACACTCTGAAGAGCTGTTTCCTTATCCATTCTTCGATTCTGGCCTCTCGCCGCTTCAGTTGAAGTCGGAGGAGATCGTATGTACCGATGCACAAATATTTGAGCAGCCACAGACTCACGAAGGCAACAGTGGGAACGTGTCTCAACAAGAGGTGGACGATGATGAGACACAATTGGCAGAAAGTCAGGAGGAGGACCAGGGTGCTGAAGTGGAAGATGCGTGGTGGATGATCCAGTAACTGACCCAACCTGGCAGGAGGACATGCAGAGCGAGGACAGCAGTGCACAGGGGGAGTTAGGCTTAGCATCAAACAGGCCGGAAGAAGCAGGGTGGTGGTGGCAGGCAGAAGGCAGGCAACCTTTCCCCGGAACAAGAACACGACAGAAGTTGCCAGTACAACTGTTAGGTCTTCCCAAGTCTGGCTGTTTTTTTAGGTGTCTGCAGATAATTCCAAAAAGGCCATTTGCAACACCTGCCATGCCAGCATCAGCAGGGGTATCAAAACTAGCAGCCTGACCACAACCAGCATGATCAGGCACATGTCAGCAAAGCACTCGACTTTTTGGGATGTACACCAGAGTCCAGGAGCATGTCTGCGGGTGACACCGCTGCGTCTTCCACTCTTGTGCGTGCAAGACAATCCCCTGTCCATACTGCATGTGAAAATGCCTCCTGTTCTTCACCTGTAGTTGCACAAGCAGAAATAGCACCATCATCAACCACGTCCTTGTCCCAGCTCAGCGTTAAGTTATCCATACACCAATCTTTGGAACGCAGGCGCAAATACGCCTCCAACGCCCCACATGCCACAGTTTTAAATGCACACATTTCGTGACTGCTTGCGCTGGAAATGTTGCCATTTAGGCTAGTGGAGACTGAAGCATTCCGCGACCTGATGGCGGTGGCTGTCCCACGTTACTCGGTCCCCAGCCGCCACTATTTCTCCCGGTGTGCCGTCCCCGCAATACATAAGCAGGTGTCACAAAACATCAGACGTGCCCTCAACAACGCATTTTCAGGCAAAGTCCACCTAACCACGGACACGTGGACAAGTGCTTGTGGCAGGCCGGACATCTCGCTGACGGCACACTGGGTTAACATTCTGGAAGCCGTGACCCAGTCTGAGCTTGGGATGGAACACGTCCTTCCGACACCAAGGATTGCAGGCCCTAACTCAGTCAGGGTTTCACCCATAGTGTACAGCTTCGGAACGTCATGCTTCTCAGCCTCCTTCCTCCTCCACTTCACCCTCCACACCAGTCCCAAGCTGGAAGCACTGCAGCACTGCCTCGGCTAAGCGGCAACAGGCTGTGCTGAAGCTAATATGCGTAGGTGACAAACCACACAATGCTGAAGAGTTGTGGACGGCTCTAAAACAGCAGGCAGATCACAGGCTCACACCGCTGAACCTACAGCCAGGCATGGTCGTGTGTGACAATGGCCGGAACCTGGTGGCGGCTCTGAGGCGAGGCGAGCTGACACATGTTCCATGCGTGGCCCATGTGCTCAACCTCATGGTTCAGCGGTTTCTTAAATCCTACACGGAGCTGTCAGATCTGCTCGTCAAAGTACGCTGCCTGTGTGCCCATTTTAGAAAGTCACCTAATGCTTCTGCCGCCCTTGCCGGCTTTCAGCAGCGTTGCAGCTTCCGGCTCACAGACTGGTGTGTGATGTCCCCACGCGTTTCAATTCCACACTGCACATGTTGGTCAGGGTTTGTGAGCAGAAGAGGGCAGTTGTTGAGTACCAGCATCAATTAGGCCGTCGGTATACAGTTCAAACTCCATACATAAGACCTCAGGAGTGGACATGGATTTCCGACATATGTTACCGTCCTCCAAAACTTTGAGGACTCCACCAAGATGGTGAGCGGCGATGACTCCATCATTAGCGCCACCATCCTGCGTCTCTGTCTTCTAAAATGCTCTCTGCTCAAAATCAAAGACGATGCATTGCAGGGGAGCACGATGAGTTGGAGCAAGAAACCGTACTGGGTGATTACACATAGCCCAGCCTCATCTCATCCCAATGCGCATTGGAGGACTATGACGAGGAGGAGGATGAAGAAATAGAGCTACTTTCATGTGGAATTGACGGTAATACATGCACAACCATCATACCGTCGGTTCAGCATAGATGGCCAGAGGACAGGGGAGAGGAGGAGGATGGACAGTCATGCTGTTGGTGAGGACCCTGAAGTCTTGCCTGTTAACAGTCTGGCGCACATGGCTGACTTTGTTACGCTGCCTGTCTCGTGACCCTCGCGTTATCAACATCTTGGCGGACACTCATTACTGGTTGGTGACACTTTTAGACCCACGCTACAAGGAGAACTTTATTTCTCTTATTCCCGAGGCGGAGAGGTCTACAAAAATGCTGCAGTACCAGAAGGCCATAGTCGTGGAATTAGTCCAAAAATTCCCTTCTGAAAACGCTAGCGGCAGAGGTCAGGATTCGGTGGACAACTAAGGCGTCCGGCCGAGAGAGGCACAAGTCCAATCCAGGTAGGGGAACACTCTCACAGATCTGGGACACTTTTCTCAGCACCTCCCGTAGCACAGGCCCTGAGGTGCAGGGTAGTGTCACAAGGACTGCAAAGTTTGCGAAGATGCTGAGGGAGTACCTTGCTGATCGTACAAAAGTGCTCCCAGATTCCTCTGAGCCTTATAATTATTGGGTATCCAAGCTGGACATGTGGCAGGAATTGGCTCTCTACACCTTGGAAGCCCTGGCCTGCCCTACCACTAGCGTTTTGTCAGAGCGTGTTTTTAGTGCCGCAGGTTGAATCATTACTGATAAACGCACCCACCTGTCAACTGAAAATGCTGACAGGCTGACTTGATCAAGATGAACAAGGGTTGGATTGGGCCTGACTTCACCACACCACCACCAAATGATAGCGTAATTTACATTTTGTGTCGTATATTGCCATGCACTTCTGCACACCCACACATGGGTACACACTTCATGACTTTGGCTACTTGCTGTACTGCTCCTCCTTCTCATCCGCCACCATCATATGATCAGTGTGACCGTGGTTCATGATGCCACTAAAACATAATTTATTTACATCATATATATGATGATGATGCCCCTAACCGTTCAAAAGTTATGGCAGTAGTTTCATGTATACCCCCAGGGGTAAATGTTTTAGTCCATGCTTACAGAATGGGCATTACAAGTACAGGAGACCCGCTCCTTTGTAATAGGAACAATATTTAGAGGCTCTACATGTTTCTTTCCAGGGGCATTGTGGTGCCTCCCAATTTTTGGCTGCCCTGCCAAAGACAATACTACAAAAGACCCACTTCTTTAAAATGGGCACATTATTTAAAGAGGCTTTCATGTACGTCTCTTCCCAGGGGCATGGGAGTGCCACACATTTTTTAAAAAAAAATCTTTCATGTAATCCAAAAAACTAACATACACCAACTCTGTCTCACAAGTGGGTATGAGCCCTTAATATTTTCTCCATGAAAATCCATTTTGGTTTCATTTTGTAACGTTTTCTTGACAGTCCGTAAAAGTGGCGTAATACTCTGACAACATTGTTCACAGCAGTGACCTTGGAGTCTGAAATGCTTACAGGGGTCTTCCCCATGCTGTTTCAATGTCATTTGAGCACTGTTCTGATACTTTTGTGACATTTTTAGGGTTTATCCGTGCTGCCGGAGGTCATGCCAGAAAAATACTCGAGTCTCCCATAGGATAACATTGGGTTCGGTGCTCGGGCCGAGTACACTAGTATCTTGGGATACTCGGCCCGAGCATAGAGCACCCGAGCATTTTTTTTTTTTTTTTTTTAAAGCTTCATTTTTATTAAAGATTTTCAAAAGAAAAACAAGATTTTAGAAACAAGTTTCATATAATGTGTATGACATCACTTGTGAATTTTCGGTTAATACAATTCTAAATAAATTATGCTACCGATGACCTCCCTGTTCATAAGCACGTCTCCACCCCTCACTCTATTTACGTTATCACTAAATTTATCATTATAGTGAAGCCTCCAGGGCGCTTACTGACCCAGTTTTCCTAGGGAATTACCAATCTCCTCCAACAGATACCACGACGACCCCCTCAGTGGCTCCATTACTTGCTTTATCTTCTCATCTGACAGTTGTGTCTCTATAAAATTTCTCCATTTACCCATGAATGTGCTTGTCATGTTTTCTTTATCCCTCAGCACTTCCCTCTTGTCCGTTTCTAGAGCCTTCTTCATTCCTGCCACTATTTCCAATCTGCCCGGCAATTCCGCCCTAAGCTAATAAGCTAGTAGCATCCGTTTCGCCAGCAAGATTAGGACGTGGACCCATCTCATACCTAAATTCCCCTTTGTGGTGTCTCTAAGTCCTGAAAGATCCAAACTGAAGGGTCTAGATCAAATGTGTGTGTGCTCACTTGTGTGCACAGTCCCCTGATCATGGACCAGAACTCCTGTACCTCATGGCAACTCCAGAGTCCATGTATCATATCTGTTCTGTCTTGGGCGCACTTAGGACAACTGGTTTTCCTGTCTGGGTTAACAGCTGATGGGGGAGGGCAAAGCCATAAATTAGACCATGTATGATGCGGAACTGTGTGTCACGCCATTGCTCGTTCAAGATTTTGTGTCTTATCCCATCCCGCTAAGATACTTTCCTCTACATTTTCCCGTTCCAAGAATTTGCGCCATTTTGCAAAGGGAGTTGACCCGCCCCTCGGGATTAGAGTTTCCCTCAGAGACCCATATATCGCCGATATCGTTAGTTGAGTGGTATCTAATTCTATCAATCTATCACAGGCATTCCGTTCTATTTCATTTGAAACGTCTCTAAGGTTCGTCATTATTTGATGTTTGATTTGGAGATATTGGAGTCCCTGTCCTACCCCCAGATTGAAAGTCTCCAAGACTTCCTCTCTTGTCATCCATCTTTTCTCTTGTTTCTGTAGCAGGTCGCCCATCCTAGCTTACCCCCTTATGTCTCCATGTCTCAAACAGTGCATTTTCCCTTCCCTCTCTAAAATCTGGGAAGGCCCATGGGTTAAAGTATTTAAATACCTTCCATGCAAGTCCACATTTTTTTCTTACCGCCTTCCATGTCATAATCGTGTCACGAAATATGGCTGACGATTTTATGTGTGGTGGTAGGCCAGAAAGTGATGTGTGCAACAGTGAGCATCTGTCCCATGGAGCGCAGTATGCCCCTTCTAGTTGTTTGTCAGAGTATCTCTCGGACTGTTAGATCCATTCTACCACATGTCTGAGTAGGCAAGCCAAGTTGTAGCCTCTAACGTCGGGGAAATTCGTCCCCCCTCTGTCTCTTGTCCGAGACAAGATCCCCAATCTTAACCTAGACTTCTTGCCTTTCCAGAGGAATCTATTGAAGGCTCTGTTTAGTCTGGTTATGTCTGATCGTTTCAGCAACAGTGGTAAGGTCACCCGAGCATTTTAGTACTCTCTCATCTCTATTTATGATCCTTTGTGTTAGCTGGCTGTGAATCACCATGTGTCTATGGCCTGATTAAAGATGGGCTAATGAAGCTCAGTTCCCTCCAGCCTGCACCTAACCTGAATTCACTTTTTGGGAGCATATCTGGGGCCAGTTTTAGTCTGCTCCAGGTCTGCAACAAAGTGGCTGTTTAAAGTGGCAAAATAGGAAATAGACCAGAAATTGACTGGGATAGACTGGAAGGTAATGACATAGAGGGCCACTCAAACAATGTGTATAACTCGTTTCACTACTAATCTTTACCATGTCTTTTATTTCATTGTTTGTTTACTTATGTGCTCTCACCACCAACCTTTATCACCTTATACCCCCTCAATCACCACTCATTCACATCAGCCCCTCTCTCATGGCTTACTCTATGTACAGCTCCTATGCTGTCTTCAGTTTACTGAAGATTCTCAGCCCATCATATTTCAAAGTTTAAATAATATGCAGATTGACTCCGGAGCAAAACAGTTTTGATGAGCTGCAATTACTCTAGGGGATATCCGTGTAAGTGCCCCTGTTATTAATTTGTATGTATATCTATGATAGGTAATGCGCTAAATCATATATATGGTTATTAATTACCGTATATACTCGTGTACAAGCCGACCCGTGTATAAGCCGACCCCCCTACTTTTGCCCCCAAAACCTGGGAAAACGTATTGACTTGCGTATAAGCCGAGGGTGGACCCCAGCAGTGTGGTATACAGCAGGTCCCCAGCATAGTATACAGCAGGTCCCCAGCATAGTATACAGCCCAGGAGTGATGGTATACGGCAGGTCCCCAGCACAGTATACAGCCCTAGCAGTGATGGTATACAGGTCCCCAGCATAGTATACAGCCCAGTAGTGATGGCATACAGGTCCCCAGCATAGTATACAGCCCAGCAGTGATGGTATACAGGTCCCCAGCATAGTATAACAGCCTCAGCAGTGATGGTATACAGGTCCCCCTCACAGTATGGCGCCCCCCCCCCTCTCACAGGATGGCCCCCACATGCAGCGCTGCGCACATACATTACCTGGCTATTAGCTGTCACCCTCCGGCGGCGGATCGCTGCTCCTGGCTCTGGGCTGCATCTTCATCTGTGTCTTCCTGCTTGTGGCCGGGGCTCATCGCAATGATGTCATCGCGACCCCGGACGGTCACGTGACAAGCAGGAAGACACAGATGAAGATGCAGCCAGGAGCAGCAATCCGCCGCCGGAGGGTGACAGCTGATAGCCAGGTAATGTATGTGCACAGCGCTGCATGCGGGGGCCATCCTGTGAGGTGGGTGGGGCGCCATACTGTGAGGGGGCCTGTATAATGGAACTGTATATGCACTGCTCCCCCCCCTGCGGGGGATGCAGTGCATATCATGAATATAATATGAGCGGCACCACGTGACCTCTCCGCTCTATTGTCAGCCTCCCCAGCCTCCTCCAGCCCCCGATCTCGGCCCCCACCAGCCAGCACAGGTACTGACTCATGTATAAGCCGAGGGGAGGACTTTTCAGCCCAATTTTTGGGCTGAAAAACTCGGCTTATACGCGAGTATATACGGTAAATAGTGTATTTTTTTACCACAATGGTTTTATTATTGTAATCTCATCACACACTAAAAACCACTCTTTAAAACACTCTTAAAACACGCTAAAAACTATTTCTTGATTTTATCTTTCTCCAGATTCTTCTTTTGTTTAATAACTGGGGTCTTTTTTTTTCCTTCATTTTATATATCCTGGGTGACCTAGGAGAGGGACACCACCCTACAATCCTATGTAGGTAAGGGCCAACAAAACCTACTAAAGAGCAATAGCCAAACACAGGTGTATATCATACAATTAATGATAACTCCCTCTCCTAGGTCACCCAGGATATATAAAATGAAGAAAAGAAAAAAAAAAAGACCGCAGTTATTAAACAAAAGAAGAATCTGGAGAAAGATAAAATCAAGAAATTGTTTTTAGCATGTTTTAAGAGTGTGTTAAAGAGTGGTTTTTAGTGTGTGATGAGATTATAATAATAAAACAATTGTGAAAAAAAATACACTATTTGGCTACGTTCACACATTTGCGTATTTTGCTGCGCTTTTTTGCGCGCGCTTTTTGCCGCGTTTTTCGGCCGCGCAAAAAAGCGCAGCAAAATACGCAGGGGCTTTCACACACTGCGCTTTCTTTCCCCCAGAAAGCGCAGTGATGTCACAGAGGGGAGGAAGAATCCTGCTTCCTCCTCCCCTCTGTGACATGTGTGACCGCCCCATTAGACTTCACAGTGTATTAATATACACTGTGAAATCTAAATTAAACAAAAGCAAGTTAATGAAAAATAAAAAAGAATCAATACTTCACCTCTCCGACTCCTTCTCCCGCTGTGCGATCTCCGATTCCAAGTGAGATCTCTTCTGACAGGACCTGTGATGATGTCAGAGGGGGGCGTTCCCGGGGCGGTCCCATCGCTGATTGGCTGCTCGCGGTCATGTGATATCACATGACCACGAGTGCCCGGGAACGCCCCCCCTCTGACGTCACCACAGGTCTTGTCAGAAGAGATCTGACTTAGAACCGGGGATCGCACAGCGGCAGAAGGCGTCGGAGAGGTGAAGTATTGATTCTTTTTTATTTTTCACACACTTGCTTTTGTTTAATTTAGATTTCACAGTGTAGATTAATACACTGTGAAGTCTAATGGGCGGCCACAGCTGTCACAGAGGGGAGGAGGAAGCAGGATTCTTCCTCCCCTCTGAGAGAATACGCAGAAGTAGCTGCGTAAACAATTGACATATCAATTGTTTACGCAGCTGCGTTTTCTCCCGGAAAACGCAGTGCGTATTTTTACGCGATGTCTGCACTGCAAAGTGAATTTCCCATTCACTTAGCAGGCAGACAAAAGGCACATTGCGTATTTTGAAAAGCGCGCGTAAAAAAAGCGGCAAAATACGCAATGTGTGAACGCAGCCTTTAAGTGAATATCATTTAATTAATAACCATATATATGATTTAGTGCATTACCTATCATAGATATATATATTCCAAAGTTTGTCATAATAAATCATGTCCTAAATCCAAAAACTATTTGCTCTTTCTCTTTTTACTACTGCTCCTGTCAAGTGATATCTCTCCCAACCCTGGTCCACCCTCTGGTAACTTCAACACCCTCCCACCTTACACAGAAACCCCACTAACCTTATTAGCATTACCTGCACACCTTCATCTCCCTCTTTAATGGTGGGTTTACATGCCGCGATATCGGCGTCCAACTCCGACAAAAAGTCACGTGGTTCGCGAGTTGGAGCCGATATCGTGTGCGCGTTGTACGGTTTGAGCGTACAACGCGATGCTGGAACGATGCCAAAACGATATCGGAGTTGAATAGCAGAGCTATTCAACTCCCCGATATCGCATGGCCGTTGTAGCAGCATCGCAGCGTGTGACAGCCCAACTCCGATCTGTACGCCGACGCTACCCATTAACTCCCATGTTAAATGGTCGTTACTGGGTTGGTGGGCGTAGACATCGGAGGGACGTTGTTTCCCGATATCGCAGCGTGTAAACCGCCGATGCGATATCGGGAAAAGGGCTGAAAAAATGCGCGCTCCCGCGCCGTTGCCTCCGATATCGCCGTGATATCGGGACGTGTAATCCCACCATTAATTGTGCTCTCTGGAATCCACTGTCTGTATGCAACAAACTTCCCTTCATTCATAACTACTTTTTCACTAACTCTCTCAATCTCCTGGCCCTCACTGAAACCTGGATTCAGACACTGCTTCCCCTGCTGTTATTTCTTATGGCGGCTTACTTTTCTCTCATTCCCCGAGACCTGGGAACAAACATGGTGGCGGAGTTGGCTTACTCCTGTCCCAACAATGTGCTTTCCAGGTCATCCCTCCAGCCCCAGCACTCTCATTCCCCTCTTTTGAGGTTCCCACCATTAGGCTATTCCTTCCCCTTCCCCTCAGAGTAGCGGTGGTATACCGCCCCCCAGGGGCCACCCACCCAGTTCCTCAACCATTTCTCCGCATGGTAGATACACTTCATGTCCTCAGAATTACCAGCCCTCATTCTGGGAGACTTTAACATCCCCATAAACAGCCCAATCTCCTGATCTGCATCCCAGCTCCTATCTCTAACCACGTCACTTGGCCTCTCACAGCTCTCAACCTCTGAGACACTCAAGGATGGTAACACCCTTGACCTGGTCTTTACCTGACTCTGCTCAACCTCCTTCCTAGATTATTCATCTCTTTCAACACAACATTCTCTCCTTCATGCTCACTAATCCTCACCCACCACAGCCCACCCCTACCTATCAAACATCCAGAAATCTACAGGCCATTAACCCTCATGCACTCTCAGACTCCCTCATCACATGAATCGCATGACCGCGAGTGCCCAATCAGCGCCGGGAACGCCCCTCTGACGTCACCGCAGGTCTTGGCAGAAGACAGATCTCCTGGCATCGACACCGGACACCGGGAAAAGGCGTTGGACAGGTAAAGTATTCATTCTTTTTTATTTTTCATACTCTTGCCTTTGTTTAATTTAGATTTGCAGTGTATATTAATACACTGCGAAATCTAATGGGGCTGTCACAGAGGGGAGGAAGAAGCAGGATTCTTCCTCCCCTCTGTGACATCACTGCGCTTTCTGGGGTAAAGAAAGCGCAGTGTGTGAAAACCCCTGCATATTTTGTTGCGCTTTTTTGTGCGGCTGAAAAACGCAGCAAAAAAGCACAACAAAATATGCAATGTGTGAACGCAGCCAAATAACACACTTAGAAGCACCCTGGGCCAAGTAGCTTCCCTCACCCTCAGAACTTGCAAACAGAACAAAAAAGCCTTGGCTCACATCACAAACTCGATTCCTCCAGCGATGCTCTAGGAGTGCTGAACGCCTATGGAGAAAAAATCGCTCACTAGAAGACTTTATCCATTATAAATTCATGCTAAAAACCTACAACTCTGCCCTTCACCTTGCCAAACAAACCTACTTCACAACCCTGATTTCCTCACTATCCAACAATCCAAAAAAACTCTGACGCCTTTGACTCTCTCCTCAGTCCTAATGTGCAGGCCCCCATCACTGACCTCTGTGCTGATGATCTGGCCTCTTACTTTATGGAGAAAATAGACAACATCTATCTAGGAAATCAGCTCCCAGCCTCCAAGCGCTTCCACTCCTATTCTTCCCCACATCTCCTCCGGCTCACTCTCCACATTTGACCCAGTTACAGAAAGAGAAGTTGCCAGGCTCCTCTCTTCCTCTCGTTCCACCACATGCACCACTGACCCCATTCCCTCACACCTACTCCAGTCTCGTCCGGTCGTCGCCACTCACCTAACCAAAATCTTCAACCTCTCCCTCTCTTCTGGCATCTTCCCCTCCTCCTTCAAACACTCGATCATTACTCCATCATTAAAGAAAGCTTCTCTCGACCCATCCTGCACAAATATCTACAGACCAGTCTCCAATCTCCCCTTCATCTCTAAACTCCTGGAGCGCCTGGTCTTCTCCCACCTCACCCGTTACCTCTCCGCTCACTCTCTTCTAGATCCATTACAGTCTGGCTTTCGCCCCCTTCACTCTACATAAATTGCCCTCATTAAAGTGACCAATGACCTAATGACAGCAAAACGTAATGGTGACCACTCTTTGCTTATTCTTCTTGATTTCTCTGCAGGTTTTGACACTGTTGACCACCATCTCCTACTCTCTATATTGCACTCCATTGGTATAAAGGACACCGCTCCCTCCTGGCTCTCTTTGTATCTTTCTGAATGCTCTGTCAGTGTATCATTTGCTTTCTCTACTTCCCCCCCCCCCCCCTCTTCCTCTCACTATTGGGGTCCCTCAGGGTTCAGTCCTTGGACCTCTTCTCCCTCTATACGGCCTCGATTGGACACACCATCAGCAGATTTGGCTTCCAGTACCATCTCTATGCTGACGACACACAATTATACACTTCAGCCCATGACCCTGCGGTTTTAAAGAGCACCAGTGACTGTTTAGCTTCAGTTTCCGACATCATGTCGGCGTTCTATTTAAAACTCAAGCTTTCCAAAACTTAACTCATTTTGCTCCCGCCCTCCACTAACCTCTTTAAATCTGACATCTCTCTCTGTGTGCGGTACCACAGTAAGCTTGCTGTCTGGGTGTCACATTTATTCAAATAGAGTCTGTGGAGCCTCGGTTAGGAGTCTCAAACACAGGACTAGCCACATATCCTTCCAGCGAAAGACCCAGCCACAGCTGTCTGTGGATGGATACCTGGCCTTGGTATTCCCTTGTCATATCTCTAAGCTTGTAAAAGAGCTGGATATTGACTAAAAGGGCCACTTAACATGGTGGTTATGGTGTTCTCCGCAAGGAGCTACCCCTTGGCTGGGTCCTTCCCTGGAAGGATATCTGGCTAGTCCTGTGTTTGAGACTCCTAACCGAGGCTCCACAGACTCTATTTGCATATTCATAAATCCCAGGAGGCAATGCGCCTAGGAATTCACTGTGTTGAGCGCTTTAGCCAGCTGCCCGCAGTGTTTTCTTGGACTGGTCTCCCTGAGATCAGTGAATGCTTTGTGATGGGTGTCACATTTGACACCAATGTCTCCTTCACCTCCTATATACAATCTCTCGTGCGCTCTTGTCACTTACACCTGAAGAACATCTCTAGTGTCCGCACCTTTCTCACCATGGAAACAACTAACACCCTTACAGTGGCCTTAATCCACTCCCGCCTTGATTATTGCAATTCTCTATTAATTGGCCTCCCCCTCTCTAAACTTTCCCCTCTACAGTCCATCCTTAATGCAGCAGCTGGGATCACCTACCTGGCCAATCGTTACTCAGATGCCTCCGCTCTGTGCCAGTCATTGCACTGGCTGCCTATACACTACAGGATAAAGTTGAAATTGCTTGTTCTCACCCACAAAGCTTTTCACAATGCAGCACCCTACATCTCCTCCCTCATCTCTGTGTATCACCCCATCCGTTCTCTACGTACTACAAATGAGCTTGACTAACATCTGCACTAATCTGATCCTCCCACTCCTGGCTCCAAGACTTCTCCCGAGCTGCACCAATTCTCTGGAATGCTCTACCCCAAGAAATCAGGACCATACACAACGTGCATGGCTTCAGACACTCACTAAAAACACATCTTTTCAAGACGGCCTATCATGCTCCCTAACAAAATTCCTTTGTACTGTACATAGCCCATTCACTATCTCTCTCGACATAACTCTTCTTCAAACTCCACCAAACCGAAAAGGTCTACACAGATTGTCTGGTGACCATTCATATAACTTTATTTCTATCCCCCATTTCCTCAAGATGCCTTGACCATCAATGTAATAAGCCCCTGTACTTTGTGTAACCCCTATCTCGTATATTGTAAGCTCTTTTGAGCAGGGTCACCTTTATTTTTGCTTTATCTATTGTATTGTATTTTTTTACATTGATTCTATGCTTATTGTAGTGTTTCCTATTATTGTACTGTATTCTTTCTCTACTGGAATTACTGTATTATATTGTATATTTTCTTACTGTATTGTATATTTTCGACTATTACCCACTGTATTGTAAAGCGCTTAAGAATATGTTGGTGCTATATAAATAAAGATTTATTATTATTATTATTATTATTATTAGATTTCCTCCCTTTTGAAATTTTTGGGATTTCAGAAATACCTAAATGGGAATGCTACACGGACTTAGATAATAGAATTAATAACTATTTCTCAGGTCAATTGGCATTGAGATGTTTGCCAACACTTTTGCATCGTATTACAGACTTGTTAATGTACCGTATGTTTTGAAAAAATATAAATTAAAATTAAGTTGAAATAAAAAAAAAAAGTGGTGTTCCTAAGCTTAAAATGTATTACCTATCAACTGTATAGGAGATAACCACATTGGTCTTGCAAATAGTCCCGGCTAAATGTAGCAAAGCTTGATCATGGGCACATGGGGACTACTGTTCTTCTGCTTAATTCATTCTTAAAGGGAAGCTGTCCGCTAGTTCAAGCTGCCAAACCTATCATTACCTGTCCCTGAAGCTTCATAGTACATCCATAAGCATCCCTGTCTGACCTAAATGTGTAGTATAATGGTTGAAAAAAGGGTTTTTATAACTTAAATTTTCCCCCTAGTTATGAGGCATCATCTAGACGTGTGGGCGTTCTCTAATGTTGTATATCCCTCCTCTCTCAGTCTGCCTTCACATTTGCGGGATCCGCAATGTGACCGCAGCACCGCAAGCCCCTATCTTTATAATGGGAGCGCACAGTGCTGCGCTTGACTGCGCATGACCGTGCGCACCCATTCACTGCCATATGTGATCTGTGCGCAGGCGTATGCCTGCGTACAAATCACACAGTCTTGTCCGCACCAGAAATGCAACATGTCGCGTTCGTGGTGCGGACGAGACTGGGTGATCTGTGCGCAGGCATCCGCCTGCGTACAGATCACATATGGCAGTGAATGGGTGTGCACGGTCATGCGCAGTCAAGCGCAGCACCGTGCGCTCCCATTATAAAGATAGGGGCTTGCAGTGCTGCGGTCACATTGCGGATCCCCTCCGCAGAACGCTGCGGAGGGGTCTGCAAATGTGAAGGCAGCCTCAGTTGTTATCACACCCTGGTGATTAATCCAGAAGCGCAGTTCCTGGTTTAAAATCCATGGGCCTCCTTCCTGGTATGATGTGCGGTCTCGTGTCATTTCCTGTCCTGTGCATTGTGGGTGAGTAATTGAGCGTACTGACCGGCTTCAGAATGTGCATGCGCCTGCTCTGACTGCCAAAGCTACAATGGCATAGTTTAGATCAAAGCAGACTTATGTGTTTGAATAGCCCTATCTGTGGCAAAACTTGAAAATTGCTGTACAGACCCCTCCATCTAACCTAGACCTAGAACTATTTTGCAAAGAAGAATGAGCATACATTTCAGCCTCTAGATGTGCATTTCAGCCTCTATATATCTGGCTGAGACATATCCCAAAAGACTTGCAGTGAAAGGTGCAAATGCATGTCACAATTTTCAGATTTAATTTTTTTTTTGTAAAGCACTTTTTATTGAGTAATTCAATTATAAACAGACAAGGGGAACAAACCCACGAGTGAATAAGACATTCAATAAACATATAACCCCAACAGATCCGCAAACTTAACATCACACTCATCTATAAATAAAATCACTGCAAATCTAGATGAGCATATCATACCCTAACGTCTAAAGGAGTCAGGAGATACCCCCTCACTTCTATTACTGACCAAAGTCATGTTATAAAGTAAACATGTATAACTCAAATTCCATTAGACCCAGTAAGTAACGAAATTATTTTAATGGGATGCAAACCCAAAAATGAGTTTTTTAGAGAAGAAAAGTATACAGAAAAGAGAAAAAGTAAAGGAAAAAGAGAAAAAGAAATAGACAGTAGTAGGACAATTTTACTAGATATCCGGAAGGCAATGTTTTATGAAGATAGGATCCAAACTTGTTTAGGATAACCACACTTTGAGGTTAGAGGACGTTCTATATAATAACCATGGAGACGAGATGTTACAATGCCTCTCTATACTGTTATCGTCTAGCTTACTGTAACTAATTCCTCCATCCTACATATATTGTTCAACTCCTCTACTAGATCATGTCTAGAAGGGCAAGTAGCTTTCTTCCAATACTTAGGGATCACGTGACGTGCTGAAGTTAAGAAATGCCGTAATAGATTCTTCTTAAATTTGGAAAGGGACATAGTTGTATAATTCAAAAGGACCAGTTCTGGTGTAAATATAACATGTTCAGAAGTAACGTTCCCATACAAGTCTGCCACTTCTTTCCAGAATACCCCTACAACAGGACAACTCCACCATATATGAATATAGGAGCCCCTGTTACCACAATGTCTCCAGCATTCATCAGATGCCTCCTGATAGAAAGCATGAATGTCCACTGGGCACCTATACCACCTCTCCACCGCCCTATAGTTGCGTTCCTGTGCAATTACTGAGATGGAGGCTTTGTAAGAGAACACAAAAATTCTTTCCCAATCTCTGTGTGAATTTCTGTCCCAGCTCTGTCTCCCACTTTGAGGCAAATGTTGGAACACACGACTCATCTCCTGTCTAGGCATCACAAAACCATTTATATAAGACAGATATTGCATGATCTAACTGCTCTCCCTCCACACACCTCCGCTCAAACGCCGTCAAAGGGCGAAAGACTGTCTCCGGTGGGATTTTACTGATCTAACTTCTGAGTCTGGCATGCAAAAACCAGGACCATGGGGGGGCTGTGATCTAGGAAAAATATCTGAGACGGATTTAATCCCTGTCGGAGTGATAACATTGTATAATGTAGGGCAAGAATCTCTTGAGACATTTAAGAACACCGCCCTCCCCGTCTCCACCAAAAAATGAGGATTACCATATATGGGAGTTAAAGGACCTGGAATAGATGTTAAGCCCAAACTTCTGTAATTCCGGAATATAAAGTGTTTCTTTTGAGCTGAAATAAATGGGGTATCTAGATTCCCCACAGAACCCCTCGTCCAAATCCATGTCAGTGGAGGGACTTTGGAGAACATGGCCTCCACCTCCACCCATTTTTTCTTATTTTCTTTCTTGAAAAGGTCTAAGATACATCTCCCCATATTTGTTGAGTGGTAGGTCTGGCAGTCCCCTTTCCACCGCCCTACTCAGAGTCCGTTCAGATTTAATTTTTTAAATATTTAGAATTCATGTAGCATCCTATACACTTCACCATTATATGCTACTTTGTGTTTATTGTTTTCCATAAAATACATTTAGGTTTGTGGGTGTAATGTGGAAACCAGAGCTGTGGAGTCGAAGTCGGTAGAAATGTACCGACTCCGACTCCAGCTTTAAAAAAAATGTATTAATATTTCATAATGGAACATTCATATGAATTTTATAAATGTTACTCAAATATATATGTTCTATCAAACTAGGAACAACAGTGATAAGCAGTTCTGCTGGAGATAGAGACATTTCTTACTTCTTGTGTGTCACTGTTCTCCACTGCCCTTATCTAATCTTATACTTGGTTAACCTCATGCTGCCCCAACCCCCCTACTTACAATGTATGAAACTGAAGTGAAAATGTGTTGCAAATTCTTAGTAGTAAAGCTCCTCTTCTAGACTAGATCATACTAGGTGTGCGTCTTCCAAGCATCTCACAGCTGCCTGCTACTCAGAAGAGGAAGACTGTAAGAAGTATTATCCTTTCAACAAACTTTGCATCAGTTAACTGTGAGTACATGAGGAATAATAACAGTATTACTGACCACTATATCAGTTGTACGACCTGGCAATAATTTTGTACAATTGTTTTTAGGAAAAACAATTGTCATTTGGATTGTGAATGCAGAATTAAAAACCTGAGAATGTCAAAGAAGCGTCACATTAAATCATCTGTATTTGAACATTTCACCATCACTCAAGATAGAAAACATTATGTCTGTCAGTGTATGACAAATGATCCAGACGAAAACAAATGCTGTGAAGCCAAGATGAGTGCATATTCAGGCAAAGATAAAAATGCTCCTACCAGAGCTTCTAATCTAAACAGATATTTACAGCGCTTTCAGCAAGAAATACTGAAAGCAGTGGATGAGAAAGACTGCATCCAAACCAATGAACCAGTGCCCAGCTCTTCCAGCCAAACAAAGGAGCAGAGAACTTTACAGCCATCAGTTGCAAGATATTTTGTCAGTGACAAAGTTACTGTGACAATGACAGTAGATACATTTAAAAAACAGATCATAGAGCTTGCTGTAAAGGATAGTGTGCCGAATTCATTATTTTCATGACCAGCTTTTATGTGTCTGAATGGGGAAATGGCCTGCAAGCTTGGTGTTTCTCTGGAGAGAGTATTAGAAAATTAGTAATCGAAGACGCTTTTAAACAAAAGGAAGAACTTAAAAAAACTCTCAAGGGACGCTTTCTGTTTCTTAAAATGGATGCCTGCACACGTCACAGAGTGAACTATTTTGCCATCAATGTCCGATTTGTTTGTGGCAAAAATGAAATAGTTACCAAGACATTGGCAGTAAAAGACACCAAAGCTCATCACACCAGTGAGTTTCTCGAGGTCTTGGTGGAAAAGGTTCTGCAAAGACTATGAACTTAAAAATGAGCAAGTTCTTTATGTCGTAATTGACAATGCTTCAAATATGATAAGTACTATTAAGCTAATGAATGAGAGTAATGATGGTGACCAGCAGCTAGAAGAACATTCTGGTTCCACAGACACAGAAATGTTTGAAATAGAGGAACACAGTATTGTAACTGAGGAGCAAACTGAAGTTGCTTCAGATGAACAGCAACATGATAGTTTAGATGATCTTGTTGAAACTGTGTCAATACGTTCTTTCATTCATCACATGCGCTGTGTTGTGCATACACTACAGCTGGCTATAAGAGACAGTCTGCAAGAAGGACATGCTGCTGCACTGATTGGCAAGGTATGACAATTGGCTATTGTTGCCAGAACCCCTAAAGTTGACTCAATTTTGAGGAGACGTGCTGGAAAAGGGGCAATTATTGATCAAGACACACGATGGGGCAGTACTTACTTAATGATTCAGCGCTTGGTTGAACTAAAAACCTTTCTTGTAGACACGGCTAACCCTCAACTGACACTAAATGAAAGTCAGTGAATCAGGTGACTGAGCTGGAAAAATTGCTAGAGCACCCATTTACAGTGACTAAAAAATTACAAGCAGAGGACTTAACTCCAGGTATTTTCTTAAAGGAGTGGAAGAACCTGATGTTTCGCCTGTCCCAAAAAGGAGGGTTAATTGCAAGTGGCATTGCTACTTTAATGAAACGGAGAGAGGAGCTACTATTACAAAATAACATTCTTTTGGCAGCTGTTTATGTAGACCCAATGCATCGGATTCTTCTCGATGATCAACGGCTAAGTAAAGGAAAAGAAGCTGTGTTTGAAATAGCAGTAAGGATGAAAGGGTTGCAGAACAGTCAGGAGGAACAAGAAGAATTTGGTCGTCCTGCCACATCTTCACCCTCATCATCAACTGATTAAGAATTTAATTTTGAAAAATATTTGGAGCACAAGGACTGTGCAAAGTGTTCCGCATAGAAGAAGAGACATCCCCATCAAAGAACATAGCCAGTACATTTCAGCAGAATTTTTCATGTGCACTAAAAGAAATTGAGAAATTTGACCGTTCATCACAAATAACAGTGCAACAAGCGATTCCTTTGTATCCTGACATTGTCAGAGATGTTGCCCGAGTGGTTCCTGCTTTGCCACCAACCCAAGTTAGTGTAGAGAGGTTGTTCTCTGCTCACAAAATAATTAGATCAGATTTGAGGGCGTCCATGAAGGAGGATCTGACAGATGCAATACTTTTTCTGAGGACAAATTTATAGATTTCTTCTTATTAACTGCATAACAGTGTTTATTCCATATTTACTTACAGTTTAGAAAAGTTATTTGCTATATTCTAATTGTATTCTAATAAATATAGTTTTTGCTCTAAGTGGTCTGATTACTTATATCATGGTGAGAAACTGAATAAGCACGATGTTAATATTTTACAACAGTAAATTTATTGTTACGAATTGGCCATTTATGAAGGAGTCGGAGCTGGAGTCGGAACCTGATAAAATCCAGGAGTCGGAGTCGCAACTGTGGCTTACCGGCTCCACAGCCCTGGTGGAAACGTTCATGGAATATGAATATATGAATACTTTTTCAAAGCACTGTAATTCCGGAGATATGGGCCTTTTTATTTAAGGCATTTAATATGTTAATTTCTATGACTATTACTAAGGTGGCGTTGTTCATAGGATTCACGGAGGGTGTACTTTTAGTCTTCTCTACATCGTAACCTTGTAAGCAACATAAGATTTTGTGTACATGACTTTTTCAGGTGGATTTTGACTGAAAATCATTCAATAACATTAAAAAGAACACATTCACAGCAATGTCAAAACAATTTGTTGTGCCAGGTTTTAACTTTGTAAGGCTGCTTTCACATCAGTGTTTTTCACTGAATGCGGCAGATCCGGCAGATTTACCTCATCTGTTGTCTTAACGGCCGATTTGCGGTGCACCTTCGGCAAGCCCCCGTTCATTCTCTATGGGGCTTGTGGCAGTTGCAGCAAATGCGCTTTTCGTCGCAATCTGGCAAATCCGGCAGTTGCGGCACATCAAAAATACGCTGGTGTGGGTGCTTTCACACTGGCTTTTTTGCCCGTATCCGGATAAAAAAAATGCATCTGCCGCAAGCCCCATGCATTGTCTATGGGGCTTGCGGTAAGTGTGCGGCAGATGCAACAAATGTGGTTTCGGCAGATGCGGCGACGAAAAAAAATGCAGCTGACCGCATTTTTTTTCACAGCTGCATCTGCCGAAACCGCTTAGACAATGCATGGGGCTTGCCGCAAGTGTGGCGCCTGACGGCGGCACTTGCGTCAGGTACGTTTTTTTTGTCTGTATCTGGGCAAAAACACCAGTGTGAAAGCACCCGAACAGCGTTTTTTTTTTCCTGCGCTGCAAGTGCCGGATCCTGCAAACTGCACTTGCTGCACCCGACCACAAGCCCCATAGAAAATGCATGGGGCTTGCCGGATCAGTGTCGCAAGTCGGCCTTTAGGTGTCAGATCCAGCAGATTCAGTGACATCTGCCAGATCGTCCGGAAACATCAGCAAACTGCTGATGTGAAAGGAGCTTTACTGGTTCAGGCTTCAAAGCCATTCAGTGGTTTTAAGTGAAGAAGTAAGCTAAATATAAACTATTGCCAGCGTTTTTCTGAAGCAATTCTGCTTCAAAAACTATTGTAGGAGTCTGGTATATAAAAAACACCATTAGCACTTACCGTACCTTAAAATTTAGAATATTGTGCTTCCTAAATTTAAAAAGGACACTTATTTTTTGTTTAATCTCTGTGATATGTTTCTTCATTTTGACTGCAGAAAACTGCATCAATATGTAAACCAATAAATAGTATGTATAGACATTAGAGTTATTGAATGACCTGAAAATGTTTTGGAATTCTAGATGCAGAGGCGTTTCTATCCACCTGTCTTCAGTATGAAAGTGTGAGCAGCAAAGCAAGAGAACTTGGAGAAGATATACTCCAAGATTTCAGGAGTATTCGAAATAGGTACTACTGCTTACAGCAACTATATTTTTTAAAGGTTTGTCGGCCCTTATTACATTTTCGGCAAGCTGCACACCTTGCTAATAATGTACTCACCAATGGGTAATATAATTTACACACTGTTAAGATTTGGCTCCAGAATAAATCAATTTTAATTTTTGTGGTCACATTACGAATACAGTCTCAATAGAGTCATTGAACAAAGTGACAGAAACTTCATTGTGCAAATGCAGATATGCATACGAGCATTTGCACGATGACTGCTAGAACCGCCAATCCTGTCTGTACAGTATACACAGTTGAGATTTGGCAAGCAGCACGACCTAAAGAAAAAGTACTCAGATTATATAGGCCATTTAATGCTCATTAGCTACAGAACCTAGTTGAAAACTACATAGAAATTTATAAATCCAACAGTCTGATACTGGACCTTTAAATGGATATTAATTTGGTCTGGATGCATAAGATTTTCATACATGATTATTAATCTCTTGGTTGGTGGCTTTTGTGTAAATTTAACTAAATTTGCATAGCCTTGTGTTGGTCAAAGCACAGGGCTCCCTCACATACACAATGGTGTGAAAATGTGTTTGCCCCACTCCTTATTTCTTATTCTTTTTCATGTCAGTCCCGCTTAAATGTTTCAGATCACCAAAAAAATTTAAATATTAAAGGAAGATAACACAAACACAAAATGTAGTTTACCTCTAGACGACAGCCTTACGTCTACAGACGTCGGCAAAAGAGGGTACTAAAGCCTAGCCGACGTCTGTAGACGTTTTCAGGAAAAAGCCCTGTAGCGCCGCCCCTGGAGCTAATACCTCTAGGGTTCAGCGTACCGATTGTAGCTGACACCCTACAGATTAGTAATTAGCTCCTTTTGTACCCGCACCTGTAATGTGATGACCGGTAAACACCGTTTACCGATCATCACATTACAAAAGTGAAAGTGAATTGTAAAAAATGCTTTCACTTATGATCCGACATGAAAACACATGTCGGATCAAAGTGATCCATTAACCCCTAAGACCCCTCGAGCCCCCCCCCGGGCCCCCACACCTCCATCCCCCCCCCACACCTCCATCCCCCCCTGCCAATGAAAAAATGGCGGCGGTGCGCTGCTTCCCCTGCATCTCCATGCAGCCTGACATGTCACACATGTCAGGCTGCATGGGAATGTCCTCCCCGGTGCTCCTTAGTCCCCCTCTGGGTCCCCCAGCCTCTGGACAGTAACCCCCCCCCCCCCCCGCTCCCTCCCCCGGTGCCCGGTGTCCGGAACCGCGTCCTCCTTCCCTGGTGCCCATATGCCGGCCCCGCCGCCTCTAAACTCCATCCGATGTGATCAAACATCACATCGGATGGAGTTTGCAGACCCCCCCACCTCCCCCTCACCACTCTTACCTACCAACGATCCTGATTCCGGTCCCGGGGTCCTCCGGTCCTGGGGGCTTCTCCTGTCGGCGGCTCCTGCTGCTGTCTTCTGCAGCGCGCGCCTCCTCTGTGCGCGCACCCTGGTGGTGTGCGCGCACGCGCGCGCTGCTGTTAACCCCTGCTGTGCGGCCCAGGGAATGACAGGTCATGAACTCAGTGAGTTCATGACCTATCAGAATCCAAGGGTCACAGGGGGATAACTGTACTGTTCATGGTGATCTCCACATCAGATCACCATCAGTGGTGATCTATCAGGATCCTGGGATCCCATAGGGATCCTGGGATCACCACTGATGGTGATCTGATGTGGAGATCACCATGAAGAGCACAGTTAACAAGGGGTTAACTGTGCTGCTCATGGTGGTCTCCACATCAGATCACCATCAGTGGTGATTCCAGGATCCCTATGGGATCCCAGGATCCTGATAGATCACCACTGATGGTGATCTGATGTGGAGATCACCATGAGCAGCACAGTTAACCCCTTGTTAACTGTGCTCTTCATGGTGATCTCCACATCAGATCACCATCAGTGGTGATCCCAGGATCCCTGTGGGATCCCAGGATCCTGATAGATCACCACTGATGGTAATCTGATGTGGAGACCACCATGAAGAGCACAGTTAACCCCTTGTTAACTGTGCTCTTCATGGTGATCTCCACATCAGATCACCATCAGTGGTGATCCCAGGATCCTACGGGATCCCAGGATCCTGATAGATCACCACTTATGTTGACCTGATGTGGAGACCGCCATGAAGAGCACAGTTAACCCCTTGTGACCCGAGGATTCTGATAGGTCAAGAACTCACTGAGTTCATGACCTGTCATCCTCCTGACAATGAACCTGCTTTTATAGCATATGGGGGATGCCCCATATGCTATAAAACTGATAATCGTCGCGGGACCTCCCACTGGACTACGTCGGACTTCCCACTGGACTACGTCGGACGAAGAATGAATAATAAAGATGGAGTCCAAGTAGTGTTTGTGTTTTTTTTCTAATAAAAATATTTTTCTCTGTCTTGTGTCTTTTTTACAAATTACTAGAGATTCCTAATGGTCCGGTCTAATATTGGCCAGACGTTATGAATCTCGGGCTTAGTACCAGCTGCGAAAAAGCTGGCATTAACCCCTTATTACCCAGTCTGCCACCGCTACACGGCAGCTGGAAGAGCTGGATACAGCGCCAGAAAATGGCGCTTCTATGAATGCGCCATTTTCTGGGGCGGCTGCGGGCTGCAATTCACAGCGGGGGGGGGGCCCAGAAAGCTTGGGCCTCCCTACGCTGAGGATTCCAGCCCCCAGCTGCCTAGTTGTACCTGGCTGGCCCAAAAATATGGCGAAGCCCACGCCATTTTTTTTTTTAATTATTTCATGAAATAATTAAAAAAAAAAGGGACTTCCCTATATTTTTGGTTTCCAGCCAGGTAAAACTAGGCAGAAGGGGTTGGTGGCAGCCCGTAGCTGCCTGCTGTACCTGGCTGGACCAAAAATATGGCGAAGCCCCACGTCATTTTTTTTTTAAATTTAATAAAGAAATACTAAAAAAAAAGGCAGGGGAGGAGACAACCAGGACACAGTGTCTCCGTATCTTGTGCACATGCTCTAAAAGTGAGAAATTGTGTGAAAAAAAGAAAATGTTCAATATGACATTATCAAATTCTGTGAAGTAGCTGTAGGTTCCAAATGCTCACTATACCCCTAGATATAATCCTTGAGGTGTCTAGTTTCCAAAATGGGGTGACTTGTGCGGGAGCTCCAATGTTTAGGCACATAGGGGCTCCCCATATGCGACATGGTGTCTGCTAACTATTGGAGCCAATTTTCCATTCAAATTGTTAGCGGACACCATGTCGCATATGGAGAGCTCCTGTGTGCCTAAACATTGGAGCTCCCGCACAAGTCACCCCATTTTGGAAACTAGACACCTCAAGGATTATATCTAGGGGTATAGTGAGCATTTGGAACCTACAGCTACTTCACAAATTAGTCTGTAAAAAGAAAAAAAAGAAAACTTTTGTGAAAAAAAGTACTTTTTCATTTTTACGGATCAGTTTGTGAAGCACCTTGGGGTTCAAAGTGCTCACTATGCATCTAAATAAGTTCCTTGGGGTGTCTAGTTTCCAAAATGGGGTCACTTGTGAGGGAGCTACAATGTTTGGGCACATAGGGGCTCTCCATACGGGACATGGTGTCCGCTAACAATTGGAATTGTAAGTGGATACCATGTCGTGTATGGCGAGCCCCTGTGTGCCTAAACATTGGAGCTCCCCCACAAGTGACCCCATTTTGGAAACGAGACCTCCCAAGGAACTTATCTAGATTGGTGGTGAGCACTTTGAACCCCCAGGTGCTTCACAAATGAATCCGTAAAAATGAAAAAAGAAAATTTTTGTGGAAAAGAAAGTCCTTTTTCACTTTTACGGATCAATTTGTGAAGCACCTGGGGGTTTAAAGTGCTCTCTATGCATCTAGATAAGTTCCTTGGGGGTCTAGTTTCCAAAATGGGGTCACTTGTGGGGGAGCTCCAATGTTTAGGCACACAGGGGCTCGCCATACACGACATGGTATCCACTTACAATTCCAATTGTTAGTGGACACCATGTCACGTATGGAGAGCCCCTATGTGCCTAAACATTGTAGCTCCCCCACAAGTGACCCCATTTTGGAAACTAGACCCCCCAAGGAACTTATCTAGATGCATAGAGAGCACTTTGAACCCCCAGGTGCTTCACAAATTGATCCGTAAAAATGAAAAAGTACTTTCTTTTCCACAAAAATTTTCTTTTTTCATTTTTACGGATTCATTTGTGAAGCACCTGGGGGTTCAAAGTGCTCACCACCAATCTAGATAAGTTCCTTGGGAGGTCTCGTTTCCAAAATGGGGTCACTTGTGGAGGAGCTACAATGTTTAGGCCCACGGGGGCTCTCCATACGTGACATGGTGTCCGCTAACAATTGGAGCTAATTTTCCATTCAAATTGTTAGCGGACACCATGTCGCGTATGGAGAGCCCCTGTGTGCCTAAACATTGGAGCTCCCCCACAAGTGACCCCATTTTGGAAACTAGACCCCCCAAGGAACTTATCTAGATGCATAGAGAGCACTTTGAACCCCCAGGTGCTTCAAAAATTGATCCGTAAAAATGAAAAAGTACTTTCTTTTCCACAAAAATTTTCTTTTTTCATTTTTACGGATTCATTTGTGAAGCACCTGGGGGTTCAAAGTGCTCACCACCAATCTAGATAAGTTCCTTGGGAGGTCTCGTTTCCAAAATGGGGTCACTTGTGGGGGAGCTACAATGTTTAGGCACACAGGGGCTCTCCATACGTGACATGGTGTCCGCTAACAATTGGAGCTAATTTTCCATTCAAATTGTTAGCGGACACCATGTCGCGTATGGAGAGCCCCTGTGTGCCTAAACATTGGAGCTCCCCCACAAGTGACCCCATTTTGGAAACTAGACCCCCCAAGGAACTTATCTAGATGCATAGTGAGCACTTTCAACCCTCTGGGGCTTTACAAATTGATCCGTAAAAATGAAAAAGTACTTTTTTTTCACAAACATTTTCTTTTGTCCTCAATTTTTTCATTTTCACATGAGCAACAGGATAAAACGCATCCTAAAATTTGTTGGCCAATTTCTCCTGAGTACACCGATACCTCATATGTGGTCATAAACCACTGTTTGGGCGCACGGTAGAGCTCAGAAGAGAAGGAGCGCCATTTCACTTTTTGAATGGTAAATTAGCTCCAAAAGTCAAATTGCGCTTCTTCCCTTCTGAGCCCTGCCGTGCGCCCAAACAGTGTTTTATGACCACATATGAGGTATCGGTGTACTCAGGAGAAATTGGCCAACAAATTTTAGGATGCATTCTATCCTGTTGCCCATGTGAAAATGAAAAAATTGAGGCTAAAAGAACATTTTTGTTGGAAAAATTAAAATGGCCATTTTTTGTTTCCACGTTGCTTTAGTTCCTGTGAAGCACCTGAAGGGTTAATAATCTTCTTGAATGTAGTTTTGAGTAGCTTGAGGGGTGTAGTTTTCAGAATGGTGTCACTTTTGGGTGTTTTCTGCCATGTACACCCCTCAAAGAGACTTCAAATGTGATGTGGTCACTAAAAAAAAGGTTATGTAAATTTTGCTGGAAAAATGAAAAATTGCTGATGAACTTTGAACCCTTATAACGGCCGAACAAAAAAATTTTTTTTTTCCAAAATTGTGCTGATGTAAAGTAGACATGTGGGAAATGTTATTTATTAACTCTTTTGTGTCACATAATGCTCTGGTTCAACAGAATAAAAATTACAAATTTGAAAATTGTCAAATTTTCAAAATTTTTGCCAATTATTTTAGATTTTCACAAATAAACACAAAAATTATCAACCAAAATTTAATACTAACATGAAGCCCAATATGTCACGAAAAAACAATCTCAGAATCGCTAGGATCCGTTGAAGCGTTCCAGAGATATAACCTCATAAAGGGACACTGGTCAGAATTACAAAAAACGGTCTGGTCATTAAGGTGGAAATTGGCTCCGTCACTAAGGGGTTAAATATGAAGGTCTTTATTATTATGGGTAAAATAAGTCCAAACCTACAGGGCCCTGTGTGAAAGTGATTGCCCCCTAAACCTAAGAACTTGTTAGGCCACCCTAAGCAGCAACAATTGCAATCAAACATTTGTGATAACTGGCAGTGAGTCGGGAGAAATTTTGGATCAAAGAATATTTAAGACGCCTTGACCCGTTTGGAAGGTGCCTGAACAATGTGGTTTATACCTTAGAGACACATTGCTTTTTGTCAGGTTCCCTTGCTGTATGCCGTGTCTGTGCCTTGCCTGAATTGTGTCTGTCTGCTGTGCTGCCTCACCATCTTCCACTCGTCTTTGCCCGTCCTAGTACTGCGCGAGTGCTGTTAGTCCCCATCTAGGTATATATGGCCCCATTCAGGTATACATGGTCCTCCTCCTGGTGTACATGGTCTCCGTCCTGGTACACATGTCCCCGTTCTGTCTCTAAAGTATACTTTAAAACAAAAAAACAAAAACATTCTAGTCACCCCTCCTCCGCTCCCATATCGCCCAGTGTCCTCTGTAGGCAGTGGACGGCAGCTGACATTGGAGGGCGTGCCGTGATGATATACTAGAAAATAATGGAGAAAACGCACATGGGGTCTTATCTGTGTATTAGTTAAAGGTATCTTGGTCAATGCACTAACCTTATAATCTCGTGAGAGTCACAACAGCTTAATTGCAAATGTTCGGCTTGCAGCACCCTGGATAAGCAGACAAACCAATATAGAAGGAATGGATGGCTTCTCGTGCGCTGCCAGTCCAACAGAACTTCCAAAGAACACACGGTAGTTGAGTATAAAAGCACCTTTATTCCATCTTATGCGTTTCGTGGGACTGCTGCCCACTTCCTCAGAGATCCAAAGGTTTGCAGACTGTTGTTAGCAAGGATATAAAGAGAAACTGGACGTTAATGAAGTGTCAAAAAACTTTACTACGTCCGTTACATCATAAAATTAGGAGCGTCCTCCTTTACATAAGTCAGTATCAACTCACATTTCCAATTGACATATGAAAGTTACTATTTATCTTGATACCACTTATCAGAAAAAGAAGATGATTACATTCGAATACAAATTTGTTAAAAACAATACTAAGATGTAGTTGGCCGACAGCGGAGAGTAAGGGGGGCTGATCCGGCCGTGATCACCTTAGATGCTGAAAAAGCATTTGATAGTGTGAGGTGGTCATGGCTGGATCAAGTTTTAAACACCATTGGACTGAGGGGACCCTTTAGACAATTTCTGAGTTCTCTATATAGCAATCCGAAGGCATGTGTCAGTACTCCTGGCTTTCTGTCCGACACGTTTACCTTGGAGAAGGGGACGAGGCAGGGCTGCCCGCTCTCCCCTCTCCTTTTTAATCTGGCTATAGAGCCTCTGGCTTTGTACCTTGACTCTCAAAGCCTGTATTAGGGTAAGTGCGCACTGGCCGGGTTATGGCCGTTTTATCAGCGGAAACCGCCGGTCGGTTTTCATTAGTTTTATGTAAATTTATGTTAATCCAAACCGGCGTTTGGATTAACATTAAAACCAATGAAAACCGACGCCCGCTGTGCACACACCGGCGGTTTACACAGGCTCATCTGTTGCTAAACCGCAGGTTTCCCAGCGGTTTAGCAAAGAATGAGCATGTTCTATAAACCGCCGGTTCTTCAGCGGCTGCAAGCAGAATCATGTGCTGCTTCCAGCCGCTGCAGAACCGCCGGCGAGAACACGCTGTGCAACCGCCCGGCTCCCGCCCGTCACCCGCCCGGCTCCCGCCGCATATACCCGCCAGGAAGCCGGTGGACGGCTCCGGAGCTTCCTGGCGGGTCCGCCCAGCTGCCGCCGACAAACCCGCCGGTAAGTGTGCACTTACCCTAAGGGTCTAAAAGTAGGCAACAGGGAAGTGAAACTTTCTCTCTTTGCTGATGATATTATGCTCTTCATGCAGAACCCAGTGAAGGATTTAGCAGGAGTCCTGACCATAATTGAAAGCCTAGGAATAAGCTCTGGATTGCGTTTGAATAGGAGTAAATGTGAGATTCTCTTTATTCAAAAGGAAAGCGAGGCGGGAAGAGGTGACACCTTGGAAGGAATAAGGATAGTACGAGACAATATTAAATATTTGGGTATTTATCTTGCCAGGACCTCAAGACAAGTCTACCGGCTCAATTTCATCCCCATTATTAACAAAATTGAACAGGAATTAGCCAGATGGAAAGGCCTACCTTTGTCTTTGCTAGGACGCTGTCATCTTATTAAAATGATCAGCTTCCCGAGATTTCTCTATCCACTTCAGACGCTACCACTGCTACTAACACACACAGATAATAGGGGAATTAATTCCGCATTCTGGAACTTCCTTTGGAGAGGCAAGAAACCTAGAATTGCCATCCACACTTTGTTGCAACCTAAAGATAGAGGGGGGATTCAGCTTCCTGACATAAGAAGCTATAACCTTGCATGCATTATGCGTAACATGCTGGATTGGATTAAGGGTACAAGGAAGTTCTCGGAAGTGGAATTGGAGGGGGAACTAGCAAAACTATGGGATTTATCCTCTCTATTACATACACCACTCCCTCAAATACCGGGTAACATTAAATATACGACCATCTGCAAAGACACTATAATGACCTGGAAGACAGTCCGAAAGAAGTTACATCTTTCATGGAAGGTCTCGAGACATCTCGTTCCTTGGGCCTGTCCATCTTTCCCCTTAGGCCTTGATAATGCATTGTTCAAAATATGGAGAGCTAGAGGGATTGAAACCTTAGCGGATCTCATGCATGCTGGAGAGAGGAGATGGCTGATAGGGGAGGAAATTTTGGCTAAATTCAATCTTCCTAAAATTCATATAATCCAGTATCAACAAATACACCATCACCTCTTGTCCAACCTGGGTGACATTGCGGGGGAACTAGACAATGGTATCTGGAAAAACCTGATGGACTTGCGAGGGGAAGACACATCGATCTCCCTTTTATATGGCAGATTAAAACCCACTCTCAGTTTAGGGGGGAGGGGCAAACCTTTTATGGGGTGGAAAAAACACTTCAATGACCCAGATATCACTCTGAAACTTTTAGAGGGATGGTCAGTTCTGAGGAGAGCTGTAGCCAATGAAAGATGGAGAGATACGCAATTCAGAATAATGCATAGAGCCATACAAGGCTTCAATATTCCACCTACACAGACTAACCAATCGAGATGGACGCAGTGCCCGAAGTGCGGAGTGTCCATGACAGACTTGGAACATGGTCTCTGGTCATGTCCCAGCTCTCAGGGATTCTGGGAGGGGGTGGGGAGGCTGGCGGCAGGCTTTTACACCAACAAGGGAACACTCAACCCTATGCTTTGGCTATTCCACTATCATGGAAACAGTGCAGATTCTCAACCCCCTCACTTACTATTTCATTATATAGCTATAGTGGCTAAACGACTTATCCTCCAACACTGGCTAAGAAACACTGCCCCAACTGTTGAGGAACTTCGCACAATTATGAGGAAAACTCTGTCCCTGGAGACAGCAGAAACTCTAAGAAATCCAAGCAGACTTTCAAAATTTTTTTTCTTTAAATGGAGACGATATATAGAGAAAGAACTTTCAGAAGCAGAAATCGAATCTTTCATGTCTCCATTTAGGTCCACAATTTTGTATGCCCAGGAGGAACTGAAAGGGACACTAGGGAAATTGAAGTGTACAGATTAGAACGAAGGGTTGGACTGCTGTAGCAGCCAAATGCATCACTGGAGCTTGGGGTGACAATGGCAGTTATAGGGTAACAGGGGTTGGTTTGACATTTTGGATGGGATTTTATTTAAAAGTGTTACATGTACATTTGGTTATTATTCAGACAGGAACTACGTTGTTTTATTCTGACTCAAAAAAAACAACAACTATATTTTATTTAATATATCTGTTATTACAGAATTGATGTTGACAGTGGCAAGAGATTTTTCTGTTAATCTAGATGTTGTCACTTAAAGGGAACCAGTCTTGTCCTTTTTTGATATTAAACTACTCTCAATGTTATTTAGATCATGTATTGTTCATTAATAACTTATTTTTTAATCGTATTCATCCCAAAAAAAACCCATTTCAGATACTTGAGTATTTTCATTAGCTAGATGGGCAAACAGTCAAGCAGTCATCCGGCTGGTTAATCATTAACAGCTCAGTCACCTGAACTTGTAGCAATGCTGAAATTCATAAAATGCTAAAAGGACCTATGGGATGTCAATACCATGTGACTATAATAGGCGGGACTAAGTCTACATAGACCTTAACAATTTAGCACGCTTAGGTCCACCGATTTGTGACATCACACAGGTCCTTTATACAGAGCATTCGGCATTGGTTCAGTAAAATGTTTGTTAACCATTAACCAGCTGGATGACTGCTTGACTGTTTGCCCAGTTAGCTAATGAAAATATGTAACTATCTAAGGCTACTTTCACATTTGCGTATGATCTATATGATAAATATGATTTATTGTGTCACCGAGTTCTAATTAACCCCAATGAATGATTTGTACGCTTGCACAGCAGTGCGTACAAATCATACATTCTCCGACGCTCAGAAAATGCAGCATGTCATGTTTCAAAGAATGAGCGCATGTGGACGTGAATGCGGCCAGTAGCGGGCGACCACATGCACCGCGCGTCCCCATGTTAAACATAGGGATGCATGATGGATGTGTCGCAGCATGCGTTTGGCCGCTCACATACGCAGCGAAGCTGAACGCAAATGTGAAACTGGAACAATACACGTTTTTATAATTATTTTCTTTTTTGTCTTTATTTCTGCACTGCGTGCAGAAACAAGGAAAGGATTATCTGAAATGTACCTGAGTGTTGGGAGAAATTCTTTTTGATTATATTTATACACAGGCTTTTGTATATTCTTTCATTTTTATTCGCACCAGGTGGCAGAGCATTTTTGTCAGTGCTACATACATTTGCTGTGGTATTTGTGGTGATTTCCAGGAAGTTAGACTTGTGCATCAGTTTGAGCATCTTTCATTTTCAAAAAGGGCTATTCAGCCTGTAGTTACTTAATTTACATAATTATTGTTCCTGTAACTGATTACATACATTTAGCTAAATATTAAATACTGCCATGGTTGTCTCATTTTTTGTTTCACATATTTGAAAGGGGTTTTCCATTAATCATATAAAACAGGTCAGCATGACATTATGTGCAGACTAGGCATGGCCCTAATGACTCTATAATACAGAATACATTGATACTTTTGGTGACAAAATTTGCTTTGTTGTTCTTCTTTAACCCCTCATGACCCGGGAATTTTTTGTTTTTGTTTAGTTTTTTGCGACCCTGCTTCCAAGAGCCATAGCTTTTTTATGTTTCCTTCAATGTAGACCTATGATGGCTTGTTTTTTGTGGAACAAGTTGTACTTTCAGATGCAATCATTTATTTTACCATATAGTGTATAGGGAAATGGGAAAAAAATTCCAAGTGCAGTGAAATTGCAAAAAAAGTGCAATTACACATTTGTATTTTGGGATTTTCAGTCGCCATGTTCACTACTGTATATACTCGTGTATAAGCCGACCCGTGTATAAGCCGACCCCCCTACTTTTGCCCCCAAAAACTGGGAAAACTTATTGACTCGCGTATAAGCCGAGGGTGGACTCCAGCACAGGTATACAACCCCCAGCAGTGAGGTATACAGCAGCCTCCCCAGTGGTAGTATACAGCAGCAGCCCCAGTGGTAGTATACAGCAGCCCCAGAGGTATATACAGCCCCATATGCAGCCCCAGAGGTATATGCAGCCCCAGAGCTATATGCAGCCCCAGAGGTATATGCAGCCCCATATGCAGCCCCAGAGGTATATGCAGCCCCAGAGGTATATGCAGCCCCATATGCAGCCCCAGAGGTATATGCAGCCCCATATGCAGCCCCAGAGGTATATGCAGCCCCAGAGGTATATGCAGCCCCAGAGGTATATGCAGCCCCATAGGTATATGCAGCCCCAGAGGTATATGCAGCCCCATATGCAGCCCCAGAGGTATATGCAGCCCCAGAGGTATATGCAGCCCCAGAGGTATATGCAGCCCCATATGCAGCCCCATAGGTATATGCAGCCCCATAGGTATATGCAGCCCCAGAGGTATATGCAGCCCCATATGCAGCCCCAGAGGTATATGCAGCCCCAGAGGTATATGCAGCCCCAGAGGTATATGCAGCCCCATATGCAGCCCCAGAGGTATATGCAGCCCCATATGCAGCCCCAGAGGTATATGCAGCCCCAGAGGTATATGCAGCCCCATATGCAGCCCCAGAGGTATATTCAGCCCCATATGCAGCCCCAGAGGTATATGCAGCCCCATATGCAGCCCCAGAGGTATATGCAGCCCCAGAGGTATATACAGTCCCAGAGGTATATGCAGCCCCAGAGGTATATGCAGCCCCATATGCAGCCCCAGAGGTATATACAGCAGCAGCAGCCCCAGCCCCAGGGCTGTATACAGCAGCAGCCCCAGGGCTGTATACAGCAGCAGCCCCAGGGCTGTATACAGCCGCAGCCCCAGGGCTGTATACAGCCGCAGCCCCAGGGCTTTATACAGCAGCAGCCCCAGGGCTGTGTACAGCCGCAGCCCCAGGGCTGTATACAGCCGCAGCCCCGGAGTTATACAGGCCCCCCATCAAGTTCCAGGCCCCCCCCCCTTTTTTCGCCAGCCTGTAAGGTAAATTCATACTTACCAGTGTCCAGTCGCTCCGCCCGCAGCTGCCGACATGACGATCCCGGGCTCCATTCAGCGTCTTCCCGCGGCTTCCTGTAGTCGCGGGCAATGACGTCATTGCCCGCGACTACAGGAAATGCGGAAGACGCTGAATGGAGCCCGGGATCGTCATGTCGGCAGCTGCGGGCGGCGCGACTGGACACTGGTAAGTATGAATTTACCTTACAGGCTGGCGCGCAAGGGGGGGGGGCCCTGGAACTTGATGGGGGGCCTGTATACCTCCGGGGCTGCTGCGGTATTTTTTTTTTTTTTTCATATACTCGCGTATAAGCCGAGGGGGGACTTTTCAGCCCAAATTTTGGGCTGAAAAACTCGGCTTATACGCGAGTATATACGGTATATGGTAAAACCGACGTGATGGTGTAATGCCTGACTTATTTTTTGCGTCTTGAGCTGACGTTTGTAATGATACCATTTTTGGGTGGATGCGCTGTTTTGATCGCCTGTTATTGCATTTTATAGCAATGTTGCGGCGACCGAAAAAAATTTAATTTTGCCGTTTTTACCTATATTTCTATTACGCAGTTCATGGCTTTCATTGATTGATTTTATATCTTGATAGATCAGTGTTTCTGAACGCGGCAATACCAAATATGTATTTATTTTTGTTTTTTTAATACTTTTATTTTGATTGGGGGGAAAAGGGGGTGATTTAAAAATTCTTTTTCTTTTACATGTTTGTAAAAACTTTATTTTACAATTCATTCTTACTTTTACACAGCCCCATAGAGAGGCACCCTGCTGCACAGTCCAATCGCTTCTGACAGATCCCGATGAGCTGCAGCACATCGGCATCTGTCAGAATTTTGGACTGTGAGTGGTTGGAAGCGCTTGCCAACCACTCACAGGAAGTGCTCCGTGACAGCTTCCGGGGTCAAGCCAGGACCCCTGGCTGTCACGTGAGCGCTGGAGATCTCGCGATATTATCACGGGACCTCCGGTGCAGACGGGGAACAACACATTCGCTGTCGTGGCGGCTTTGGATCCTGCTGTCAGTAATTCACAGCGGGTTCCAAAGGGGTAATGCTGGAGCTCACATCAACCAACGGTAACCAGCCCATGACATTGTATAACGTCATGGGTCGTTAAGCGGTTAAAGGGAACCTTTCAGCTTGTTTCTGCTCCCCAAGCTCTCACTATCAGTACCTGCAGCTTCATAGTGCTATTTTAATCATCCCTGTCTGAGATAATAGTGTAATATTAAAGTTTAAAAAAAAAAAGTATTTATAAATTTACATTTTGTTACGTAAATGAGGGAGGCAGGTTAATAGTTAACAGTTCAGCCGAATTTCAGAAGATGCTGCAGAATTTGAGAAGATCACTGAGTGATGTCAAGGCCATGTGACTATAATAGGTTGAGCTAAGTCTCCATAACCTTTTAACCGCTGTCTAAATTTTTATTTAATATATATAGATAATATATAGGGCAAAATTAGAATCTGGGCACTATACCCTGTGTATAGGGTAGTTGATAGGCAGAGTCTGGGGGTGGACGATGCTGTAGCGTATCTGCTACAAACAGTACATTCCTTTTTGGACAATGATGGAACCACTGTGCGTGCCATGTTCTTCGATTTCTCCAGTGCATTCAATACCTTACAGCCACTATTATTACGTAAAAAGCTGGTTGAAATGGCGGTTGATGAGGGACTAGTGAATTGGATCATTGATTACCTGTCGGACAGGCCACAGTTCGTTAGGTTGGGGGCGGCCGTATCGGATAGTGTTCAGAGCAGTGTTGGAGCCCCTCAGGGAACGGTGCTGTCGCCATTCCTTTTTACGTTATGCACAGCTGATTTTCAGTATAAATCAGACCTTTGTCACCTTCAGAAGTACTCTGATGACTCAGTGATAGTGGGAGGTATTGAGAGGCGCCGGGGGGAGGAGGAATACAGAAGGGTGGTCTCGGACTTTGTTGACTGGTGCCAGGCTAACCATTTAGAACTCAACGTAAAGAAAACCAGGGAGTTGGTGTTGAGTTATGGAAGGTGCAGGAAGGATTGCTTACCTACCACTATTGATGGTCAGGATGTGGAGATGGTGGAGAATTTCAAATATTTGGGGGTTCACCTGGACAGCAAGCTTGATTGGAGGTGCCATATGGAGAAGGTTTGCAAGAAAGGGATGAGCAGACTTTACTTCCTAAGGAAATTAAGGTCGTTTAATGTGTGTAGCAAAATGCTTGAAATGTTCTACCAATCTATTGTGGCGAGTGCAATCTTTGCTGCAATAATATGCTGGGGTAGTAGTGTGCGCACAGCTGACGCTAATAAGCTGAATAAACTTATCAAGAGGGCTGGTGCGGCAGTGGGTCTACAACTTAGGACTTTCGAGGAGGTATTAGAGGATAGAATTAAAAGAAATGCAAGGCTATAATGAGCAACAATACACACCCGCTCTCTGAACTGTTTGCGAAGCAGAAAAGCACATTCAGCAAGCGTTTAATCCAACTAAGGTGTAAAAAGGAAAGATACAGAAAATCGTTTGTTCCGACAGCTGTGGGGATGTTTAACAAATGTATAAGTGTAAAGCATCCCAAGACTATGTGAAGTTCTATGTGTATGGGGGAAATAGGTGAGGTACATGTACCAGTCTACCCGCATCTGCTGTCCATATAGAATTATTTTGTAAAGTGTGAAATGTTCTTGATCTTTGTTCTGCTGCTGTAATACTGTTATTTCCTCCGGGATCAATAAAGTTTATCTTATCTTATCTTAATAGTGGAATCGGAGCTCTTAATCAGCGTTGCTCGTGCTCAAAAGTGAAGCAATTAAAATTCATATAAAGAAAGATGTGATACGGCACTCACCAATTTTCTGATTTTCTTCCTGTCGAAGCGGCATTGTCCGCGAAACGGTAGGCTGTCGTCTGCCGTCTCCTAGCACCCCCTCCCTGCCACATGTAATTTGAAGATGATCCTTCAATAAAGAAGAAAATCAGAAAATTGGTGAGTGCTGTGTCACATCTTTTATATATAATATATATACACATATTAATGTAGAGCAAGTAGTTTTAATAAACCTTTTAATATACTTCATTAGAAAAAGCGGACATATGTTAATTATCAGTCAGATCCGTCTTCAGTGAATACAGGGCATGTAACCATATAAGGATAAAGGAGCATGGCCTACCTGCTGACTTCAGTTCATGAAGAAACAATGTATCAGATTAGCTCAGGGTACAGCACAGATGCTAAGCAATGTCAGAGTGTCCGGATCATTGCATACTCCTCAGACGTTTGTGTAAAGGGAAAAAGATCTGTCATCTGGCTCCACACAGCTCAGTCACAATTTCTGTTAACCCTTTATCTGCTGGCTCCCCATACAGCTCACTGTCAACCTGCTCTCAGAAGCTGTGAATAAAAATACACACATTGCACTTTTCCCTATCGCTGCTGACCATGCCCACAGAGCCATAAAATGCCATTTTTTAAATGGCATAGAAAATGTGAGAAAATAAGTCACACGGCACAAAAAAAAGCATAATCTTAGCTGCTATGTGACCCATCATTACCAAGCAGTGAAGTATTATTTTTTTTCTTTATCAACGAAACGACATTTACACTTGTTAATTATTTTGCTTGCTTAGCTCTGCCCCCCTATGATCACAGGGACATCAGACAGTTCCTTTTATACAAAGAAGTTGGCAATAAATTAAAGGGAACCTGTCAGATTGTTTATGTCCAAGGTGTCTATACACTGCCTCATTTACATAAGAATATGTAAGTTTATCAATGCTTCTTTTTTCAACTTTAACATTACACTGTTAGCTGAAAACATGGATGCGTAGAATAGTACTATGAAGCTGTAGGTACAGCTACTGATAGCTTGGGGGGCATAAATGAGCTGACAGGGTCCCTTTAATCACAATAAGAACTGAGGGCGTGAACAAAAATATGAAACTTATCCGCCCATCAGCCTTCCTTCATCACTATGATGTCTGTAGTTATAGGCAGGGCTGTGGAGTTAGTGACCATTTTGGTGGAGTCTGAATAAAATGGACCAACTCTGACTCATAAAATATATAATAAATTGAGTGCAGTATGTGCTGAATATTATTATTATTATGTTCTATCTAAATAGCTTGATATTTTATCATAATGATTAAAAGCCTGATGTTCACATTGTACTACGATAAATTTGTCACTTGAACATGAGCCAATATGAGGGAGTCGGCATCGTGGAGTCGGATTCAGGGAAATTGAGGAGTCTGAGTTGGTGGTTTGATCTACCAACTCCACAGCCCTTTTTATAGAACAAGATGGATACCACATATATAAAATGGATTCTGTTCTCTCACTAGTGTGGTACATTTGCAATTTTCAGAATGTGAAGCTATGTGAGGGGTTATTTTTTGCACCCCTAGACTATTTTTATTGATATAATTTCCAGGAGAATACAATGCAAGTACATCTGTTGGTTCGGCAGCTTAATTTTTAAAACTTTTTTCAGAGAACTAGAACCTGCTGTCATCTCATCGCTTGTGCTATATACAGTAATCTCAAAACATTTAATCAACATAAGGACCAAAGGAAACATGACCTTAGTTTCCATGAACTCTATTTAATAGTTACGAGCGGCACCTCCATTTTAAATCATGCAAAAACAGGAGGATGCTCAGGAATTTATCTGCCAAAAAATGTACATAACCTTTATTCAATAAATATTCCAGTGAATTTTAAAATACAAAAAATGACTGATATGTACAACAGGATACAATGGGGATTACAAGACAAAAACAGTACATAAATGTGGGCTGAATGCACTTTTTGACCAAAGGTAATGAACTACATGCATAGAAGTAAAATGGGAAAAAGGAGGGCAGTGTGCATATGAAAAGACGCACTCCAAAATTTCAAAATTAAACAAAATAACTTAAGAAAAAATATCATCATATTAGCAGACAAGTGTCTCTGACTATTTACATATGATTCAATTGCAAAGAGACATGAGTCACCATAAAACACCCCTTAACCCTGTAATGATAAAACAGCATGTAACAAGCCAAAAACTTTTTTCTTGGTCCATGCAGTAAATGGCTAAATTATATAGGAAGCCTCAGGAAACAAACTATACCCATAGGGAACAAGTGAAACATTACAGAGGCTTGAGAACCCTAATTGGAGTGAAGCAAATAAATGCAATACCCATGGCTTGTTGTTCCCTGAGGGATCTAGGAAAGGTAAAGCCCACCAACAAACAACACAGACAGGATGAACAGGGGACCTCCAACGCATGTTTTGCTATGCGGTGTGTCGTTGCTTCATCAGGGAGGAGAACATCTATGAACCCCAGTGGGATCGCTGTATAAATAGCCGGCCAGATCGTCAAAGGTGACTGTTATCACTTGGTGAACGCCGCTTGCTTCTATAGCGGCGCATGCACGGCCGGAAACTAGCGCCAACCTGGAAGTCCTGCCCCACGTCCCAGAAGTGTATACGCGTCACAATGGGGACTCCATGGCAATCGACTGCGCTACACCTCGTGAGGACGCGGGGCAGGACACCGGGTGGCGCCGCCAGCAGCGCATGTGCACAGTAGACATGCGGCAGGCTATTTAACCCGCTGCATACCGGAACATCTCCAGTGAAAGAGCATATATACACATACTACAAAATCGATAGAGCTTGTAGTACATTCAAAATATGAAGAAACACTCAGGTTACATAGAAATCAAAATGATACATGTAAACATGGGAAGGTTGGATGGTCCAGCGGCAGGAAACCAGAATTTTTCAACCAGAAGATAGATCATAGTCAGTCTCTGTTGTGAGCGGAGGAATCAAATAAAGCAATCCATTTGTAAGTGTAATGGGGCATAACAGTTAGAAACACCTAACACAAACATTTTTAATGTCAGGCAATCATGTCTGAAAACTAAGAGGACAAGACAGCACTACAAAAATGGCACAAAATGTATCACCGTATTAAGTCCCCTTGGGACAAGGTTATCCAGTGTCGATATCCACTTGGCTTCGCATCTCGCCAATAATTTCTTCACGTCCCCCCCTCTAATACCAGCATGAGTGCAGTCGATACTCCTCACTCGTAAACCTCACGGGTTGCACCTATGATGTAATTTAAAGTGGCGGGCGAGGGAGGGTTTTGAGCAACGTGATGTCGTCCACGTCTTCCGCCGCAATTATCCCCCTAACATGCTCCCGTACCCTCACCCGTAGGTCAAACCGACGTAGATCAAGGGACAGTCACATGTGGCAAAATACACCACATGTGTGGTGCTACAGGAAATGTATTTAGTGATCGCATAGGTTTTTTTGCCATCACTGCAGTGAAAGGAGAATCACGAAGGGTATTACTGCAGGCGGAGCAGTGGCCGCATGGGAAACACCCAACCCTTTGCGTTCTTATATCAAAAGGAAAGTTCTCTTCAGCAATGCAATGGCTGTTGACGAGTAGATCTTCAAATTCTGAGCACGTCTAGCAGCCATTAACGGCCTATCCGGGATAGTCTTAGCCAACACTGGGTCGGTTTTCAAAATTGACCAGTGTGTGGCTAAAATACACTTCATTGTGTCCCATTTCTGATTAAAGGTTCCAATGAACCTGATGTTATTGTCGGTGTTCTCCGATTTATGTTTATACTGTAAAAGATCTCTCCTTAACAGTACAGTACTCTTAGCCCTTTGTTAACTGGATTTCAAACTTCGACGGCTATATCTCCTCTCAATAAAGCGGTCACGTAATTCTCCGGCCTGGGCTTCAAAACCCTTAGAGGTTGAGCAGGTACGTCTCACATGGAGGTATTGGCCAGTCGAGACCACACGGATAGTCAACGGTGTGTGTGCTGATGATGCATGTAGAAAGAAGTTGGTGGAAGTCTCCTTTCGATAGACATCAGTCTGGATCATCCCGTTACTACCAACACTTAAATTGATGTCCAGAAAATTAATATTTTTAGGGCTGTATTTATATATTCATGCTGTTCTCAAGAAGCTGCCCCATAAATGCTCCGAGCTGCTCCGCCGTGCCCCGCCTCATGATCAGATTATCGTCTATGTATCATCCAGCACTGCAGATGGGCGTCAACCCATGCGCCTTCGCCACCAAAGACCATCCTCTCCAAGTAACCTAAGAAGAGGTTGGCGCACGAAGGTGCGCAGGCCACGCCCATCGCAGTGCTGCGTACCTGTAGGTAGAACTGATCCTTAAAGACGAAAAAATTGTGGGTCAGGGTAAAGCGGAGCAGCTCAAGAACAAGGTTGCCCATCCTGCCTGCCCGACTTCCAGCCTCCATGAAAAACCGTACCGCTCTCATCCCATCTTCATAGTTAATTGAGGTGTTACAGACTCTCCTTGTCTGTTGTTACCAACAGCATATCTCTCTCCACAAAGATGCCATCAATCAAGTTTAGGACGTCCGTTGTGTCTTTTACATATGAGGGCAATACCTCTACTAACGGTTTTAAGTAGTGGTCAATGAACCGACATATTGGCTCACATAGGTTACTTGAAATAATCAGATGTCCCGGGGGATTGACGGCATCTTTGTGAATTTTGGGGAGGAGATAGTACGCGGCGATATGGGGAAATTTGACATTCTCTCTCATCTTTCTATCAATAATCGCCTGATCCAAAGCCTTGTTGAGGATTCCGGCAAGTTCAGTGGAGAAAGTGGTTAGAGGATTAAACGACAATTTTTGATAACTTTTCCTATCCCTCAATTGTCTAAATGACTCTTTTTCATACTTCAATTTAGGCCATATTCCCACCCTTGTCTGTCTGTTGTATAACTGCATCATCCAGCATCTGTAGATCAAGTAAAGCTGACCGCTGGGGAAGTGTTAAATTATCATGGTGACGGCGAGTGGGTATGCGCTTAGAATTATCAGTCACCAAACGTGTAAAAATGTCCACCGCCGGACAGACAGACAAAGGTGAGATACGGGTGGAGTTCGGCATAAGAGATTTGGGAAACTCACTTGATAATGGGGGAGCCCCTCCTCAAGTTGCTCCAAGGCTAATAAAGTCTCTCCACTTGACTCGCAGGATCACCAACAGGTTTGTTTTCGTAGGACCAATTTTCTGGCAAAAATATTTGTCCTTTAGGGCTGTGAAATAATGAAAAGGGTTAGTTGGAGAAAAATTCAACCCTTTGGATAGAACCTCAATCTTTTAACTCGTTAGGATGTGATTGGAGAGATTGATCAACTGTCGACATCCTTAGCCTTTTTTGCCTTGGGTATTATTCTGTTTGTTGTTAGTATTATTGCCTTGGCGGCCCATTCCGGAACTTGTAGTAACACCCAAGGCACCATCTCCACCTACCGTTCCCAAAGAGTTCACAGAAGCAATACTTGAACTTGACCCTAGAGAGTCTAGGAAGACTGATCTTGGTCTCACATTAATGGGTGGTCCATTGGCTTGTCCACCCTGGCCGACCTGACCACCCTGGCCACCTTGGCCACCAAGACCAACTAGTCTACCAGGTTTTGGTCTTTTGACATTCCATTTAACCCCTTCATGACCCAGCCTATTTTGACCCTAAAGACCTTGGCATTTTTGTTAATTCTGACCAGTATCCCTTTATGAGGTAATAACTCTGGAACGCTTTAATGGATCCTAGCGATACTGAGATATTTTTTTCGCTAATTTTTGCATTTATTTGTGAAAAAATAAAAAATTTGTCAAATATTTTGAGAATTTTGTGGTTAATCTCTTTGTTTTCTTTTTCAAAAATTAATAAAAACAGTACAGGTTATACATGTAAATACAATTCAAAAAGTATAAGCAAGGAGTTCACAATAAGAACATCAGTATAAAGTGTTAATCAATATACAATCTCAGTTTTATAAACCCTCTTCAGGTGTATGTCGGCCTGTTCCCGTAATGATAAACCACACTCAGGGGGTTAAAGGACCCCCGCTATAGTCAAGGGGATTTCCGCAACCAAGGGGGTTAGGAATCTCTTTAGGAGGATTCTAGTATCATACTCCTTTTTGTCAGGATGGTCAAAAGCAAGTGGGTATCTATCAGAGTCACACTACTTATCTCTTTAATGGCTTTGGTGTACCAGCAAAGAATAAGCATCTTATGACCTCCTGAGAAACCGGTCCATCTGGAGTAGGTTCTCTTGTGAAGGGTTCCATAAAATAACAGGTACATACTCCTGTCAGTTTTACTGCAACCGCATATAAGGGTAAACTGAGAAAGGAAAAAAAATAATTCTCAAAACTAAAACTGTTTAGTAACCTAAAGTATGTATATAGAAAAAGAAAGGAAAAAAGATAGAGATAATAGCGGGGAAAGTAAGAACTGAACTAAGTTATTCGGGGTCGGGATAAGAAGAGGAAAGGTCCAAAAAGTTAAGGGTAACAAGGTATAGGGTATACCCCGACCCCATGTCGACCATTTATCGCACCACAGAATCAACCTCAGAGAAAGTTCTTCCGAATTCACTTGAGTCTTGGTAGAGGATCCAGTCAGTCCAGGTCACCGAAAATTTATCACGAGACCCCGAAGCGTCGGCCGCCAGCTCCTCCATCCTGCTGCTATTTCTTACGGCGGCTTACACTTCTCTCACTCCCCTAGACCTGGGAACAGACGTGGCGGTGGAGTCGGCCTCCTCCTGTCCCCACAATGTACTTTCCAGGTCATTCCTCCAGCCCCATCACTCTCATTCCCTTCTTTTGAGGTCCATACCATTAGGCTATTCCATCCCCTCCCCCTCAAAGTAGCAGTGGTATACCGCCCCCCAGGGTCACCCACCCAGTTCCTCGACCAGTTCTCCGCTTGGCTCCCGCATTTCATGTCCTCAGATTTACCAACCCTTATTCTGGGAGACTTTAACATTCCCATAAACAGCCCCATCTCCCCATCTGCATCCCAGCTCCTATCTCTAACTACCTCTCTTGGCCTATCACAGCTCTCAACCTCTAAGACACACGAAAACGGTAACACCCTTGACCTTGTCTTTACCCGGCTCTGCTCATCCTCCCCCTTGGATAACTCAACTCTACTCTCTGACCACAACATTCTTTCCTTCTCACTCACTAACCCTCGGCCAACACAGCCCAAGCCTACCTATCACACATCCAGAAATCTACAGGCCATTAACCCTCAAGCACTCACAGACTCCCTCATCTCATCTCTGTCCCCAATCTCTTCACTCTCTTCTCCAGATCAGGCAGTAAATCACTACAATGACTCTCTCAGGAGCTCCCTGGACCAAGTAGCGCCCCTCACCCGCAGAACCTCCAAACAGAGAACAAAACAGCCCTGGCTCACATCACAAACCCGATTCCTCCAGCGATGCTCCAGGAGTGCTGAACGCCTATGGAGGAAAACTCGCTCACCAGGAGACTTTATCCACTATAAATTCATGCTCAAAACCTACAACTCTGCCCTTCACCTTGCCAAACAGACCTACTTCACCACCCTGGTCTCCTCACTATCCAACAATCCAAAAAAACTCTTTGACACCTTTCACTCTCTCCTCAGTCCTAAAGTGCAGGCCCCCATCACCGACCTCTCTGCTGATGACCTGGCTTCCTACTTCATGGATAAAATAGACAACATCCGCCAGGAAATCAGCTCTCAGCCTCCAAGCACTGCCACCCCCATTCTTCCTCACATCCCCTCCGGTTCACTCTCCACATTTGACCCAGTCACAGAAGAAGAAGTCTCCAGGCTCCTATCTTCCTCTCGTCCCACCACATGCACTACCGACCCCATTCCCTCACACCTGCTCCAGTCCCTCTCTCCAGTCGTCACCACTCATCTAACCAAAATCTTCAATCTCTCCCTCTCTTCTGGCATTTTCCCCTCCTCCTTCAAACACTCGATCATTACTCCATTATTAAAGAAAACCACTCTCGACCCATCCTGCACAAATAACTACAGACCAGTCTCCAATCTCCCCTTCATCTCTAAACTCTTGGAGCGCCTGGTCTATTCCCGCCTCACCCATTACCTCTCCGCTCACTCTCTTCTAGATCCATTACAGTCTGGTTTCCGCCCCCTTCACTCCACAGAAACTGCCCTCATCAAAGTGACCAATGACCTTCTGACAGCAAAACGTAATGGTGACCACTCTCTGCTTATTCTCCTTGATCTCTCTGCAGCTTTTGACACTGTCGACCATCAGCTCCTACTCTTTATGCTGCACTCCATTGGCATAAAGGACACTGCTCTCTCCTGGCTCTCCTCCTATCTTTCTGACCGCTCTTTCAGTGTATCTTTTGCTGGCTCCACTTCCCCCCCTCTTCCCCTCACTATTGGGGTCCCTCAGGGTTCAGTCCTTGGCCCTCTCCTCTTCTCTCTCTACACGGCCCCGATTGGACAGACCATCAGCAGATTTGGCTTCCAGTACCATCTTTATGCTGATGACACTCAACTATACACTTCAGCCCCTGACCTTACCCCTGCGGTAGTAAAGAACACCAATGACTGTCTAGCTGCAGTTTCCAATATCATGTCCACTCTCTATTTGAAACTAAACCTTTCCAAAACTGAACTTCTTCTGCTCCCCCCATCCACTAACCTCCCTAAATCGGACATCTCTCTCTCAGTGTGCGGCACCACGATAACGCCTAGACAGCAGGCTCGCTGTCTGGGTGTTATATTTGACACCGATCTCTCCTTCTCCTCCCACACGCAAGCTCTCGTCCGCTCCTGTCACTTACACCTGAAGAATATCTCTAGAGTCCGCCCCTTTCTCACCCTGGAAACAACAAAAACCCTCACCGTGGCCCTAATCCATTCCCGCCTTGACTATTGCAACTCTCTATTAAGCGGCCTCCCCCTCACCAGACTTTCTCCCCTCCAGTCCATCCTTAATGCAGCAGCCAGGATCACCCATCTGGCCAATCGTTACTCAGATGCCTCTGCTCTGAGCCAGTCATTGCACTGGCTGCCCGTATATTACAGGATCAAATTCAAATTGCTTGTTCTCACCCACAAAGCTCTTCACAGTGCAGCTCCCCCCTACCTCTCCTCCCTCATCTCTGTCTATCACCCCACCCGCTCTCTACGTTCCTCAAATGACCTTCAACTAACATCTGCACTAATCCGATCCTCCCACTCCCGGCTCCAAGACTTTTCCAGAGCTGCACCAAACCTCTGGAATGCTTTACCCAAAGAAATCAGGACTATCCAAAACTTGCATGGCTTCAGACGATCCCTAAAGACGCATCTTTTTAAGGCGGCCTATCGTACTCCCTAACATGTCCATTGTACTGTAGACAGTGAATGGGCTATCCTCTGGACATTATTCTTCTACAAACTCCACCAAACCATAAAGGTCTACACAGACTGATGACCATTCATGTAAGCTTAGCCCTATACCCCATTTCCTCAAGATGCCTGGACCACCAGTGCAATAAGCCCCGACACCTTGTACAACCCCTATCCCGTTGTAGATTGTAAGCTCTTTTGAGCAGGGTCACCTTCATTTCTTGCCTTATTTATTGTATTTTTTTTTTCACATTGATTCTATGCCTATTGTTTTTGTATCCAATGATTGTACTTTATTTGTTCTCTATTGTAATTACTTACTGTATATTTTCTGTACGCTAACCCTACATTGTAAAGCGCTGCGGAATATGTTGGCGCTATATAAATAAAGCTTTATTATTATTATTATTATCTCTTTGAACCAGTCAAGCAGGGAAGGTATCTGAGGAGTTCTCCAAAACCTCGGTATTAGAGCGCGGGCGGCCGAGACACAGAAACGGAGAATATCCTTCTTATTAAGCCCTATAGGACCCGGAAAGATGGATAGTAGGGCTACTTCAGGACAAAATATAACCCGTTTACCTGTGATTCGTGTGTAAGTGCCGAACACCCCAGACCAGAACCGCTGGATCTCGTCACAACTCCACCAAATGTGGAGCATCGTCCCTGGTGCTTTCCCACATCGCCAACAACTGTCTGAAGTTTCAGGAAACACGCGGTGCATGGTGACAGGACATAAATACTATCTGGTGGGCAGTTTATAGCTCCTCTCTTGTGCAACACAGGCGCTGACTAATTTGTGGGTAAATAAAAAGATTTTCTGCTAATCCCTGTCTGTAAGGGTCCTGTTTAATTCCCTCTCCCAGGCCCGCTGGAAGTGTAAGGTGTCCTGATCTCGTAGGGATCCTAATGCCAGATATAGGGCTGAAATTTTACGCCTGGGGGGGGAATCCTGCTGGAACAATCTCTCCAATACGTTTGGCGTCAATCTCACCCTGCATGTATGGCCAGACGAATATAGAAATGATTTATATTGGAGGAATTCAAACCATCTAAGAGGTCTAGTAGGATCAATAGATTGGATCTCTCTCATTGAGGGTAAATCCCCATTGGATAGGGTCTGTCCCATTCGGGTATCGTTCACACTCTGCCAGCATAGAAATCTATGCCTTCCAAACCCAGGTGGAAAAGCAAGGTTAGAGAAAAGGGGGACGAGAGGACTAAGTTTGCCATCTGTGTAGAGTGGTTTTGTTATTGAATGCCACACTTGCAGAGTGGACTTGGTTATATCGGAGAGGGGGGTAGGTCTGTTATGCTCCCAAAAGGAATCCAAAGTAGATGTCTCAGAGGGATCCCCAGGCCATCCTGCTCCACCTCTACCCATCTCTTGGAGGATGCGCAATAGTGCCAGTCCAGGGATCTGGTAAGAGAAGAAACTAAACAATATCTATGAATGTTAGGTAATCCGACCCCTCCTCTAGATCTAGGTAATGAAAGGATATTAATCCCCAACCTAGATCTCTTCCCGTTCCAGGTAAATTTAATAATGAGAGATTGTAGTTTAGTGAAAAACATTCTGTCTGGGCGGGTAGGGACTGTTTGAAAGATATATAAGAGTCGGGGTAGGATATCCATTTTAATAACGTTTATTCTCCCGAACCAGGATAGCTTTAATTGGCGGTATGATGAAAAAGCCTTCTCTACACTAGATAATAGGGGATGATAGTTTAATTTAAACAATTGCCTAAGATCTTTAGGGATGTAAACTCCTAAGTAATTAATAGCCTCCTCCCTCCATTTGAACGGGAACTGTTTGGATAAATGAGATACCAGATCTCCAGGTAGCGAGATACTGAGCGCCTCCGTCTTGGAACAATTAACCTTAAAGTTACTCAACCGTCCGAACTGTTCGAATTCTTTTAGAATTGTAGGGATAGAGATCAAAGGCTGCGAGACATAGAGGAGATCATCGGCAAATAGTGCCGTCTTGTGGTGCTTGTGGCCCAGCTCAATCCCATGAACGTCAATGTTGGCCCTGATTGCTGTAGCTAAATGTTCCATTACAATTATGTATAGCAGGGGTGATAATGGGACATCCCTGCCTAGTCCCGTTTGCAATTTTGAACGGGGAAGATAGGGCACCCCCGATCTTCACCCTGGCAGACGGGGAGGAATATAGGGCCATGATTCCGTGTAAAAATCGAGGGCCCAGGCCAAGTTGAATCAGTGCCTCCTTCATAAACCCCCAGTGGACTCTATCAAAGGCCTTTTCAGCATCCACAGAAATCAGACCAAGCGGAGCTGAAGAGCTTTTGGCCTTAGCTATAAGAAGGAGGGTTCTAATAGTGTTATCCCTAGCCCCCGGCCTCTGACAAAGCCCACCTGGTCCGAATCAATTACGGAAGGGAGAATTGGGGCTAAACGCTCAGCTAATATCTTAGAAAATAATTTGACATCCACATTCAGTAACGAAATTGGCCTGTAGTTTGATACTGAAGATGGGTCTTTCCCAGGTTTGGGGATGAAGCTGATATGGGCTTCTAAAGACTGAGGCACAAAATCAGATCCCTTTAAGACAGCATTAAAGGCCGTCAACATTGCAGGAGTCAGCTGGGTCTTAAGTATTTTATAAAAATTGGGTAAAAATCCATCTGGACCCGGACATTTCCCAGATGGGGTAGATTGGATAGCCCGTAACAGTTCTTCCTCTGAGATCTCCTCCTCTAGCATTTTAGTAGTTTCCGCAGCCAGTGTTGGGATCGCTGTTTTATCTATATATCTCTTAATTCTTTCTGACAGTTAATAATAATAATAAATAATAAAGCTTTATTTATATAGCGCCAACATATTCCGCAGCGCTTTACAATGTAGGGTTAGAGTACAGAAAATACAGTAAGTAATTATAGTAGAGAACCAATAAGGTACAATAATTGGATACAAAACAATAGGCATAGAATCAATGTAGAAAAAAAAATACAATAAATAAAGCAAGAAATGAAGGTGACCCTGCTCAAAGGAGCTTACAATCTACAACGGGATAGGGGTTGCACAAGGTGTAGGGGCTTACTGCACTGATGGTCCAGGCATCTTGAGGAAGTGGGGCATAGGGCTAAGCTTACATGAATGGTCATCAGACAGTCTGTGTAGACCTTTTTGGTTTGGTGGAGTTTGTAGAAGAGTAATGTCCAGAGGGATAGCACATTCACTGTCTACAGTACAATGGACTTCTATTAGGGAGTATGATAGGCCGCCTTAAAAAGATGCGTTTTTAGGGATCGTCTGAAGCCATGCAAGTTGTGGATAGTCCTGATTTCTTTGGGTAAAGCATTCCAGAGGTTTGGTGCAGCTCTGGAAAAGTCTTGGAGCCGGGAGTGGGAGGATCGGATTAGTGCAGATGTTAGTCGAAGGTCATTTGAGGAACGTAGAGAGCGGGTGGGGTGATAGACAGAGATGAGGGAGGAAAGATAGGGTGGTGCTGTTCTGTGAAGAGCTTTGTGGGTGAGAACAAGCAATTTGAATTTGATCCTGTAGTATACAGGCAGCCAGTGCAATGACTGGCACAGAGCAGAGGCATCTGAGTAACGATTGGCCAGATGGGTGATCCTGGCTGCTGCATTAAGGATGGACTGGAGAGGAGAAAGTCTGGTGAGGGGGAGGCCGCTTAATAGAGAATTGCAGTAGTCAAGGCGGGAATGGATTAGGGCCACGGTGAGGGTTTTTGTTGTTTCCAGGGTGAGAAAGGGGCGGACTCTAGAGATATTCTTCAGGTGTAAGCGACAGGAGCGGACGAGAGATTGCGTGTGGGAGGAGAAGGAGAGATCGGTGTCAAACATAACACCCAGACAACGAGCCTGCTGTCTAGGCGTTATCGTGGTGCCGCATACTGAGAGAGAGATGTCCGATTTAGGGAGGTTAGTGGATGGGGGGAGCAGAAGAAGTTCAGTTTTGGAAAGGTTTAGTTTCAAATAGAGAGTGGACATGATATTGGAAACTGCAGCTAGACAGTCATTGGTGTTCTTTAATACCGCAGGGGTAAGGTCAGGGGCTGAAGTGTATAGTTGTGTGTCATCAGCATAAAGATGGTACTGAAAGCCAAATCTGCTGATGGTCTGTCCAATCGGGGCCGTGTAGAGAGAGAAGAGGAGAGGGCCAAGGACTGAACCCTGAGGGACCCAATAGTGAGGGGAAGAGGGGAAGAAGTGGAGCCAGCAAAAGATACACTGAAAGAGCGGTCAGAAAGATAGGAGGAGAGCCAGGAGAGAGCAGTGTCCTTTATGCCAATGGAGTGCAGCATAAAGAGTAGGAGCTGATGGTCGACAGTGTCAAAAGCTGCAGAGAGATCAAGGAGAATAAGCAGAGAGTGGTCACCATTACGTTTTGCTGTCAGAAGGTCATTGGTCACTTTGATGAGGGCAGTTTCTGTAGAGTGAAGGGGGCGGAAACCAGACTGTAATGGGTCTAGCAGAGAGTGAGTGGAGAGGTAACGGGTGAGGCGGGAATAGACCAGGCGCTCCAGGAGTTTAGAGATGAAGGGGAGATTGGAGACTGGTCTGTAGTTATTTGTGCAGGTTGGGTCGAGAGTGGTTTTCTTTAGTAATGGAGTAATGATCGAGTGTTTGAAGGAGGAGGGGAAAATGCCAGAAGAGAGGGAGAGATTGAAGATTTTGGTTAGATAAGTGGTGACGACTGGAGAGAGGGACTGGAGCAGGTGTGAGGGAATGGGGTCAGTAGTGCATGTGGTGGGACGAGAGGAAGAAAGGAGCCTGGAGACTTCTTCTTCTGTGACTGGGTCAAATGTGGAGAGTGAGCCGGAGGAGATGTGGGGGAGAATGGGGGTGGCAGCGCTTGGAGGCTGAGAGCTGATTTCCTGGCGGATGTTGTCTATTTTCTCCATGAAGTAGGAAGCCAGGTCATCAGCACAGAGGTCAGTGATGGGGGCCTGCACTTTAGGACTGAGGAGAGAGTGAAAGGTGTCAAAGAGTTTTTTTGGATTGTTGGATAGTGAGGAGACCAGGGTGGTGAAGTAGGTCTGTTTGGCAAGGTGAAGGGCAGAGTTGTAGGTTTTTAGCATGAATTTATAGTGGATAAAGTCTCCTGGTGAGCGAGTTCCGAGGGTGGCGCATCAGACAAATGTCCCCTGATTTTATAGAGATCAAGATCATATTGCCTGAATTCCTCCAGAATTTCATTTGGTAAGGATGTGCGACCCTCCGTTTTAGTAGAAATGCTTGGGACAAAATTCGGATTTAACCGAGGATGGAGCAGTCTGGCCAAGGAACGTCCACATTTTTCTGAATTGGAGTAAAAATAACTTCTAGATTTTTCAGAATATCTCCGATATTTTTGGTCTAATAAATCCTTAAGTTCACTTTTCTTTAAAATCAGTTCGGAGAGGGTCGTTCTAGATAAGGTCTGTTTATGCGCAGTTTGTAATACATGAATCTGCGAAAGTAGGTCCTCTATCAATTTTGTGTTATTTTTCTTCAGACGTGCGCCATGCTTTATAAATACTCCTCTCAAGACACATTTCAGAGTTTCCCACTTTGTGGGAGAAGGAGTGGGGTCAGAGGCATGATCTCGGCCAAAGGACTGTATAGTCTCCTTAACCTCTGTCATACACACCTCATCCTTTAATAGATGTTCATTTAGTCTCCACGTCCAGGGTCTGCTACATGTGTCAGGCAAAGTAAGAGTCAAATAGGTGGGGGCATGGTCTGATAGCAAAATATCCCCTATGGTTGCCTCGGGGTTCCAGGATAGTAAGTTGTGACTAATGAAAAATAGGTCTATTCTGCTGTATGAGTTATGTACTGGGGAGACGTATGTGAAATCCCTCCCTTGTGGATTCAAGGTCCTCCAGATGTCTATAAGCCTCAGAGTGTGAAAGAGCTTTTTTATGGAGACAAGCCTCTTATTTGGGATAGATCTCTTACCAGAGGATGAGTCTGCCACCGGATCCAGGGTAAAGTTGAGATCCCCACCGATAATGGTTGATCCTTCTGCAAAGGTTGTCAACCGAAATAGGTACGATCTGCACGTCTTCGTTTGAAACCTATTAGGCAAGTACCAATTAACGACAGTTAGTGAAGATCCAGCAATTCTCATCTTAAGAAAAATGTATCGGCCCTGCGGGTCTATACAGGTGTCAAGAATCTCGTGTGTCAGTGACCTGTGTACTGTGATGGAAACACCCTTCGTTCTCGCTTCCGGGTTTGTACTGTGGTGCCAGTCTGAGAAGTATCTGTTACGGAGACTCGGTACATGTCCTGATTTAAAATGTCTCCTGTAGCATCAGGATCTGACACTTCTGCTTATGAGCAGAGTATAAGATCTGAGACCTCTTCTGGGGAGTATTGAATCCCATCACATTGAGCGAGCAGATTTTCAAAGTTGACATGGTCGACACTAGGGTCGGAGGTAAGGGAACGGATAAGAGATATTAGGGGAGAAGGATGGGAGATAAAAACAAAAGAGGGAAGAGATAGAGGGAATGAACCTAGAGGCCCTAAAGTGGGGGGAATAAAAAAAAAAAAAAAAAAAGGGGGGGGGGGGGATACCCTGAGAATTAGGGAAAGAGAGTAGAAAGAAAGTAGAAAGAAGAAAGGAAAACAGAAAAGGATAGAAGATAAAGATATTTCCCAGAATAATCCGGGATATTGTCCTGGGGTGGTCTACTCGACCAGTCTACCTTAAAACAGGTGACTATATCCCGGCGAGGTGTAGCCTGTCCACTCAAGGGTTGTCCCGCTCACCCCGGGCCACATGTAGGAACATGAAAAATTTGTATCATGGAAGAATAACATTCCTGAACAGTAACAATTACCGTATATACTCGCGTATAAGCCGAGTTTTTCAGCCCAAAAATTGGGCTGAAAAGTACCCCCCTCGGCTTATACGCGAGTCAGTGCTGTATACCGATGTATACATCGGTACATACCGATGTATACATCGGTATACAGCAGCCCCCGCATCCCCAGTAATGCAGGGCCCCCCCAGCGTCTCTCCGGTCACCTGTAAAGCAAACTATACTTATCAGTGTCCCGCTGTCCGCGCCCGCCGCTGCCGACATCGCGATCCTCCATCTTCATGCGTCTTCTTCCTGTTTCCTGTGCTCGTCGCCGGCAATGACGTCATTCCCTGCGACGAGCACAGGAAACAGGAAGAAGACGCACGAAGATGGAGGATCGGGATGTCGGCAGCGGCGGGCGCGGACAGCGGGACACTGATAAGTATAGTTTGCTTTACAGGTGACCGGAGAGACGCTGGGGGGGCCCTGCATTACTGGGGCTGCCTGTATACTACCGCTGGGGCTGCTATATACCTCTGGGGCCCTGTATACTAACACTGGGGCTGTATATACTACCACTGGGGCTGTATATACCTCTGGGGCCCTGTATACTACCACTGGGGCTGTATATACTACCACTGGGGCTGTATATACCTCTGGGGCCCTGTATACTACCACTGGGGCTGTATATACTACCACTGGGGCTGTATATACCTCTGGGGCCCTGTATACTACCACTGGGGCTGTATATACTACCACTGGGGCTGTATATACCTCTGGGGCCCTGTATACTACCACTGGGGCTGTATATACTACCACTGGGGCTGTATATACCTCTGGGGCCCTGTATACTACCACTGGGGCTGTATATACTACCACTGGGGCTGTATATACTACCACTGGGGCTGTATATACCTCTGGGGACCTGTATACTACCACTGGGGCTGTGTATACTACCACTGGGGCTGTATATACCTCTGGGGCCCTGTATACTACCACTGGGGCTGTATAAACCACTGGGGCTGTATATACTGCTGGGCCCTGTATACTACCACTGGGGCTGTATATACTACCACTGGGGCTGTATATACCTCTGGGGCCCTGTATACTACCACTGGGGCTGTATATACTACCACTGGGGCTGTATATACCTCTGGGGCCCTGTATACTACCACTGGGGCCCTGTATACTACCACTGGGGCTGTATATACTACCACTGGGGCTGTATATACCTCTGGGGCCCTGTATACTACCACTGGGGCTGTATATACTACCACTGGGGCTATATATACCTCTGGGCCCTGTATACTACCACTGGGGCTGTATAAACCACTGGGGCTGTATATACTGCTGGGGCCCTGTATACTACCACTGGGGCTGTATATACTACCACTGGGGCTGTATATACTACTAGGGCTGCGTCTATACTTCCACTGGGGCTGTATATACCACTGGGGCTGTATATACTACTGGGGCTGCGTATATACTAACACTGGGTCTGCTGTATCTACCTCTGGGACTGGTGTATACCACACTGCTGGGGGCTGTATACTTGTGCTAGGGTCCACCCTCGGCTTATACACGAGTCAATAGATTTTCCCAGGTTTTGGGGCAAAAGTAGGGGGTCGGCTTATACACGGGTCGGCTTATACACGAGTATATACGGTAAACCTAAAGAAGTTATTTAGGGCCATAATCAGATATGAATAAGATGTCTGAGCCGGTGTAAATTCTACGTACCCCGCAACATACTAGTAAATGAACTCAGTAAATTATAGGTGCAACATTAGACATGTGAGAAACCTTGGCATATATTTGCCTTTATATAGTAGGATGAGTCGTCATGGAAACCATCTCCTCCATATCCCCTGAAAGAAAAATCACCAAAATACAGGATGACAGATAGCATAACTCTTAAGATGTAAGGAAAAATCTTCAACCATTATTAAACGAACCCCTTCTCCAACCTCTATTTCTCCCTCTCCGGGAAGCCCCCCTCCCCCTCCTCCCACCTCCTCTTAATGGTTCTGGGATCATCGGCATCCATTCTAGGAACTCATAATGTCCCGGCCATTCCTCCGGCGAGATGGTGATCGGAGGGAGTCCCAACGCCTTTGTGAACTCCGATACTCCCCTAGGATGGGTGACGTAGTGAAGCACTCCATCCCTCCGAACCTGGAGGCGGAAAGGAAATCCCCAAGAGTAGGGTATGTCCTGTTGTCTCAGGATCACCAGGAGAGGGCGAAATGCCCTCCGTTTTTGCAAGGTGCGTCTTGATAAATCTGCCAGTAGCTGGATAGAATAATCCTGGTATTTAATCTGTCCTTTGGCTCTAGCTCTATTAAAAATCGCCTCTTTGATTTTATACTTGTGGATCCTGCACACCACATCTCGAGGTCTATCCCCTTCCATGGGTGGAGGTCCCAAGGATCTATGTGCTCTGTCAAATACTAAAATTGAGTCTGCCGACACTTCCCTTATTGAGTTGAATATATATTTAAGGGCACAGTCCAGCTCCTTAGGGCCAACACTTTCGGGGAGGCCCCTGATCCTGATATTATTCCTCCTCTCCCGATTTTCCATGTCTTCCATGGAATCTAACATTCTTTCAAACTGTGAAGCTTGTGAAGAGACCTTGTCCTCTAGTATCCGCAGCCTCTCGTCTACGTTCTGAGATGATGATTCAGTGGATGTTACTCTCAGATTGAGCTTATGGACTTCGCCTCTTAGCTCTGTAGCTTCTGCCTTAAAGGACGCCTCCATCCGAGTAATAAAACCCTCCATTTCCTCTCTGGTAGGGATAGTCTGTATACGAGATCTGAGGTCGTCCCATATCTCCTGTTCCCCTGGGTGCTGGGCATCAATACCTACCCTGGAGGTAGGTGGGGTCTGGCGTAGGCAGGTTGCTGGAGTGGTACATTGGATGATTTGCAGTCGGATCCCTCAAGGTTTCCCACTGAGGGTCCTCTTGTCAAGGGAGTTTGTATAATCATCTCCCCTGTCCCCCCTCTCTGCAAAGACTGGGGACAAGTCTGCTGTGCTTCCATTAACAAATTAGTTAGTCCTTGCTGGCTGTATTCTCTCATGTCAGTGTCAGTGTCTATATCGTTCTGATGATATTCCTGTGTCTCAGTAGTGACCTTTCTATTAGATAAGGTCTCAGGATAGTGGGGAGGTGAACCTAACTGTGCAGTATGGATCAGGGTCTCATGGACAGCCCCTGCTCCACTGCTCAGGGCAGATGAAGTCTTTGAGGCTGGAGGCTTATCAGAAGCGGCGCCTCCAGCTTGTAAAGCGCACGTCTGAAGAGGAGGAGGGAGAGGGGCACACATTACCAGACTCTGCAGGTGGTCCCGGTCTGGAATTTCTGCTGCCTCGGGCTGTGAAAGAGCCTCAGCCATGTCAGTGCAGCCTTCTGTATGTCTGCGCGGCTTTTGATCTGCCGCGCTGAGAGAAGGAGCCGCCGCCATCTTCCCCGCTGCCATCTTGTTTTCAAGGGCTGTGCTCCGGAGGTAATGGGAGATCTTCCCTGTAGGAAGTACTGACGGCTCCCGGGCTTGCAGTATTCGGTTGCCTCTCTTCTTGGGCGGCATAGGGGTATGTCTGTGGGGTCCAGCGCCGGCTATTTTAGCCCGGAGGTGATCAGGGGACAGGAGCTCTGGCTTTCAACTTCTGCTCCCCTCCATGCCCAGGCCACGCCCCCCAAATATTTTGAGAATTTTGCAATTTTCAAATTTTGAATATTTATTCTGCTAAACCAGAGCATTATGTGACACAAAATAGTTAATAAATAACATTTCCCACATGTCTACTTTACATCGGCACAATTTTGGAAAAAAAAATTTTGGGGGTAGGAAGTTACAAGGGTTCAAAGATCAACAGCAATTTCTCATTTTTCCAGCAAAATTTACAAAACCATTTTTTTTAGTGACGACATCACATTTGAAGTCCCTTTGAGGGGTGTACATGACAGAAAACACCCAAAAGTGACACCATTGCAAAAACTGCACCCCTCAAGCTACTCAAAAGTCTATTCAAGAAGATTATTAACTCTTCAGGTGCTTCACAGGAACTAAAGCAACGTGGAAGGAAAAAATTGACATTTTAATTTTTCTAGCAAAAATGTTCTTTTAGCCTCAATTCTTTCATTTTCACATCGGCAACAGGATAAAATGCATCCTAAAATTTGTTGGACAATTTCTCCTGAGTACACACCGTTACCGCATATGTGGTCGTAAACCACTATTTTGGCGCACAGCAAGGCTCAGAAGGGAAGGAGCGCAATTTAACTTTTGGAGCTAATTTTCCATTCAAAAAGTGAAATGGCGCTCCTTCCAATCTGAGCCCTGCCATGCGCCCAAACAGTGGTTTATGACCACATGTGACGTATCTGTATACGCAGGAGAAATTGCCCAACAAATTTTAGGATGCATTTTATCCTGTTGCCTATGTGAAAATGAAAAAATTTAGGCTAAAAGAACATTTTTGTGAAAACAAAAGTATTTTTTTATCTTTACGGATCAATTTGTGAAACATCTGGGGGTTCAAGTGCTCACCACCCATCTAGATAAGTTCCCTGGGGGGGTCTAGTTTCCAAAATTGGGTCACTTGTGGGGGAGCTGCTCCAATGTTTAGGCACACAGGGGCTCTCCAAACGCGACATGGTGTCCGCTAACAATTTGAGCTAATTTTCCATTCTAATTGTAGCAGACATCATGTCGCGTTTGGAGAGCCCCTGTGTGCCTAAACATTGGAGCTCCCTCACAAGTTACCCCATTTTGGAAACTAGACCCCCCCCCAAGGAACTTATCTAGATGCATAGTGAGCACTTTGATCCCCCAGGTGCTTCACTAATTGATCCGTAAATATGAAATAGTACCTATCGTTTTCACAAAAATTTTCTTTTTACATTTTACGGATTAATTTGTGAAGCAACTGGGGGTTCAACATGCTCACCACCCATCTAGATAATTTACATACTGTAGTATCAGCAATCCACATCGTAATACAATGGCATTCTAACAGGATTAGGTTTCTCTGACTTTAAGCCCCAGTCACACACAACGAGATCGTTAGCGAGATCGTTGTAACTGTGACATTACAACGATCTCTCCAGCAATGTCGTTATGTGTGGCATGTAGCAGCGATCAGGCCCCTGCTGTGAGGTCGCTGATCGCTGCAAGGGGCTCAGAACCATTTTTTGGTCGTTGGTCTCCCGCTGGTCAGCACGAATCGCTGCGAGAGACCAGTGATCAATGACCTCACAGGCTGGTAACCATGGTAGCTATGATAAACAGCGGGTATCTAAGCAGCATGCGCTGCCTAGATACCTGCTGTTTATCATAGTTGCCAGCTTCCTCCCTGCGATGTGGGAGGTGGCTCCCAGGTCCCTGGTCGCTGGGGAGATCTGCCTGTTTGACAGCTCCCCAGCAACCAGGTGACGACACTCCAGCGATCCCGGCAGGTCGTTATCGCTGTCGGGATCGCTGGAGCGTCGTTGTTTGTGACTGGACCTTAACAGAAGAGAGATAATTACATTACCCACTTTAAATACTAGCAAGCTCCTAGAAGTCTTGTGTAACCCATGAGTGGCATATTACAAGTTTGCAAACCAAAATACAATATTGTCGGGATAAATAAGAAATCCTCCTACATTATATATTAACTAGATGATGGCCTGATACGCATCGGGTATTCTAGAATATGTACTGTATGTAGTTGACATGCTGTGACTGACAGAACTTGTTCAGTCAACATGAGTGAACTACACCGCTCCTCCTGTCACCGCTCCTCCATCTCTCCTCCTGTCACTGCTCCTCCTGTCCCCGTTCCTCCATCTCTCCTCCTGTCACTGCTCCTCCTGTCCCCGTTCCTCCATCTCTCCTCCTGTCACTGCTCCTCCTGTCCCCGTTCCTCCATCTCTCCTCCTGTTACCGCTCCTCTTGTCACCGCTCCTCGGTCTCTCCTCCTGTCACCGCTCCTCGGTCTCTCCTCCTGTCACCGCTCCTCGGTCTCTCCTCCTGTCACCGCTCCTCGGTCTCTCCTCCTGTCACCGCTCCTCGGTCTCTCCTCCTGTCACCGCTCCTCGGTCTCTCCTCCTGTCACCGCTCCTCGGTCTCTCCTCCTGTCACCGCTCCTCGGTCTCTCCTCCTGTCACCGCTCCTCGGTCTCTCCTCCTGTCACCGCTCCTCGGTCTCTTCTCCTGTCACCGCTCCTCCTCCCAGACATTCCTCCTGTCAGCGCTCCTTGTGTCCACTCTGCTCCTCGTGCCCCCCTCCGCTCCTCGTGCTCCCCCTGCCTCCCGCTCCTCCTCCCACACATTCCTTATGTCACCCCTCCTCTGTGTCTCCTCCTGTCAGCGCTCCTCCAGTCCCTGCTCCTCCGTCTCTCCTCCTGCCCTGTACTCCTCCTGCCTCGTGCTCCTCCTGCCCCCCGCACGTCCTCCCCCGCAATCCTCCTGTCACCGCTCCTCCTGTCACCGCTCCTCGGTCTCTCCTCCTGTCACCGCTCCTCGGTCTCTCCTCCTGTCACCGCTCCTCGGTCTCTCCTCCTGTCACCGCTCCTCGGTCTCTCCTCCTGTCACCGCTCCTCGGTCTCTCCTGCCCCCGCTCCTCCTCCCAGAGATTCCTCCTGTCAGCGCTCCTCGTGCCCCCTCCGCTCCTCGTGCCCCCCTCCGCTCCTCGTGCTCCCCCTGCCTCCCGCTCCTCCTCCCACACATTCCTTATGTCGCCGCTCCTCTGTCTCTCCCCTTGTCAGCGCTCCTCCTGTCCCTGCTCCTCCGTCTCTCCTCCTGCCCTGTGCTCCTCCTGCCTCGTGCTCCTCCTGCCCCCCGCACGTCCTCCCCCGCATTCCTCCTGCTCCTCCTGTCACCGCTCCTCCTGTCCCCGCTCCTTCATCTCTCCTCCTCTCACCGCCCCTCCTCTATCCCTTCTCCTGCCCCCCCACTCCTCCTGTCCCGGCTCCTCCATCTCTCCTCCTGCCCCCCGCTTCTCCTCCCACACATTCCTCCTGTCAGCGCTCCTTGTGCCCCCTCCGCTCCTCCTAAGTAAAAATAAAAAAATCTTCAGTAAGGATACTCACCTGTTCGCCGGCTCTGCAAAAAATCAGTGCAAAAAATCCGCACAGGAATCACACAAAAAGCTCTCTGTTTATAATAAATATTTTTTCTTTTTTCCAGTTTGTAGCAAGTGCTATCAAAAAAGTATCAAAAACAGGGCTATTGGTCTGTACGTTTTTTGCAAAAAATATACGTAAGCTGTCTCACCTCGTCACGGTTGCCCTAGCGAGACAGTCCCTAGCTGATGTGTGCATTTAAAACCTGAGTGTGTGAACAATACCTCAATCCAGGCTCCAGCCAGGACTCCACTCTGTGGGCTTTTTACCTGTGGAACAGCTTATGTGTGGACTACTCATAGGGGAAGGGTGGGTCACTTCCCTTTCCTGCGAACAGGAGAAATACATTCACCAAACAATAATGAGTAGTCCAAACACTGATGAATGCGATTAATAACCGCATTCATCCACCACCAGAAAATCTGCAAAAAATCAGTGCAAAAAATCCGCACAGGAATCACACAAAAAGCTCTCTGTTTATAATAAATATTTTTTCTTTTTTCCAGTTTGTAGCAAGTGCTATCAAAAACAGGGCTATTGGTCTGTACGTTTTTTGCAAAAAATATACGTAAGCTGTCTCACCTCGTCACGGTTGCCCTAGCGAGACAGTCCCTAGCTGATGTGTGCATTTAAAACCTGAGTGTGTGAACAATACCTCAATCCAGGCTCCAGCCAGGACTCCACTCTGTGGGCTTTTTACCTGTGAAACAGCTTATGTGTGGACTACTCATAGGGGAAGGGTGGGTCACTTCCCTTTCCTGCGAACAGGAGAAATACATTCACCAAACAATAATGAGTAGTCCAAACACTGATGAATGCGATTAATAACCGCATTCATCCACCACCAGAAAATCTGCAATCAGTGCAAAAAATCCGCACAGGAATCACACAAAAAGCTCTCTGTTTATAATAAATATTTTTTCTTTTTTCCAGTTTGTAGCAAGTGCTATCAAAAAAATATCAAAAACAGGGCTATTGGTCTGTACGTTTTTTGCAAAAAATATACGTAAGCTGTCTCACCTCGTCACGGTTGCCCTAGCGAGACAGTCCCTAGCTGATGTGTGCATTTAAAACCTGAGTGTGTGAACAATACCTCAATCCAGGCTCCAGCCAGGACTCCACTCTGTGGGCTTTTTACCTGTGAAACAGCTTATGTGTGGACTACTCATAGGGGAAGGGTGGGTCACTTCCCTTTCCTGCGAACAGGAGAAATACATTCACCAAACAATAATGAGTAGTCCAAACACTGATGAATGCGATTAATAACCGCATTCATCCACCACCAGAAAATCTGCAAACAATCAGTGCAAAAAATCCGCACAGGAATCACACAAAAAGCTCTCTGTTTATAATAAATATTTTTTCTTTTTTCCAGTTTGTAGCAAGTGCTATCAAAAAAGTATCAAAAACAGGGCTATTGGTCTGTACGTTTTTTGCAAAAAATATACGTAAGCTGTCTCACCTCGTCACGGTTGCCCTAGCGAGACAGTCCCTAGCTGATGTGTGCATTTAAAACCTGAGTGTGTGAACAATACCTCAATCCAGGCTTCGCCGGCTTGCTTCACCTCCGATGCGTCTTGTAGCTCCTAGGGCAGGACCTGTTGTTGCCAGGGAAACCGATCAGCTGATTGGTTTCCCAGGCAACGATGGTCCTCAAGCCCCGTAGGAGCTAGAAGATGAAGGTGGAGCGAGCCGGTGGATGGGTGAGTATCCTCACTGAGGATTTTTTTATTTTTACTTTTATTGTGGAGGAGCAGGGGGCCAGGAGGAGCGGGAGGCCGCAGGGAGCACGGGCAGGAGGAGCGGGGGCTTTGAGGAGGGCCGCGCGGTGCACAAGATTTTGAATTTGCGCGCCGCGCAGCTCTTTTGCATACTGGCCACTTCACTCTGCGGCATGGGATTTCGGCCTCAGACGGAAATGGCCATTAGACAATTATATATTAGAAGGGGTCCATTTCGTCACAGCAATGATTTGCATTACGAGTACTAGGGGGCTGGCACTGCGCATACTGTGCATGTGTGATGCTGATGATTCTTGGTACTGTATTTTATTTATTATAAACTGAGCTGTATATATATATATATATATATATATATATTTATTTACTGGCCGCCTGCACGCCTGGTGCCACTCTGAGCTCTCTCAACCGCAGACCATATACGGGAACCCGCCAGCAGCAGAGAGAGCTCAGAGTGCCACTGTCCGCCCCCCCCGTCTGCCCGTTGTCACTGCTGACAGCCCCCTTCTGTCTGCCCACTGTAACTGCTATCTTCCCCCCCCTGTCTGCCCACTGTCACTGCTATCTTCCCACCCCCTGTCTTCCTGTCCATTGCTTCTCTGAACTCTCACTCACTCTCACTGCTCCGCCGCTATATTTCGGGCCGCCGGGTGCTGCACTGAGATCTTACATGTACGGGGAAGCCAGCAGCCAATCAGACGCAGGCAGGTGCTCGCATCTGATTGGTCACCGACTGGTCGCGCCTGATTGGCCGCTGGCTTCCCCATACATGTACAGGAGCTGAGAGCGCTCAGTACGGAGGCCAAGAATACAGCTGTGGATTGGTGGATTGATGAGAAAGTGAGGCTGCGTTCACACTCTGCGGAATTCACCATTTACGCAACGCTTTTTTAGCGCTCGCGTAAATGCAGTGATATGCAGCGCTGGATATGCGTCCCAGCAAAAGCAATGGCTTTTGCTGAAATGCGTTCACACATTCCGTCTTTTTGCGCACGTGCTTTCACTGCAAAGTGCGTGCGCAAAAAGAATCAACATGTCAATTCTTTGCGCATTTTTACGTGCGCTTTTCCCATAGCCCACATTATAAAATGGGCTCGGGAAAAGAGCAGGTAAATATGCGCAGCATGTGAATGCAGTTGTGCTTTTTTGCGCGAAGCATATGCAAAAACGTGCAACTGCATAAATACGCAGGCATTACGCAGCATGTGACTGTAGCCTGAGAGAGTGTGTGTATTAGGGGATAATGAGGGCTGCAAGGGGATGAAGGGGGATGATGGGGGGCTGCAGGGGGATGATGGGGGGCTGCAGGGGGATGATTGGGGCTGCAGGGGGATGATGGGGTCTGCAGGGGGGATGATGGGGGACTGCAGGGGGATGATGGGGATATTGGGAGTTGCAGGAAATGATGGGGATATGGGGGCTGGAGGGGATAATGGGGGCTGCATGGGATATTAGGGGCTGCAAGAGGAGGTAATAATTTTACACTTATGTATGTACATGTATATGAATGCAGTAGATATTTTTGGGTTGTGGAACAATCGTCCGTATTTCAATTATTTCTGATTGGAAAATTTGCTTTGATATACAAGAAAAATGTTAAAATCTGAGAGTCCTCAGTAGTTGATACCTTTTAATAGCTGATTTTATGTATACAGTGTCAGCCAACTATATGGATTCACCTAAATAAAATGGGAATAGTTGCTGATATCAACTTCCTGTTTGTGGCACATTAGTATATTGTTAGCCCCATTGGGCACAGTGTGTTGTAAATATATGTAAAGCACTATGGAATTAATAGCGCCATATAAATTAATAAATTATTATTATTTTATAAATGGTCATCAACTTGTAAGTAACTCATTAAAGAATAAAGTTACGCTAAAATCAAGCAAACCATTGTTTGTTTGAAATTCTCAATAGGTTTGATGTGTCACATGACCCTCTTCCCATTGAAAAAAATAAAGTTGGATCCAAAATGGCCGCCATGGTCACCACCCATCTGGAAATGTTTTCCACCTCCCATATACTAATGTGCCACAATACCGCCGTCCCTTCACCCCCTCCCCTGCTAAGCTTTCCATAGAAATTATGTGGAACGTTGAATAAAACATGCAAGATCGACTCCGGTGAGTGCCACTGGTTTTTCTTCTATATTTGGATGATATTAAGCCTTTTTGACACTGGAATCACTGTTGCTTTCATCTTCCATATTTTCTCCAGTTTTTCTGTGAGGCCCTGGTATTTCTCCAGATTCTCATATTCCATCTTTCTAGTATTACTGTCATTTGGCACTGCCACATCAATTATCATTGCTGTCTTCTGCTACTTGTCTACTATCACAATATCTGGTTGGATCTGGATCTTGAAGTCCCACAGAATTTTAGCCCTTTCATTCTCCACCACTTTTTCTGGGGTCTTCAACCTTGATTTAAGCCCCCGTCACACTAAACGAGATCGCTATCGAGATCGGTGCTGAGTCACGAATTTTGTGACGCAACAGCGATCTCGCTTTGTGTGAAATGTAGCAGCGATCAGGCCCCTGCTGTGAGATCGATGCTCTTTACAAACTGTTCTGGACTATTTTTTGATCATTGGGGTCCCGCTAGGCAGCACGCATCGCTGTGTGTGTGACAGGAACAATGACCAACGATCTCAATACTGCAGGTCTAGAAACAGGGCCCCAACGACCTCCGTATCATTCCGGATCGTTGCTGCGTCGCTGATGAGATCTGACTGTTTGATATCTCAACAGCTATCCCAACAGTGACGCACCAGCGATCCCGGCAGGTCGGATCGCTGTCGGGATCGCTGCTGCATTGCCAAGTGTGATGGGACCTTTAGTCCATTTGTGGAAAAGATGTTCCTTTTTACAATTCCCGCTACTTGGTTGTGGCGTTCGGTGTACGCTGCTTTCATTTTGCATCCTGTTACTATTTGTTGGACTGTTTCCAAGGTTTCTTTGCGTAGTCTGCACCTTGGTTATTGTGTTGTGTGGTAGAACCCTGCTATTATGGATCCGGTACTTAGCGCCTGCTCTATCTGTGTGTATGTATGTATGTATATATATATATTGTAGGGATCAGTCTCTATAGCAGCAGCAAGTAAGGCAGTGACACTCAGGCTCAGTCCAAAAACAAGTGTGGTTTATTTCACACAGTGGCAAAACAAACAAAAAAAAACAGTCCTTACATCAGGATAATAGCGTCGGCCCTAAACCTGCTCCTCCTGGAGCTCGCCGAGGGGTCCTACCCCACCTTGGGGTCCGGTCCACGCTCCCTGTGCTCTCACAGGCTACTTTTCCCCAGACTGAACTCCTCTCCAGTCTGATCTGAACTCACAACACCTTCACAGCCGTCTCCTCCGGCTTAACCTTTTTCACCTGTCTTTCCCTCCCAGCTACTTCAAAAGCCTGGGGCGGGAGATGAGGAATGGAGGCCCGCCCAAAAACCTTCCCCCATTCCTCATAGATGAGGTCCCATAACAGGCTTTACCAACAGCCACCGTTCTCAGTAACGGTGGCCACACCTGCCTCACCTATGCTCATGTAAGCATCTCCTGTCCCATACATGCAGTAGCTCACCATCCTTGGGGAAACATGGCGTCCCTCTACCACCATTCCCCTTGCTACCTCACAATATATATATATATATATATATATATATATATATATATATATATATATATATATATATATACAGTACAGACCAAATGTTTGGACACACCTTCTCATTCAAAGAGTTTTCTTTATTTTCAGGACTATGAAAATTGTAGATTCACACTGAAGGCATCAAAACTATGCATTAACACATGTGGAATTATTTGCTTAACAAAAAAGTTTGAAACAACTGAAAATATGTTTTATATTCTAGGTTCTTCAAAGTAGCCACCTGGCATTCTCTTGATGAGCTTCAAGAGGTAGTCACCAGAAATGGTCTTCCAACAGTCTTGAAGGAGTTCCCAGAGATGCTTAACACTTGTAGGCCCTTTTGCCTTCACTCTGCGGTCCAGCTCACCCCAAACCATCTCGATTGAGTTCAGGTCTAGTGACTGTGGAAGCCAGGTCCTCTGGCGTAGCACCCCATCACTCTCCTGTTTGGTCAAATAGCTTTTACACTGCCCGGAGGTTTGTTTGGGGTCATTGTCCTGTTGAAAAATAAATGATGGTCCAACTAAATGCAATCCGGATGGAATAGCATGCCACTGCAAGATGCTGTGGTAGCCATGCTGGTTCAGTATACCTTCAATTTTGAATAAATCCCCAACAGTGTCACCAGCAAAGCACCCCCCACACCATCACACCTCCTCCTCCATGCTTCACGGTGGGAACGAGACATGTAGAGTTCATCCGTTCACCTTTTCTACTTTGCACAAAGACACGGTGGTTGGAACCAATGATCTCAAATTTGGACTCATCAGACCAAAGCACAGATTTCCACTGGTCTAATGTCGATTCCTTGTGTTCTTTAACCCAAACAAGTCTCTTCTGCTTGTTACCTGTTATTAGCAGTGGTTTCCTATTTTACCATGAAGGACTGCTGCACAAAGTCTCCTCTTAACAATTGTTGTAGAGATGTGTCTGCTGCTAGAACTCTGTGTGGCATTGACTTGGTCTCTAATCTGAGCTGCAGTTAACCTGCGATTTCTGAGGCTGGTGACTCGGATGAACTTATCCTCCGCAGCAGAGGTGACTCTTTGTCTTCCTTTCCTGGGGCGGTCCTCAAGTGAGCCAATTTCTTTGTAGCGCTTGATGGTTTTTGCAACTGCACTTGGGGACACTTTCAAAGTTTTCCCAATTTTTCGGACTGACTGACCTTCATTTCTTAAAGTAATGATGGCCACTCGTTTTTCTTTACTTAGCTGCTTTTTTCTTGCCATAATACAAATTCTAAGGGTAGGAACACACTTCAGTTCCTGATCAGTGTTCAGCAGTTTGTGTGCCAAAACCAGGAGTGAACCTTGCAGAGAAAAAGTATAATTGAAAGATTGACACCTGTGGTGGGTTTTGGAGTCACTCCTGGTTTTGGCACACAAACTGATGAACACTGATCAGGAACACTGATCAGGAACACTGATCAGGAACACTGATCAGGAACACTGATCAGGAACTGAAGTGTGTTCCTACCCTAACAGTCTATTCAGTAGGACTATCAGCTGTGTATCCACCAGACTTCTGCACAACACAACTGATGATCCCAACCCCATTTATAAGGCAAGAAATCCCACTTATTAAACCTGACAGGGCACACCTGTGAAGAGAAAACCATTTCCGGTGACTACCTCTTGAAGCTCATCAAGAGAATGCCAAGAATGCGCAAAGCCGTAATGAAAGAAAAAGGTGGCTACTTTGAAGAACCTAGAATATAAGACATATTTTCAGTTGTTTCACACTTTCTTGTTAAGTATATAAATCCACATGTGTTAATCTATAGTTTTGATGCCTTCAGTGTGAATCTACAATTTTCATAGTCATGAAAATATAGAAAACTCTTTGAATGAGAAGGTGTGTCCAAATTTTTTTCTGTACCGTATATATATATATATAAAAAAATATATATATATATATTTAAAATAATATAATATACACACAGCCACATAATTGCTGTTTATGGCAGACGTAACAATTTACTTTGAACACCTGCCAGGGTGTTCAGCAGACTCCTTGCTATCATAACAACTGATCAGCGTTGTGATTGCGCCAATGAAGAGTTACGAACAGCGTGCCTTCCTGCCAGCGCATGTTAAATACCAATGTCCGATATTAAAAGTAGCATTTAACAGGTTACCCTGCAGCTGTTACAAAAGGTAATGGTTGAATAATTAAGCCATTATCTGTCGGCAAAGATGTAGGCTGTGTGTTCAAGGCACATCAAAGGCAGGGACCTATGACACTTAGTATGTTATATGTCATTAAGGGGTTAAGAAAAACTAAACAAAAAAGATATTTATGACAAACCACTCTAATGGCCACTTTACACACACCAACTTATCTGTCCAACTTCAGACCAACTTGCTGGTTGCAGTGAAATCATGGACACATTGCTCCATTTTGTGACTGTGTACAATGGAGCAATGTGTCCATGATTTCACTGCAACCAGCAAGTTGGTCTGAAGTTGGACAGATAAGTGGGTGTGTGTAAACCCACCATCAGGGGTTGTTGATCACTATTTCAGCACTTAATTCAAAGTCTGCTTGATATAATGCTTTCCATTAGCTAGACCTAAGGCTACGTTCACACACTGCACATTTTTTGCACTTTTTTCTGCAGTTGCTCTTTTTTACGCGTGTACGCGGCAAAGAGCGCAACTGCATACGCACAGTGCGTTTTTATGCGCTTTTTACTCAGCGCTTTTACCAAGCCTATTTTATCATGTGGGCTATGGGAAAAGCGCAGAGGCAACTGCGGTAAAGAATTGTCATGTCTATTCTTTTTAAGCACGTGCTTTTGCAGTGAAAGCGCGTGAGTGAAAAAAGCGCACAAAAGTGCAATATGTGAACCCATAGGTTTTGCTGGAATGCATTTCCATAATTGCGTTTCACTGCATTTAAGCAAGCGTAAAATAGCGCTGCATAAACGCAGTAAAAAGCAGAAATACGCAGGGAAACTCTGCAAATACGCAGAGTGTGAATGTAGATGGAAATGCAGAACACATTGTCCTCTGCTGCTGAATTCTGGCTCCAAAGATATAAAGGGTCCATGGTTTTAAATTTCAGTCTGTTACTGCATTCTCTAGAGTTAATAATTTTTGTTTCACTTGCAAATGAGAATTTAAGCTCTGGGTAAGGGTGCTTTCACACAGCGATTTTCTGTGATCCGTGGCTGTCCGTTGTAAAACAGACAGCCACGGATCAGATTTTGGCCCCATGTTATCCTATGGGCAAGGATCACATCGGATTTGGCCTTATTGGCATCCGATTTATGTCGGATCATCTGGCCGATTTTTTGCTGGCCCAAAATCGCAGCCTGCTGCGATTTTGGCACAGCGGGTCAGATCAGACCGAATTGGATCCGACCTGATCCGTGCCAAATAACAGGGGCCTATGGAGCGCGGCTGCCGAGGAAACAGCTTATGTCTCCTCGAACCCGATCTTAGTGTACTGAGCATGCTCAGTACACTAAAATCGCTCTGTGCCATCTAATATCACTTCTGCAATGTATATTCATACATTGCAGAAGTGATATCCAGTTAAATGAAAGGGTTAAAAATAAAAAAATCATTAACCTCACCTCTCCACGATCCAGCGATGCCTCCTGCGCTCTGTGCTTCTAGGACCTGGCCTGACGTCACAGTTGAGTCACATGACCGGTTACCGCAGTAACCGGTCATGTGACTGTGACATCACGCCAGGTCCTGTTGATCAGAAGAAGAAGCTGGAAGCACCGGGGGTGTCGTGGAGAGGTGAGAATGAAGATTTTTTTATTTTTTAAGCTCTGCAAAGAGGGGGACAACGGGAGACAGAGGGGACCAACAGGAGGACAAAGAGGGGACCAACAGGAGGACAAAGAGGGGACCAACAGGAGGACAAAGAGGGGGCCAACAGGAGGACAAAGAGGGGAGACAGAGGGGACCAACAGGAGGACAAAGAGGGGAGAAAGAGGGGCAGAAAGAGGGGAGAAAGAGGGGGAGAAAGAGGGGACAAAGAGGGGGACAAAGAGGGGGAGAAAGAGGGGAGACAGAGGAGAAAGGTGACAGGAGGAGCAGGGAGAGGAGGAGAGGATCCAAACTGATGCTGTAAAATATCGGAATCGGATGCCTATTTGGCATCCGATTGCAGTCATCAGTTTGGATCCGTTGCTGTCCGAGGGGAGCAGCAAAAAGTCTGATCCCCTCGGACAGCACAAAAACGCTGTGTGAAAGCAGCCTAAGACAGAGCAGTTAAGGAGTCACTGCCCTCTGAGATTGTTCCCACACCCATCACAAGCCTCTCTAGCTGGTAATAGCTCACTGTACAGTTTTCCTGTATGGCACCTAACAACAGGGCTGTGGAGTCTGTACGTCAAACCACCGACTCCGACTCCTGGATTTCCCAGACTCCGACTACTTCATATATGGCTCATGTTTAAGTGATAAATATCTTATAGTACAATGTGAACATCAGGCTTTCATCATTGTGATGAAAGATATTTAGATAGAACATAATAATTCATAATAATATTTAGCACATTCTGCATTGAACTACTATACCCAATGTATTATATATTTTAGGAGTCCGAGTCAGTCCATTTTCTACCGACTCCAACAAAATGGGCTCCGACTCCACAACTCCGACTCCACAACCCTGCCTAACATCACACCTACAATGAGCTTTCAACCAAGCTATAGGACTTGTGATGGGTGGGGAGACAGTGGCCTTTTAAGTGTTATGTTACACCCAGAGCACTTAACTTTTTATATGCATAAGAGTGAAACCACTTGCACTTCAGTAACATACGGTAATAAAAGTGTCAATGGATTTGCATTTAAGAGACCTGCATTTTATCTGCATTTTGGGGTGGGGTTGGTTTTACTGACAGATTCCTTTTAAAGTAACAGCATTGTATTATAACTTAGTATTTTTGTGCATAGGAAAGTTTAATGCCTATTTTGCCTATACTTATTGGTATGTTTTAATTTTAGGTACCCACTTGACTTTCAACAGAGAGGTGAGAAAAAAATAAATGAGTCAATTTTTCTTTTATTATCCTTGTACTTTTCATATTCAGGGTGGGCCATTTATATGGATGCACCTAAATAAAATGGGAATGGTTGGTGATATCAGCTTCCTGTTTGTGGCACATTAGTATATGGAAGGGGGAAAACTTTTCCAGATCGGTGATGACCATGGCGGCTTTTTTAAAGTTGGCCGTTTTAGATCCAACTGTATTTCTTTCAATGGGAAGAGGGTCATGTGACACGTCAAAGTTAATGAGGATTTCATAAGAAAAAAATGGTGTGCATGGTTTTAAAGTAACTTTATTATTTCATGTGTTATTTACAAATTTGACCACTTATAAAATTGTTCAAACTGCTGCCCATTGTGTTGATTGTCAATGCAACCTTCTTCCCCCAATCTTGACACAGTGATGGCAACACCGCAGAAGAAATGCTAACACAGGCTTATTATGGTTATTGTTTCTCTGCTAAATAACATAAGGAATTAAAAAAAAAAAAAAAAAAGTTGGATCCAAAATGGCCTACTTCAAAATGTCCACCATGGTCAACACCCATCTGGAAAAGTTTTCCCCCTCCCATATACTAATGTGCCACAACAGGAAGTTGATATCACCAACCATTCCCATTTTATTTAGGTGCATCCGTATAAATGGCCCACCCTGTACTTTGGTTCTGATTCATCAAGACTGGTGGTTTTCACGCTTCTCTTAATGAGGGGGCGTGCTGGAGTTAGATGCTCCTGATTCATTAAGAGGCGTACGCTTATTCAAGAGCATCTGAAAAGTGGCGTACGTCTGGTCACAAATCTTACTCCACATCGAGACTGGAGCAAGATTTATGGCGTATAAAATGCAACTGCTCGTCATAAGTTTGAAGAGTGAGGCTTTCCACGCCCCCATCTTGCCCCAGCTACACCCACTTTGGAGAACGTCAAAAGTTGCTAATTTTTAGCACAGCCTGATGTGTCAAAATGGAGGGACATATTTGGCACATGACCTGTTAATTAGCACCCAGAGCAAAAGTGAAAAACACCCATACACATTACATAAAGGTCTTTTAAATCCACTGATTTTGTCAGGATCGGCTGACCATCTAATGTGTAAGGGTACCGTCACACGGTGCGACGGCCCCGGAGATGTCGACGCCGACGGACGGAAGCGCGCACGTTTTTGGCGCCCCGCCATCGTCGCCGTCCCCCATTTACATGGGGTGACACCACCGGCGACGCACTGCAGATCTGGCAGGCGGCATCGCCGCCGGGGTGTCTTAAAGCCACAGCCGCGATGTAGTACAATGGGAGCCTATGGCTCCCATCGCCTGTCAGGTCGCCGGCAGCCGTTTACATGGGGCAATGTGGACACATCGCCCCAGATCGTCCGCCTGGTTTCACATCACTGATGTGAAACCAGGCGACCACTCAGAGGCACCGACATTGCCCCTTTACATTATGCGACGCAGGGCCGATATCGGCGCCAATAGGTCACGCCCCTACATCGCCTAATACATTGGCGGTGCCGTCGCCAGGTGTGACGGCACCCTAAGTGGACCGCTCAACTCTGTTCCGAGTATATTGGGGCGGATAAGAATCCAGGCTGTTGTCTTTCAATGGCCAATCATTTGTTCTCTCAAAGTCAAGTCTCGGCTAGATGATGCTGGCAGTATTTCTCACTGAGAGCATACAGTTTAACTCGCACGAGCTGAGGTTTCCACAATTTTGGGGAACAGGGAGGAATAGTTGTCGGAGAAATGTTCTTTCGGCTGACAGCTGTGTAATGATTATGACCAGCTTTACGATACTCCATAGATAATGTAGGGCTCTGGTGGGTGGGGCTTGACACATATTGAATGTTATCCAAAATGAGAATTGATATATTATGCACTTTCCTTTCTGGCCCTTTTATAGACATAACACAAGTTGTACATGTTTCCAAAATGTTTCTTTAATCTCTCTTTGTATTATCATGGTCTTAATATTGCCTTATATTGCTTTTTCTGGTCATCATAATGGGAGACCCAGACAATGGGGGTTTAGGGCACTGCCCTCCGGAGGTCACACTAGGTACTACAAGTTTGTAGACACCGCCTCCTCTGCTTATAAACCCCTACCGCAGGGAACATCCTCAGTTTTAAACTTAGTGTGCTCGGAGGATCACGCTTTGCTTGCACTTCACTGCATTCTCACTACTTACGTGATGGCGTCTGAAGACAAGGTAATACGGTCCTATCGGGACCTGTGACAGCCTCCCCGCTCACCCTTAGTGGCACACGCTGGTGGAGGTACCGGAGGGCCTAGAGCCTGGACACTTCGTGTTCTCCCGGTACGCTGTTACGCTCCTCTCCATCCCTCTCTGGGGGGCTCTGGAGAGTGGGAGATGGGAGCCTTGCACAGCTCCGCTCCGTCCGAGGCCTCCCTAAATGGTGCTTACAGACCGGACTGGAGCCAGCCCAGTCCGAGGCCTCCCTAAATGGTGCTTACACTCCGGACTGGTGCTGAGCGGCCCAGTCTGAGGCCTCCCTAAATGGTGCTTACAGACCAGACTGGTGCTGCACCCCCGTCCGAGGCCTCCCTAAATGGTGGTTACAGACCGGACCGGCACTGAGGCACTCTGTGTCTCCTGTGTGCCTGGGGGTAGTGTCTGGCACTTTATGTGTTTCATGACACTCAGACCGCGCGTTACCCTCGGGTCCGCGGTTCTGCGGGTGTACCCTGTGCTGGGGTCACCCTGGCTGACCGCCCTGTGTGTCACAGGGGCTGAGGCCGTAGGCTGCGGATGTTTGTCCCCTCATGCTGTGGATGGTGTACATGCAGTCTGTGTATAATGTTTTTACACTCTTTCCCGCGCTGCGGGCTCCGGCTCCCTCATGCTGTGGATGCTTGGAGGATGGGAAGCAGCCCGTGCGGTGACGTCATCGCTGGGCGTGTGTGTGTGTTTCCCGCGTGTCTTCGGCGCCGCCCACAGTTTCACTGTCGGCGGCCATCTTTACCCTCACTTCCCGGTTGGGATTCTTATGCAGCGTGCGTCTGCACTCCAGAGGGGAGACCGGAAACCGTCGCGGAGGTCACACAAACACCGCTTCCTCATACCGCTTTACTGCGGTCGGTAAGCCACCGGGATTCCCGGTTTTGTTGTCGGCAATTTGGCTTATTTTCCCCTACTGTGGCGATGTCCTCAGCTGGGAAGCGTGCTGCTAAGGCAGCAGTACACCACCATTACCTGTGCTACATGCAATGGAACACTGGTGGAGGGGTCCTGCAATAACTGCGGACGCCCAGAGGCCCGGGCTGACACTGCTGAGTCAGCAGCTCCGGTGCTGCACCCTGAGGTTCAGGTGATCTCAGGGCCATGGGAGACTCAGAATAAGATCAATGAATCTCTGTTGTCCCAGCTGTCCTCCATGTCGCAATCCCTGGAGGCACTTAATAGGAGACTGGATAGCCCAGCTACTCCATCCAGTTACCCCCGGGTGTCCCCCTCTTCTGCTGCGAGACCCCTTAAGCGGGCTCGTCGTGAGGATTCACCCGAGCTCCATACTCTCTCTGAGGAGGAGCGTTTCCTGATGGTGAGGAAGATGATGGGGGTTCAACTTTCGGGTCAGTATCTATGTCTGAACCTCCAGACGGGGTGGAGGATCTGGTTTCCTCTATTAACGAGACCTTACGTCTCGTGACACCCCCTGAGGAGGTGGCTGTACACCCGAAGGAGGTCTATCAATGGCTGCGGCCGGAGGCTAGACCTAGTGGCTCCTTCTTGGACCACACCAACTTTGGAAGGGTGGTTAGGACACCCAGGTTGCATCCTGGGCGGCGTTATGTCCGAAAACCAAAGGACACTCGCTTCCCCTTCCCCCAGGAGGTGCTTCAGGAGTGGTCGCAGTCCCCGAAGGTGGACGCTTCCATGACCAGGATTGCTGCACGCTCCCTATTTTCTGCCTCTGATAGCTCCTCGTTGAAGGATGCGACTGATAGACAGGTCGAGCAACTCGCCAAGTCTTCCTATGAGGCTGTGGGGACTTCATTTGCCCCCAATTTTGCCGCGGTTTGGACCTTACAAGCAATAACTACCTGCTTGGATGGTATCGCGGAACTGGCTAGGTCCAGTCCAGAGGTCATGGCGCTTACCGAGAGAGCAAGAGCCTATACGGAAACTGCTACTCGCTCAGCTGTGGCCTCGGCCAATGCTATTGCGATTCGCAGGTTGTTGTGGCTGCGTCTCTGGGACTCAGATGCCACATCTAAGAAGATTTTGCAGAATCTTCCATTTGCTGGTGACAGGCTGTTTGGCACTGAACTGGACAAGCTGATAAAGGATTCTGCTGAGTCTAAGATACCGCAGAATAAACCTAAGCCACGCTATACTGTGAAAAGGAACCCAAAGCAGTGGTCCTTTCGTTCCAGCTCGCAGTCATCAGCATCGTCTGCGCGTGCGGACCGAGGGGGCAAGCCTGCTTCGCAGTGGCGCACTAAGAATCGCCCCAAGAAGCCAGCGGGGGCTGCAGCTGCCACCCCCAAACCCGCCTCCACATGACTCGCTCTGCCTTCCTGCCTCCCCACAGGTGGGGGGCCGCTTGTCTCGCTTTCAAGACAAGTGGCTTCTTCACGTTCAAGATCAGTGGGTTCGAGACGTGGTCTCGCGAGGTTACAGGATAGAGCTGACGTCAAAACCTATACACCGATTCCATCGGTCGGTCCCATCACCAGACAAGGCTCAGGCTTTCCACCTGGTGTTGGAGGGTCTCCGCAGGGACGGAGTGGTGGTCCCGGTGCCTTCCGGGGAGAGGTTTCGGGGTTTTTACTCCAACCTCTTCATTGTCCCGACGAAGGACGGATCCTTCCGCCCGGTTCTGGACCTGAAGTTGTTCAACCATCACGTATTGGTTCGGAAGTTCCGTATGGAATCACTGCGCTCCGTGATCGCAGCTGTGTCACAGGGGGACTTCCTAGCGTCCATAGATATCCGAGACGCTTACCTTCACGTGCCCATTGCACCGGCTCATCAGCGCTGGTTGAGATTCGCAGTGGGGGCAGAACACTTCCAATTTGTGGCGCTGCCGTTCGGGTTGGCCTCGGCACCGACGGTGTTCACAAAAGTGATGGCCTCCATGATGGCTCTCCTGCACGTGCAGGGGCACGCCGTAATACCCTACCTGGACGACCTGCTGGTCAGGGCGCCATCGGAACACCTTTGTCGGCAAAGCCTGGAGGTAACCATGAAGTCTTTGGAACAGTTCGGGTGGCTTCTCAATATCCAGAAGTCGACCCTGGTTCCGACCCAGTCACTGACTTATCTGGGCATGGACTTCCACACGGACTCAGCCCTAGTGTCTCTGCCACGAGTCAAACAGATGGCGATCCAATCAGGAGTGCAAGCAGTCCTCCTGTCACCACAATCATCCCTTCGGGTGTTGATGAAGCTGGTGGGTCGCATGGTGGCGGCGATAGAGGCGGTGCCTTTTGCACAATTTCGCCTCCGTCCTCTCCAGCTGGAGATTCTACGCAGGTGGGACAAGAGGACGATCTCGCTGAATCGGCTGGTGACGCTGTCACAACCGACCAGAGATTCCCTGCAGTGGTGGCTACAACCGCATCACTTGTCTCGGGGCCGGTCCTTCATAAAACCGTCTTGGTTAGTGGTGACCACCGACACCAGTCTGAAGGGCTGGGGTGCGGTGTTCTTACACCACAGGGCCCAAGGCCTCTGGACTCAGTCGGAGTCGGCGTTGCAGATCAACGTACTGGAGATCAAGGCGATCTATCTGGCACTCCTGGCTTTTCAGAGATTCCTCTCAGAACAACCCATTCGGGTTCAGTCCGACAATGCGACGGTCGTCGCTTATATAGATCATCAAGGAGGAACCAGGAGTGCAGAGGCTCTGGCCGAAGTCCACCGCATCCTATCCTGGACGGAGGACAACAACTGCCTGATTTCCGCAGTTCACATCCCAGGGGTCGAAAACTGGGAGGCCGACTATCTGAGCAGGCAGGGGATGGACGCCGGAGAGTGGTCTCTTCATCCAGACGTCTTCCAGGACATCTGCAGCAGATGGGGCACTCCGGACGTGGATCTGATGGCCTCACGGCTGAATCATCAGGTTCCGCAATACATGGCGAGGTCTTGGGACCCCCAGTCTCTGGGAGCGGACGCCCTGATCTTGACTTGGTTCAGATTCCATCTACCATATGTGTTCCCTCCTCTGGCTCTGATTCCCAGGGTGCTGTGGAAAATCAGGTCGGAATGCAGGGTAGCCATTCTAGTGGCTCCAGACTGGCCCAGGAGGTCCTGGTATCCGGACCTGTGGCAACTGTCAGGCGGAGACAGGTGGGCTCTTCCAGAACGCGCAGATCTTCTCGCGCAAGGCCCATTCTTCCATCTCAATTCCAGGGCCCTCAGATTGACTGCATGGCTCTTGAGGCCTGGCTGCTGACCTCCAGGGGATTCTCCCCTACGGTGGTTGCCACTATGAATCGGGCTAGAAAGCCAGTTTCCAGGAAGATGTACCACAGGACGTGGAAACTCTTTTTTACCTGGTGTGCCTCTGGGGGGCGGTCCCCGTGGCCCTTGTCCATCCCGACGTTGTTGTCCTTCCTACAGTCGGGTTTGGAGTTGGGATTATCCCTTGGCTCTTTAAAAGGTCAAGTCTCGGCACTTTCTGTGCTGTTTGACAGGCGATTGGCGCTCCTCCCGAAGGTTCGTCAATTTCTGCAGGGGGTGTCGCGGATGGTTCCGCCCTACAAGAGACCTCTGGATCCGTGGGACCTTAACATGGTTCTGGCGGCATTGCAGAAACCGCCGTTTGAGCCTCTGAGGGATGTTTCTCTATCTCGTCTGTCCCAGAAAGTGGCTTTTCTGGTGGCGATTACATCTCTGAGGAGGGTCTCAGAATTGGCTGCACTATCGTGCAAGTCACCCTTTCTGGTGGTTCACCAAGACAAGGTGGTGTTGCGCCCACGGCCAGAATTCTTGCCGAAGGTGGTTTCAACGTTTCACCTGAACCAGGAGATTGTTCTCCCATCATTTTGCCCCGCTCCCGTTCATCAGGTGGAGCGCGACCTCCATACTCTGGATCTCGTGAGAGCTATACGCATTTATGTGTCCAGGACCGCCTCCTTTAGGAGTTCGGAGTCCTTATTTGTTCTTACGACAGGTTGCTGTAAGGGGTCCGCGGCTTCGAAGTCAACCTTAGCCAGGTGGATTAAGGCTTCCATTCAAGAGGCTTACCGGTCTTCTGGTTTGCCTCTCCCGGTGGGATTGAAGGCTCACTCTACCAGAGCCGTAGGTGCCTCATGGGCCTTGCGACATCGAGCATCTGCTCTACAGGTGTGTCAGGCGGCCACTTGGTCCAGCCTGCACACTTTCTCTAAGCACTATATGGTGCATGCCCATGCCTCTGCGGATGCAAGCTTGGGCAGGCGGGTTCTCCAGGCGGCGGTTGCCCACCTTTAAAGGGAACCATGTGTTATCCGTCTTGTTGAGGAACTCTTCCCGCCCTGGGGTATTGCTTTAGGACATCCCCATTGTCTGGGTCTCCCATTATGATGACCAGAAAAAAGAGAATTTTGTTTACGTACCGTAAATTCTTTTTTCTTTAATCATCAATGGGAGACCCAGTACCCACCCAGTTGTTCCTTTGCATGTGTTGCATTGGCTCTGTTCTCTGTTGAGACAGTGTTTGCCGGGTTGTTGAACCGTTTGTGCACGGCGTTCTTCCCGATGTTTCGGGTGTGGTTTATTTTTCCTCCTCGCAGCTTGTAGACCAAACTGAGGATGTTCCCTGCGGTAGGGGTTTATAAGCGGAGGAGGCGGTGTCTACAAACTTGTAGTACCTAGTGTGACCTCCGGAGGGCAGTGCCCTAAACCCCCATTGTCTGGGTCTCCCATTGATGATTAAAGAAAAAAGAATTTACGGTACGTAAACAAAATTCTCTTTTTTAACTCAAATATGGCAGAAAAAAAAACATTTTGTATTTTATTTAAAGGGTTTGTCTTCTTATTCATTATACATTCCTTTGCTATACCATCATTAAACCATAACCGTTTTAAGCACCTAATATGGTCAGCACTGGTGATGAGAAGACTACAGTCTGCAATAAGCCCGTTGCCACCTGACTAATATAACCCCTCAACCTTAGTCATGACTAAGGGACTTGCAAAACTCCAGAAACAATTAAGATAGCCTATGGTCTCTGTTGTATAATTTTAATATGCATTAAAAAAAGCCGATTTTCTGTTTATTTCATTCCAAGTGGAGATGCAGATATTTTTCTTTCTTTTTCCTGGAACACCATGTTGCTATACATATTCTATAATGACAACCGAGATGTTGGAGTCGGTGTTCATTGTGGAGTGGGTATAAAATGGATGAACTCGGACTCCAAAAATGTATAATAAATTTGGTACAGTAGTTCAATGCAGAATGGGCTGAATATTATTATAATGAATTATTATGTTCTGTCTAAATGGTTTGATTATTGTATTCTAATAATGCTGAAATCCTGATGTTCACTTTGTACCACAATTTATTTTGCTCACTTAAACATGAGCCATGTATCAGGGAGTCTGAGTCTGTGAAATTAAGGAATCTTGAGTCGGTGGTTTGGCTTACCGATTCCACGTGCCTGAATTGACAACTGTGAGGTAGCGCACGCCTAGGGGACTCGCTTGTCAACGGAATGACACCAACAACCGTGTGTTTTTTCAAAGTAACAGAATAGAGCAGTTTATTATGCCATCATAAACTACTTAGAACATACAATACATATTTACAACTCACATATAATACATGATTCACATAACACACAAACATTAATCACAGTTCAGCACAATACATAATACCCAGATGTTTTACACCGGAGCACTACCACCAGCTCCATCGACTATCAGGAGCACTAACCGTAGCTACTTTTGTGGTCCCTGCCACCTAGCCGTATCTACACTCTGTACAGCCTACAAGACTGTATTTAAATTTTAAACAACATACATAGCAGTATTTACATTTATCATATCAACAGAACCCAATACCTCTGCAGGGAACTTTATACCCAGGGCCCAACACAGTAACAGGAATCTTTCTGCCCAGTACATATGAGACCCTTACGGATCCACCGGGATCCGGGACACATCCAGTACATCCAGTCCCATACACATACATGGATCAACAGGACCATCACAACCTGACAGTCTGTCCCAATGGCAGTTACTGCCACCTGGCCTTTGAGACATACCCAGTCTCACCCATGCATACCGTCCATTATCAGGCTACATGGACTTCTGCCTAGTACCGGGCCAATACACGTGTACATCCAGTCTCACATACCATATCCATGGAGTGCAGCCTGCTCAGGCCCATACACATGCCCACACAGTCCATCCTAAAATATCCATGGACTGTGACCCTTACAAGGCACCGCCTCATACACATCCACACACAGAGTCCATCATAAAATATCCATGGACTACATCATATATGGCTCAGACCAGGGCTTAGCAAACCTGAGCTACAGGCTAAACCAGGTGTCCCCAAGGTCTCCTCACCACGTGTTTCCAGGTCGCCAGCCGCCTCCAAACCTCCATACCAGGCAGGTCTTCAGGACCACGGCTGCACCCCCAGGTCCGAGCGAGCACCCTCCAGGTTCGGCCAGGGTCTCCCAACTCCAGGAGCCATCTCAACCCGCTGTCTGGCCGCAGGCTCTCACACTCATTGACTCGCCCCAGCGGGGACCGTAGGGTACTTGGAGTTGGGCCCTCTCAACTTCATCGGGGCTGCAGGATGCTGTCACGATGGCGTAACCCGTTCCGTGGTCCCCTAGTGGGCGGTCAGTAAAAAATGGGATTTGAGAAGGGATAAAAAGGAAAAATAAAATAAAAAGCGTTTGTCGTGACGACACCTGTGGAAGGCGGCTGGTAGGGGGCCGCTCTGGGGATGATGGAGTTGCAGCTGTGATGGTGTAGCTCCCCATGGGAGGAGCGGGTCCCCAGGGCGTCCAGAGTCAAGGTGATTTGGTGTGATGGAGAGCCAGTGGGGCTGAGCTGGCTGCGGGGCAGGATCGGTGACACTCTCAGGCAGGTTCCTGCTGCCTGTGCGGCGTTTCTCAGATGCAAAATGAACAGTCGGACACAATGCTGAGTTTTAACCCGGTTTACTTAGCTTCTTTCGTCAGGCACTTCAGGTTACCAACAAGTACAGTGGCGGCTCGGGTAGTCCTTGGTAACCAGGATGGCTTGTCCAGTGCACCCCTTTTTGTGTTCCTCTTTTCTTGGGCTTTCCTCTCCCAGCGCTGCCTATTCTCCCACATCCTGCATGTGCCTCCACACACAGAATCCCGATTTAGCAGCCACGGCCTTCATTGGGCGACCGGCAGAGTCCCCTGGTACTAGTACGGCTGCCTTCTCTGTGCTGTGTCGGGAGTTGGCCATGACTCTTGGAGATCTCGTGGCCCCCGGTTCTGTGGTTGCAGCATGGAGTTTTTACACCACCTTCAGGGCCGGGCCCCTGTTTGTTTCTCGCCCTGTCCTTCTGCTTCATAGCTGATTCGGGTGCGCGGGTGGACCACTCACTGCCCACGCCCTTAGGACCCTCTCCATCTTTCTGCGGTCTGTAGCCTCGGGGCCCAGGATAGGCCTCATCGTAGCTCAGGCCTCTGGGTCCGTGCTTTCTGTCTTCATTGTCCCTTGTCCTCCTCTGACTGACCTCCCACTTCCCGTGGTGTTTCCTCTTTGTTCTGTACTTTCCCTAACCGCTTCCTGCTCACTTCCCACCCACCACTTGTCTACCCCAGGCTGTCCCACAGCTGCCTGAGCTATCCCACTACCTAGGTTCACCCGTTTGCTCTAGGACCGGGGTGTGTTGGGTGTATTTGTGAGTGACTGGACTTACCGATCCCGGTTGCCGCAAACTGATATTGGCGACTGGACCGAGGGGCGCCACACTCCCCCTGAGCAAAGATTAGAACATCCTCGTGCTAAGACCAGGTTAAGTGATGTGCAAGTGACACTCAAAAACTTTTTAGAACACACACATAAATGACAATAAAAGAAAGTGAACAGAGGTGTTTTCTACCCGTACAGGAGGTGCTAAACTTAGTTACATAACAAAGACCAGACGGAGTATGAAAAGGCTAGAAAGGGTATAACTAATATAAAAAAAATAAATAAATAAATAATACAATAGAAGACAATTGTAGATGTAAAAAAACATTGAAAAGCAAACAGAAGCAAATGTGCAAGTGATTATACATCAGCCCGGTAAGTATCCCTCACCTGATAGTCCGTGATTGTGAAGTTGGTGTAGTTCTTTTGGTCTTCGGGGGGACCCACCATCAACAAAACTCCAATGGCGGCCCTTTGTGAGCGACAGGGCATAACGACCACTATTTTTTGGCTCACAGAGTAGGTTTTAGTTCATGGTCACAGGTGGATTAAAACACTTAAAGGCACAGTTTAGCAGCTGGGTTTAAAAACCAACAGTGTGCACCCTGAAGTACGTGACCTATTTACACGGAGTACCAATCATGCACAGTCCATGATTAAAATGTTTGTCACACAAAACGAGAAACTATTTACACGGAGGCCAACAAAAAGGGGTGGTAGCGCCGCCAGTCCCGATCACTCGGGTTGCCAAGGCAGCGCGTTGAGCCTCGCTGCCCGTACTTCAGGTGGGGCCGGCATGGAGTACCCCAGCACAGGGGTCTGAGTCCCCTGCTCCCACACGAATTGTGGAACGGGTCTGTTGGTTGTAGGCGCACAGGCGGGGTCTGCCTTGGGCCGGACCCGGCGCACGTGGAGAGTGTAGGGGCCTCGTTCCCCCTCCTGCCTGACGAAAGTTACTCTGTCCCCGGGACGCAGGGTCGTGACCGGGGTGGCCTTTGGGCAGGTGGGCCTCGACATCCCGCTTGGAAACAAAAAAAAGTTCTTGGCTCACCCCCGGTTCTCGGAGAAAGCCCCAGCCTCCCCCGGTGCAGAAGGCGGTCACCACACCTTCCTGGCGCTGGCCTTGTCTAGTGGATTGGGCCTTGCGGGCTTCATCCTTGGCCCGGATGTTTCAGGCAATTAGCACCCTCTGTTGGGCCCTCCGCTCCTCGTCCTCAGCCTCCCACTGGGCGATACATCGTCTCCGGTATTCCTCCCAGGGCATGACCTCCACCTGTTCTTTGCCCGCTGCCACATTTCCTGGGAATCCCATCATTGCCCCGTCTGGGTTCTCCCAATAACAAGACCATCCGCTCCCCATGGGCCTCCTGGGACGGGGGTTCTGGGGTCAGATGGGGGCGGCTAGGCCCTGCTCAGGATTTGGAGTGTCCTCCTGGGCCTGACTAGTGCACGCCAGGCTGTGGCTGAGGGGGCGAGGAGGGTCCCAGGGTACAAGGGGGGCCCTCCTCCAGCAGCGGGGCAGTCGCCGTATCTGTCCCGGGACCAGGCTCCGACTCGTCATCCTCCATCTCTTAGATTGGGGAAGCAGGTTGCGAAGCCGTCCATCTCTCCACGGTGGTCGGTGGGCGTGCACCAGCTGGCGACCGACCTCCCGGACCTCGTCCTCCAGGAAGGTGGGATTCAGCTCCATCATCTGGCTCACCTCTAGGGAGCCGGGGGAGCCTTCTGCTGCCATCCACGCTCCATGCTACCTAGGCCTCACTCTGCCAACTTGGGTAGCACGTGGATGCCAGCTTTCCGCCACTCAGCTCGCGGTCCGCGCCAGAGTCTTCGTCTGCCCCCTCCTTTTGTGGGCGTGACACTTCTCCGTCAGCGGTCACGCCCCTAGGTTAAGCGACACAGTTCATTGGTTCGCCATCCTGACTCTTGGAGGGCGGAAAGGGTGTAGGCCATCTTTCGCGCTGTGTGCTGGCCTGGCCCACGATGGGGGACCGTGGCACGCCCTCCAACCAGGACATATTTCCAGTGGCCGCCATTACTCAGGCCCAAAAAAACGCAGTCTCTTTGTGGTAGTCCGTAAGGTGCACAAGATCCGGAGATACTGCGTCAGTAGATCCTGTTCACAGCGCCAAGTCTGACTCTCTCCAGCAGGGGCTTTGGGGTACTCTGAACCGGGCCCTCTCGATTTAGTCGTGGCTTGGGATGCTGTCACGGTGGTGGACCCAGTCCATGGTCCCCTATTGGGCGGTCAGTAAAAAGGGGGATTTGAGAAGGGATAAAAAGGAAAAATAAAAATAACATAAAAAGCATTTTTGTCGTGGAAGGCGGCCGGTAGGGGACCGATTCTGCGGTCCAGGACCTCTGAAGATGATGGAGTTGCAGCTGTGATGGTGTAGCTTCCCACAGGAGGAGTGGGTCCCCAGGGCATCCAGAGTCAAGGCAATTTGGGGTGATGGAGGGCCAGCGGGGCTAAGCTGGCTGCGGGCAAGGATCGGGGACACTCTCAGGCAGGTACCTGCTGCCTGCTCAGCGTTTCAGTCTACCGCTCCCCAGGCGCCAAATGAACAGTCTGACTTAATGCTGAGTTTCAACCTGATTTACTTGGCTTCTTTTGTCAGTCACTTCAAGTTACCAGCAAGTACAGTGACGGCTCGGGTAGTCCTTGGCAACCAGGATGGCTTGTCCAGTGCAACCCCTTTTGTGTTTCTCTCCTCTTGGGCTTTCCTCTCTCAGCGCTGCCTGTCCTCCCACTTCCTGCACGCGACTCTGCACACAGAGCCCCGATCTAGCACCACGGGCCTTCGTTGGGTGACTGGCAGAGTCCCGTGGCCCTAGTACGGCTGCCTTCTCTGTGCTGTGTCAGGAGTTGGCCACGACTCTTGGAGATCTTGTGGCCCCCAGTCCTGTGGTTGGAGCTTGGAGCCTTCCTGCCACCTTCAGGGCTGGGACCCTGTTTCTCACCCTGTCCTTCTGCTGCACAGCTGATCCGTCTTTTTGCGGTCTGTAGCCTCGGGACACGGAGATAGGCCTCATCATAGCTCGGGCCTCCGGGTCCGTGCTCTCTGTCTTCACTGTCCCTTGTCCTCTCTCGACTGACCTCCTGCTTCCTGTGGATTTCCCCTTTGTCCTATTCCTTTCCCTAACTGCTTCCTGCTCACTTCCCACCCACCACCTGTCTCCCCTGCTGTCCCACAGCTGCCTGATACATCCCACTACCTAGGTTCACCCGCTCACTCTGGGACCGGAGTGTTTTGGGTGTGTTTGTGAGTGACTTGACTTACCGAACCCGGTTGCTGCAAACTAATAGTGGCGACCAGACCACACAGGGACGCCACACTCGTCAGAGGGACAGGTGCCTCCCGCATGGAGAGGGCAAGCTTCCCTCCACGTCATAATGGGATGGGATGCCTCTGACCCACAACCTCACATCTCAAAGGTTCATCCTGATCTCCCCTCTCTCTCAGCCCTATGCAGCCTAATATCCATGGCAGCCACGCCCACACCTGGGATCACTGTGAGCAATCAGCATTCACACAGACCTAGCTGCAGGTAACCTACAGAGCTATATGCAGTATGTAACCTACAGAGCTAACACACACTTAACCCTATGTGTACTGCTAGGTTCAGCAATCAGCCAGATTGCCTCAGGACCATGTGAGTCATACCGGCCACGTGACATAGTGCCGGCATACCTGAAGCCCCCGTCACACGGGGGGGCCACATCGCCGCCAATAACACAGGCAAAGTGGGGGCGTGGCCTATCGGCGGCGACATCGCCCCCTACTTCGCCTCATGTAAAAGGGCGATGTCGGTGGTGCCTGGCGGCCCCTGGTTTCAGAGCAGTGCTCTGAAACCAGGCGACCATCATGGGGCAATGTGCACACATCGCCCCATGTTACCGGGCGCCGGCGACCTGTCAGGCGATGGGCGCTATAAGCTCCCATTGTCCTGCAACGCCGCTGGGGTTTACAGACACTCCGGCGGCGATGCCGCCTGTCAGCTCGCCGCCGCGGAGCTGGAGGTGTCGCCCCATGTAAACGGGGGATGGGGATGCTGGCGGGCGCCAAAAACGTGCGCGCACCCGTAGTTGCCGCCGACATCCACAGCCAGGTGTGACGGGGGCTTTACACAACATGTAAACACAGGAAGAATATTCCTTTATTTGATTAGATTTAAAATCTATAAATAATACTTAATGGGGAAACAGCACCTCCTAACTTAGTAATAGACATTGCTATTAAAGTTATTTGTTTTATATATTGTATTCAGGCTGCTTTATATACTGTATTTTTTGCATTATAAGACTCACCAGGTAATAAGATGCACCCCCAAATGTAGAGAAAGAAATTAGAAAAAACTATCCAAATTAGGTGGTTTTTCCTATTATTTCGTGCATCTCATGTATATGTCCAGTGTAACTTACTGGGGGGTGCCATGATGGTGGTGGAGCGACAAGGTCACAGCAGGCAGGATTGCGGTAGTGGGGGTCATTATCGGCGACAATACTGCGGGCAGGAGGAAGGGTGGATGTCGGAAGTCTCTGGAGTTGGGGGTGTCACGGTGTTCAGCGGGCATTGATACTTCCGGGTAAAGGCAAATAACTGCATAGGCAGCGCAGATGAAGATCTTAGACAGCCAAAATCTCCATCTGCGTATGTGCTGCCTCTGCAGCCATTTACGTAAAGTCCATCCTGTAGAGGCAGCGCAGCCACAGATCGAGCGCTCTCCTCTCTTGAGATCTTTAGCTGTGCCTACTCTGTCTCCACAGCTGTTTGCTGGTTCCAGGAAGTATCAATGCCCGTTGAACTCTGCTGAACACCTTGAAACCCCCCACCTCCACTTCCAAAAGCATTGCTTCACTACCGACATCCTACTGTATCTCCACTAAACCGCCATCACAACCTCCGGGTGGGGGGAAAAAAGTGCGTCTTCTAATCCGAAAAATATGTTACATCTTTCAAGTATGTACTTTGGTCCCTGGTGGGTATAATTTAATCTCTTCTGTATCTGCATTGCAGAAGCAGATCCACAGACAAGTATACAGAGAGCAGTATGCACACTTTGTGTCCCAAGCCAATGGCTGGAGTACACTGGGTACTTACGACACCCTGTTAGGTCCCCTGGCACCGCTCCCCAGCTCACCTCTCCTGGGTCTGCATCCTCTGCTCTTCTTCCGATTGGGCATCTGGCATCCATGCGTGCTGTGTCTCAAAGCAATCGCCGGGTCCCTTTTCTGTCTACTGATCACCGGGCTCGCACGTCAGCACAGTCATGAATCTAATCAGTGGTGCACTAGGCTCGGCCGCGCTCCTCCGCTATGAATCTAGGGGCCAGCACAGCTCAACGTGACACTCCCCTTGACCAATAGCTGTCTGTCCTCCGGTATATCAGGCCACCTCCACTACTGGGAGGTGCCTGATTATTGAGTTAGTAAGCTTCTGTTTCTCTGGCTGTTAGTCAGGCCTTTTTGTTCTCTCCTCTGGTAGAACCCGTTCCAGCTCTCCTGTACCCTGGCTCTGGTGCCTCCTTCCCTGTTTGGCCTTACTGTAGTATAGGCTAACCCTACGAACCACCCCATTGGTTCTAGAAGCTGTGATATTTAGCCCCCCTCGGCTTGCCCCTGACAATTCCTGTATAGGGGTTGGCTAAACTAGGACCAGCTCACCCATGGGAGTTCTGTACCACGACTCAGTGGGTCCACTCTAGCACGCCTTCCCCCAGAAGTGTGACACACCCTCTTCCTAAGGGAGCTGCCTGAGCAACATGTTGATTTAGGTTAATACATGTCTTCTAGTTGTAACCTATGCCCGTATCCTCTGTACATTTCCTTTGTTTACTAACCAGAACTTGTGTTCCAGTGCCCGCCAGAACCTGGTGGCTTCCTGCAGGAGCCAGCCTATCCTCATCATCCAAAGGCTCTAGTGAAGAACCTGGTAGTTATTTAGTTAAGCCCATCCAGGGTGAGCCCGGTCTAGCAGCACAGTGGGTCCACACCCACTAGCATGACAGTTGGCTCAGGCCATGGACCTCACTGCTCCAGTACCATCTAAATCCTAAGACTGAAACAAAAATAACCCACTAACAGCAACTGAAAAACCGTATATTTTGACCTTTTTGCGGTCAGTGAAGACTTGTCTGAACACCCTGACACCTACAACTACTCCTGAACCCACCCAGACTGCAACTTCTTCTCTGTCAGGAAACTCAGCTCCAGGACCTGAATCCCGCTTGTCTGCTCCGCCAAGCAATTCCAAAGGTTCATAAACCAGTGCATGCTGCACGTTGAAATTCTGTCTCACCAGTGCGCCCCATTTCAGACCAAAGTGGCCTTTCTGATGTCTCATCTGGGTGGTAATGCTCTCACCTGGATTAATCCAATATGGTAGAAAAAGGGTCCTGTTGCCTTGAAAATGCAAACCTCCCTGGAACTGGATCGTGTCACCTCTAGAGCGTGCTCCTCAGACTGGCCTAGGGTGGTCTTACCGTATGCCAGCATGCCATTGATTTCTGCACTCTGAGCTTGCTGGATCACTGAAGCACTGAAATAAGAAATATCAATGGATATATAACCAAATATCCTGATAGACCATTAGGACCACTGGGTACCTTTTCCACAAACAAAATAAAATACGATATCGCGCTATTGTAACATTTTTTTTCATTCAGCTATTGTAACATAGATATAAAATTTAACTTATATTTATAAATCTCTAAAAAGAGAGGTATAGGTTTAAAGCCTTTCTGAAGCACTCTGGCACACAAGGCACTGGTAGCTGCACTCTGGGAGGGCCTATCTGTGAAAATTAAGGATGAATTAGCAGGCCGAAATGCTCATTACTGCTGGGATGACCTGTTTGCTTGGTTTTGTGGATCGACCTCTGGTTTCAGGAACACTCCAGAGAGGTGATCTGTGACCCATTATGCCGCATTCTGCAGCTCCTGCTGCTTCTGCAGAATCTATGCATATGGATCATGTGAACCTGGCAAAGTATTGCTAGGAGGTCCGTCAAACTGAGAGGAATTGATTCTACTGCAGAAGTCCTGAACACCTGGTCCTTTTTCTGTCCTGTGAAGTCGGGAAACTCCCAATGCCTAGTGTTTGTATGAAAGGCTACTCTGAGTGAGAGTAAGTCTCTCAGCCTTTGACTCTTTTGGTGTTCGTATCCACTAGCAACACTTGATTTTCTGAGTTGGCCAATCTGGATCCCAGTTCTGCAGGAAATCTCATGCAATAGGCCGTGGTGAATTGGTATCAGAATCCCATTCAACATCTTCCAAGGCCCTCGGTGGTTTTGTCCACTGATGGAAGAACCCTGTTCTAGGCCATCCATTTTCTTACAGAGCAAGTGGTGTTTTGGGTAGAAAAGCTGCACTCTGAGAAGATTGCCTTGTATATGCTACCGAGCCTGTCCCATTCCCTGCTCCTGTGACTGCCATGGTTATGAGTGCACAAGCTTGTTTTGAACTGGAGATCTGGTAAAGTACTTAGATGTCTTTCTCCTGTCTGTCCTGCCTGACTGCCGGTGACACCGCCTAATCTTCCTGGCCTGTCACCCGCCTATTGGTCCTTTGTGGACATCTTTGTTAAGAGGGAGCAGAGTCGTTGCCCCCATGTAGGCTGTATGACTCTTTTATTGACCTATTTTTAGGTTTTCCTCTTCAAAACCGAATCTTCCCTCTGTCCCAGGTGGACACCCAAGCCATATTCTAGATACTAAGGAGAATCTGGAAAGGGGACTTATCCAGAAGTTCCATTCTCCAGTTGGTGCAGGATTTGTTTTGTGTAAAAAAATAAAATATGTCTCTTTCCAGTCCTGTATAGACTATATGGGTCTCAATAAAATTACAGTTAATATTAACAATATTAAATACCAAATGCCACTCATACCGGAATTGTTTGACCATCTGAGAGGCTCCAGAATCTTCACTAAACTCGACCTCCATGGGGTGTACAATCTGATCCTTATACGGTCGGAGGACGAAGAGAACACCGCCCTTGACACCCAAGACACCCCCTTCCAGTATTGGGTAATGCCATATAGGCTCAGTAATGCCATTGCTGTCTTCCAGGGGTTTGTAAACACCATCTTTCAGGATCTTTACCTGGTCCTATACCTGGATGACCTCTTGCTGTTCTCTCTTGATCTGCACACTCACAGGAGGAATGTTCGCCAGGTCCTGCAGAGACTGAGAGAGAACAATCTGTACGCCAAGTTTGAGGAATGTTTTCAAGTAGACCTCTTTCTTTTCTGGGGTACATAATATCAGATACCGGGATGAAGATAAATCCTAAAAAAGTGTCTGCGATTCTGAAATGGTGTCGTTCAGACAGTGAAAGCCATCCAGCGGTCCTGGGATTTGCTATTACTACTGTCAGTTTATATCTCACTCCTCATTCTGAACTATCCCAATCACTGCCATGATCCAAAACGTCACATGTTCTAGTGTGCAGATGTATATCTTTTGGTAGTCGTGTTTCTTTTAGCTGCCACTGATGAGCACAGAGAGAGGAGTACTCGGGTACCGGGATGAGTTTGTGGCTGTAACGGGGAATCACTGGTGGTCAGTTTCCCGATTTGTGCCCTGGCTCTCATTGTTGGAGAGTGAAGGGGGATGTAGGGAAAGGGTTTCGTGACTCCACCTTGGATCCTGGTAACAAGGATACCAGCGCTGCAGGCTGGCCGCTGAGATGATGGGATGCAGCTAAGTGTAGTACAGCTCCCCACAGGTGGAGCTTACCTCAGGCAGCGATGATGGATGAGGGGACTAGTTGTTATTACCCCTCTGATGATGCTGAGGCCTTCGGGATGCCGGCGGGAAAGGAAGGACAGACACCGATTTAACTTCAACGTCCTTTACTGGTACCGGCAGATGGTGTAGTACACAGTACAGTTAGGAATAATAGGGAGGTAGCTGCAGGTTCAGGGTGCCTTTATGGAGTCTGTGGATGTTTCCTTCCTAATGGCTTTCAGGGTCTCAGTCCTTTTTCTACTCTCTTTCCCACCCTTAGGCAGAGCTTCGTCGCCGATCCCCTCGCCTGTTACGGATAGGTTGTGGTTTGTCCCTTTACCAGTACGGACGGGAGTGGCGAGACTTGAACCCTCGCGCCACCGGAATCATGGCCAGTTACCTATCGATGTCTTGGGCTGATTATGGGACCGAGGAGGAGGTACCGTTTTGTGGTGCTACGGCTTCCATGGATTGGTCCCGTGGCTTGTCTGTTTACGGTCAGGGATAGACCACTGACCGCCTCGCTTCCGTGTTGCCGGTGTTGACCTCAGACGTGTTCCAGCTGGCTCCAACCGGTTCTGGATCGTCTCCCTCTGTTCTGGGTCCTCCTCTTGGAGAGAGGTGCCCTCCTGTCGGCAGCCCTGTCAGGCACGTCCTCACTGGCTGCCTTCCTGACACTGTCTCTTCTAACTGACTAGAATTCTCACTTGCTCCTGGTTTTCCCACTGTAACCTAGGCTCCACCCTCTGGGACTTACTGAATATACAGTCCCACTACCCTTAGGGGCTAGTGTTGTGTGTTAAACAGACTCCATAAGTTCAAAACCCCAATCCCACAGGTACGGAGGCACTACACCTGTTATTTCGGGGTGCAGTACCTCCCTGAGGCGCCTAGCCATAGAGGCCCACACCACCTGTGCACATATATTGGTATTGTCTATCAATGCTTTAGGTTTAGGCTTTAGTCTTTAATGTAAGAGTAAAGCCACACTGCATCAAATTCGCGTGAGGGCAATGCGAAAAAATCTCGCATTGGATTCGGACCAATGTTAAACAATCAGTCAGGTCAAATTGGTTACTTTTTCCTCCATTAAAATCCTGTGTGAAAAATCACAGTATGCTGCGATTGCTTGTGTATACGCAGACTTGCCTTTGTAAACTCTATGGCTGTGATAATTGCATTGCACTCATGCGACTGTCATGCATTAAACTTGCTACAATTACACATACGCTAATGTGCCTCTACCCTAATTTGTAGTATTTTTTTTATGGCTGAGCAACCCCACCCTTTAGCTATGCTGGATTCACCTTCCTACACAACTAGGGTCCTGGCTGTCCACACATTAAAATTTGCACTGAGGCATTCAGGTTAGGTTCCAACAGTGTGGTGCATATGAGATGCACCTTGTCGTTGGTTATTGGGCTCATATGCATTGGCGAATACATTAGGTAAGCATCTCCTTTATTCAAATATACTTACAGCAGTAATGCTAAGTCACATTTTTTCTATTCAATTTTAAAATAAGCTAAGTGTATTTTTCTTTTTGTGGTAAGTCAGATTTTATTGTATCAATTCAGAATAATACAACTTTATGATGAAAATAAACACGATCTTAGATATCAAAGTACAGAGTTATTATATGTCTATAACATCAAAAAACAGTATGCCGATTAACAAACTTCTAATAAAGAAGAAAGAAAGCGAAAGGAGGTTAAGGGGAGGAGGAGAGAAAGAATCAGGATGGGAAAAACGGGAGCAGGAAAAAAAAAGTATTGTCATTACCAGGTATATCCAGAGGAAGGTATGAGGAAGAAGTATTAGGTGAGAGGGGAGGACAAGAAGAAAGGATGAGGACGGACGCTGGGAGGGGGAAAGGTGTGTCTAGGGGGTTCTCAGGATACATTAATGCCCAATTAAGAAGTCAGCCAGGAGATGAGAGAAGGGGAATCTCTAAAGAGGAGCCAGGGCGTCCAAGTCTTGTAGAATCTATCAGTGCTAGACTCCGAGGGGTCGGATTGGTGTAGAAGGTCTTCCATTTACAGATGTCGTGCAATTCAGTAACCAATTCTTCCCGGGATGGATTTGGGATTGCTTCCAGTATCTCGGAATGAGACGTCTGGCAGCTGTTAAAAAATGGCGGAGCAGCCCCCGCTTGAAGCTGGTAGGCGAGCCATGTGATAAGTTCAGAAGAGCTAATTCCGGGTGGGAACTATCCAGTCATGCATCACCATTCCATAAAGGTCAAAAACCTGTTGCCAAAACTGCTGGATCTGGGGACATGACCACCACATGTGCAGGTATGACCCTGTAGCAGCCGAGCATCTCCAACAGGAAGCGGAAACTGAAGAAAAGATTCTGTGAACATCCTTGGGGCACCTGTACCACCTCGCCACCACCTTATAATTCCGTTCTTGGGATACGGCATAGACGGAGGCCCTATGGGTATTATGTAAGAGTGTATCTACTTCTGTGGGCGTGAAGGTTTTATTGAGGTCCTTTTCCCATTTGCCTACAAAGGGTGGAATGATGACCGCTGGAGAAAGGACAGTCTCTTGGAATAGCTTGTACAGCGTCGAAACGGTGTGCGATTGTATCTGAGGGTCCAGGCACAGATGTTCGAAGGGGATGGTGCTCGGAATACACAAGGACGTGGGAGGGTGGAAATGTAGCTATGAAGTTGACGTAATTGGAACCAGGCGTGTGGGGGAGCCGAGGAGCATGGGAACATATCTGACAGGGAATGCATCCCGGATAAAGTTGATGACTCCCAAGTCCAGATTTCAGCCAGGGGGCTCCCGGAGCAGTTGGAGGTCTCAACCTCCACCCATCTCCTCCCAGACGATGAATAAAACAAATCTAATATACAGGAGCCTAGTGCAGCGTGATGATATTTCTGAAAATCTGTTAATCCGATGCCTCCCCTCTCAACCCGTCTGAACAAGAGCGCATAAGAGATTCTTGATCTGTCATGCGACCATATGAACTTTATGATGGAGCTCTTTAGTCTGGAGAAAAAGGAGGCAGGCAGCAGTATTGGTATCGTCTGAAAGAAGAAGAGCAGGCGCGGGAGAAGGTCCATGCGGACGGTGTTAATCCTACCCAACCAAGTGAGGTGTAGCTTATTCCACCTATGTAAGTCGCCCTCAACTTTTCGTTGAAGTTGCGTAAAGTTAGAGCTAAGTAGGCGAGAGGGATCAGCTGTTAACCTAATACCTAGGTACTTGAGATAATCCACTCTCCAGTCAAACGGAAATGTAGCTTTCAGAGCAGTGACCATGTGTCGTGGGAGCGTCACGTTCAAGTGACCCTGAACCCAGAAGCCAACCCCACATCCCCTTCATACCTATGCATGCAGCTTGTGAAGCTGCTGCCATCCATCCATGAATCTTGCAAAACCGCTGGGGCACTCTTCATAAATCATAGTTTTCATATCTCATTTCTGGGCGTTTCTGTGTAATTTTAAAGCCGCAGCAGGCTGGCCTGTGTGCCGCTCTCCCCTCCCTGTCCGTAATTATGCACGCCCATGGCTGCGTGCTAAACAACAGAGAGGCGGCTCGCCTCATAGTATGGGCGGTGAAGCCGATATGACGCGTATTACGTCATATCGGCTTCACCGCCCATACTATGAGGCGAGCCGCCTCTCTGTTGTTTAGCACGCAGCCATGGCGTGCAGAATTGCAGACAGGAGGGGAGAGCGGCACACAGGCCCGCCTGCTCCGGCTTTAAAATTACACAGAAACGCCCAGAAATGAGATATGAAAACTATGATTTATGAAGAGTGCCCAGCGGTTTTGCAAGATTCATGGATGGATGGCAGCAGCTTCACAAGCTGCATGCATAGGTATGAAGGGGATGTGGGGTTGCTTCTGGGTTCAGGTCACTTTCAGGATTTCCGACTTGTCAGAATTCATTTTAAAGTTGCTCAGAGAGCCAAACGAGTTGAGGGTAGAGATAATCTTGGTTAAGCTGTTCGTTGGCTGTGTCACATAGAGAAGCAAGTCATCAGCATATAGAGCTAATTTGTGTTCTCTTTAAGTGAGGGAATACCATGGATGGCTGGGTTTCGTCTTAAGGCAATAGCGAGGTGTTCCATTGTCAGGATGTACAGAATCGGGGATAAGGGGCAACCCTGGCGTGTACCATTGCGGATGTGAAAGGAGTCCGACAATGATCTATTCTAATGCAGGCCGAGGGATGAGTGTACAATGCACCAATCCTACGGAACATGGCTTGCCCCAGGCCCCACGACTCCAGGACCTGAAACATGAAGCCCCAGTGCACCCTGTCAAACGCTTTTTCTGCGTCTATCGACAGGATGCACATGGGTACTCCACTGCGCCTGGTCCTGTTTCAATCAAAGTGACTGAACGTATGGTATTGTCCCTGGCTTCCCACCTGGTCTGGGTCTATGGTGGCCGGTAGGTATGCTTTCAATCTGTTGGCCAGCAGCTTAGCGAACAGCTTAATGTCCAAGTTTATGAGCGATATTGGTCGGTAATTGCTACAGCTATTCGGGTCTTTGCCCGGCTTAGGGATAACAACAATGTGTGCCATCAAGGCCTGTGGTGGGAAAGATCCACCCAACGAAACATGGTCAAAGGCTTTCAGCAAAAATGGATTTAACGATTCTGAGAGGAGCTTATAGAAGCCAGCTGAGTAACCGTCAGGACCGGGGCTTTTACCTGTCTTTCTAAGTCTTTAATTGTAGCCGATAATTCGTCAGGGGAAAACGGGGCATCTAGTTCTGATGCTATTGATGAAGGTAGAGGTGGTAAACGGTTTGTACTCAAAAATGCGGAGAACTCATCAGTTAGAGGGGGGTCAGCGGGGTTGCGCGGTTGACGTTCAATGTTGTATAGTGAGGAATAGTATTTATGGAAGGAGGACAAAATGTCCTTCGTCCTGTGCACTGTAGTCTTAGGATCTTTTTTGATGGAGGATATATAAGCACAAGCAGTGCAGGGATGAAGCGCCCTAGAGAGCATTTGTCCACACTTGTTCCCGTGCTTATAAAAGCGTGCTCTGAATCTATCTCTCTGACTTCTATACTTCTGATCCAAAATGGAAAGGAGAGAACGCCTTAGAGATGCCAGTTGAATGAATTGTTGCGGTGTGGGACCTTATTTGTGTTTAGATTCTAGAATCGAAATCTGAGACAGTAAGGAAGTGATATCTGCGGACCTGGCCTTTTTCAGCCATGTGCCATGGGATATTAGCATCCCTCTAAGAACACATTTAAGCGCTTCCCATTGATTAGTTGGGGACGTCATGTCAGCTGAGTGATCTGAGATAAAATTGTGTATGGCTTCTTTGATGGCCCGTAGGCAGATGAGGTCATGTAATAGATTTTCATTGAGGCACCAGGTGTAGGTGGGTCTGGATCCATCACCTAGTAACAGGGACAGAAACACAGGGGCATGATCTGACCATAGAATCGTGCCTATGTCCGCCTCCACCTGATGGTCCAATAGTTGATGGGAGATCAAGAATCTGTCTATTCTGCTATAAACATTAAAAGCCTGTATTTTTCTTTTTATCTCTTATGTTTTTACCTCAGTAATGCATAGCTATTGTCTATATATAGTCTACAACTATTACCATTACCTGTGCAGTTCGCTCCCTGGCAGGTGTCCTCTGGTTGTTTCATTGTCTGGGTGCTGGTGGATTCTTTTTCTAAAATGGCCCACTTTACTCCCTTTTCTGGTCTTCCTTGTGCTCGGGTACTCACTGAGAAGTTAACTCTTGATATTTTTCCGCCTGCTTAGCCTACCGCTTCACATAGTGCCTCACCGATTTGTTAAATTTACATCCCAATTCTGGAGGGTTAACTGCTGATTGTGTCCTTGGACTTCTCTTCTGCATACCATCCTCAGTCTAATAGTAAGTGGAGCGGGTCAACCAGGTCTTGTCCAATGTCCTGTGGCACTTTGTTCGTTCTCACCACAGTGACTAAATCAAGCTTTTGCCTTGGGCAGAGTTCTCGTACAACAACCATGTGAGTGAAGCTCTGCGAGTTCTCCATTCTTAATTTGTGCATTACTTCAGGCATCCCTGCAGCTGAAAAATTTTGCTAAGAGGTTCTCCAAGACCTGGGAGTACACCGCACCCACACTGTGAAATCGTCCGAACAGATGAAGAGACTTGCAGACAAGATGCGGTTGTACTCTCCGTGCTTTCTTCCTGAAAACAAGGTTTGGCTGTCTTCTAAATACCGTATATACTCGCGTATAAGCCGAGTTTTTCAGCCCAAAAATTGGCTGAAAAGTACCCCCCTCGGCTTATACGCGAGTCAGTGCTGTATACCGATGTATACATCGTACCATACCGATGTATACATCGGTATACAGCAGCCCCCGCATCCCCAGTAATGCAGGGCCCCCCCAGCGTCTCTCCGGTCACCTGTAAAGGAAGCTATACTTATCACAGTGCTCTGTCCGCGCCCGCTCGCACGCTCCTCAGCTGCCGACCGCGATCCTCCATCTTGCGTCTTCTTTCTTCCTGTTTCTGTGCTCGTCGCGGGCAATGACGTCATTCCCTGCGACGAGCACAGGAAACAGGAAGAAAGAAGACGCAAGATGGAGATCGCGGTCGCAGCTGAGAGCGGGTGCGAGCGGGCGCGGACAGAGCACTGTGATAAGTATAGCTTCCTTTACAGGTGACCGGAGAGACGCTGGGGGGGCCCTGCATTACTGGGGCTGCCTGTATACTACTGCTGGGGCTGCTATATACCTCTGGGGCCCTGTATACTACCACTGGGGCTGTATATACTACCACTGGGGCTGTATAAACCACTGGGGCTGTATATACTGCTGGGGCCCTGTATACTACCACTGGGGCTGTATATACTACCACTGGGGCTGTAATACTACCACTGGGGCTGTATATACTACCACTGGGGCTGTATATACCTCTGGGGCCCTGTATACTACCAACTGGGGCTGTATAAACCACTGGGGCTGTATATACTGCTGGGGCCCTGTATACTACCACTGGGGCTGTATATACTACCACTGGGGCTGTATATACTACCACTGGGGCTGTATATACTACCACTGGGCTGTATATACCTCTGGGGCCCTGTATACTACCATGGGGCTGTATAAACCATGGGGCTGTTATACTGCTGGGGCCCTGTAACACAAAACTGGGGAACACTTCCGCTCAGGTGTGTATGCTGCCAGAGGAGGAGTTTCTGAACTCTTTTTGCAGATTTGCCTAGTGTCGCCTCCTAGTGAACAGCAGCATAACACCCACGGTCTGTGTCCCCGCAATTAGATGCTACGGAGAAAAAGGATTTTTACGGTTAGTACACAAAAATCTCCTTTTTTCAAAATGAACGCAATATTTCCTCAAGAGATTATTCAAAATGCTCTTGTAGACCTATTATAATGTAGTTATTAAACTGAACTCTTCTCCCCTTTTTATCGTCCTTTGTTGTATTCATCCTGCCATTTTTTCCCTACAATTTTTAAGTAAACAAGAACTCTTGGGTTTCAATTTCTCATTTGTATGTAAATGCACAACCACTAGGGGCTTCGATACCCTTTTTTCAAAATCACTTCTTTAGGGGCCTAGTGAGTCCTTCTGGAATCATCAAAATGGGTGCAGTTCTTTTTAATGCGCAATTACTGCCATAAGCACATTTTGATATCACTTAGGCAAGTGGCCCGCTATCGAAGGCTAAATAACTGTTAACATCCACCCTGCCTGGTCCCTTTAATATAGGAGAAATGGCTCAGAGAGAAGCCTGGCGTGTGAATCTTCTGGTCTACATCAATAAGGAGATAGGGTCCCTATAAGCGCAGTGGCCTTCCATGGGGTCATTGGCCTATTTTGGGTATGACTTTAATATACAGTTAGGGCCAGAAATATTTGACAGTGACCACAATTTTTCGCGAGATGAGGCTCTCATGTCCACCACGATTGGATTTAAAATGAAACCTCTACAACAAATTCAAGTGCAGATTGATACACGTTTAAAATTGAATGGGTTGAACAAAAAAATCTGATAGAAAATGTAAGGAATTGTACACATTTCTTTACAAACACCCACATTTTAGAGGTCAAAAGGTAATCGTACAAATAAACATAACCCAAAACAAAATATTTTTATTTTTCCAATATTTTTGTTGCGAATCCTTTTGGAGACAGTCACTGCCTTATAGTCTGGAACCCAATGGAAATCACCAAACGCTGGGTTTCCTCGCTTCTTAAATGCTTTTGCCAGGCCCTTTACAGCCGCACCTTCAGGTCTTGCTTGTTTGTGGGTCTTTCCGTCTTAAGTCTGGATTTGAGCAGTGAAATGCTGCTCAATTTGGGTTCAAGAATCTGGTGATATTACTTGGCATTTGCAATGTTCCACTTTTATTTGCACTCATGAACTCCATGGTAGCATTTGGCTTATGCTTGGGTCATTGTCCATCTGAACTATGAAGCTCCGTCCAATCAACTTTGCAGCATTTTGGCTGAAACAGGGGCTGAAAGTATAATTCCCGGTACACTCAGAATTCATCCGGCTACTCTTGTCTGCTGTTATTCATCATAAACAACAATTGACCCAGTGCCAAATTTTTTGAAGCCATGCATGCCCATGCCATCAACGGATGCCTCCACCCTGTTTTACCAGAGGATGTGGTGTGCCTGATCATGTGCCGTTCACTTTCTCTCTCCAAACTTTTTTCTTCCCATCATTCTGGTACAGGTTATCTTTGTCTCATCTGTCCATAAATACTTTTCCAGGAACTGATGGCTTGGCATCTTGAGTGTTTTTCATCAAATTTAACTCTTAGCCTTTCTATTTTGGAATTTAAGAATGGTTTGCATCTAGATGTGAACCCTTTGAATTACTGTCATGGATTCTTCTCTTTACTCGTTACTTACCGACAGATACACCTACTTCACTGATAGTGTTTCTGGACTACAGTTGATTGTTTTTGAACTGGTTCTTCTTCAACCGAATAAAGTATGCGCGATCATCCACCACTGATGTAATCCTGGACCTGCCCAGGCCTTAGAGTTTCCCAAGCTCACCAGTCAATTCCTTTTTTCTCAGAATGTACCCAACTGTTGATTTGCTACTCCAATCATGTCTGGCTATCTCTCTGATCGGATTTTTTTCTTTTTTTTCAGCCTCAGGCTGACTGCATCAACCTCAATTGTAGTATTTCCTTTGACCGCAATGTTGTCTGGTCACAGCAACATCTTCCAAATGCACAACCATCACACCTAAAATCCACCCCTGGAACCTTTTAACTACTTAATTGCCGCCCCCTAAGAATTCCCATTGTCCAATTACTTTTGGCCCTGAAAAAAGAGGCTATGCATTACAGAGCTATGAATGTCCTAAACCCTTCTGCCGATAGATGTGGAAACACTCATATTGCAGCTGGGAGTGTGCACTTCCAGCCCATATTATATATAAATGTGGTATTTCTGAAACAAGTTTTTTGTAAAACAGCTAAAATAACAAAACATGGTGTCACTGTCCAAATATTTCTGGCCCTAACTGTTAATGTTTCTTTAGATCATTCTTGCTAGGCCCCGTTGCAAGAGGATGGTGTTGTAATAACTTGTTAGTCAATGGGGAGAATATTTCCCTGAGGGCCTTATAAAACCCCTGCTAAATCCATGAGGGCCTGGTGCTCTTCCCATTTTGGAGATGACTTTAATGTGTTTGTCACGTCATTTCCTTCTATATTTCTGAATTAAATGCAATCTTGTTGTTTTTGTTAGTTTTGGAATAGTGAACGTGTTTGATGAATTTTTTACCTTCTGCAAATTAATATATTAATGTTTGAAATAATTCTTTGTAAAAGTTTTGTAGTATTTCATTGATTTTTCCTAGGGTCGAGGTTATATGTTCCCTGGCCCGTCTCGTAGTCTATCATTTGGATTGCTGCAGATGCCCATTTTGCCAGTCTTTCCAGAAAATTTCCCTGCTTTTTTCCCATAACTCAGCAATTTCAGTCCTTTCAGTCCTATAGTCGGTACATCAGTTCCCTCCTATCAAATCCAGTTTCAAAATCAGATTGGCCAGCTTCATATTTTTCTCCCTTTTTTAATTTTGTGGTGCTCTGCAGGAACTCTGTATATATATATCTTCTAAGCCTTGCACTATATCTGATGTATTTATCTGGCTACACTTTTTCTGATGAGCCACAAACAGTCATAATTATTGACTCCCTTAACACCGCTTTCGCATGTATTCCAGTGATAACAAGACGAGTTGTTGGTTTTTGCATGTTCCTTGTTGTCACCTTCAAATTCCTTCCCACCAGCCCCTCCGTAATTTGCTTAAATCCCTCATCTTTTGTATAGAATAAGATAGAAATTTTCCACAAGTAAAGTGTTCCTTTTATCTGGTTTATCCACCCAGTTCCATACCCACCAGAACATGTCGGATATGACCAGGTTCGAAGATCCCACTGACACTCGTTCTATTTAATAGTCTCTCTACTCTGAGGTCAGCAGATAGTCTATCCTTGACCCAGGATTGTTGGGCCAAGGGAGAAGTGGGTAAACCCTCTATCCTCTGGATGTAACCAACAAACATCCCTCAATCCAGATTGTTCAAGGAAGGAGGGATTAAGAATCTCTCTTTTTAGAGGAGTCATCTCTAGCTCTTTCTGTCCTCCCCCCATTGTGAAACCGAGTCCAAGTCTCCCCCAATAATATATCAGAGGCGAGTTGTTCCAAGACAAAGGTCCTCTCCAGTCTCAAATAAGACATCTGTTTGAGACTCATTCGAGGACCATAAACATTGTACGAATTAATTTGACCTTTTTTCCTCCAAGCTCTATGGTGGACCCAAACACCATCTCCCCATGATCTCAACATTCCTGGGACAGCAGATTAAATACAAAATTACGTGATGGAAGAAGTAACACTACCCCATATGCGTGTCTACCTTGAGCTGACGACCCACTCCTTTCCCACCCACAATTTGCTGAGCCTAAAAAAATCCTTTTCCTATTAATGATGTAATCTTTTCCGATGGTCTCAGTATTTTTAACTCTTACTCTTTATCGGTTATCTAAGGCCTTTCACATTACATAGATGACCTTCATAGTCCCTTTCACTGAATGCCAATTACCCCTTGCTTTGTTTTTTCTTATGAGTGTTCTTGTGATTAAAAATGATCCTCGAGGGGCGTGACCTGCTGCTGATCGCGCCGGTCCGCACACTAAAGGAGCTCCTTACAGATGACCCCGAGAAACGGCAACTCAATGCACCCTGCACGGGACGCCCAGGACGCACAGAACAGTACTATTAGGTCGTGACAGCCCCCTGACCACCGGTACAATGCCCGCTCAGCCTCCCAAACCGTCCGCCAACCGAAAATAATGTCACAGACTACTACGGCGGCCTGATTCCAGGCGTGCTTCCTCTCCGCCTCTAATATGGCGCCTGGAGAGCGAGCGGGAAAGCGACCCCTCTACACGCAGTAACAAACATGCTCTCCGCCTCGCGCATGGGGCACCACTCCGAACTGTTTCCAAGCCCACCGGTCTCCCCGGGCCAGGAGACCGCTCGGAGAATGAATGCCCTGGTACACAGGATGACGCGCTCCCTCATGGGCTCTACGACATACAATCCATAATGGAGGATATGAGGTCCTAGTGTGGCTCAAACTCAGAGAGGAAGCTGGGATCCCTGGGCGAGAGTAACTGAAGGGCTTGAGGGGAAGAGGGGAACATAGCCAAACCCCATAAACCTGGCAGATAGCCACGACAAAACTAGATAAAGACGGGGGGCTGTCAGGCCCCCTTACACCCCCCTTGGGGTTTAAAAAATGCGGTGTTTTTAAAAACTTTAAACTAAGGGGAAATTCGCCGAAATAAAAACACAAAAAAACGACGCCCCTGGTTGGGGGGAAATTTTTTAATGGTGGGCATCCCGGACCCCCCCCGACATCTGCCCTGGAATCGAAACGGGGGTTTTCGGGATACCGAAACCCCCCACACCCTCCCAGACAAAGTGCCGAGAACATTTTTGGTTTACATGGCCCGGGAACCGGGGGGGGGTGGCCCCGACTACTGAAAAGAAGGGGGGGAAAAGGCCCAGCGCAACCTAAACCTTACAAAGGGGGACTTGCAACATTTCCAATTTTTGTCCCCCTTGGCCCCCCCTAGCCAGGGTCGTCATTTTGCACCAGCGGAAAAATTTCAAAGCGCCCCGGGGGAATATGTATGCATGGGGACCCCCGGGTTGTCATTAAATTTTTCCCGGTTTCCCCGGGAAAGGGGGGACATACTTTCTCTCACCAACTTTGTTGCGCCAAACCCCCTAAAGGAATGGCGCCTCCCCTCCACTACCCCAAAAACGCTCCCCCGGGTTTTTTTGGCTGAAGGAGAATCAAGAGAAAACCAACCTACCAATTTTGGGGGTTTTCGCAAAATTTTAAACCCCCCTACCACTTACTCGGGTCTCTTTTTCGACCGGCTCTGATTTTTCCATTTTGGGTTTTGCCCAAGTAGATACCCTTTTCCCCTTTTTTCCTTTTTTGGTTTTGGTCTACCCTGAAGGGGAAACGTGCGTGTCCCCGAAGGGGGGAAACCCCCTTTCCCCCAGTCTGTATTTTTTAAAAAAAAAAAAAAAAAACCTAATCTGTTTCATAAAATTTTTTATATGTTTCGCTTTGGTAGTACTGGTGTCCCCCTTTCCCAACCTTTTTTCCCATGTTTCCCTTATCGCTCCTACCCCCCCCTGTCCCCCTTGCTTTCCCCCTCCCCCTTTTAAATATTTTCTCTGTCACTCCTTCTCTCTACCCCCCGGGAACCCTGGATACAAGTCTAAAATCCTCCTTTTTTCTTCTTTTTAAGTCCCCCCCAAGGGGACTCGTTTTTGGGCTCTATTGGTTTAGGTTTCACTTCATTTTTGGGGCCCGGGGGGTGGGTTTTTCGGGGGCGGGGGGGGGTAGTGATGACGCTCACCTCCTTTCCCCCAAACGTCCGGGGGCTTAACTCCCCGGGCCCAAAAGCTTTTTTTGCCCGGAGGGAGATTTGTTTTTCCCGGGGGCGGAGGGGATAAAAAACCAGGGGACTCTTCCCTTTGAAGCCCATAAGGGAGGATGCAACATGGGGGGTTCCCCCCCCCTTTTCCACGGGCCCCCGCAAAAAACAAAAAGGCGGGGTCTGCATAATTTTAGTCATAAAAAAACATTTTTTTTTCCGGGGGAGGTGATTTTCGGACCCCGAGGGCCCCCTTTGGGGGTGGTTTTAAATGGAGATCGGAGGCACCCCATATACGCTGGCGAGGTATACGCTCCAAAAAGGGGCCCAATAAAAATTTGCAAAAAAACAGTCTTTAAGATCTTAAAAGGAAAAAAGTCCCGGGGGCCCCACTGTAAACGGAGGGGATTTTAAATTTTATTTTGGGCCCCCGGGTTGGACTCCCTTCCACACTTTCGGGAAGGGGGGTTTTCCCTGGGTCAGTTGTGTCGGGAAAATAACCCAACACCCTCTGGAGAAAAAACCATGCAGAGGAGAGGGGCTTTTCCCTTTTTCCCCTCATGTGAACCCAAACCCAAATTTTAAATAGATTAAATTTTTTTGGGCAACGATTTGGGACAGAGAGGTGTGAGTTTATGGGGCCCGGGTGTGATTTACATGGCCGGGGGCCATGCTCCGATCACTCTGGGTATTGTTCTGGGCTCGGGGGGGGGACGACCCCGACACTGGAGACTTAACCCCGGGCCTCCTGTTGGAGAAAAGGAAAACGCTAGGGTGAAGGCCCCCAAATGAGCGACCCACTTTGGACGAACGAAACGGGGAGATCTCGGATTAGACCGTGGGGAAAAAGAAGGCGGTTTAACGGGGGGCTAAATTTTTACAAAAAAACGTCGATCTAAAAAAAAAAGGGGCAAATTATGGAGGAATGGACAGCTGAAATAAAAAATTTGGAAAGGGGCGAAAAAAACCCTCTCCCCCCCCCGCAGCATCATCGCAAAAAAATTTTTGCAAATCCCGCAAAAAAACTACTTTCCCTTTTGTTGGGGGCCAGCATGAGATAAGTTAAAGGAAAAATCAAAATGAAACTATAAAAGGGGGAGATGGGGCGGGGAAACTGCTTGCCCCGAAGAATCAAAAAAAAAAGGGTTAAAAGTCCATGATCAGGGAAATGAAGGGGGGGGGGGTAAATTAAAAGGGGACAGGCTCAGGAGGTAGAGGTTTTTTCCACCTACAATGAGGCGCTGTTTTAATTTTAAAACATGAACAAAGACCCCCCCCAACCCCACCGTGGAAGGGATCAAAATTTTTTTTTGGAAAAACTAAACCTCCCGAAGGTCCCCCCGGGGAAAAAACGGGAAGATTTTGAATTCCCAAATTTAAACCTTTGGAAAAAGGGTAAGGGAGAGAAATCGGGGGGGTTAAAAACCAAACTCGGCTCTGGCCCTGAGGGGTTTTGTAGGAGATTACTACAAGATTTTGGGAGGGATTTGGGCCCCCGAAACCCTCGGGGGGTGTTCCATTTTTGGTAGTCAGAGGAAAACATACCGGCCTCTGCACTTGAAGCCACAATCACTAAAAACCCGAAACCCGGGAAGGACCGGGACCGCCCTGAAAAACAAAACCCAAATCTTCTACTTAACGTAGATTTTAAAAATTATTCTCCGGGGCCCGGGGGGGCCCGGTTTTGGGGGCGGGGGCCCCCCTTGGGGGTTTTGTCCTAAATCAGGGGGGATTCGTCAGAAGAAGCAAGGTCGGGAGGGATTTGAAGGATGTTTGGAATCTGTTTTAGGTGGCGGAGAGGGGGGGGGTGTCCCAGGGGTATTCCTGTCCCGGGGACGCAAAAAAGCTTTTGGACGGGTGCACTGGGGATACCTGGGAGGCCCTTTCTCCCCCTTTTTGGATTTCGGGCCCCCAAATTTTTTAAACCCGCCCTTAGTCTGTTTTCCCAAAACCCGGGCCCGCTAGGTGTTCTCACGGGTTTCCTTTAAATTTTTTTCCCCAATAACAAACGGCACTGGCGGGAAATGCCCACTTCCCCCACTTTATTTAAATCTGGTAATGGAGCCATTGGGGGGGCCTGGAGCTGACCCCTGAAATAAAGGGGCCCATTCGGGTAGGGAAAAAAACATGTAGTGGGTCTCTATGCCGATGACGTTATAATAACCATGACTGAGCCATTTACTCTCCCTCCCCAAAAAGTGGGTGAAAAACACTTGCCTTTCCCCCGCGGGTCCCCCAACTATGGGGTGAACCCCCCAAAAGTCTATGTTTCCTCCCGGGGAGTGGAAGGAAGGGTGGCGGCTGGGCCCTGAGAGGCCTTTTTCCCTTCAAGTGGTGCCAAAGGGGGTCCCTTTTTTGGGGGGAATACTGTTATGCCCTACAAGCGAAGGGGCCCCGGCCCGAAACAAGCCCCATCTGCAAATCTGCGCGGGGTTCCCCGCCATGAGAGATTTCCCATTACTCCCTTTAAATCATGGATTGCGAGATGCAAACAGTTGTTTTGAGGTGGAACCAAAGTTTCTGTACCTTTTTTAGGTGCTTCCCCACTCCATATCGCGGCCCCCAGTTGGACTTCTGCAATCCATGATAAATAAATGTGTTGGGGGGGGGGAAGCCCCCAGAGTAAGGGGGGAAAAAATCATGTACCGCCGATCACAAAAGGAGGTATGGGGGTTTCCCGATGTGGAATCCTTTCACGGGCCTTAATTCTGGAAGCGCGAGTCCCGGTGGAGAGGGGGAAGTGTCTCTGGATGGCTTTCAGATTGAGGGGCAGAGACTAAGGGAGGTTCACTTCGTTTCCCCCCTGGGGCTTTAGACCCTAGGGGGGTACGGGGAAAGGGAAATGGGTTTGGGGAAAGGGCCCCGGGCATTAAAAAAAGGGGGGGGGATCAAAAAAGGGAAAAGGTGGGGGCAATCTGCGACAAAGGATATCACTTGGATTTCACTTTTGTTGGCCCTATCCCCTCATTGGGAAAACCCCTCCATATGGAAAGGAAAAAAGGGCCCGGAAGGTAGTAGGAGATCTTTTGACCCGGGAAAAAGGTTTTTCTGCTAGAGGGAAATTTCTTCCCAAAAACCCTTCAAAGAAAGGGTTTTTTTCCTGCAGTTCCTCCAAATTTCTCACTTTCTCCGTGCTTGTCAGGGAAAAGGGGAAACTTTTAAAACCGTGGGGCGTATCCCCAGCCCTGAGAAGATTTTTTAAAATTTTAGACGGGGGTTTTGCCCAGGAGTTTTTCCCTGTATCCAGAAAATCAAGAGAGGGACTCCCCCTCCAATTTTGAGTACATGGAAAAATGGAAAAGAGATTTTGACTTTCAGGGGGAAGGATTACGGGAAGGGCGGGAATTCCTGTGTTCCCCAGCAAACCAAATGGTCAACCCCATTGAAAATCCTAAAGAAAAAACCACCTACCCAGGCATACCCCCCCAGGAAAAAAATTGGCCCAAAATTTGGGAAAGGGACATCAGCTCAGTGCTGGAGACAAAGTGGTTAGGTGGGGGGCTGGGCCCACAAATTTGGGGGTCATTTCCCCAGACTGTCCCCCCCCTTCTGGCCCCAAATAGCGGGCAGGGGGACTAGTTCCCTTACGGGCACAGAAATCCCCCTTTTCCGGGAAAATACTTTTTAAATTAAATTGGGACTGATGTCAAAACCCCCCTAATTAGACACCTCGCGACCTATGTGTACAAAAGCAAACGAGAATTGCAAAATTTCGGGAAAATGGAAGAGGGGTCTAACCCCCCCTTTATTGGGGCGAACTGATGACAAAATCAATTGATTTCTGCCAATTTTTAAAACTACTTGCATTGGGGCAGGGGCGCCCCAAAAGGGTTATTGTTGAGGGGCCCTGGAATGTGTGGGGGGAAAACCCCCCAGCTATTTCGATAAACCCTTTTAGAGGGATCCGAACCGGAGTTTTTTGGGGAGGGGAGGGGGGGGTGGGCGGCCCGAGCGGCTTTGTTTTGGGGGGGCACACCCCCCCCCCCGGGGCCCCCCCACATCTCGATCGGGGGCCTAGGTGAGGCCCCCAAATCCCTGGTTCCCTGTCCTGCCCCTCTTACTGGACCCCCCATGCCCCTTGATTTCTTCTTTTTTTCTGTCTCTTTTCCCTCTCCCGTATCTTTCCCCAGATTCCCCTCCAAATTTAACCAACGTTTCCCCATTCTCTAGTTTAGTCCCCCCCCCTGAAAGTAATTCCTTTTTTATTATAACCCCCGTATATTAAACTTTACCCCAGGGGAAAGTATAGTTGAAACCTTTGATTAAAAATAGTTGTCTGTTTGCTTGCCCCCATACAAAGGCACCCCCAAAAAAAACCCCTTTTTTATGTAAGCCGAACTTTACATCCCAGTCTGAAAAAAGACTGTATGAATAAAAAGGAAATTATCCTCTGAAGGGGGGGAAAACCCAAAACTTGGACTCGCCCTAAGAAACTTTCTGATTTGACAAAGGGGGGGGTCCATGTGGCATTATATGGGGATGAGGTCATACGGAAGTTTCCTTAGCCCCTTTTTTTTCTACTTTTTTATTTCAAAAACCTACGTTTTTTTTTCCCAATTACTGATGGTTGTTTACCCTTAAAACTTTAAAAAAAAATTACTAGGGGAAAAAAAAAAAAAGATCCTCAGGTGGTTAGAGAAGGGTAGAAAAGAAAGAAAAAAGCCCAAAATGATAGGGGAAAGGGGGAAATAAAATTTTTTAAACCTTAAAAAAAATAAACAATGAGCCCCTCAATACTTTTAGTGTATTTCAAAACTTCTTACACCACTAAATAGCGTTGGGGACTTCGTTTTTTTTCCGGGGAAAAAAAAAAAAGAAAAGAAAAACCGTGGAAGGAACATCCCCCACACCACCCCTCATTCCCCACAAGTAGTTTTAAAAACCCCCCCGGGCAGTTTTAGGTGGTTTTGAAAAAAGAAAAATAAGTTAGAGCCTTAAACATGAAAACGAGAGTAGGTTTAAAAACAGAAGCTAAAATCTTAAAAACCCCAAAAAAAGTTATGTTGCTCGGGTGAATTTTAAAAAATTTCAAAAAAAAGTGGGGGAAAAAATTATTAAAAAACCCCCTAGGTTTTTTTTTGGGGAATAACCTTGTTTCCCTTTACGGCAAAATGTTTTTTATAAAAACCCTGATCAGGCCGCCCCCGGCCCTCTGGATTTTTATCTTGGCCCACCCCCATGAAGATTTCTCCAAGTTATCTCCCTTCTTTGGGTGTCTCTTTGGGGGACTTTAATCTTGACTCCTCCAAATTTTTTCATGGGTTAAGGTCAGGAGAATGACTTTGGCCACTCCATCACCTTTATTTTTTCCCTCTTGAACCAGGCCTTGGGGTTTTCCTTTTGGGTGTGTGCTTTGGGGCGTTGTCTTGTTGGGGAAAATGAAAAATTTCCACCCATCTTAAATCCTTGAGGAGGACGGGGGTTTTGGGCCCCAAAAAACTCCCGGTAGGCAGGGGCTATCCATCTTCCCATGGATGGGGCCAGATGGGCCCGGCCCCCCGGCTGAGAAACAGCCCCAAAGCAGGGTGGGTGCCCCCACCATGCTTGGGGCTGTTGGGGGGGGTATTCTTGGGGTTTGGGGATGCGTGCCAACCAGTTCCAAAAGTCCCCGTGTGTGGTTGGGACCAAAAAATCCGATCTTGGGCTCATCAGGGCCATGAAACCCTTTTTCCAGTCGTCTCAGAGTCCCCAATGATCATGACAAACTGTAGAAAGACCTTGACATGACCCCTTTTAAAGGTAAAGGTACCTTACGGGGTCTCTGGGAAAGGAGACCATTGCGGTTTGGGGTAAATTACTTTAAGGGTAATTTACTTTAAACCAAATTTCCCATGCCAAAGAGATCTTTTCCCAGGGCCCCCTTCCTTTGTTGTTTCCCTTTGGGTTTTGCCTTTACCCTTCGGACAAGCTTGGCCTCGGCACGGGGGAAAAAAGGGAAAATTTCAAAGGCGTCCAGGCCGTGGAAAAGGGTAACAGTGTTCCCAAAGGCCCTTTCCCCTTTTCCCGGGTGAGGGTCCCAACAAGGGGGGAGACAGGTAGGTCAACCCTTGGAAAGGGTATTGTACCCCCCTTTCCGCCTTGTGACCCCCCCGATCTTGTCCCCGATGGCCTTGGAAAAGCTCCTTTGTCTTTTTCCCCTGTTGAACCCTGTATGGTGCTGTTCAAAGTTTGGGGAAGGGGGTTTAAAAAAGTCAGAAAAGACTGGCAAAAGAGATAATTAAACCACACATGTTAAAACTCATTTTTTCTTTTTGCCCTTTTAATACTTCTTAATAATTTAGGGGGACCAAAAAAAGAATGCTGGTGGTTTGAGGGGGTTTAATAATTTAAAAGAAACCCCCCTGAATTAACTTTTAAAAAGCCCTTTAAAAAAAAAAAAAAAAAAATTTTAAAAAAAACTTTTTTTGGGTGGCCCGTGCATTTCCCACTTCCAGGCTGATCTACAGTCCAAATGTCACAATTTCCCCAAATTTTTTTTCGCAATGTGTCCAACCCGCTAAATCGCAGGGGTGAAGATACTTGTAAAAGGGAATTTACATATATAATCACCAATGTTGGGGCCCCTATTTTGGAAAGCAAACCCTTGGGGAAACGTCGCAAGCGATGGGAAAGCAGCGCCCTTTACGAGTCGTATTCAAAAGACTCGGACCCGGCCCTGGAAAGGGGGGGTGGCGTGCTTGCGCTCCACCGCGGCCGCCCGTCATGGGGCCCCCAAAGGTTTTTCGTCGTATTTTACAGCCCCTTTGAAAGCCCCCCTTTCGAGCCGCAAATCACCCCCCAGCCAACTGGTGTGCCCTTCACAGCCCCACGAGCGCAGTAACCATACCGTTCCCCCGCCCCCCCAGCCCAAAATTTACGAAATTTTCCTCCCCCAGCAAAGGGCACGCCCCCCCTCCTCCCCTCTGGAAATACCCAATTCTCATGAACAAATCGGGTTTTGGGGACCCGCCCTTTTGTCAAATCACCTCCCCCCACCCACCCCCGGGGGCCCTTAAGGGCCCATCACCCCCCAAAAAGCTGCTCCCAAGAATACCTTTTTATACTCTGCTCCCCACGACTGACTGTATACTCTGCTACCCCACAGACCCTTACCTGAATATATCTGGTCCCCAACGCAGCGCCTGTATACTCTGCGCCCCACGGGAGCACCTGAAATATACTCTGCCCCCCAGGGCACCGGCTGTATACTCTGTACCCACGCACCGGCTGTATACTCTGCTACTCACAAAAGCGGGCCTGTTTTTTATTTCTGCTACCCACGCAGCTGATGTTTACTCTGCAAACCCACAGAGCTCCTGAAATATACTTAAAAACCCACAGAGCTACCTGTATTTATTTGCTCCCCCCCCCAGCTGCCTGTAAAACTATCCCACCCCCCCGGCAGCGACACAATACTCGGGTTACCCCAAAGCCCCTTGTATATACTCTGCTCCCCCTCAGCTGCCTTTATACTCTGCGCCCCCAACAGGGGACACCCATATATATTTCTGCAAACCCAAACGCAGTCGGTTTGTATATTTCTGCTACCCCCCCAGGGGCTCCTGTTTTTACTCTGCTACCCACCTGCTGGTTGTATATTTCTGCTCCCCCGGGGAAGCCCCCTGTATAGACTCGGGGTACCCACGCGGGCCCCCCTTTAAATTACTCGGGCTACCCACCGCCCCCTGTTTTTACTCTGCAAACCCACAAAAACTGCCTGTATATCCCTTCGGGTTACCCCACGCAGCCCCCCTGTATACTCTGCTCCCCACAAAAGGGGCCTTTATATACTCTCCCAAACCCCGGGCAGCTGGCTAAAAATACTCTGCAAACCCCAGGGGAGCCGCCTTATAGACCTTGGTACCCACGCAGCCCCCCTGTTTTACTTGCAAAACCACAGAACTGCCTGTATTTACTCTGCTCCCCAAGCAGCCGCCTTAAACTCTCAAAAAAACCCCCGGGCCTGTATATACTTTGCTCCCCCACGCACTGGCTGTATACTTGTTTACCCACGGACCCCGCCCCTGTAAAAGACTCGGGTACCCACGCAGGGGGGGTGGAATTACTCTGCTACCCACAAAAGCGCCTGTTTTAAAACTCCCCCTACACACGAGCCGCCTTTTATACTTTTACCCACAGACTCCCCCTGTATCCCCCTGAAAACCCCAAAGAGCCGCCTGTATATATTTGGGCCCCTTTTTTTTGAAAATTTTAAAAAAACTACCCTTTTTTTCCCCAATTGCAAAGGTGTAAAATTTTTTTTTTAAACTTTTTTCCTGTTAGCACATCAAAGGGATGAAACAAAATTTCATTTCAAGCACTCCTATGAAATTTCGCATCGGGCCTTTATCTAGTTATAAAAAATTGGGTCAAAATGCCATCTGCATCTTCTTTTCCATCCGGGTCCATCCCCTTTGCTTTAACTCTTTGCCCCCCACCCCCCCAAAAACCCGGGTCCCCCTTCCCCTAAATAAGTGGCAGATGAGCACTTCCCCCCAAAAAACCCAAACTTCATTAAGGCGCAACATATATCGGAAAATACTCAACACTTACCAACATCTTTCCAGTCACCTTGGGGAAAGGAGGGTGTCATGTTTGTAGAAGAAGTGTCGGGGGGGGGGGAAAAACCCCATCAAGAGCAAAAGAAAATGATGCGTTTTTCAAGGGAGCTTCATCCCCCGTCGCCGGGACAGTTTCCCCCCGGGGCTTTGGTGTTGAAGGAAGCTGTTTCCTCACGATCTCTTTTTTCGTTCGTTGCTTTTTGTTTTGGCGCAGTTTTTTTTTTCCCATGTTTTTTTTCTCCATAAATTGTCGATTTGTAATGGGGTTTATCACTGTCTTTTTGGAAAAAACCCTCGTGTTGCGGGTATTGCAGTGCAAAACTTTTGTTTTCTTTATCGTGCTGCTGCTGCACTAATTTTACTAAAGGGTTTCCTGCGTTTTTTTTCCCCCCTCCGCAGAATAGTCTTCAAATAATAGGACTTTTTCCCCCTCAAAATCACAGGCTGGGGGCATCTTCTATAAGCCCATTAGTCAAACTTGTCATTATAGTTCAGGAATTTTTATGATTGCTTGACTTGGTCGGATGTTTCCCGTCCCTCAGATCCTTGATTGGAGATCGTAGGTCTGGGGCCCCAACCCCGTGACCCCAGAACCGTTTATTAATTTCCCAATTTGGGTATGGTGGGTCTCCCTTTTGTAAAGTCCTTTTTAGTTCACTTGGGAGGGACTGACTCGGGAGCCCCCCCCAGCCTTACGTTGTTGCGCCTTGGGCCTGTTTTCCAGGGTCCTCGCCCCCTTTTCAACAAGGGCCCGGTTTTTTTCCGCAGTTTTCTCTTTCAACCCGCAAGGGGAAAACTGTTTTGTTAGCACCTTCCCGTTGTGAGACCCTCTGCCCCCAGCTCCCGTATCTTCTTTTTGTTTTCTCACTTTTTCTTGGAGATGAAAAAAAGGGCCCCCCCCTTTTGAAACCTGGGCCACATTCTTATGGATATCTGGCATGATAATACTTGCCACGTTTATTTACCCCGTTTTTAAAGTCTTTTTGATATCAAACTTGAAAAATTTTTTCCTGCTCCCCTCATTTTTTGGGGCTTCAAAGTACTCCCCATTTGGGGGTTTTTTGTGCAAAAATTTTTGCAGGAGGTTTTTCTCCCCCAGGGCTTGGGGCCCTAGTGTCCCCCCTTCCAAATCTTTGGTTTCCGCTGCTTTTTTGCCTTTGGGGGCCCCCTGGCTTTTTTTGAGGTTTTTTGTAAAACTTTTGCAATCCCTTTGCTTAAGTGGTGACTTTTGATGGAGTTTAGGTTTAGGGCCCCCCTGTTGCTGCCCCTTTGGGGCCCTTTTTCCCGAATTATCAGTTTTTATGTTTCTTGGCAGCTATGGGGAAAAATGTCCGTTTCTGCCGTACTCATAGGGGACTTGAAATTTTTTAAATTTTTTGTGTGCTTGTTTTTTGTCCACTAGGTGGCAGCAGAGCTATTCGTTCCAGTTCACTATGGGGGAACCCCCACTGTCCCCAGTTTTCCTTTTGAGCGGGCACCAAGAGAACTGACCAGTCGTATGTGTTTAAAACCCCCCCCTGGGGCTGTGTTTTCGTTTCGGAAAAAAACTGTTTTCTCTTGCTTAGTCTGATCCCACCCCATTTTTAAGGGGCCCCCTTAACATGCCTCTTTTACACAGGTTCCCGGGAAAAACCCAAAAAAGGAGAATTTCCTTAAAAATTTTTGCCCGACCCCCTGATAACGTAGACCCGTCCGGTTTTTCCCCCTTGGGGGGAAGGGGTTTCATGTGGGCTTGTAGGATTATACCTTTAGCCCCCAGGGGGTTTTTTGCGGTGTGGGGATAGAAAACCAGTGCGGGCCTTGGGTGGACACGGGGGCAGCAGGCCAAAAGGACACCCCGGGTCCGAAATGACCCAGGATTAAAAGGTAATTTACCTTTAAAGGTGGGTGTGGATTGGAAGCGGGGGGTTTTTAGCCCCCCCTTTTCTCTTGGGGTTGGGGGGGGGGAAGTCCGAAATTTTGTCAGTGGGGTTTCCCTTGGGGTTTGAAAGAGTTTGCTCCCTCCTCGGTGTTATAAAACCCCCAGCTCAGACAGGAAATTTCCCGGTCCCAAATTCTTTTTTTTTAAACCCAAGGGAAATGGACCCGGGGCCTCAGGGCCCCAAAAAATTTACCCTCTGATAAACCCCATCCTCCTTCATCTCCCGTAACATTTTTTTGGCACTTTTGATATTGGGGGGGGGGGGGGGTACGGGCCCGGTTCCTCTCCTTAATGGGGGAATGGCCCTCGGGTGGGGTTTTATGGTTTTTGGAAACCCTTTTTAAACCTCCCCTAAAGTCAAAGAGGATTTTTGCTAAAAAAACTGGTCATATTTTTGGACCACTCGGTAAACCCCATACTTTTGGTGTGAAGGGGTGGAGTCAGTGCCTACGTGTGGCTTTTTTACACCAATCCTCCGCTTTCCCTTTTGGGGCTTTTGGACCCCCCATATGGTTTGGGTGGAATCAAGGGCTACCCCTTTCCTTTTTTATTGACAAATGGGTGAACAGCCCAAACGATTTTGCATACTGGGGGTAAATGAACCTCTTTTCTCCCCCCCAATTCAAAATGCGTTTAAGGGGGACCCCCCCCTTTTGTTCAAAAAACCCACTCCTCGGCTGAGTAACAACCCCTTTTTACCAGGGCCTGGTAATCCCCGTCCAATTGGCTTTTTGTTGCCCGACAAACCCGATTTTAAAATTTTGATCCTGGGGGGTATTGCAATAGGGAATGGATCCCCTCACCCTGAACTACGATTTTCCAACCCCGATAGCTTACCTTTTTTTTCTCTTCATCAGGGGTTTTAACTCCTTCTGCAGAACTTGCTGCTGAATGGAACTGTCGTTTTCGGCTACCCGTTTCAACAAAACATAAATTTTGAAGACAATTTCCTATCAAAGTAGTGCCTTTGAGTAATCAAATTTGGGGTTTCTTTCTGCGGGCAATGTCTTTTCACTTATCAAGCCTTGCGATTTTTAAAACGCTCGCCCCCAAATTTTTTGGTCCCTCCTTGTACCCCCCAAATTTTTGGCCAGGGTGTTTATTATGGCGATTATGGTCAATCATTTATCTGGGCCCCCCCCCCCGCCGGGGGGAATGTCAAATCAGACCCCGTAAGTTTGAAAAAAGGGTTTTATGGGCCATCATTGTCACCTTGGAAAACCCTGCCAATAAAGCGTTTCATCGGGATGCCCCTCCAAACAAGACGGGAGGGGGTTCATCCCTTTTTTTTTTTGTCCCGCCAATTATTTGGGACTGGTTTCTTTACTCCTGAGGGGTTTGGCCCCTTTCCCCCCGGGTTGGTCCGTTTAAAGGAAAGGGTCTTTTCCCGGGGCCCCGGTTTGTCACGGCCCGGGGGTATTTTTGGTTTTTCCAGTTACGTAAAAGTGATTTTCTGTCTCTTATTTCCCCGTTTCCAAGGGGTTGTTTTTGGCCCCTCGCCACGGGGCGTATCTGGACTGGGCGCCAAACTGAATTTTGTTTCCTTTTGGGGGCACTTGCAAAAGGACTGCTCGGTTTTTAAATCAGTGCAAACCCACTTTTTTGGGCAACTCCTGGAACCCGGAGACGTAAATCTGCAAGGGGCCAAAACCCAGGGTCTGGCTTTAACTCCACAGGTGCCGGGGAAGGGGGCTGCCTCCTGGTGGTATTGGTAAACGGGGCGCTAGAGGGGGGCGGTGCTACTTGAAGTTGATTCTTTGCAGCCCCCCAGATGGCCCATTTTTTAAAAATTTTTGCAAAATTTTAGAACCAGATTTTTTTTAAAGCCCTAATTCGCAACTTTGGGCCGCTGACGTTTTGAAAAGGAAACCTCTTTATGAAATGCTCAGTCAACAGTCTGTCCCCCCGTCTCGCACAAGTCGAAGGTCCAATTTTTTTTTTCCTTTTTTAAAAAAAAAAAAGGGGGGGGGGCCCCCTTTTTCGGGGGTTTTTTTTTCCCTTTTCAGGTTTAGAGGGAAAAGGTCTTTAAAACTGTCCGCCCCCCTTTGCACCTATTTGAAAATTTTAATTTTTTAACTTTTAAATGCTGTGCGGGTTTTCCCAAAAATAGCTTCCCCTGGCTAGTATTTGTCTTTCTCTTGCCTTGTCTGGCCGGGGTCTTTACTTCCTTGGGCTGCGCCGATTAGCTGGCCTAAAAGGTGCGATTATTTAAAATTTTCTTCGGGGGGTACATTTTCGAATAAACTATCAATTTTTCTTTTTAAATTCGCCTGGTGTCACCTGAGTATGGGGCAGAAAGCCCCCCCCGAATATCGTCATCGAAAAAGGCATTACGTGGCTGGGGCTGCACCCCCGCCGCGGGATACCCCCTAGGTTTTGGTGGACTTGCCCCACGGACCGGGGGGTACCCGAACGGGGCCCCTGATTTCGTTGGGGATGTGGGATGCTGTACGGTGGGTGAACCCTCCGGGGCCCCCTATGGGCAGTATGAAGAGGGGAATTTAAAAAAGGGGGTAAAAAAAAAATAAAAAAATTTGTATAAAGCCACCCGTGAAAAAGGCCGGGTGGGGCTGCGCAGGGTCGGGAAAAACCTCTGGGGATGATAAAATGCACGTGAGGGTGAAAACCCCCCACGGGGGAAAGGGTCCCCCCTCCAGAGGGGGGAAGGGAGGGGGGGTGATGGAGGGCCCGAGGCAGACTGCTCGGGGCAGATCGGAACACTTCAGGCAAGCCACTCCCCTGCTGCACGGCGTTTCATTCTACCACCCTCAGGCGAAATGAACAGTCTGAAAAGGCAAAGGCACTTCAGGTTTAAAACCAACAAGTACAGGGGCAGCTTGGGTAGTCCTTGGGAAAACCGGGAAATGTTTTCCCCATTGCACCCCCCTTTTGTGTTCCTTTCTTTGGGCTTCCTCTTAGCCCCTGCTATTCTCCCCTTCCGCCGTACCTCTGCACCAGAGCCCCCATCTAGCAGTAGGGGGCCTTTGTTGGGCACTCGGGCCCCCCTGCCCTAGACACTGCCTTCTCTCGGTGTGTCGGGAGTTGGCCACAATTGGAATCTTGGGCCCCATGGTTCTGTGGGTTGGGTTTGGGGTTTGTCCTCATCCCCTTTCATGGCCCGGTCCCTGATTCTCGCCCGGCCCCTCCCGCTTAGTTCAGATTCGGGTGCATAATTCTTTTGGTTAGGAACTTAAAAAGGGTTAAAAAGTTTTTAAAATTTTCAAATTTTTCCATAAAAAATTTTTAAAAAACAATTTTTTTTGGGGATCCATAACAGTGAAGTGATTTGAGAGGTTTTATGGTCAGGCTGAAAAAAGGGATGTCCACCGCACAGCACAACACAAGGGTACAAAGGGAGTGGTAAAGGGAAAGAAAGGCCTGACATAGGAAAAAAAAGGAGATGGGGGCATTCCTGAAACTGACCGTTTGGGGTTTCCCCAAACCCCCCTGCTTCCTATCCCCCCCCCATCCCACGCTTTTATTTGGCCTGGTCCCTGGCGTAACAAACAGCCTTGTCTATGCGTTTTGCCAGCAAGGACGCCTTGGTAGCCTCTCAGATAAAATCACACAGAGAAGGAAAACAACACTGGAGAACATAACAAAAAAGGAATATAAACTTGATCACTTTTAAATAACACCTTGATGCACGGTTTAGAAATCCCATTTTAAAATGGGGCTATGAGGGGTCGGTTTCCTTTTAACCCCAAATCACCCCGCAATGACTATAGACGTTGCCAATTAGGGTACTTTTTCAAAAGTCTGGGGCATTAAAAGGAAAAAGACTGAAGTGCCCCCCCAGCCCCAAAAACTCCAGGGGTTTTTGTACCCGAGTGCTTAAGGGGCCCCAAGAATCAGCTTTTTTTTTTTTCCCCTTCGATCACTGATTACATTTTTTGCGGACACTGAAAGAAAAAGGGCATTTGCGTAAAAAAAATTTTTCCGTTGTTTAATGTTTTAAACCCTTTAGATGGCAGAAAAATGTCCTCATCCTGGTCCCCCTGAATCCCCCGGTACCAAAAAGTCCCCCCGTTTCCAAAATGGGGCCCCCTAAAAAAAAAAACTCCCTTTTTTGATCTCTCTTTCCCCCTTATGTATTTCAATGGGTGAAAAAATGTCCTTTCCCGCCCCCCCCACTCTCCAGTCTGCCCACCTGGTACCTCCTACCTCTGATTCACCTGCAAACAATCCATCGGTCCTCCGGGGTGTCTCCCCCTCCCGTCTTCCAAAAGATGGCACCCGCGCAGAGCAGGGCTCTGCTTGCCAGGAAATGAAATTAAAGACCTACGAGGTCATTACGGTCCAGCCTTTAGTTAACCCTCGGTGGTGATCCCCCTTGATTTCCCTGCCTGCTCTGGAGATGATCTGGGGGAATATTTAACCTCTGTGTATTGACGAGATACGAGCCTCAGCAGCTGCCCAATTTGCCCTGCAGTGAATTTTAAACAGGGGAAAGGTAGCATAATAATCGCCCCGGTTGGGGGGGCCGGCAAATTGAAGTTTTTCTTGCATTCACTTTTAGATTTTTTACGCAGCTGTTGGGAAACCCTTAGGGGTTATTTTTCCAAAATGGGAAATTTTTGTGTTGGTTTTCTGCTGTTTAGGAAACCCAGAGGCCCCAAAAATTGACTTGGTGGCTTCAATCTATTTCTGCTTTTCCAAAATTAAAAATTTCGCCTTCCAATCGAGCCCCTTGTTTGTCCAAACAAAATGTTTTTTCTACAAAGGGTATACCTCGCCCTAAGAAGTAGGAAAACAAACTGTGGGTCCACTTTTTGGGTTAACTCTTGCAAAAGTGAGAAATTTGGTGCGAACAAATTTTTGTGCAAAGAAATAATTGTCAGTAACAACCTATGTTATAAAATTCTTGTAGAACCTGGGGTTTTTAAAAAATGCTCACTATACCTATGGATAGGGCGGGGCGATTTTGGGAAAAATCAAAATCTCGATTTTATTTAACCCATGGACGTTTTTTTCGATTTAAAATCTCGATTTTTTTTTATATATGTATCAGAATCCATATATATGTATACAAATACACAGTATATATGTATACAGAAAAACACAGTATACACCGTATAAAACATACACACACCGTACACACAGTACCAACCGTATACACCATACACCACACAGTAAAACACCGTATACACCATGCACACCGTTATACCCGTATACACCGTAACACCATGCACACCGTATACACCGTATACACCACGTTATACACCATGCAACACGTATACACCATGCACAACCGTATACACCATGCAAAACCGTATACACCGTATACCCCATGCACACAGTATACACCGTATACACCATGCACACCCGTATACCACCGTATACACCGTACACACCATGCACACCGTATACACCGTACACACCATGCACACCATGCACACCGTATACACCGTATACCCATGCACACCGAAACACCGTATACACCATGCACACCGTATACACCTTTATACACCATGCACATTTCTGAAATACACCGTATACACCATGCACACTCTGTATACACCATGCCACACTCTTTTATACACCTGCACACTCTGTATACACCATGCACACTCTGTATACACCATGCACACTCTGTATACACCATGCACATTTCTGTATACACCATGCAACACTCTGTATACCACCATGCACACTCTGTATACACCATGCACACTCTGTATACACCATGCACACTCTGTATACACACAGTGCACTGGATACTCACAGAACTGGGCGATGTACACTCAAAAGGACACAGCGTAGTTCTCCTCAAAAACCAGTCCAAGGGCGGAGGTCGGCGGCCCCCGGTGTCCGGGCCTGTCAAGCGCCGGAGCCATGCTGCGCTTTTTGCTGCCAACCACCGCTGGCCGGGGAGGAGGCGGGAGGTCGGCGGCCCCCCAGTGTCCGGGGCCCTGTCCAGCCCCCGGGCCGGGGGGGAGGCGGAGGTCGGCGGCCCCATAGTGTCCGGGCCTGTCCAAAGCACCGCCGGGGAGGAGGCGGAGGTCGGGGGGCCCCCAGTGTCCGGTCGCTGTCCACACGGCCGGGGAGGAGGCGGGGGTACGGGGCCCCCAGTGTCCGGGCCTGTCCAGCACCGGCCGGGTGGAGGAGGCGGAGGTCGGGGGCCCCCTAGTGTCCGGGCCTGTCCAGCACCGGCCGGGGAGGAGGCGGAGGTCGGGCGCCCCTAGTGTCCGGGCCTGTCCAGAAACCGGCCGGGGTAGGAGGCGGATGTACGCGGCCCCCTAGTGTCCGGGCCTGCCCCACCCACCGGCCGGGGAGGAGGCGGAGCGCACCGCAGTGTGAACCGGAAGTACCAGGTGACGGGACCGGAAAATGCCCCATTTTAAATCGAATTTCACGATTGTTAATAAAACAAACTCGTGGCCACATCAGGGGGCGAATTAATCGAATTAATTCTGATTAATGGGCCCAGCCCTACTATGGATAAAACCTTTTTGTAGGGGTCTAGTTCCCATAGTAACTGTGGGTTAAAATGCTCACTATACCCCATGGATAAAGCTTTGTTGGGGTCTAAATTTCCAAAATGGAGTAATTTTGTGTGGGGTTCGTGTAGTATAGGTAGCTTAATGGCCCACAATCTATTTCAGGTTTTTCCAAATATCAAATGTTGCTTTTTCCATTCTGAACCCTCCCATTTATCCAAACAGAACTTTTTCTTACATGTGGAGTATCGCTACTCTCATAAGAAAGTGGGTAACATAGTGTAGGGTCAACTTTTTGATGTTACTACGTCTAAAGTGAAACATTTATGCTAAAGCAACTATTTTATGAAAAGTGTAGAACATTTTCAATATGGCGAACCTAAAAGTTATCAAAGTCTATGATGTACCTGTGGGTTCAAATTGCTCACTATACCTCTAGATAATATCCTTGAGGAATCTATTTTCCAAAGTGGGGTGACTTTTTTGGGGGTTTCTGCTGTTTAAGTGCTTAGGGACCTGGGAAATTGACATGGTGCCCGCAAAACTATTTCAGCCCAAATTTGTGTTCCACGTTCTAATGGCACTCCTTCCCTTAGAGCCCTCTCTGTTTGTCCAAACAGAACCTTTTGTCTACATGTGGGCTGAAAAGTACCCCCCTCGGCTTATACCGAGTCATACGCCCCCATGAGTATACAGCAGCCCCCGCAGCCTCAGTAACCAGGCCCCCCCCCTCCTTGCTCCGGAAACCTGTAAAGTAAAATCTTTATACTTATCACTGTCCGTCGCCGCCGTCCCCGCCGCTGCCCAACATCGCGCCCCACCCGGCTTCATCCGTCCGTCTTTTCCGGCTTCCGTTCGGCGCAGGCAATGACGTCATTGCCTGCGCCAAAACAGGAAGCCGGAAGAAGACTGAATGAAGCCCGGTGAGCGCGATGTCGGCAGCGTCGGGGACGGCGGCGACAGCTCATTTTATAAGTATAAGATTTTACTTTACAGGTTTCCGGAGCAAGGGGGGGGACCTGGGATTACTTGAGGCTGCTGGGGCTGCTGAAATACAAACCACGGGGGCTGATGTATACTCCCAAATGGGGCTGCTGTATACACCCACTGGGACCTGCGTATACTACCACTGGGGCTGCTGTATACTACCAGTGGGGCTGCTAGTATACTACCACTGGGGCTGCTGTATACTCCCAAACTGGGGCTGCGGGTATATACCACTGGGGCCCTGCTGTTTGAAATATACCACTGGGGAGGCTGCTGTAACACTGCTGGGGGCCTGTATATACCACTGGGGAGGCTGCTGTATATCACACTGCTGGGGGCTGTATACCTGTGCTGGTGTCCACCCTCGGCTTATACACGAGTCAATAGGTTTTTCCAGATTTTGGGGGCAAAAGTAGGGGGGGTCGGCTTATACACGAGTAATATACGGTATATCATAATAATGATTAAAGCCTGATGTTCACATTGTTCTGTGGTGCCCCACCTAGTCAGTGCGCCACAGTAGGAGTACTGCCCTATAACTAAGTGTGCGGTATTCCTGTCATTGGGGAGTGTAACGTCAACCTGAGGCTCTTACCCCCCAGCATCCCTACACCTAACATAGGGGACCAATTGGCCACCCCTTACTAGGGTAAACCGGTTCTGGTGGGAAGAGCGTTAGGTTAGAAGGAGCGGAAACCAGACAGAGAGTGAGAGAGTTGTAGTAGTCTAGCGAAGGAACAAGTCCTACAGGACAACCGCAGAGTGGGCCGCCCAAAAGGAGTGGCGAACCAGACGGAAGGAGGAGACCCATTGCCAGACCTTCTACAGTCCAGGGGAATCCTAGTCCACAACGGAGAACCAGCCTCCGAGTCGCAGTGCAGGAGTCTATCCCTGAGTCGTCAACACTGGTAGGTCATGGGTCTATCTAATAGCCCCGATTCTCCCGTCCAGAACGTGCAGCCCCACCAGGATCACTAAACAGGGTTGAGCCCCTTAGAAAAGAAGGGTACCTCATAGCACCCGACGGACCTGGTAGACAAGAGGGCTGTGCAGGAAGCTCAAAGAAGTAAGGAGGTGCAAGTAAGGTAACGGGACAGTGAAGTAAGCGAATGGTACTCTCTGGGAGCCTCAAAGAGACGTTATTCTCCTCAATGACTATTCGCCAGCTACCCTTAAAGACTGTGTAACTGTGGACCTGCATACCATCATAACCAGTTTCCAGTAAAGTACCCGTATAGAGCTAACAAGCCTCAGTGTTCTTTTTACGTAAACTATTGAATAGCTGCCACAATGAAACAAGTGCAGTGGCAACGCTGCCCCAAAGGGGCTTGCTCCGGCTGCAGGGAGCTGGACCATCTAGCTGCATTACCATCATCCCCGGCGGTCTGACAGCGGCGCTGGTGAGCATCACCAGAACTGCAGGTGGCGTTATGAGAAATGTATTCCCTTTTTCTTTATATACAATTGACTACCAGGGCTGTGGGTACAGGCAGGCCACCAGTGACATTCCTTACAGTAAACGCCTGGATACGAGTTCCTATAGAACCCCTGGGTGAATCAGTACTACAATAAATGTATCACTTAAACATGAGTTGTGTATGAAGGAGTCAGAGTCTGATTTGGAGTCGGAGTCAGGAGAATTCAGGAGTCTGAGTCGGTGGTTTGGCTTACCGATTCCACAGCCCTGGTGGAAAAAAAACACAGGATTTGCTGTGTTTTTGAAAGAATGAGCATGTCAATTCTTTTCTGACTTTTTGCTATAGTTTATATTGCAAATCTGCAGGAAAAAACGCAGCAAACCCTCCTGCCAAGAAAAAAAAGCAACCCCTAGGATTTGCTGCAGATTTGTTGCTTTTTTGCAAAACCAATAACCAATGTGTGTGGACTTAACCTAAAGTTGAAGCCGCATGTTGTAAATGCATTTCCCCTTGAAAGAGTGAGAAATATGGGTTATTTAAGACATAAGACAGCGTGCTTTGATTAAAAAATTGATTGGAGAGGATGAAACTTATAAAGGGAGTGCAGACAATGATAGTTTGTTCAGTTAAATCAGGGGTCTCAAACTCAGCTGGATTGGGTGGGGCCGCACATAGAAAAACATTTATAGCGGGGGCTGCATTCCTTGTAGGACTAAGTGATATTTTTTAGTAATACCAGAATTTTTTGCACAATGTTAGTAAAGTACAAATCCTGATCCCCTTCTTGTAGTAATGTCCTTTTCTAATGATGTTCCCCATCCTGATCCCTTTTTCTAGTGATTACCCCCATCCTGATCCCCTTTTCTACTGATGTTCCCCATCCTGATCCCCTTTTCTACTGATGTTCCCCATCCTGATCCCCTTTTCTACTGATGTTCCCCATCCTGATCCCCTTTTCTACTGATGTTCCCCATCCTGATCCCCTTTTCTACTGATGTTCCCCATCCTGATCCCCTTTTCTACTGATGTTCCCCATCCTGACCCCCTTTTCTACTGATGTTCCCCATCCTGATCCCCTTTTCTACTGATGTTCCCCATCCTGATCCCCTTTTCTACTGATGTTCCCCATCCTGATCCCCTTTTCTACTGATATCCCCCATCCTGATCCCCTTTTCTACTGATGTCCCCAATCCTGATCCCCTTTTCTACTGATATGTCCCACATCCTGATCCCCTTTTCTACTGATGTCCCCCATCCCGATCCCCTTTTCTAGTGATGTTCCCCATCCCGATCCCCTTTAGTAGTGATGTCCCCCATCCCAATCCCCTTTAGTAGTGATGTTTCCCATCCCGATCCCCTTTAGTAGTGATGTCCCCCCATCCTGGACCCCTTTTGTAGTGAGGTTCTGCATCCTGGTCCCTTTTTGTACTCATGTCTCCCATCCTGATCCCCTTTTCTAGGTATGTCCCCAATCCTGATCTACTTTTATAGTGATGCCCTCCATCCTGTTTTACCCTCTTTTTCCATACTCACATACACTCTCATTCACACTCACACACAAACCCACACACACATACTCTCACTCACACACACACACATCCTCATACACACACTGAAACTCACACACACCTCACACATACTTTCTTATACACACATCCACACATACTCACACCCTTACCCTCTCTCACACACACACTCACACTTTTCTGATGCATCTCTCCAGTGCAGGGGGTCACTGCAGTCCCCACGTGCTGACTTTTAGCCTCTGCTGTGCTATGACTTCCTCCAGCTGCCGCTCAGACAAGCTTTGTTGCTCTGCAAGATTAATGCAATCTTCCAGCCAGAGGCCTGCATGTGACGTCATATTCCGCCATCAGCTGCGGACCTCTCATTGGCTGGCAGCTTGCATTGATCTTCCTGAATGGCAGAGCTTGTTAGTGCCGCAGACGGAAGTCATCACACAGCGGGGACTGCAGCAGGCTCCTGCACTGGGGCGATGCATCATTAAGTTGTCCAGGGTGCCGCGGGCCGCATAGTGAAGCCCCTGGGATGCGGCCCTTGGGCCGCGTGTTTGAGACCCTTGAGTTAAATGATCTCCAACGCTTTAAAGTGTAAAGCAAAACCAGAGAGACGTGGAATAAAATGGAAGCCTACAATCCAAATGGATTGAGGAATAGCCAGAATGGCAAAGAATTGGTGAACGAGGGCTAGAGTTGGGGGGGAGGGATGTTTTTTCAAATAAATTGTGTTTTTTTTTTTGCCTGTTACCTCACTGGGTTAGTAATGGAGGGTATCTGATAGACTCCTCTCCATTATTAACGCCAGGGCTTGATGGTGCCAGCTGACATTACCGAGGTGGAGTCAACCCCACAAACCATTACCCTGATTGCCACTCATCAAGGCAAAAGGAATAGCCAGGATTGGAGTATCTAATGGCTATACCAAATCTGGGGCCGCTGTGGGCAGGTATTTTTAGGCTGGGGAGGGCTAATAATCATGGTCCTTCCTACCCTGGTAATACCAGCCCACAGTTGTGTGTGGTTATATATGTGCGTGTGTGTGTGTGTATATATATATATATATATATATATATATATATATATATATATATATATATATATATATATATATATATATATATATATATATATATATATATATATATATATATAAAACCCACTTAATTTTTTTTTTTTTTTAACATTACTTGTTTTTGCTAATAGGGAAGATCTATCATTCCTATCTATTCTATATTTATATCTATTCTATATTTCTATTGTTTTATCTTTATCTATTTATCTTTCTCTCTATGTCCCTATCTATCTTCATTATTATCATCAGAATGGTGTATCCTGTTTGCAAATATTTATATGGTTGTTTCAAAGACGGATCCGTTTTTAATATAGATAACACATTGCGAAAAGTATGCGTTTCCTAATGGATTGGTTAGAAAAATGTTGACTGATTGTTAAGGGATTTGGCAAAAAGTGATCCATTTTATATAATCCATTTACAGATCTATTATTAGACATCTGTTGGATCCTGTTGCAAATGGTGATCACAGGATACGTAACTCAGCCTAAGACCATGTGAACACAGTAAATTTTTGGTGCATTTTTGTCAGAAATATGTATGCCTATCCTGATGCCAGCAAAGTCAATGAGAATTCAGAAGTGTTGTGCACACGTTTCTTATGTTTTCCTTGCAGATTTGTTGCAGAGAAAACTGGAACGCAGAAAAAACGCAGGTGTTCTCACTGAGTGTGTTTCATTTGCAGATAAATTGTGGCTTTCTCAAAAAAATGCATGCTTTCTGAAATGTTCTGAAATGACTTCTGGCTCCCAGATGTTTTCTCTAGCTCTCCTCCCGACCAAGGATTCTTGATGCAGCGAGGGAATAGCATTTAAAAATGCATGCTGATTCACACAGCGCATATAAAACGCATTGCGTTTTTTGGTTCATTTTTCTGCCAGCAATCAGATTTGGTGCAGAAAATTTCTGCAACCACATATTCAACATGTGCACATAGCCTAATACCTTTATGGTAGTACCTTTTTTTAGCATATATTCACCATAATTTAAAATTAAGAAGCTGGAAGGATTTTTCATATACTCTAGTGCATCTCAATTAGAATATCATCAAAATTTAATAAAAAATTGAAATGCATGTATTACATAATTACGGCTATAAGACTCCTTATCAGCTTATCTCTCTCCTTATGGTGGCAGGCAGATTCCTCTCCATAAGATAGATCAGAATTCCCACACACTGCACTGATGAGGGGCAATCACTCCGAAACGCAGCATCTGCAGTTTGGGGTTCTGATCTGGCACAAATCCTGAGTCATATTAAAAGGCTTGTTAAAGAGTCGATTATGACTTCAAGGATTGCTACCCTTATTGGGTGGCATTTGAGTTTTTCACTTCCTCACTGAAGTGACAATTTGTATATTATATAGAGTCATTACAAACAGTGATCTTATGTCAAGTGTTTATTTCTGTTAATGTTGATGATTTGATGATTATGGCTTTCAGCCAATTAAAACCCAAGGTCATTATTTCAGAAAATTAAAGTAGGGAGGATGAAGGGTTAAAAACCGCTCTGCCGTATTCCACGAGACATCAAAGGGTGAATATAATATTGATTTATTGCTCAATGTGTTTCAGGGTTCTCAGAAACGCCCTGAAACATGACAATATTGCATTGATTTTTGATGATCTTGTAATTCATTGAGATGTACTAATAGTAGTTCATGCTAGAGGGCTTGTTCTGTGAATGTTCTTTATTTGTTTGGGTTGTGTTTCACACCTTGTGTGTTGCTTCAAATTGTGACACCCCAAATCACAGACACATGTAAGTCTGGAGAGGTTGCACTGAAAATTCTACTCTGCAGACTATAGTCGGATACACAGTTCTTTCCTAGTGCTTCTACCATGTCATCCTTGCAAAAAATGAGTTGGTCATATTGTATGCCACCGCTGTCGATAATGAGACTTTTTATGGTATGTGCACATGCAGAAATGGTGCAGAAATTTCTGCCAATACTTTACATGTATTGGCAGGAAAAATGCAGTGGCAAAAAATCTTGTTTATGCCTTGTTTTTTATGCAGATTTTTCCCATTTATTGGACTGGGTGAAATCTGCAGCAAAATTGCTACAAGAATTATCTTGCTGCAGATTTGAAGGGAACCTGTCAGCTCGTTTTTATCCCCTAATCTATCACTACCTGTCCCTGCACCTTCCCACTACATCCCTAACCATCCCTGTCTGACCTAAAACTGTCTTAGGCTGCGTTCACACATTGCATATTTTGCCGCGTTTTTTTAACGCGCGCTTTTCAAAATACGCAATGTGCCTTTTGTCTGCCAGCAAAGTGAATGGGAAATTCACTTTGCAGTGCAGACATTGCGTAAAAATACGCAGTGCGTTTTCCGGGAGGAAAACGCAGCTCCGTAAACCATTGATATGTCAATTGTTTACGCAGCTACTTCTGCGTATTTTCCCAGAGGGGAGGAAGAATCCTGCTTCCTCCTCCCCTCTGTGACAGCTGTGGCCGCCCATTAGACTTCACAGTGTATTAATAAACACTGTGAAGTCTAAATTAAACAAAAGCAAGTGTGTGAAAAATAAAAAAAGAATGAATACATCACCTTCCGACGCCTTCTGCCGCTGTGCGATCCCCGGTTCCAAGTCAGATCTCTTCTGACAAGACCTGTGGTGACGTCAGAGGCGGGGCGTTCCCGGGCACTCGCGGTCATGTGATACCACATGACCGCGAGCAGCCAATCAGCGATGGGACCACCCCGGGAACACCCCCCTCTGACATCACCACAGGTCCTGTGAGAAGACATCTCACTTAGAATCGGACACCGGAGAGCGGCAGACGGCACCAGACACCGGGAGAAGGCGTCGGAGAGGTGAAGTATTGCTTCTTTTTTATTTTTCACACACTTGCTTTTGTTTAATTTAGATTTCACATTGTTTATTAACACTGTGAAGTCTAATGGGGCGGTCACAGCTGTCAAAGAGGGGAGGAGGAAGCTGGATTCTTCCTCCCCTCTGTGACATCACTGCGCTTTCTTAGGGAAAGAAAGCGCAGTGTGTGAAAGCCCCTGCGTATTTTGCTGCGCTTTTTTGCGCGCGGCCGAAAAACGCGGCAAAAAGCGAGCGCAAAAAAGCGCAGCAAAATACGCCAATGTGTGAACGTAGCCTTATGTTTGTAAAAAATGAGTTTGATGCTTTCATCTCCGTATGGTAATTAGTCTTCATGACCACATATGTAGTCACAATGGTCATTCTCCAAGGCTCCATTTTTCCCCCTTGATGCTGGTGTCACGTCCCGGAGGGCGCGATCAGTCAGGAGCATGCTCTCGATTCAAACATCTTGTTCCTCCTTCCAGGTATGAAGCGCTGCCAACTGCCCTTCAATTCCGATCTGGGGGATTATCGGGAGTACAGGTCAGCTTCGGACTGCACACTGCGTATGCTCAGGAGCTGGACTGCATGCCAATACAGCATGTCATACCCAGAGGGAGGAACAAGAATTTTGAATCGGAAGTGCACTCCTTACTGATCATGCCCACCGGATTGTGATCCCAGCATCAGGGGGAGAAGAGAATGGGGCTGTGGTGAACACCTAGACTAATTACCATATGGAGATGTAAGTATCAAGCTCATTTTTTATGAACATTATAAGACATGGATGTAATAGAAAGGTGCAGGGAGTGGTAGTGATAGGTTTGGGGGCAAAACAATCTGACAGGTTCACTCAACATGTGCAGGAGACTTCAGGATTCTCATTCGCTTTGCCGGCATCAGGAAAACCTGGTTTTGTGACAAATCTTCACTGAAAGACACTTAAAAAATTGCAATAAAAATGCAAGGTGTGCACACAGCCTTAAGCAGCCAGAATATAAAACATCAAAATATATTGAGAGAAACATTTTTTTTTTTTTTTTTTACATTTAACTCAATTGAAAAAGAAGCGCATCTGCTACAGCTGTGATATCTTATGTTTGTATGGGCAAAGGCCGTACAGCCTTTTTAGTTTACATTTGTCATCCATGTTTCAGATCTTTGTTACTTTAAAGAGCAATATGGCAGCACAATCCTCTTTCCCTCAGGTATTCACTTCCTGATGCATACTTCTGTTGGAATATGGATTATACATTTGATTTATGAGGGGATTACTAGCAGCTTTAAACTTGTAGCTGAAGGGGTAGTGTGGAGGTAAGAGAATGATAGAGAGCTATGATACTTTACTGCGAGAATGCTGCTTACAATAACATACTTGCCTCATGTAGTTATGACAAGTACAAGTAGCAAATCGTTAAAGTAGAAAACACCATTTTGTGTGGTGACAAAGAGATTGCTTTTGAAGTAGGTATAGAGTGTTTTATGAATTAATGGAGTGCAAAGTGATTTTACTAACTATTATTTACAGAGTCCTCCAGCCGCCTTGCCAGCAGTGGGAGAGAAACTTCTGAGAGTTGTAATGACAACGTAACTAGAGGGAAATTTATGATGTGTTAAAAATGTAAACAAAACTCCAACTACCACTGAATTTCTGCACTAAGTTGGCCTCTCTTCTGGAATCCCACTAATTCGGTCAAAGCTTCATGTCTTGTGGGGGAGTGAGAGTGCCTTCCAGTGTCAGGAAAGCAGTGATTTACTCACCACCTCTGATGTGACTGCAAATGACAGAGCACTGTGGAAGTCTACAACTAGAAGCCTGCTGACTTGCACAAGACTTATGGTATCACTTCATTGCTTTATTTTGTGAGTACTTGTTTCATTACCATTCATTCATGACTTTTTAACTTAATGTGGTTTTCATGCAATATTTAATTTGCACTTTTTTAAATTTAAATGCTTGTTTTACCTTATTAAATCACAGTTAACCCTGCACGTGTAGGGCTATATTGGAAACATATTTTCTTTCTTTGCGTGTAATTGCTATTTATAGGTAAGCTGTCATCAGAACATGACCTATTGTTTACATCTGGCTTTTTTAGTCAATGTTTTTTCTTCGTTGTTTTCTTTATTTTCTTGTCTTTTTTTATATTGCAATATTTATTTTAAAAAAACCAAACAGTAGTGTTGCTATTTTCACAGTGGCCTTTGTTTGTTGTTGTTTTTTTTGCTTGTTTTTTGAGTCTTCCTGTCTTTTCAGGATAAGTTCTCAGCAAGGTCCTTATCAGCATATACTGTATTACAATAACAGGTAACACCTTTAAGGCCTTATAAAACTGGCATATCCAGGCAAGTGCCAAGGACCTCTACAAATGAGGAGGCCCACTCACCGTCTGTAAGCAGAATCAAAGAGAGGAACCAGCTCACAGACAGCTGCCCTCTCTCCTGCTCTGCAGTGATCTATGTAATTGGTACAAAGCAGAAGAGGAAGCTTAGGCTAGGTTCACACTAGCGTTTGTGTCTGCATGCGTCTGGCATGCAGACTCAAACGCAGTGCAGACGCTGCCATACTGATGTGAATACAGCTGAGATTCTCCGCATGCGTTCACACAGTATGGTGCCCGGCCACCCCTTCAGCGGTCTTGGCGGCCAGGAGGCTGAGATCAGCGGCGGAAATCTCCTCCTCTCGGCAGACGCCGCTGGACATCAGTGGCGGCTGGGAGGAGGAGATCAGCGGCAGCGAAGAAGGAGATTGGTGGCGGCCAGGAGAAAGAAGAGGAAAGAAGATGAAAGACGAGGAAGAGAGAACGCCAGGACAGGATTTACCTGTGGATGACCTCGGATGACATCACCTTTCGCTGCATCTGTGCACTTGCCAGCAGATGGCGCTGCACACAGATTCAGTTCAAATCTTTTTTTGTGTGTGGCTGTCTGCTTGCATATAAAACAAGCACACGGCCACGCACAAAAAATCCAACAATTTGCATTCGCAAATGTTAGCATATGTTAAACATAGGAACGCATAGTGCCTGCGTTTTGCTGTGGTCAGGGACACTGCGTTCACAGCACAAATGGTGCGCAAATGTGAATCCAGCCTTACCGGGAGAGACACGGAGGCTGCAGGAGACGTGCAGCTGAAGATTCCACCAGTCATGTGACTTTTAATGTGCAGGATCACATGACTGTAAGGAAGGTCCTGCAGCTGCTCCACTGCTACAGCCTCCATGTAGCTCAGATTGGCTCCTCTCTTGCTCTGCACCAATTAAGAACTGCAAGAGGTGGTGATGTATAGTGTGTGTAAGTAAATGTACCTGGAGCAGAGCTGTGTGCATCTGTATGTGCATGTAGTGTTCATTTAATTAGTATCAAAGAAACCAGCATATAAAAAATAATTTATAATCTTTAATATACATGTAATGTTCATGTAGCAGAGCTGTGTGTGTCTACATGTGCATGTCTAGATTAAAAGGAGATACAAAGGCGCAAATGGGTCCTATCTTTAGATAAAATAATCCACCCGTGAGTATATGTGCACACCTGGTTCGGTTGTGATGAGCCACAACCAGTGCTCGCATGGACAGCTGCTGCTGGATCTGCACTTCCATGTGCAAAGTGATGTCATATCCAGAAATCCAAACGGGGTTTAGTGCTTGTATGATTCGCGGTGCCGTCAGGATGAAAGACACGTGAGACAAAGCTCCTTCAAAGATGTTGCTTTATTTCCTACGCGTTTCGGTGCCGTCCCGGATTGTATCCCTGAGGAAGGTGCTGGGACAGAACCGAAAAGCCTTGTCTCCTGTGTCTTTCATCCTGACAGCAGCTCGGATCATACAAGCACTAAACCCTGTTTGGATTTCTCCATGTGCATGTAGCATAGCCATGTGTGTCTATGGGCATGTTGCAGAACTGTGTGTGTCTAATATATAATTTGTAGAAAGACAGTAACAATAGATTTATTGCCTCCGTATTATACCCTAGTACGGGTAGTACTAGTAGTAGTATGTGTGCCTAAACATTGGAGCTCCCTCACAATTGACCCCATTTTGGAAACTAGACACCTCAAGGATTATATCTAGGGGTATAGTGAGCATTTTGAACCCACAGGTTCTTCACAGAATTTGATAACAATAGGTCATCATAATGAAAATTTTCTTTTTTTTCACAAGTGTTGTTTTGGCACCAAATTGTTCACTTTTGCAAGAGGTAACACCAAAAAGTGGATCCCTCAATTTGTTACCCACATTCTTATGAGTGCAATGATACCCCACAAGTAGCCAAAATATTATGTTTACACAAATGGGAGGGCTCAGAAGGGATGGAGCAATATATGCATTTTGGAAAAGCTGAAATAGATTGCAGGCACCATGTCACGTTTGCAAAGTCACTAGGGATCCTAAACAGCAGAAACCCCACACAAGTGACCCCATTTTGGAAACTAGACCTCTCAAGGATTATATTTAGGCATTTAGTGAGCATTTGGAACCTTCAGCTACGTAACAGAATTTCATAACAATAGGTTGTCATATTCAACATTTTCTTTTTTCACACAATTTCTCTCTTTTAGGCCAGGGTCAGATTAACGTTTTCATGGGGGTCATGCTACAAACATAGGTTTTGGCAGCCCTGACGCCTTGTTACGGCCATGGTAACGCGGCGTCAGCGCTGCCAATTCTTACCTATGGAGACACGGCCCCCAGCTCTGATCAAACGCCGGCATCTGAGTGCCGGAGTTTGAAATCTCGCGCTTTTTCCCAGCACAAGCAAAGACGCTTTTGAAAGCACTCAGATGCCTGCTTTTGAGCTGTGCTAGGGGCCGCATTTCCATTGGTAAGCATTGGCAGCGCCGACACGGTGTTACCATGGTGGTAACAAGGTGTCAGGGTTGCCAAAACCTATGTTTTGGACGCAAGCCCCTGAAATGTTAATGTGACCCTAGCCTTAGGGCTGTGCACGTGCACAAGATCCGGAGACACTGTGTCCTGGACGTGTCCTCTCCTGCATTTTTTTTTTTTTTATTATTTTTATATTATATTTTTAAAACAACGTGGGGCTTCACCATATTTTTGGTCCAGCTAGGTACAGCAGGCAGCTACAGGCTGCCACCAACCCCCACTGCCTAGTTTTATCTTGTTGGAAACCAAAAATATTGGGAAGCCTTTGTTTTTTGTTTTTTTTTAAAATTATTTCTTGAAATAATTTTTAAAAGAAAATGGCGTGGGCTTCGCCATATTTTTGGGCCAGCCAGGTTCTGGGCTCCCCCGCTGCGAATTGCAGCCCACAGCCACCCCAGAAAACAGCGCATTCATAGAAGCGCCATTTTCTGGCTCTGTATCCAGCTCTTCCAGCTGCCGTGTAGCGGTGGCATACTGGGTAATAAGGGGTTAATGCCATCTTTTTGTCAGCTGGCACTAAGCCCGAGATTCATAATGTCTGGCCAATATTAGACCGGGCCATTAGGAATCTCTAGCAAATAGTAAAAAGAAGACAAAACACAGAGAAAAATATTTTTATGAGAAAAAAAAAACAACACAAACACTTATTTAGACCCCATCTTTATTAGTCTGTGGTGTCCGACGTAGTCCAGTGGACGGTGATGTCCGACGTAGTCCAATGGGCTGTGATGTCCGACGTAGTCCAGTGGGCGATGTGTTATAGCATATGGGGGCATCCCCCATATGCTATAAGAGCAGGCATCCTCCAAGGGAAATAATAGGCCATAAACTCTGTAAGTTCATGACTCATCAAGATCCTGGGGTCACACAGGAGTTAACACTGATCTTCATGGTGACCTGCTTTGGAGATCACCATAACAATCTGTGTTAACCTCTGTGTGAACCCAGGATCTTGATAGGTCAGGAACTCACGGAGCTCCTGACCTATCAAATCCTGGGCGCGCACAGGATCGCTTACACAGCGGCGCGCGCACAGCCACACAGAAGATGCTGGCGCTGCAGCAGGAGGAGAGGATTACGGGACTCCAGGATCCTGGGACCAGAGGCAGGATTGCTGAATCGGTAAGAGGGAGAGAGGCAGGGGGGACCTGACTGGGGGACGGGGTCCTGGCTGGGGGACGAACGGCCTGCAAACTCCATCCAAGGGTGGGAGTGGGAGGGGAGATCATCGGTACCTGGAGTCCTGGGGGCCTTAGCGCTTAATGCTTAACTTTCATCTGGCATTTGATTTGATGTCGGATGAAAGTGAAAGCATTTTTTACCGGCTATGACTATATTTGTAACGTCATGACCGGTAAACGGTGTTTACCGGTCATGACATTAAAAAAGTACCCGATCCTTAATCTGCAGGATCTCAGCTACCCCCGGTAGCTGAAACCCCAGAGATTATTGGGCACTGGGGGGCGCTACAGGGCTTTTTCCTTTCTGACTTATTTTTACGTCAGATCAGAATAAGTACCCTGTAAAACTTCTCACACAGCCTGTTCACACAGAAATCCACACAGCTCCTGCTGCTCTGATACTTCACTTCCTCTCTCCAGCCCTGGGCAGCTCATATTCTTCCTAGCCACCACACCTGCAAAGCAGTGTGAACAATCAGCACTCAGACCTTGCTGCCATTAACCCTGTGTGTGCGTGTGTGCTGCCACAGAGCAAAAGATACAATCACCCATATGTAGTATACCAGGTATGGGGCACATGCCGGTCACATCACCACATATTTCCCTTCTGTTCAAACTTGTGGGTTTGAACACAGGCCATTGAACCGGGGCCCGGAGACAGGTCCTCCTTAGCACCTGGCTGGGCCACGAGTCGACTAGGAGCATCCGCGTCCAACATGTGGTCCCGTACCGTCACCAATCGTTTCCTTGTGTACCAAGACCAATCGGACCCAGTCACCTTATGTCTCAAAGTCTCAGAGGCATGTCTGTGGGAGGCCTTCCCCAACGGCCAGTGTGGTAGCGCAGTCCACCTATCCTCTTGACTATGGGAAGTCCTGACGCTATGTCATTAGCTACATGATTGGGCTTGTCGTCCGATTCCCGTAGCCCTAAGTCCACAGTGGAGTATCCATCTGTACCTTTAGTACATCTACGGGCCTTAGGATGTATTCGGTAAAGTCTCCATTGGCATTTGTCTTTATCACCTTGGGATACCGGAGATAACCCTCGTCCACCCAGCTGGCGGAGTGATCTCTTAACTCTCGCTCCCGCCTGGGCACTGAGGAGAGGTCGAAATTGGATCCTCTTCCTACGATGGCTTGCCTCTGAGCCCCAGCACGGCTTCTTGCATACCAGTATGTGAGGTTCTGACGCTCTGCCTACGGCGCTCCAGTTACATCCAGCGCCTTGAGCCGCCGGCAGTTGGGCTGCCCCAACATTATCCAAAGGTGCCACTGACTCCAGAAGTGGCTCGACCGTTTCGAACTTTCCTGCCTTTACCTCTAGGGGAAACCTATCGGGATTACACTCTAGTAATAGCGCGCGCTGCCTGTATACCCGCTGTTTATCATGGTTACCAGCGTTCTCCCTGCTTAGCACTGCCTTACAGGCAGCGCTCAGCAGGGAGGACGCTGACCTCGCCTTCAGCGATGTGGGAGGTGGTTCCCACGGCCCTGATTGCTGGGGAGATCTGCCTGTTTGACAGCTCCCCAGCGATCAGGTAACGACACTCCAGCAATCCGGCAGGTCGTTATCGCTGTCGGGATCGCTGGAGCGGTCGTTATGTGAGACAGGGCCTTAACTGAAGCTCCAGTGGTATATTAAAAAAAAAAGTGTACAATTTAGATGTCTAACAGCAAAAGCTTCATCCTTTTTAAGGGCACGTCACACACACAGATATCTGTGCAGAGATTGTTGGCAGATCTCTGGTTGCAGTGAAATCATGGACACATTGTACCATTTGTACAGGGCCACAAAATGGAACAATGTGTCCATGATTTCACTGCAACCAGATATCTGTAAACAATCTCTGCACAATTATCTATGTGTGTAACTGGGCCTTTAGTATGAGATCCTAAAGGGAACAGCTGTACACATTTAGTGTGCGATGAATGAACAGACAATCCTGGCACACCAATGCCACTAAAAAGGATTAACAAGTGTCTAGGGTTGCTTAGCAGTGCTGGAAGAAAACATATTCACAAGAAGATTTCACTGCATTCAAGCAAGCAATTCTCACATTCAAGTCAGCCCTCACCTCAACTAAAGAGGCTTACTTCATAACCCTCATATCCTCTTTGTCCCACATTTATCTCCCTCATCTGCCCACCACTGCTCTTCCTACTTCTCGGATCTCTGCAGAAGGTTTTGCAATACACTTCAACAAAAAGATCGATTAGATCAGACAAGTCTTTACTGTTCAACCATCACAGCCCCAGACAACTGCCCTCCCCCACTAACCTTTTTCCCCTCCACTACAGAAGGAGAACTTCACCTCTCCAAATCACACCTCACCACTTGTGCTTTGAACCCCATCTCACCTCCTCCCCAACCTCACCACCATGCTAACCTACTCTTTGATGACCTTCACTCTGGCTCCCCACCCCCCACCATTCCATCAAAACTGCCTTAACCAAAATTACTAACGACCCACTTATAGCCAAAACTAACAGACATTTCTCTATTCTCCTCCTTTTAGGCCTGTCCTCTGCCTTCGACACAGTCGACCACTCCCCAACTACAGATCCTCTTTTCCATTGATATCACGGCCTAGGACAACTCATTGAGTCCCACGGCCTCCAATATCACCTCTATGTCGACAACACCCAAATCTACCTGTCTGGTCCTGACATCGACTCCCTTCTATCCAAAATTCCACACTGCCTGTCCGCCATCTCCTCCTTCTTCTCTGCTCGCTTCCTTAAGCTGAACATGGACAAAACCGAGTTCATAGTCTTCCCCCCAAGACGCTCCCCCTCACTACCTGACCTATCCATCGTCGTCAACGACTGCTCTCTCTCTCCAGTCCCCCATGCCAAGTGCCTCGGGGTTATCCTTGACTCTTCCCTCTCCTTCAAGCCCCACATCTAGGCCCTCGCCACCTCCTGCCGACTTCAGTTCAAAAACATCTATAGGATTCGCACTTTCCTTGACCACGACACTGCTAAAACCCTTATTCACGCTCTCATCATCTCCCGCCTCGATTACTGCAACCTCCTGCTCACCGGCCTCCCCAATACCTCCCTTGCACCTCTCCAATCTATCTTGAACTTCGCTGCCCGCCTAATCCATCTGTCTCCCCGCTACTCCCCTGTTTCCCCCCTCTGCCAAGCTCTTCACTGGCTCCCTACTTCCCAGAGATCCCGGTTTAAAACATTAACCATGACATACAAAGCCATTCACAACCTGTCCCCTCCATACATCTCTGATATGGTCTCCCGATACCTACCCTCACGCAACCTGCGATCCTCCCAAGAGCTTCTCCTCTACTCCCCCCTCATCTCCTCTTCGCACAACCGCATACAGGATTTCTCCCGTGCTTCACCTATACTCTGGAACTCTCTGCCCCAACACATCAGACATTCTCCTATCCTGGGAACCTTCAAAAGAAGCCTGAAGACCCACCTCTTCCTCCAAGCCTACCACCTGCAATAAGACCCGGTCCACCACACCGCCTCACGACTGGAATTCCCCCTCCCACTGTATCCCCACCAGCCCCTCATAGACTGTGAGCCTTCGCGGACAGGATTTCTCCCCTCTTGTATCTGTACAACCGAATTGTCAACATTTATTGTTACCTGTATTGTTACTATGTTACTTGTCCTAGTCTGCCCTTTTAGCACGTAAAGCGCCATGGAATATAATGGCGCTATATACATAAATAATAATAAAAATATCACAGGCTTTACCCTATCCTGGATTTCCTCATACTTACCAACTGCATATGTAGCATCTACCAATCCACACTACCTCCTCACCCCATCCTCTCTCTGTTGGGGTTCCTCAAGGCTCTGTCCTGGGACACCTACTATTCTCCATCCATACCCTTGGCCAGGTACACCTCATAAAGTCCCACGGCTTCCAGTACCATCTATACACTCATATCTACCTCTCTGGCCCAGATGTTGCCTCTCTGATGTCATGAATCCTTGACAGTCTATCAGCCATATCCTTCTCCACCTCTCACTTCCTAAAATTCAATGTAGACAAAACTGTACTCATCATCTTTCCTCCATCTCACATATCATCCTTACCCGAACTGTCTATCACAATAAATCTCATCACACTTTACCCTGTACCTGAAGTCCCCTGCCTTAGAGTAACCTATGACTTTGCCTTGTCCTCCAAACCGCACATCCAATTTCTCGCAGCCTCCAACTCAATAATATTTCCAGAATCCATTCTTTCCTCAAATCTCAAACTACCAAAACACTGGTGCATGCCCTCATCATCCCTTGCCTTGACTACTCCAACATCCTCCTCTTGGGCTTCCCTGCTAACACTCTCGCACCTCTCCAGTCTGTCCTTAATTCTGCTGCCCGACTTATCCACCTCTCTCCTCCCTACTCCCTCTGCAAATTTTTCACTGGCTCCCAATTCCACAACGTATCCCATTCAAATTACTAACATTGACTTACAAAGCCATCTACAATTGGTCTCCCTCATATATCTGTGAACTAATCCTCCTGATATCATTCAACTCGTCATCTTTGATCCTCCCAAAACTTCCTCCTCTCCTCCAAACTCATATGTTCTTCATTTAACCGCTTGCAAGACTTCTTCTGAGCATCCCCCATCCTCTGAAATTCTGCACCCCAACATGTCTGTCTATCCCCTACGCTCAGAAATTTCAAGCAAGAATTGAAAACTCATCTCTTCAGAACAGCTAACGGCCTGCAATGACCCTACTGTCACCGGAGTCGGCACTCCACCACCTTTGGAGTTTACCCAACCTACTGTCTCCCTCCTCATTAAGCCGTAGAATGGAGGCCCACAAGAGCAGGGTCATCTCCCGTATGTACCAGTCTGTCACTGTGATGGTGCCGTCACACGCATCAATTTACTGAACGATATTGTTAGCGATCACATGCACGCGCGATCGCTAACCATGTCGCTCAAATCCCTGGTGAGCTGTCACACAGGCAGACTCACCAGCGATGAATGGACCAGAGACATTGTGGAAACGATTTAGATATCGTTTCCACGATGTCTTGCTCCCGCTGCCAGGCTGCGGTAAGCGGGATCAGGCTGGTATCCAAGGTAAACTGCGGGTAACTAGGCAGCGCGCTGCCTAGTTAACCGATGTATACCTTGGTTACCAGCCTTCTCCGCTCACCGGCTGGTATCCAAGGTACACAGCGGGTAACTAGGGTCCCTAGTTACCCGCTGTGTACCTTGGATACCAGCCGGTAAGCGGAGAAGGCTGGTAACCAAAGTATACATCGGTTAACTAGGCAGCGCGCTGCCTAGTTACCCGCAGTTTACCTTGGATACCAGCCTGCTCCCGCTTACCGCAGCCTGGCAGCGGGAGCAAGACATCGTGGAAACGATATCTAAATCTGCCTAGTTACCCGCAGTCTACCTTGGGTATCAGCTCCCAGCACTTGCAGAGAGGCGCTGGGAGGTGGCTTATCGGTCGTCTCCCGGTGTCACACGCAGCGATGCTGCGTGTCCACCGGGCGACCAACGATAGATTTGAGGACCTGTCCTCAAATCAAACGATGAACGATCAGCCGACTGATCGTTCATCGTTTGTAGTGTCACACGCAATGATGTTGTTTCGACATCGTTCAAGCGTCACAGAACACGTGACTTTTGAACGATATCAGCAACGATATCGTTACGTGTGACGTGGCCTTGAGTTTGTTTTTTGTATTTTTCACTTGTTTTGTATGTAACCCTTACTCAAGTACAGCACCATGGAATCAACTGTTCTCTGTAAATAAATAATGATTAGCACTTTTAGGCTACGTTCACACGCTGCATAATTCATCAATTACACAGCGCTTTTTAGCGCTTGCGCAAATGTAGTGAAACGCAGCGCTGGAATGCATCCCAGCAATGGCTTTTGCTGAAATGCGTTCACACGTTCTGTCTTTTTGCGGACGCTCTTTCACTGCAAAGTGCGTCCGCAAAAAGAATAAACATTTTACATGCACTTTTCCGATAGCCCACATTATAAAATGGACTCGGGAGAAGTAGAGGTCAAAATGTACAGCGTGTGAATGCAGTTATGCTTTTTTTTGCAGAAAACACAGCGAACAAGCGCAACTGCAAAAAAGCGCTGCTATTACGCAGAGTGTGATTGTAGCCTTAGGCTTGTTCACAAGTCACAGGAAAGTTGGGAAATTCCCATCTGTGTTCTGGGTGGTAACTTTGTAGCGCCTTACAGTAGCATCAATGTAAATGTGAGTTAGATCTCATTTAAGTTTACCGGTCATCACATTAGAAAAAGTGACATTGCCGGTAAAAAGTACTTTCACTTTGATCCAACATGAAAACACATGTCGGATCAAAGTGAAAGTATTAACCCCTTAGCCCACCAAGACCCCCAGTACTGGGGATCACCCCCCCCCTGGGGATCACCCTCCCATCCCTCCCCCAGAACATCTAAAAATGGCGGCGGCCGGTGGGTACCGCCGCCTCCGCTGCATCTCTATGCGATCTGACAGGTCAGATCGCATAGAGATGCCGCCATTCCTGGGGGGGTCCCCTCAGTGGTCCCCCAATATCATTCTCACCTCTCCACCCGTGTATTCCGCTCCCCCCCTCCTCTGCTCCCCAGATCCTGGTGCCCTCCCTGTCCCCCATGATCCTCACCCCTCTGGCCATCAAAACCCCCCCCCATCACCTCTCGGGCATCCACCCCACCTCCCCCTTTTCCGATCCACTCCCCCAACCCCCCCCTCCCTGCCTTTCATACTTACCAACCTCTGGAGCCGGCCAGTCCTGCAGCGTCACCCGCCGTCTTCTCTCTGCCTCTGTTCCGGCGCCGCCGCTCTGCGTGCGCCGGAACAGAGTCAGAGTTAACCCCTTAATGACCACACAGGGGTGATCACAGGGGGTTAACTGCAGAACATTATCCCTGTGAGGTCACAAGGGGTTACCTGATCTGCCGTTAACCCCTTGTGACCACACAGGGATGATGATCTGCAGTTAACCTCTTTGTGACCATACAGGGGGTTAACTTCAGATCATCATCTGAATGAGAATCGTCGCGTGACCTCCCACTGGACTACGTCGGACGTCACAGTAATAAAGATGGGGTCTAAATATGTGTTTGTGGGTTTTTTTTTCCAATAAAAATATTTTTCTCTGTGTTGTCTCTTCTTTACAATTTACTAGAGATTCCTAATGGTCCGGTCTAATATTGGCCAGACGTTATGAATCTCGGGCTTAGTGCCAGCTGCCAAAAAGCTGGCATTAACCCCTTATTACCCAGTCTGCCACCGCTACACGGCAGCTGGAAGAGCTGGATACAGTGCCAGGAGATGGCGCTTCCATAAATGCGCATTTTATGGGGCAGCTGCGGGCTGCACCTCGCAGCGGGGGGGGGGGCCCAGAAAGCTTGGGCCTCCCTACGCTGAGGATTCCAGCCCCCAGCTGCCTAGTTGTACCTGGCTGGTCCAAAATTGTGGTGAAGCCCACGCCATTTTTTTTTTTCGAATCATTTAAAGAAATAAAAATGGTTTCCCCATATTTTTGGTTTCCAGCCAGGTAAAACTAGGCAGAAGGGGTTGGTGGCAGCCCCTAGCTGCCTGCTGTACCTGGCTGGACCAAAAATATAGCGAAGCCCCACGTCATTTTTTTTTTTTTTTTTACATTTAATAAAGAAATACTAAAAAATGCAGGAGAGCAGACGACCAGGACATGGTGTCTCCGTATCTTGCGCACATGCTCTAAAAGTGAAAAAAAGAAAATGTTCAATATGACGTTATCAAATTCTGTGAAGAAGCTGTAGCTTCCAAATGCTCACTATACCCCTAGATATAATCCTTGAGGCGTCTAGTTTCCAAAATGTGGTCACTTGTGCGGCAGCTCCAATCTTTAGGTACATAGGGGCTCCCCATATACGACATGGTGTCCGCTAACTTTTGGAGCTAATTTTCCATTCAAATTGTTAGCGGACACCATGTCATCCTGAGTACACCGATACCTTATATGTAGTCATAAACCACTGTTTGGGCGCACGGCATGGCTCAAAAGGGAAGGAGCGCCATTTTACTTTTTGAATGGTAAATTAGCTCCAAAAGTCAAATTACGCTCCTTCCCTTCTGAACCCTGCTGTGCAACCAAACAGTGGTTTATGACCACATATGATGTATCCATGTACTCAGGAGCGTACTACACTTAGCCTCGGGCGGGGCTAAAAAGGAGAGAGAAAAAAAAAACCTCTGTTTAAATGCTGCAGACAGGGAGAGAATGATTGGCAGTGGTGGGAAGATTAAACATGCAGGGGGTGTGAATCTGCCCTTGGCTGCAGCCCCTAGCCACCTCCTTAGTGGCTGTAGCATGTAAGTTTTCTAACTGTATTATCTCGGGGTACAGGGCTGCTCAAGTGCTGGGTGACCCCTTGTCTGCATGCTGCAGACATGCTGCATCCAGTGCTGTAATTAGATCACCATGCCTGGTTTGGTGACAGGTCCGCAAGTGAGGTTGAAAAAATGTCAAATTGCAGCCACATTTCTAAAGGCTTTTACAAAACCTATTTAATTTAGGAACCCTCAAATTATATACCGTATATACTCGTGTATAAGCCGACCCCCCCTTCTTTTGCCCCCAAAATCTGGAAAAACCTATTGACTCTGCTTATTCTCCTTGATCTCTCTGCAGCTTTTGACACTGTTGACCATCAGCTCCTACTCTTTATGCTGCACTCCATTGGCATAAAGGACACTGCTCTCTCCTGGCTCTCCTCCTATCTTTCTGACCGCTCTTTCAGTGTATCTTTTGCTGGCTCCACTTCCTCCCCTCTTCCCCTCACTATTGGGGTCCCTCAGGGTTCAGTCCTTGGCCCTCTCCTCTTCTCTCTCTACACGGCCCCGATTGGACAGACCATCAGCAGATTTGGCTTTCAGTACCATCTTTATGCTGATGACACACAACTATACACTTCAGCCCCTGACCTTACCCCTGCGGTATTAAAGAATACCTATGACTGTCTAGCTGCAGTTTCCAATATCATGTCCACTCTCTATTTGAAACTAAACCTTTCCAAAACTGAACTTCTTCTGCTCCCCCCATCCACTAACCTCCCTAAATCGGACATCTCTCTCTCAGTTTTCGGCACCACGATAACGCCTAGACAGCAGGCTCGCTGTCTGGGTGTTATATTTGACACCGATCTCTCCTTCTCCTCCCACACGCAATCTCTCGTCCGCTCCTGTCGCTTACACCTGAAGAATATCTCTAGAGTCCGCCCCTTTCTCACCCTGGAAACAACAAAAACCCTCACCGTGGCCCTAATCCATTCCCGCCTTGACTATTGCAACTCTCTAATAAGCGGCCTCCCCCTCACCAGACTTTCTCCTCTCCAGTCCATCCTTAATGCAGCAGCCAGGATCACCCATCTGGCCAATTGTTACTCAGATGCCTCTGCTCTGTGCCAGTCATTGCACTGGCTGCCCGTATACTACGGGATCAAATTCAAATTGCTTGTTCTCACCCACAAAGCTCTTCACAGAGCAGCACTCCCCTACCTCTCCTCCCTCATCTCTGTCTATCACCCCACCCGCTGTCACGCTGGGAGCGGGAGAGACACCCAGCGTAGGACAACGACGGGGGGGGATAAGGAGTCCCTAAAGCTATGGGCACAAGAGGGAGAGGGTGACCCCTAGTCTTCCTGGGGCTGACCCTGTCTGCCCTGACGTCCCTATACAGTTTCCTCAACTGTCGCCGACCACGAACCTCGTCCCTCTCTGATCCTAGCACTACCTTATCTAAGGATCAGATGGGGAGGTTCACTAGACCCCTCCACTAACAACTAAAGACAACACAAGGAAAACAGACAATGGGGAAAGAAAACACTTATCTTGCAGCAGAGCACAGCAACCTCCACAATCTCAGCTTCTGCTTGGAGAAAGGATAATGAGTCCACAAGGAAATATCACCTGCACCAAGGGAGGGCAATGAAACTCCTTATAAAGGAGGGAAGAACCTGCTGGGTCCTAGAGACCCAGAATACTGGTGTAGAAACCAGACCGAGCACAAGACCTTCCCAGCCGTCCTCCCATGATAGGGAGATCTTATCATACCTTCTCTTTATCTACACAGAAGGTAAATGCCCCTGAAAGACGGACCGTCCTCAAACCTTATGGCTGATTGGCCAAACGCTGGGACCGTCTGCGCGTGGCCTCTACCCTGTCATCCGTGCCACCCGTGACACCCGCTCTCTATGTTCCTCAAATGACCTTCGACTAACATCTGCACTAATCCGATCCTCCCACTCCCGGCTCCAAGACTTCTCCAGAGCTGCACCAAACCTCTGGAATGCTTTACCCCAAGAAATCAGGACTATCCACAACTTGCATGGCTTCAGACGATCCCTAAAAACGCATCTTTTTAAGGCGGCCTATCATACTCCCTAATAGAAGTCCATTGTACTGTAGACAGTGAATGGGCTATCCCTCTGGACATTACTCTTCTACAAACTCCACCAAACCATAAAGGTCTACACAGACTGTATAATGACCATCCATGTAAGCTTAGCCCTATGCCCCATTTCCTCAAGATGCCTGGACCATCAGTGCAATAAGCCCTTGCACCTTGTGCAACCCCTATCCCGTTGTAGATTGTAAGCTCCTTTGAGCAGGGTCACCTTCATTTCTTGCTTTATTTATTGTATTTTTTTTCACATTGATTTTATGCCTATTGTTTTGTATCCAATTATTGTACTTTATTTGTTCTCTACTCTACTTACTGTATATTTTCTGTACTCTAACCCTACATTGTAAAGCGCTGCGGAATATGTTGGCGCTATATAAATAAAGCTTTATTATTAATTATTATTATTATAAGCCGAGGCTGGACCCCAGCACAGGTATACAGCCCCCAGCAGTGTGGTATACAGGCCCCCCCAGTGGTATACAGGCCTCCCCAGTGGTAGTATACAGCCCCCAGCAGTGTGGTATACAGCAGCCTCCCCAGTGGTATATACAGGCCCCAGCAGTGTTACAGCAGCCTCCCCAGTGGTATATACAGCAGCAGCCCCAGTGGTAGTATACAGCAGCCCCAGTGGTAGTATACAGCAGCCCCAGTGGTAGTATACAGCAGCCCCAGTGGTAGTATACAGCAGCCCCAGAGGTATATACAGCAGCCCCAGTGGTAGTATACAGCAGCCCCAGAGGTATATACAGCAGCCCCAGTGGTAGTATACAGCAGCCCCAGAGGTATATACAGCAGCCCCAGTGGTAGTATAAAGCAGCCCCAGAGGTATATACAGCAGCCCCAGTAGTAGAATACAGCAGCCCCAGAGGTATATACAGCAGCCCCAGTGGTAGTATACATCAGCCCCAGTGGTAGTATACAGCAGCCCCAGTGGTAGTATACAGCAGCCCCAGAGGTATATACAGCAGCCCCAGAGGTAGTATACAGCAGCCCCAGAGGTATATACAGCAGCCCCAGTAGTAGTAGAAGCCGGAGGAGCGCGATGGCAGCGGCGGGGACAGCGGCGACAGGACAGTGATAAGTTTAATGATCTTACTTTACAGGTTTGCGGAGCAAGGGGGGGGCCCTGGATACTGATGGGGGGGCGCCTGTATACTGATGGGGTGGCGGGCGGGCGGGCTGCTGCTGTATACTCAAGCCATATGACTCGCATATAAGCCGAGGGGGGGACTTTTCAGCCCAATTTTTGGGCTGAAAAACTCGGCTTATACGCGAGTATATACGGTACCTTTTTAACCCTTTCACGCCATCAGCTGTATATGTATGGTGCAGGTGATAGCTGTGCATTACAGCCGGGACCTACCTCTAACAATCGTAGTTGGAGGGGAGCGCTAGCCACAATTTGTTAACCTGTTATATCTTGGTGTCAAACTTTGATAGTTGGATTTAATACTGTCTGGCATAGGGGATACTATTTTAAGCTCCAGTCAGTGAGTTATGTCACTGCTTCTCCACAGCAGTTAATGTGATCCCAGAGACTGCAGCGGTAGGATGCTTGTTCCATCGCTGCAGTCTCTGGATGTAGCAGAGCAACAATTGTGTGCTTCGCTGGATATTGCTGTGGATTGCCGTTGGACGGTATGTTTGGCATTAATATATACAATTAATAGATTTTTCTCTGTATTGTGTTTTTTAACTATTTACTCACAGGATTGATAATGGGCAGGTCTCATTGATGACTGAACATTTTCAATTTAGGGTTTAATGACAAGCTGTCAATTCTCAGCTGTTATTAACCCTTTCTATCACCTCGATGCCACTGCAGAAGGACATTGGAATATGCATGGCTAATGTGCCAGGAATTGGCGATTATAATGAATGCCTCAATTTCTGGTGCGGCTGTTGTTCTGTATCCTGGGGGCGCAATAATTATGGGCCTCACCACGCTAAAAATACCAGGCCACAGCTGCCTGGTTTTCCTTTGACTGGCAATCAAAATAGGGTGAAGAGCACACTTTTTTTTTTCCAATTATTTACTTATTGAACAAAAATAACAACGGGCTCCCCTGTATTTTTGAATACCAGCCAAGGCAAAGCCAGGCAGAAGGAGGTGGCAACCATAGCTGTCTGCTTCATATGCGCTGAGAATCAAAGATATAGTAAGCCCTACATAAATTATTTAAAATTATATATTTTTACACCCCTTGTGACAGCAGTTTTGTAACCAATCAGAGAAGCACAATAGGTGGTGGCACAGCAGCCAATCACAGAAGCTGTCACAGAGTGGGCATCTTTAATTGGCTGTTGTATGCAGAGCGTAGTGAATAATCAGGAAGTTAATGAGCGGTCCGGAAGTGCAAGCGCGTGGTCCTCAGTACGTATAATGCTGCTGTTTTAATCACCATTTTGCTTATTTTTACAGCCCCAGTAGCCACAATTTTATAACTTTAAAGTCCGGGTTCAGGCTAAAGTTTTTTTGTCATCAATTGTGTTTATTAGAATGAATTAATAATAGACACAAAGTAAACAGCAAATAACCTGCCAACCTGCAGGTAAAAGAATATTGATACTATATTCATAAAACAAAGGGGGGGGAGAAATATAGGGAAGGGTGGGGAGGGAAAGTTGGGGAAAGAATATGCATGAGTCAACAGTGGGTGATTAGAAAGAGAAGGTAAAGAAAGAGTAAGGTGCGTAGTCTAAGGATAGGCATTATAGGAAAAGAAAGCAAAAGAGAATTGGTAGAAGCCAGAGAGTAGTGTCTAGATGATTCATGAGGGACACATTCTACGGTGGTAGACTAACTGCTGCGGGGTGGGAAGCCCAACATGCTCAGGCTTCACGTACGTAACGTCTGGTGGGGGTGTCTAGAGCCAGAAAGTATTCATGGGTGAATATGGAGTTGAGTTTGTTGGTGAGGTCTTTAAAAGCTGGGGGGGAGACTGCTCTCCAGTAAGCCGCAATGCAAAGTCTCGCTGCAATCAAGGTATATGACATAATGAGTCTAGGTATTGGCGTGAACCCCTCCAAACCTACATGCTAGAGCTAGCTGGGGTGAGAACGGAATTTTTGTTTCTGTAAGTGTCGCCAAGAGACCCTCAACCAGGACCCAGAACTGCGGTATCCTGGGACAGGACCACCAGATGTGGGACAGAGAGCCCTTCTGACCACATAACCTTCAGCATAATAGAGATGTCTCTGGGCTCATTCTAGAAAGTCTGTCTGGTGTCATGTACCATCTTAAGTTAAGCTTTTTAAGTTATTAAATGGATTTATACATTTTGTGGCCCGTAGAGTGCATCGAATTGCTCCGTCCCATTCATCTGGGGTTGCAGAGAAACCCAGTTCACTCTCCCACCTCTCCCGACCGAGAAGATCCAAGGAAACATTATGATCTATAAAACCATTATATAATGTAGAGAGTCCTTTAGTTACCTCCTCCGGTCCAGACATGAGAAATGACCGGAGAGGAGAGGGTCTGAGTGGAACAGATATCGTTTGCGTCTTTCCCGATATGAGAAAGTGGGAGAGCTGGCACAGCTGAAAATATGAGGGTCCAAAATCAGGGTACCTGGAGATGAACTCCTCCCAATTCAAAATACGGTTATGTGACATTAAGTCATCTAGTTTATTTAACCCACCATTACTCCAAGGAGTCAAGTTTAATGAAGGAATATGGAGTTTGAGTGCCGCGAGGGGCACCAAGGGAGGCGGCAAGTCAGTCCAGCCAACTGGGGACCCCTTCCAGACCCTAAGCAGCGCCTAAACTGTAGCCACAGGGTTAACAATCATCACAGGAGCGAGAGATTCTGCCACCAGCAGGTGTCGAGTGGATCCCCCAGGGACATTCTGTGATTCTATCTGCAGCCAACCCTGATCACCCTCATCCCGCCACCAATACTTGGCAGCTTGAAGGATCCCAGCACTGCAGTAGGAAGTGACATCTGAGACCCCCATGCCCCCCCCCCTCAGCCTCAGATACATAATTTTCCTTTTAACTCTGGGGTGCCTGGACGCCCATACATAGTTATTAGTAAGAGTCTGGATTTTAGAAAGGAGCCTAGATGAATAGTAGAGGGGGACACATCTGAATAGATATCGAATTTTAGGTAGCCATATCATTCTGAAAGGCTGAACTCTCACCATCCATGAGAAGGGCAGGAGAGAATGCGTCTCCAACCCCCTCCGGAGGGCCGCCAGGAGGGAATCAACGTTATGCTTAACCAACTCTGACGACGAGGAGCAGAGAGTGATCCCCAAGTATGGAACACCCTCTGACGACCAACGGAAGGGGAGGAGACATGAGAAATCATCCATCTCCGTCTGAGAAATATGAACAGGGAAAATCACGGTGTTAAGTTTATAGTACGAAACCTTAGAAAATTGAGTTAGAGACTGCAGGACATTCGGAAGTGAGGTAGACTTCTGCATACATGAGACAATAACATCATCCGCGTAGAGCCCTACTACGTGTTCTCTCCCCCCACTTCGAATGCCTGTAATGTTTGAGTGAGCCCGGATGCTGGCGGCATCTATAGATACTGCAAAGATCAGGGGGGACAGCGGACACCCCTGTCTAGTGCTGTTTGTAATTCGGAAAGGCTCAGAGAGGAAACCAGAGGAGAAGACTATGGCGGAGGGATTCGTATTTAAGCCAAGGATCGCCGAACGGATAGGGCCAGCAAAACCAAACCCATCCAGGACCTCTTGAAAGTAGCCCCAGTGTATCCTGTCAAATGCTTTCTCTGCATCAAGAGACAGGAATACACATGGGGCCCCTCGTCTCTCTGCCAGCTAAATCAGGTTTAGCATTCTCCTGGTTCCATCCCTGGTCTGCCGGTGAGCCACAAGCCACACCTGATCCGGACCAACCAGACTGGGAATGATCTCCGAAAGTCTTGAAGCAATCAGTTTGGAAATTTAAGATATCGGGCGGTAACGCTCCGGGAGCTCCCGCTTTTTTCCCGGCTTGGGGATGGCCGTGAAAGTCGCCTCTAGAGCCTCAGCAAAGACCGAGCCTTCCGAACACCAACCACTGAATAGCCTGAGGAGATAAGGTGCCAAAATGCGGCTAAAACTTTTATAGTATTCGTTTACAAAGCCATCTGGGCCAGGAGCCGAGTTGGTCTTCAGTGAAGTTATAACATTACTTATCTCCCCAAGGCTGCAGGGTCGATTCAGAGATTCCAGCACATCTGGAGGAATAGAGGGGAGGTCCAAGGCCCCAAGGAAAGCACGAATATCCTCAATTACCGATTGTGGAGTAGAAGTGTCATCTTTGAGATTATAGAGCTTGGCATAGTAGGAGGCCAGTACTTCCACAATCTGTCTCGGGTCTCTCACTTCTCTTCCAGCAGGATCTTTCATAAGGGTGATCATTGATTCCGACGTTCTTTTCTTTAAACGATTGGCCAAGACTGCCTGCCCTGTCCCCTACCGCATAAAAACGGGTTTTGAACTTGCGCAGCCCCACTTCATATTGATGCAGGAGCAAGGAGCGTAGCTGGGTACGAACAGTCAGAATCTGTGCCAAAAGGCCTGGTGAGGGCTTTGCTTTATTGGCAGACTCCAACTGGTGGATCCATGCAATGCATGACTGCTTCTTCGCCTCCCTCATTCTCTTCCTACAAGAGGCCTTCTGTAAGAGCAGACCCCTCAAGACTGCCTTGTGGGAAGCCCAAAGGACCTCATCTGATACCTCGCTGTTGTCATTTGTGGCAAAAAATTATTGAATCTTTGACGCTATATCATCTGACGTCTGCTGGTCCACCAAGAGGCCAGGGTTCAGTCACCATCTCCTGGACTTACCTCCACCCGAGCCCAGATTGATCTCCAGAGACATTGGCGTATGGTCAGACCAGGTTATGACACCCACTTCAGCTTTGGTGCAGTCCAACAGAGAGTTGTCGTCTACCAGGAAAAAATCGATCCTGGAGTACGAGCCGTAGGAACTAGAGTAGTAGGAATAATCCCTTTCATTTGCGTGAAAGTAGCGCCAGATGTCATGGAGATGACACTCAGAGCACAGGGGGCGAAGATCACCTCCTCTGAACATTGCTGGGGAGGAGGCATTCAGGGAGACTCCATGATGGCATTAAAATCCCCACAGACAACCATGCGGCCCTCAGCTTCAGTTCTCAATCTCCCAAAGAGAGAACGGAGAAATCTGAACTGACCAGAATTTGGGGCGTAGATACTGGTAATCGTATATGTCATTCCGGCAATATCACAAATAGTTGCATATCTCCCCGCAGGGTCATAAATTTTTTCAAGGAGAACTGAATAGAGTCACGCACAATAATACATACCCCTGCCTTTTTTTTTCTGCATTGTTAGAAAAGTATATATAGGGGGTATCTTGGGTGGTGGAGTCGGCAATTGTCACCCTTAAGCAAGTGCGTTTCCTGAACGCAGACTATGTCAGCGTGTGAGTGCTGGACTTCCCGCCACAGGAAGGATCTTTTGGCCGGGGAGTTTAAACCCCTGGCATTCAAGGACACTATTTTTAGGCTCATGATGAAAGTCGCGTATGATGTCCCTACAAAAGGAAAAGAATTCGAAAGGAGAAGAAAAAGTAGTAAGGGATAGAGCTGGAGAGAAGACAGAAGGAATAAACAGGAGCTCAGTGAGGGGATAGGTAAAAGTACTGGGAGGGTCAGGGAGGGAAAATACAAGTACAATAAAAAAACACAAATGTAAACTTAGAAAGCTCAGAGTCAATCTGAGAAATGGGGTAAGACTAAGCAAGAAACAAAACCCCTCACCACTCAATCAGGACGAGTGGGCAGGGAGCCAGGATGAATAAATGGCTAATTGCTCACATCTACGGACCAAAATGTAGCCCGGAAAAGAAAATCCGGAGCTCAGGTCCATCCGAGTCCTCAAAAACCAGCAAAGTATTCAGGTGTGCTCATCTCTGTTCTTAGGAGATCCTCCGGTATCCCTCTGTGAGTGCGGGGTGGAGGAGGGAGTGTCAGCTCTGTTAAGCAAGTTCCAGGAAGTCAGGGCCGTTTTAAGTTTAGATGGAGAGGTAAAGGTGTGTTTATGACATTTACAGGTGAACCCCAGGCATATTGAAAGCCCCTATCTCGTAGAATCCGGCAATAGGGGGCAAAATCTCGACGTCATGTCAGGGTTCCAGGGGAAAGATCCGGGAAGACCTTCCAGTTCATGTAAGGACCTTCAGAAATGGGACGTCGTCTCAGGGCCTGGAGAATCAGATCCCGGATCCTGGGCGCTGTTAAACTGACCAGAACATCTCTAGGTAGATCACGGGCGATATGAGCAGGCTTGGGGAGACGATATGCCCTTTCAATTTGAAGATCAGATGGGGGAACATCTGGGAGGACTGTCTGTAGGAATGTTATAATATGAGTCTTAATAGCTTCCTCCTTCTCTCCCTCTGCTTCATCCATGCCCCGTAGCTTAAAGTTTCCCCGCCGCAATTTGTCCTCCAGGTCCCATATAGCTCCCTTTAAGGATCTAATGTCGGAGTCAGCAGATTGAAAACTGTCTGCTAACTCATTGTGTGCGGAGGCAAACTCCGCCATCTTATGCTCTAGCTGGCGGGTCCTCTCCCCCCATGCCGCTATGTCCTCCCGGAGCTCACCTATAAGACCTTTCATGTCTTGATGTAGGGACCTTCGGAGTGATTTCAGGAGTCCCTTTAGAGAGCCCTGGGTGATCGGTGCCAGATCCTCCTCATCTCCAGGACGTTCAAACTCCTCCCGCTCTCTGGGAGAGCGAGGAGAGTGGGACATAGGTGTAGTGCCCGGCGCCATCTTAAAAATCTGTGTTGCGGGACGCTCAAGGGTAAAATAGTCTGTGAATTTCTGCGGCAGCTCCCGCTTGCAGGTAGAAGCTCTCGGCATCCCGGATGTCCCAGGGAGTCTGGAGGGAGCTGAGTGGAACAGAGGAGCGATTAGTTTGCCGGTAAGAGCTGGGAAAAGGGGACCCTGATGGAGAAGCTCCTTCACTAAGCATCCTGCATCTCCAGCATCAGGACACGGCCCCAGGCTAAACTGCAGGTCAAGTCTGGTCACGAACCCGGACTTTAAAAAACAAGTCCAACTTTAAAAAACAAGTCCATCCGGATCTGCCAAACCCCTAACATCTGTAGGTTCCACCATCTCTAGTAGGGAATTTAAATATGTGCACATAACTGCTTGTGTTTCTGAGTGCACAGAGAACCTGACAGGTTCTCTTTAAAGAGGGAGCCCTCACGCTATGTTAACCATCTATATGCAGCTGTCACCATTGACAGCAGCATATAATGGGTTAATTGACCATGGTCTGTGAAAACATATATAGGTATTGGGGGTTTAATATTTTTGTAATTTTATTTTGTAATTTATATTTTGAGGCACAAAATGTAAAAAAAAATAAACAAACATGCTAGTTGCCAGGGATTAAGGTGCTTAATTTGCTGTCTATTTAAATTCCAGATACCACTGGTATGCGGTGCTTATATATTTACCAATACCATTATAACATAAGGTGAAGATCCAGGGATGCTATATGTATAATACTGACAGGTGACTATGCCTTGTAATGGGGACTTACATCCACAGTATCCGAAGTTCCAAAGGTTCTACTCCCCTAAATAAAACAAACAAAAAAAAGCTCTGGATATATTGCACAACTTTGCAAGTTTCCGCCTATAGAAGCCCCTAGTTTCATTGCACCCATAAAGTATTATGACAATTAGGGTACCTTTACACGTCTCAACATTGCATGCAATTTCACTTGCAACTTACTGGTTGCAGTGAAATCATGGACACATTGTTACGTTTGTACAAGACAACAAAATAGAACAATGTGTCCATGATTTCACTGCAACCAGTAAGTTGCAAGTGAAATTGCATGCAATGTTGCGACGTGTAAAGGTACCCTTATAGTGCCCCACAAACCAGGGCTATGGAGTTGGTCCATTTGGTGGAGTCTGAGGTTTGACTAAGGGCCGCTTTACACACACCAACTCCTGTGACCAACTTCTGAACAGATATCTGGTTGCAGTGAAATCATGGTCACATTGTTCCATTTTGTGGCTGTGTACAAATGGAGCAATGTGTCCATGATTTCACTGCAACCAGAGATCTGTTCAGAAGTTGGTCACAGAAGTTGGTGTGTGTAAAGCGGCCCTTAAGGTACTGTCACACACAGCAATATTGGTTGCAATTCAACTGGCAATTTGCTGGTTGCAGTGAAATCATGGACACATTGTTCTATTTTGTTGCCTTGTACAAATGGAGCAATGTGTCCATGATTTCATTGCAACCAGCAAATTGCCACTGAAATTGCAAGCAATATTACCGCGTGTGATGGTACCTTTACTGGTGGAAGATGTCAGATCTCAGTTGCAGCAGTACAATTGAGTAAGGGTACCGTTACACGTTGCGATATCGCAATGCAACATCGACAGAAAGTCGCGTGGTGTGGTCGTTGCAGTTGATATTGTTAGTGCGTTGTGTCGTGTAACATGGCAATGCAACTGCAATAAATCGCAGGGACAATATTGCAAGAAGATTGTGCAAATCCTTCAACCGTATAATGTTGCATATGCGATCTGGCATGATCGTGCAGTGTGACGGCGCAACTACGATGTGGAACGCAACTTCCCCTATTCACTTCAGTGTAAATGCTCGGACGCTGGGTTGCTCATACCGAGCGCACAAAAGTTGCGTACAACATCCTAGTTGCGTTGCCTGCCGATATCTCCCTGTGTGACATCTCCTATGCGATCTTGAACAAGTGCCAAAAATGTGCGCGCTCACGTGAAATTGCATGCGATATCGCCACGATATTGCAATGTGTAATGGTACCCTAAGTGTTAGCGGGGCCCCTTCAACTTGCAGCGTTGTAGTCTGCCACCATTGGCAGTACGCTACAGGCTCTGTCCTATACTTGGAGTAGTCTGGCAAATACTAGTAGAACTGCTTTAGGGTATGTGCCGACGCTGTTTTTTTGGTGCAGAAATTTCCTGCAGCAAAAACACATGCAAAACTGCACCCTGTGGCAGGAAAATGAACCACAAAACACAAAGTTGTTTTGGTGCAGATTCTGGTCATGCATTTTTCTAATATAGTCAATGGCTGGGAGGGCTACAAAATGCTGCAAAGAATTGACATGCTCATTCTTTTGTCTTGACCACAGTCTGCACCTAAACTGCAAAGAAACAATAAGCATTGGGGGCACAACACTTCAGAATTTTCATAGACTTTGCTGCAGTAATGGATAGTCATGCAGTTTTGTGACAAAAGGTGACACAAAAATACATAAAAAAAGGCAGCATTAGCACCGAGCCTTAGGCCTGTTTAACACATCTGTGACACCACGGACGTGTGAGATAAGGCCGTTTGTGGGTGGGGCATGTAGCCATGTGTTACGGACGTGTGACACAATGTGTGCTGTCCGTGTGCGATCCGCGGATAGAGCACGGACAGCCTGTTCTCGCATACTCGCCTCCCTCATGCGCCGCTGCTCCTCTCACTTCCGGTCCGCTGTCAGGCTCAGTGAAATGTATATTCATGAGCGTAATGAGCAGCACCGGAATAGAGAGGAACTGTCAGCGCTGGAGTGAGGTGAGTATGAAATTCTTTATTTTTAAGTTTACTTTCATCCGTGGTCCATGCACACGGATGTCACACCGATGACATCTGTGTGCATGGACATTTTCGCCCAAAAACGGTCCATCCTTCCGCAAAAAAAGGATATGTCGCCATGTGGAGCACACACACATGCATCTGCTTCACATGGCGACACGGTCCGTGCGGAATTACGGACATGTGAAGGTGGCCATAGGGGAACATGTGTCCCCGTATGTCCGTGCCTCAGGCATGTGTTGGCATAGACATGTGAATGAGGCCTTATTGAAATTCTTGATTGTGGCTTTTTCATGTGGGTTACAAGAATGGACATATAATTGGTACACCTGTGTAGCCACCCATGAACCCACAAACTAAGAGGGCCCAATTTCAGCTCAAAAGTAGGTGACATTGTGCATTATGATGACTTATTGGACTGCAAAGTGCACATATATTATTCTTGCACAAGGACCCTTTCTGTTTGTGTCTACCAGTAGTTTACATCTATTGAAATCATATGGGAGAAACAGAAGTTGAGCTGATTGATGGAGCATTCGGTTTTACAAAATCTCAAGAAGCAATAAGTGAATGCTAGTTTCAAAGATACATTTTGCTCATGGAACACCCTGATGTTTTTTTTTCCCCCTCCTGGAAAACCATTCATTAAAACAAATATTCCATAGCTGCAAATAAGGCCTTTCAGGACCAAATCCTCTTCATTTTGTTTAGTTATTTTGTTATATCATTGCAACAATGAATATAAGCATTTACTGCTAGTGCCATTATAAATGTGACACCATGGCATTGAAAATATACGCTGAATGAAAACATTGCAGCAACATGTGCATAAAGCCTGATAGTAAACTGTGTGCTGCAGCTCACCCTACTGGTAGATTGTACAGTTGCAGGTTAACTGGCCTTCAAATCTTCAATCTTTTTTTTTTTTTTAATTTCCATACTCCTTTACTTTGTGGAGTTTTCAGTAAGTTGTCTTTGAAATGTCTTCAAAGCCAAAAACATGCTTCTAGATCTTAGAATCTATGTGGTTTTAGCTTTATATGAATAAGTCAACAACAGAAATTCATTGTTTCTGTCACTTAGATACAAATTTGTCTATATCTTCATTGGACAGGACATGACACTGTCTGCATTAAATCTCACTAGAACAGTTTAATCAGGTAAAAAATGCAATTGTTATTTTACTTCAGACATATTAAAATGAATATTATGTACCATAAGTCTTGTACATGACATTCTGCAGTCATTGATTTCTATGTCGGCTGTTGCTTTATTTGCACACAGTAAACCTTTATGCAGTTACAATCTATTGTATACCAACAGCAAACCATTGTATGAGATTGCCTTAAATACTTATTGTGGGTAATTTTTTTTAATATTAAAATGAATTCCTTGTCTTTGGTCTCACTAGGAAATAGATAGAGCTCACCAGTCCCCTTGTCACCCACTGCTGCTTTCGGAGCCACTCATGAGCCTTCATGAATATTCACTGCACTGAACTGAATTGGCCAATCGCAGATGCTCACTCCCTGTGACAGCGTCTGTAACTGGATGTTGCACTCAGACTGCTCCCCAACAATCTGGGGTGGCACGGTGGCTCAGTCGTTAGCACTGCAGCCTTGCAGCACTAAGGTCCTGGATTCAATTCCCACCGAGGACAACATCTTCAAGGAGTTTGTATGTTTTCCCTGTATTTGCATGGGTTTCCTCCAAGCACTCCGGCTTCCTCCCACATTTCAAAGACATACTGATATGATATTTAGATTGTGAGCTCCAGTGGGGACAGTGTTGCAAATGTATGTAAAGTGCTATGGAATTAATAACGCTATAAAAATGAATAAATATTAAATTATTAGCTGTACTGGTGTCTGTGCTTAGTTACCATATACTAGTGCATCTCAATTAATTAGAATATTATCAAAAAGTTAATTTATTTAAGTAATTCAATACAAAAATGAAATGCATATATTATATAGAGTCATTACAAACAGAGTGATCTACTTCAAGTGTTTTTTTTTGTTAATATTGAGGATTATGGCTTACAGCCAATGAAAACCCAAAGTTCATTATTTCAGAAAATTAAAGTAGGGATGATGAAGGGTTAAAAGCCACGTTGCAGTATTCCAAAAGACATCAAAGGGTAAATATAATATTGATTTATTAATCAACGTGTTTCAGGGCTTCAGAAACACCCTGAAAAATGGCAATATCACATAGATTTTTGATGATATTCTAATTCATTGAGATGCACTAGTACAGTAGTGTATGGCAACCACTTGCTTGTCATATCTATGTAAAATAAATAATGGGAAACAAAATGCATAGAGGTCCCCATATTTTTCATTTTCAGCACAGATAAAGCAGCCAGCTAAGGGCTGTAGCCCCGAGCTGCATAGTTTTACATTGACTGGAAAATAAAAAATACGGGGGAGCCAATTTATTTATTTATTTTTTTTCATTAAATAAATAAATAAATAAATAAATAACAATTTTTAAAAAAGCCTGGGCTTTGCCCTATTTTGATTGCCAGCCAGGGTAAAAACCAGGCAGCAGAGGGCTGGTATTTTCACAGTGTTGAAGCCCATAGTTATTGGGCCCCCACGCTACAGAATAGCAATCCACAGCTGCCCCAGAAATTGGCACATTCAGTAGAATCGACAATTCCTGGTGCTTTACCTAACTCTTCCTGATGCCCTAGTGTGGTGCATTAGGCTGAGGAAATTGGTTACTGACAGCTGAGTATTGACATCTTGTCATTAAGCCCAAATTGGTAATGTTCTGGTGTCTATGATACCCACTTAGTACCAATCTGGAAATTGTTAAAAACAAATAGGAAAATCCTTTATTAGAAATAAAACACACCGACAACTGTAATTTTCCCATTTATTAACCTCAAACATACCCTCCAACGATAATCGACAATGATGTCCCTCGTAGCATATCCGCTCTGGTGCACCTGAGGTTGCACTGAAGAAGCAGCATCCTATCAGTGCAACACAATAAGTGCCCTGAGAGCTTCACCTGTGCCAGTGGCCAGCTGACACATTTACCATGGTAACTGTGTCACCTTACAGGTTCACCGTGGTAACCTTTGTCAGATGACCGCTGGCATGGCCGAAGCTTTTGGGTTACTCATTGTGTGCTCATAGGATCTCTGCTCTGCCTCATCAGAGGTCTCTCTGAAGAAGCGTCCTGTCAGTGAGAATGCCGGCACACAATGAGTGCCCAGAGAGCTGTGGCTGACCTCTGGGCACACCGAGAGCTTTGGCCATACCAGCAGTGGAGAGTGAGGTCAACTTAGGACACAGCGGAGGTATCATGGTAACCACTAAGCATAGTCAGCTGACATGGTTACCATGGTACCACAGCTGTGTCTTCAAGGGATCTCACTCACTGCCACTGGCATGGCTAAAGCTCTCGGTTTGTTCCCGGAATTCAAACAAACTTCTTGAGGCACTCAGTGCGACCTCTGGCACACAATAATGGGATGATTTTATTTCTGCATGACCTCCGATGCAGCAGAGCTGTGTATGTTTCAAGGACCATCATTGTGGATTACGGGCAGTGTTTTTTGGGGGGGTTAATAAATGAGCAAATGATTGTTGTCTGTGTGATTTATTTACAATTAAGGATTTTTCTGTGTCTTTTAACTATTTCCTTACCAGATTGGTGATGGGTAGGTGTCATAGACGCCTGAACATTACCAATTTGAGCTTATTGACAAGCTGTCAATACTAAGCTGCCATTAACCTCTCTATCACCCTGATGCCACTGCACCAGGGTATAGGGAAGAGCCGAGTAAGGTGCCAGGAATTGGCGATTATAATGCATGCGCTGATTTTTGGGGTAGCTGCCGACTGCTATTCTGTAGTGTGGGTGAACTAATAACTATGGGCCTCACCACGCTGAGAGTGTCACCCCTCCCCCCCCCCCCAGGTGCTTGGTTTTACCTTGGTTGGCAGTCAAAAACAGGGCGAAGCCCAACATTTTTTTCTCATTATTTAAATAATAAAAATAAATAATGGGCTCCTCTGTGTTTTTGATTGCCAGCCAAGGTAAAACTAGGCAGCTTGGGGTGGCAGCCTGCAGCTGTCTACTTTATATGTGCTATGAATCAAAAATACAGGGATCCCTACACATCTTTTCTCCACTATTTATTTTACACACACATCACTGCAGGTTGATTGCCATACACATATGTATGTGGCAACCAAGCACCGATACCAGTACAGATTGTGGGGTGCAGTCTTGAGGGCGCAGTCTGAGTTCAACAGCCAATCACAGATGCTGTCACAGGGATTGAGCTTTTGTGATTGGCTGGAGTATCCTCGAAAGGATTCCGAAAAAAAACGGACAATTCTGGATGGTTCTGGTCTTTTTTTTTTTTTTTTTTTTTTGGACCCAGCAAAAAAAAAGGTACGGTGCAATCTGTTACCATGCAGTAAAGGGCGAAAACTGGATCCTTTCAGGATGTGGTTTTTGCTGCAAAAACACGTGTGAAACCAGCCATACAGATGCTGTGCATGTAGCACTAGATCTCATTTAGATATGCATGATCTTTCACTTGCACAAAAAAATTACTAAATTTCATCAGAGTTTTTTGGGTCCAAGATAATCACTGTTTGATGGTAAAAATCAACACGCTGACCAGCCAGTTTTCATGTATGAAAAAATAAATACTTTCAAAGCTTATCCTAGCCATTAGTGTTAGCTCATGGATGGCGTCAGTGTGCTATCCATATATGTCTGTGATATTCACTGACCCCAAGGCTATGTTCACACTAGACATTTTTGATCCGTTTTTGGTGCTGCGGTTTTCTTTAAACTGCACCAAAAGCAGATCAGTCATTGCGTCTGCCAGCAAAGTGAATGGGATTTTAATTTTGATGTGCAGACGTCAGCGTTATTGACTGCTGCGTTAGTAGTGCAGATTACGAAAGCAGAAGATAAGGAGTATGTCAATTACTGCTTTGTTTTTCTGCTGCCACCAACACTCCATTGCTTACCTTTCCCAGTGATCCCAGTGCAAACCCCGGCGATGTACAGTACTGACGGGATCTGGTAATGTGACTCATCCTGAGAGTCACATTGCCATGGTCCTGTAAGTACTCGTACTTGCCCGCAGGTTCTGCCAATGCCCAGAAGACCTCACCGGAGCTCACCGGGGGAGGGTAAGAAAATATGTGCGACTTTGTCTGTGTATCTGTATGTCTATGTCCCCTGGAAACGGAGCAAAAAAGCAACACAAAAAGATGGTGATGCTTTTTTGCAAAAAGGGGATTCAATTTTGGTGCATAAACGTCACCAAAAATGGAACAATAAGGGTATGTGCCCACAGGTAAGGCCACGTTACACACACAGATATATTGGTCACAGATCTCTGGTTGCAGTGAAATCATGGACACATTGTTCACTGTACACAGCCACAAAATGGAGCAATGTGTCCATGATTTCACTGCAACCAGAGATCTGTGACCAATATCTGAACAGATATCTGTGTGTGTAATGTGGCCTGTAGGTTTTGCTGCGTTTGAGATCAGGTTTTGCCTTGGTTTTATGTAAATCTATGCTAATCTAATCCTGAGTTTTTTTGTTTCCATCAAAACCTATGTGATCAGGGAAAAGCTTTCTCACACACTTTTTTTTTTCTCTACAGAAAATGTAAATACCACAGATGTTTCCACTTTAGCAAAAGTTCAGCAAAGAATTGACATGCTCATTCTTTCTAAGGGTGCGTGCACACGATCAGTGTACGCAGCATCTTGCTGCTGCGTCCAAAACGCTGCGTAGTACAGTAATAGCATAGTGGATGGGATTTCAAGAAATCCCATCCTCACTATGCGTAACCCGCCAGTAGCGTCTTTGGAGCTGCGGTGCGGGTTGCCGGCAGTCCGCTCCTCCGCAGAGTCGGAAGCGGCTGCCATTAGGTGACTGCAGGGAGAAGCCGCCCTACACCCGCCGCACATGGTGGCGATGAAGAAAGAATAACGCCGCCCAGCGGGGCGTGTGCTGCTGCATCGAGGAGGGACAGAATGGGGCCTGGCGCCGCCTTTTCAGTCCCCAGCCTCAGGGACTGCTGTAAGTTATAAGTTATTTTTCTGCTGTTTTATAGGGCGGATTTAGCTCAGAGAGGGATAGATAGGGAGCAGCTAGGAAGGTGCAGAGACAGGTAGTGATTGTGTAGGGGCTTAGATCCAGGTGACAGGTTCCCTTTAAAAAAGTCAATTTTGTTCACCATTTTTTGAGTGCTGCTTGAATTTCTTCTATACACAATTTTCAAAGATATAACACATGTGGTACTTATTATAGACCATGGGGCTATTTACATGTCCATTTAAAAGTTATAGAGACATGTTTGTTTTGTTTTTTATCAGTGTCACTAATAAGTAGCAATAAAGTCTATGTGTCAATGAAAATCATAGACATCACACATATGGCATTAGTGTAGTCTGTGTGCTGTATTTGATTAACATTGCAAAGGATAGTTCTGTCATTTATTTCTCCATTTGTGATAATCACTGATGAAATGCCAATGATAAAAACTGACACTGACCAAACAAAACTTAAACAGTGTTTACACATACCAAATACATAAGTTTTTTTTTGCGTAATTGAGAAGTCACTGACTTCTGAATGAGATCTTAAAAAAATTATACTACCGGTAATAATAATATCAAAATGTAATTAAGACCCATTGTACTCGTTTAGATGGGCTAAATTTTACATACGATATTCTGTGTCCAGATACTCCTGGACCTGACTGTATTCGTAAATTGCTTAGTGTTAGCCAATGTTTGATAGTTGTGCTTCCTGCCATTTTTCTATTTTGTTACAAATATTGTGGTTGAAAGTAGTGCAGCCATGTTATGTTTTAGGGCAACTTTTACAATCACTTCATTATTGATTTCCATGCTAATTACAGTTCACTCTACTGCATTTTAATCATGTAAAAATGTAATATATCCATACTTAAGAGCAAATTTCCAGGAGGATTTCACCACAAATTTAAAATGTTATATAGAGTAGGTAGGTAAATGATGAGCCCAGGGAAAGGGGTACTCTGATACCGGGCCTGGGTTTGATGGTTTCAAACTGGAGGAAGTCACGGGTGGTCGGGTTCCCGGTTCCGTGCCCTGGCTGTCATTTGTTAGATCGTGGGGAGGAAATATTTACAAGGGAACGTGACTCCACCTGTAGTTCCCGGTAATGGATACCGGCGCTGCAAGCCGGCCGCTGAGGTGATGATGGGTGCAGCTAAGTGTGGTACAGCTCACCACAGGTGGAGCTTTTACCTAAGGGCAGCGGTGATGGAGGATGGTTAGGGGGAATAGTTGTTGTAGTTCTTACCCCTCCGGTGAGATGCAGATGTTGGTGCTAAAGCCCTCCGGGCACTGGCGAGAAGAATAGCAGAGACCAGTTCAACTCTAACTCCACTTTACTGGGTACCGGCAGATGGTTTAACGGGAGTTTGTTGCCGGTTCAGGGTTCCCCTTATGGAGTCTCCAGATGTTTCTTCTCAAGTCTTTAGGTGTCTAATCTGCTCTTCCCTGTCTTTCACCAGTGTATTAATATACACTGCGAAATCTAAATTAAACAAAGGCATATGTGATATGTATCACATGACCGCGAGCAGCTAATCAGCGTCGGGAACGCCCCTCTGACTTCACCGCAGATCCTGTCAGAAGACACCTCGCTTGGCACCGGACACCGGGAAAAGGCGTCGGACAGGTAAAGTATTCATTCTTTTTTATTTTTCATACACTTGCCTTTGTTTAATTTAGATTTCGCAGTGTTTATTAATACACTGTGAAATCTAATGGGCTGTCACAGAGGGGAGGAGGAAGCAGGATTCTTCCTCCCCTCTGTGACATCAGAGGGAGAAAACGCAGGAGCAGCTGCGTAAAGAATTGACATCTCAATTCTTTACGCAGCTGCGCTTTCTCCAAAAAAAGCACTGCGTATTTTTACGCACTGTCTGCACGGCAAAGTGAATTTCCCATTCACTTTGCTGGCAGACACAAAACACATTGCGTATTTTGAATAGCGCACGTAGAAAAGCGCGGCAAAATACGCAATGTGTGAACGCAGCCTTAGAGGATGTGGTAGGAAAACTTGCAAGAAAACCAATGAAATATGCTGACTTCATGCAGTTGATACACCCAAGACAACCGTGCCAACTAGTGAGCCATTTTATGGAGTTAAGGGACATTTTCCCTTGCAAGATAATTGTGGACAAGTATTGTCAAAAATTAGAATATTGCCATGTAAAAAGGCTGTTGAACACCCAATTCCGATGAGCGAACAATGTTCATATGGAGAAACCACTAAGCATCGGATTTCCAGTCTCGTTGATCAAGACGAGACTGGCTTTAATTTGTAAATATTAGGGCATAAAATGGACCATGGCAAAGGCCATGCTAAATGTGCACTGACGTGTAATCATTTGCATGTTAAACAGGGGTAACCCTGTACTCACATACTGTACTACAGCTATTCCAGTACTGTTGATAACCACTGCTTGGGGCTCACATGTCAGTGTGACATCACACGAACCCCACGTCCCAGTCACCTTGGCCTTTCTTCACCCCACCTTCGGAACAAACAAACTATCAACATTAAGTGAGTGCTGTGGCTGCCACTCACTTCTAGTTTATTGCTCCTATGTTCAAAGGCAGGGAGAAGGAAGCCAGCAGTGATTGCAGCTCAGGACTAATGTGATATTGTGATGTCACGTGAATCTGTATCCAGTTACTGAAATGGCGGCAGCATAAGAGGTGAGTACAGGGTTTTTGGTTTCTTTTTAACTAGGGGAAACAAGTCAGTACAGGAGGGGTTGCCCGAGTAGTGGACAGCCTCTTGAGATTAAACTGTATACAGCTGATATGATTTTTTATGGGCTATGTTTCCTATTTGAATATTTGTGCTGTGTAATTGGCATTTTATGGGTGACACTCCCCTTTAACCTTTAACAATGTCACTATACGAATAACTGTTTCGCTCCTGTGCATCGGTTGATTGACAGCCTGTTTATGTAAACCGATCATTAGGGAAGTGTAAATGCACCTTAATGGCCACTTTATACACGGCTACATTTCTAGCTTATCCACAGGTAACTTACTGGCTGCAGTGAAATCATGGAGACATTATTCCATTTGTACACAGCAACAAGATAGAACCATGTCTCCATGATTTCACTGCAGCCAGTAAGTTACCTGTGGATAAGCTAGAAATGTAGCCGCGTGTAAAGTGGCCATAAAGAGTAACTAAACGTTTGATGAATTATTTTATATATCTTATGGTCATTAATTTTGAGCAAATCTGAGCTTAACCCTGGCCTGAGTCACTCACCAATTGCTCAAAAGAACTCTTAGAAAACTGCAGCTCATGATACAGGAGAGTACACAGAGGAGAGTGGATGCAGTAGAAAGTCATAGTCCTGTCTCCTGAATTGTACACTTCATCTATTGAGGTCTCGGGATACATTGCTGCATCAATTTGTTAATAATTATTAAACTTAATACAAGATGTTTCCCAATAAGTAAAAATTACTTAATTCTAAATCACTATCAAGTGCCATAATCTAATCTATATTCTAATATACTTGCATTAAAATTCCCTATCTTTCCCTAACTACACTATCTAATTGCTTTTCTCTTTTTTCCCTACTTCCTTTCTGATGACTCTTTGATTGAGAATGCCAGTACATGGTGCATGCTGGAATACTCGGACGAAGCATCGTCAAGGGTCAGAGACTACAGTCGCTGCCGCAGCTTCTGCCCCTCCCTGAAATGAAGAGTCATCAGTGACACTCGTATCAGGGGCAGGGATAGTCATTGTGCATGGTGCGATTTGCACAATGACAGCACACACTCTGTTGTTAGCTCTGATCAGCAGTAACGAACTGGCACCAGTGCGAATTCGCTATATCTGGCATGTGGAGACCAGTGATGCCATGTTCGGGGGTGGCACTGGTCTCCACATGCCGGATATTCTGACACTGCTTTGGCGTCAGCTCATTGCTGCTGATCTAAGACCACAACAGAGAGCGTGTGCTGTCATTGTGCAAATCGGACAGTGCACAAAGCTTAGGGACTAGCCCACCCCATAAATGAGTGTCAATGATGGCGCTTCATTTCAGGAGGGGCCAATGCTGCAGCCCGTTCCCTCATAAAATCTCATTTGAGTATCCCTGCATTCAGTGAGATGTATATAAAAAAAAGAATAGCAGTTAGATAGTGTAGTTGTGGAAGGCTAGGGAATGATTAATGCAAGTACATTATAAAACCTGATAAAAAGCCAGTACCACCAGAAGATAGCTTGCAATAAAAATTGTGCAAATTCACAATTACTTCCAAACTGTATAATAATATAAAATTTGAGATATTTGGCAAAAATGTATCACTCTTTTGAGCCACCCAGCCAATGTCAAGGCAATCTCAATCAGGGTGGTCCTACTGTATACTTTTTTATTTTAGTTGAGCCATGCGGCCTCCAACATAAAAATATAGTGGACCCCAAAGAGCTAACATTTACCTGGTGCATTTCAAACCTGCTCCCATGGTGCTAATTCAGTGCAAGTGAATAAATGGCAACTCAGGCTCCCATACCTGCAGCTGATGGTACATATGTTTGAGCTTGTTAGAGTTAACCCTCACTGCACCAGACCAGCACTCATGAAGAGGACAGGGCAGGCCCAAGCAAATGAAGCTTGAAATAAACTGAGCCTGAGGTCAGGGTACGATAACTGTGTGTGAACAGCTACAAAAATGCCACTAACAATACAGTTGGAAAAACAAGCAAAATCCGGCATGCAGGGCGCAGTGGGGGTCAACCACAGCACCACAAGGTCACCGCAGTACCACCGTTCCAGCCTTGCAATGCTTGCTGCTATGCTGGGATGGCTCCTGCCTCCCAACACATAGCTTGAACATCTCTCTAATCTACCACCGCCCCTGCCTTCTATGACCATGCTCCACCACTGCTGCTGCCCCCACGGTGAGGTACGACTGGATTATAAAACAGATCCCATTTTCACCCCTCAACATTTTTCTTTCTCTAAATTTGGGGTGTGTCTTATATTTCGGTGCATCTTATGACGAATATGGTACTTATGTTTTATACGCATGTACTGCACTGGCTAATTCACAGGCAGGTCACCTTGAGATACAAAAGAGGAAGTATGAGGCTCTGGATCACACGATTGCCACTTCTGTACAGGACTATTACCGGATATAAGATTAACATAAAGGGCACCTGTCAGCTACTACTGTCAGACCCCCAAATTTATCACTACCTATCCCTGGAGCTTCCTACTAACTACATCACTAGGAATCCCTATCTGAGCTAAATGTAAAGAATAATGGATGTAAAAACGCTGTTTATAACTTATATATTCCACCCCCATCATCTAGACCTGTGAGCGATGGGTGGGTGGTCTTTCAGCCTCCATGTCTCTCCTTGCTACAATGTTATCATGGCCCAGTGGGCATGATAATTAATTCAGAAGAGCAGTCCAGTCTCAAATCTATGGATGGCTCCTTCCTGGTATGACGTACTGCTGCACATCATTTTTGGTCCGGTGCATTGTGGTGGATTATTGGGTGTATTCGCCGGCTCCAGAACATGCGCAATGTGCATTCCGAAGCCAGTGACAGGTGAAGTTTTTTTGTTGAATCTATTTGGACTAGGGATTAAAATGCTCATACTTACACAAGTTTTAGGTATTTTTTTATGACTTTAGTATTTGTTAGGGAATCTATCACCGGGTTTTTGCCACCTATTCTGAGAGCAGTATGATCTAGTGGAAAAGAGCCTGATTCCATCAATGTATCACTTACTGGGCTGCTTGCTGAAGGTTTGATAATCTCCTGCTGATGTAATAGTAACTATCACTAGAAGACTAGTAAATCTGCTGCCAAATAATCATCCATATTTATGAGTTCTGAATTACCTCACCCCTACCAATGGCCACTTTCTGCCTATACACAGTTATATAGAAAGCTGTTAATCAGATGTGTGGAGGAGTTATACAGAGATCAGAATTCAGAGAACTGTCAAATCTGCCGCATACAAAACTGTGATGTTAACCAAACTGTCGCAACTAGCCCAATGAGCGATACATCGCTGGATACCAAGGTCTCTTCCCCTTCATTATACTGCTCTCAGATGGAGTAGCAAAAAACTTGGTGACAAATTCCCTTCAACCCCTTCACGACCTATGAGGTACATGTATGACATAGGTGAACTCCCACCCTTTGATGCAAGCTCATACACTGAGCTCGCATCCTCTTTCCCCACATCTCAGCTGATGTTATCAGCAAATATGTGTATCTAACAGTGCCGATCAAATTCGTGATCCGGTCGGCGCTGTTTACTCATTGGATTGCTCTGTCTGTCACTAACAGTGCGATCCAAAGCACCTGGTGGGGATCAAGGTCCTGTGAAGCAATCACGGGACCTGCATGGTGTTACCTGGAGAGCCCGGGATCCTGTGATGACTCTGGAGGCTGTTCTGATTAACTTCCTGCTTGTAATGTCTCAGTGACATCATCAGCAGGGAGTGATCATTTCCTCTGTCTTCAGATGGGCTGTAGCACTGAGGCCCTCTAGGGACCAGTGTAAAACAATGAGAAAAAAAAGGTTTTTAATAGTATGAAAAAAACCATAAATGTTCAATTCACCCCCCTTTTGCGCCATTGAAAATAAATCTATTAAATATACACACATTTGGTATCGCCGCATTCATAAATGCTGATTTATCAAAATATCAAATCAATTCGATCTGTACACTGTGTAATGGAAAAAAGCCCAAACGCCAAAATAGTTTTTTTTTTTTGTCACTGCAACATTGCAATAAAATGTAATAGCAGTCAATCAAAACATTGCATTGATCCAAAAATGGTATAATTACAAATGTCAGCTCAAGATGCAAAACAATAACTGTTGCACAGCCCCAGATCCCAAAAAATGAGAATGATACAAGTCACGGAAAATGGCGCAAAAAGACCCAATTCTCTTTCTTTAAAAACTAATTTTTTTCATCACTTAGATAACAGTAAAAGTTAGTATCTTTTGTTTAGTATCTACAAACTGGTACTGACCAAAGGCATCATACCGACACATCTATTTTACCATATGGTGAATAAAAAAAAGTGTTAATTTCACTTTATTTGCAATTTCACCACATTTGAATTTTTTCCCATTTTTCTGTACACCAAAAATAAATAAATATAATACATAAAATAAGTAATTAAAATAATTTTATCTGAAAGTACAACTCGTTCCACAAAAAAACAAGCCCTCATATGTCTATATTAATAGGAAAATAAAAAAGTTATGGCTCTTGGAAAAGGGGAGGGAAAATGAAAAATGGAAAATCATGGGGGATGGGTGTGTGTGAAGGGGTTAAAGTTGTTGTCCAGGTTTGGCATGGAAGTGTGCAGTCGTTCTATGTGACTGTGGATTTGTGCATTCTCACATTGTTTGCCCTATGTGCCATTGGGGAGACACAGTGGTCATGTGACCACAAGTACGGGATTCAATATGCCTAGTTACGTCTACATTCCAGCAAAAACTCTGTAGCCTTGCTGTGCATGTGAATTCACTTGAATATATTTTATGGTGTGCAATGCCCTGCCTGACCTGAGGCTACAGACATGAACAAACTGCCCTAGGCTACTTACACACTAGCGTTTGGTCTGCATGCAGACACAAATGCAGTGCCGAACGCAGACATCAGGACTGCAGTGCGTTCTCATTGGGCTAATGAATGGTTTGTACACTTGCTGAGACTTGCGTACAAATCATACATCCTCGGCTGCACAGAAAATGCAACAAGTTGCGTTTCTGTGCTCAGAGAAATAATGCATGCGGGCATCCGTGGGCGACTGCATACACTGTGCGTTCCCATGTTAAACATTGGAATGTACAATGGATGCGTCGCCGCATGCGTTCGGCCGCTGCCATAAACGCCTTAAATATGTGGTCGTTGGCTCAGGTGAAGAGACTTGTGCATAGGCCCCTCTGACGTTTTTAAAAATCTGTATTTTAATAAATTCTTAAAATTTTACTTTATGTAATATAATCTGTTACAATTTGTTTAATACAATGATTCTTTGGATTTAGTGAACATCAAAGATTTTCTTGTGTTTTGTGTGTCTTTCAGCTAAGGATTCTGCTCGCGGAGCTCCCCCTACTGACAATGGAACTTGAAATTTGTAAAAAAAAAAAAATAAGGACACTTTTGACAGTGCAGAGTATAAGGGCATTAGGGAATGAAAAGTGACATTACAAAGGAGGTCCACTTTTGTTTAAGGCTTTTTTTTTTATTTTTTATTATACTGTGTATGTTTCTATGACTATCCACTTTAAGGTGTTATCCCACTTGGCAATACAAAACTGGTTAGGTTGTATATTCTAAAAATGTAGTGACTTTTCATATTATTGTGGCCTGTCCCTTTTAGGGCTGCAATTCAATGTGGCCTTTCTCTTATATGACAGTAGACTGTTTACAATAACCCATAATCAGATATAGGTGGCATGCACTCTAAGGAATATTTGAGGTGCAATTAAAGGGATGACCATACTTCATGAAGTCACTCTCAACTAACGACTCTGAATTTCTAACCGACTGAGAAGTTTGATGGCTGTACATATATGTAAATATTGTGTATTATACTGTAATATACTGATCTCTTTTTTTTTTTTTTGTACACTATCTTTCTAGCGACTCTATAATAAAGGCTTACGATGTGGTGGCCGAAACGTTTACTTTGTCGCTACTTGGTACATACCAATAAAGAAACTCAATTTTTGCAAAAGAACAAACAAATTTGCTGTGATTCTTTTCATACACAATAACCCATAGACATGCACCGTAATGAGTGTGTAATGGGCCTAAGTGGTCGTCACTAGAGATATGCGAACCCGTACATGTTCGGGTTCAGCAGATCTGGCTGGACTTTTTTTTTTAAGTTTTTGTTCGGGACTGGACTTGCCCGAAACTTGAGCCCGAACGCCATATATGTCAGTGAGGACCTGAACTTTACAGCTATAAAATGGTGCAGCAAGGGCCCTGGGGGCCTGTAAAAGGAAGCAAGATTCTGATTAAAGCCGGAGCAGTAGGGTCTGTTCGCACGATGTGTATTTTGCCGCATATTTGGTGCGGATCCACAGCAGATCCACACTAAATATGCAGCATCGTGTTGTCCCAGCAAAGTCTATGGGATTTGTGAAGTTCCTGTCTGCATGGTGCATTTTTTTTCTCTAAAGCGGATCTGCTGCGTATTTTATTGCAGGAAAATCTGCACCATGTCAATTCCTGCTTCGATTTTAACGCCTTTTTCACCCATAGACCCTCATGTTAACTCAAAGAAAGTAGCAGATACGTAGCAGTGTTCACAGTATGTGTTGCTTGTTTTGTGCCTAATTATTACTCTTTATTATAGGCGCCATGTCACTTTACATGTGGAAAGGGCATACATAGACAAGTACAATAAACATGAGCAATACAAGGCGCACACAAGTACAGAAGGAGAGAGGACCCTGCTCGCGAGGGCTCACAGTCTATAAAGGATGGGTGAGGATACACTAGGAAAGGGTAGAATTGGTCGTTCGACGGTTCAGTAGACTGAGGATCATTGCAGGTTGTAGGCTTGTTGGAAGAGGTGGGTTTTCAGGTTCCTTTTGAAGCTTTCCACGTTGGACGAGAGCATGATGTGTTGGGACAGAGAGTTACAGAGTATGGGGGAAGCACAGGAGAAATCTTGTATGCGGTTGTGGGAAGAAGAGATGAGTGGGGAGTAGAGAAGGAGATCTTGAGAGGAACGGAGGTTGCGTGTAGGTAAGTAGTGGGAGACCATGTCCCAGATGTATGGAGGAGACAGGTTGTGGACGGCTTTGTATGTCATTGTTAGCGTTTTGAACTGGAGCCTCTAGACAATAGGAAGCCAGTGAAGGGCTTGGCAGAGAGGAGAGGCTGGAGACTAACAAGGAGACAGGTGGATTAGTCGGGCAGCAGAGTTTAGGATATGTTAGAGTAGTGCAAGAGGGGAGGCCAGAGAGTATGAGGTTGCAATAGTAAAGGCGCGAGATGATGAGGGCATGCATGAGTGTTTTTGCTGTTTCTTGGTCAAGAAATGTACGAATCCTGGAGATATTTTTGAGTGGAGTCGACAGGAGGTGGCAAGGGCTTGGATATGTGGCTTGAAAAGAGAGGGCAGAGTCGAGGATCACCCCGAGGCACCGTGCATGTGGGATAAGGAAAGTGAGCAGCTGTTGACTTTGATGGATAGGTCTGGTGGAGGGGTAGAGTGAGATGGGGGAAAAATGATGAATTTAGTTTTGTCCATACTTTAGAAAGCGAGCAGAAAAGAATGACGAAATAGCGGACAGACATTGTGGGATTTTGGTCAGTAAGGAGGTGATGTCAGGTCCGGAGAGATAGATCTGTGTATTATCAGCGTAAAGATGATACTGCAAACCATGGGTTTCTATGAGCTGACCCAGGCCAAAGGTTTAGATGGAGAAGAGTAGGGGTCCTAGAACTGTGCCTTGGGGAATACCGACGGACAGGGCGCAAGGTGAGGAGGAGGTGGTGTGGGTGAAGGAGACACTGAATATCCGGTCTGTTAGATATGACAAGATCCAGGACAGGGCCAAGTCTGTGATGCCAAGAGATGAGAGAGTCTGTAATAGGAGGGAATGATCTACAGTGTCAAAGGCAGAAGACAGGTTTAGGAGGAGGACAGAGTAGTGTCGCTTTCTCTTGATGGTTAGTAGGTCATTGGTAACTTTAGTTAGGGCAGTTTCAGTAGAGTGATGCGATCAGAAGCCAGACTGTAACCTGTCAAAGAGGGAGCAGGAGGAGAGGTAGGACAGTTCAAGATGGACATGCTGTTCCAGCAGTTTTGAGGCATAAGGGAGAAGTGATACCGGGCGGTAGTTAGACACAGAGCATGCATCGAGGGGGGGCTTTTTGAGGATGGGTGTGATTGAGGCATGTTTGAAGGATGAAGGGAAGACACCATTTGTAATTGAAAGGTTGAAGAGATGTGTTAGAGTTGGGATGAAGACTGCGGCAAGGTTGGGGATGGGGTGGGATGATAGTGGGTCAAGCATGCAAGTGGTGAGATGGGATCTTGACAGAAGGGAGGTGAGCTGATCTGTCATGATGGAGAAGCTAGTTTTGGAACAACAGGGCTGAGCAGTAATGAGGAGGGGCATAGGGGGCTGCAGGCCAAAGCTTTCTCTGATGTCATCAATCTTCTGCTTAAAGAAAGAGGCAAAGTCTTCAGCAGAAATGAGAGGAGAGGGAGGTGGTGCTGGGGGATGGAGTAGGGAATTGAAAGTTTTGAATAGCTGTTTAGGATTGTGAAACAGGGAGGATATGAGAGATGAGAAGTAAGATTGTTATGCGGCAGCGAGCTGGATTAGGAGTTGGCAAGGGACTACTTGTATACGACAAAGTGCTTGGCAGAACGAGATCTCTTCCAATTCTGCTCAGCTACCCTGGAGGCCCTTTTAATTTCTTTGGCAGGCTATTCTGCTAGGATTGCCTGTTCATTGTAGGAGTTTTGCTGTGCGTGAAGGGGGCGACCAAATCGAACGCTGCTGTTATTGTAGTGTTATATAAAGTGGCAGCAGCATCTGTGTCATGTAAGGAAGCTGTCTGTAAGAGGGAGAAGGGACTCAGAGTATGAGTGCAAATTAAGATGTTTGAGATTTCTGCGAGGATGATTGAGCTGATGGAGTGGCTGTTGCACACAAAGAGAGGAGAGGGAAGACAAAGTCAGTAGGTTGTGGTTAGACAGGGGGATGGGTGAGTTTGACAGGTTAGTAAGGGAACAGAGATGGGTGAAGATAAGGTCCAGTGTGTGGCCATCTTTGTGATTGGCTGCGGAGGACCATTGAGTGAGGCCAAAGGAGGCAGTCAGGGATAAACGTTTAGAGGCAGCTGAGGTAGAACTGTCAATGGGGATGTGGAGTCACCTATGATGATAGTGGGGATGTCAGCAGAAAGGAAATGAAGTAGCAAGGTGGTGAAGTGGTCGAGAAAGGTGGAGATGGGTAGCTCAGGGGGGGAAGGGGGGTGGTAGATGACAGCCAACTGGAGCTTGGAGGGGAATAGATGCGGACGTAGTGCACCTCAAACGAGGGAAGAATAATGGAGGTTGGCAGTGGAATTGGCATATAGCAGCAGTTATCGGACAGGAGCAAGCCATCTCCTCCACCACGTTTGTTGTAGGGACGAACGGTGTGAGAGAGATGGAATCCACCATAAGAAAGTGCAGCAGGAGAAGGTTGTGTCATAGGGTGTGAGCCAAGTTTCAGTGATGCCGAGGAAGAAGAGTTTGTAAGTGATAAATCTTCATATAAATCTTAAAATCTGCGCGAAGTGAAAGTGTTTAGGGGGGAGTAAGAGTTGACATCTTTTTTTAATTTTCTTTATTTATTTTGGCCAAAGAATCCAAGCTTTATTGAAACAAGACACTGAGCACCTTAAAATCTGCACCAAAAATGCATTAGAAACGCACAGTTCGGACAGGGATAGTTTTGGTGCATTTTTCTGCCAGTAGGTGCAGATTTTGGAAGTCCAAAATCTGCACCACAAACTCAGCATGTGAACACACCCTTAGACTTACAGTGGACCTCATGCTTGTAACACCACTTCTGGGTCCCGCTCATTAAGCTCATGTTTATTCACTGCACTCTACTCAAGCAGCTAATCACAGGCGCCCACTCTCTGTGACAGCATCTGTGATTGGCTGTTGCGCCAACACCCATTGTGCGAGCATTAGTAATTGGTTGCCATTGGCCTGCTGTCATAGGGGTGTAACAATAAATAAATAATGAAAAAAAATTGTTGTATTTTTCATTTCCAACGCAGGTAAAGCAGCCAGCTACGGGCTGCCATCCCAGGAGCCCATTATTTGTTTTTAATGATTAAATAATGGAAATAAAAATGTGTGGGCTCCGCCCTATTTTTGATTGCCAGCCAAGGTAAGATACAAGCTGGGGGTTGATATTCTCAGTGTGGGGAGGCCCACAGTTATTGGACCCCCAGGCTACAGAATAGCAGCCCACAGCCTCCCGAGAAATTTGTGCATTCATTAGACTCGCCAATTTCTGGTGTTTGTGTGTTTTTTATTTCAAATAAAGGATTTTTTTTTTTTTTACTACTTCCTTATGGGATTGGTAATGGGTGGATCTCATAAAGGCCTTACATTACCAATCTAGTGCTTAATGACAGCTGTCAATACTCAGCTGTCATTAACTCCTTCAATCACCCTGATGCCATTGCACCAGGGCATCGGAAAGAGCCGGATGAAGAGCCAGGAATTGGCGCTTCTAATGAATACACCAATTGCTAGGGCGGCAGTGAGCTGCTATCCTGTAGCCTACTGGTCCCAGTAACTATGAGAATACCAGACCCCAGCTGTGTGATTTTACCTTGGCTGGCACTTCAAAATAGGGCGAAGCCTATGCATTTCTTTTTTAAATTATTTATTTAAATAATTGAAAAAAAAAAGGGTCGCCCCTGTAATTTTAATTGCCTGCCAGCCAAGGCTGCGTTATCTGCGCTGAAAATCAATATACAACTGAGCCCTACGCAATTTTTTTTTAATATTTATTTTTATACCTCTGTCACAGCTGGTTTATTGCCAATGGCAACCAATCACAGACGCTGCCACAGAGACTGGGCGTCTGTGATTGGCTGTTGGAGCCAATACAGTGAATGAAGATGAAGTTAATAAGCGGGACTCTGAAGTGGTGTGTGTGCAGCCGCTAGAGACTCGTAAGTATAATGCTGCTGTTTAATCGTCATTTTTTGTTTCACAGCCTTCTCAGCTGAACCCGAACGTAACATGGGATTCTCAGAGAACACTAGGTGTTCAGTACGGACCTCTAACTTTACAGTTCGTGTTCGCCCATCACTAGTAGTCACTTCCCCCCCACATCGTTATTAGAGATTGGATCATGGTCATAAACTTACCTTACCAACGTTGAGGACACAGCAGCTCCTTTGATAATTAAGCATAGATGTCTTTATTAGAATAAGGCCTGAAGCCCACAACAACATTCTATGACCATTGGTTTCCACAATGAAGTCGACCTGATTCAGTACACTGCTTAGGCAGGCTTCACACCACAGGTTTTTGCTGTCGGGCTGTGTCCGGTGTTTTGCTGGATGCATCGGACACAGCCTGACAGCTTCGGACAGAACAAAATCTGTTTTCTCCTTCGCCTCATTGGGGGACACAGGACCGTGGGTGTTTATGCTGCTGTCCACTAGGAGGCGACACTAAGCAGAATCTGCAAAAGAGTAACAGTGGCTCCTCCTCTGCAGCATATACAGCCTAGAGCAGGAAGTGCTTCTCCAGTTTTTGCTTAGTGTCGAAGGAGGCACACGACCATTTTTACTCTCTATTTTTTTTCATCCTTTTTTCTTCCAATGAAGAAAAGTGGGTCCGGCGTGGCCCCCGGCATGCTCCTTCCTCGGCCACCCACTGTTGGGGCGCTGGGTTGAAGTTGAGAATCGTTACATATGCCGTACTCCTTTCTCGGCCTCTCACTGTTGGGTTGCTGGGTGAAAGTTGAGACAGCCCAGCATAACATCCACCTTCCTCACTCCCTCGGGGTCCTGAGTTGAAGCCAGAGCTGGACTACCTGCCAGATGACGTCCCCCTAATCACCCTCTGGGTGCTTAGGCTGAGGCACCACAGATACCAGCAGCACATGCTGCATTATGGGCTGGGATTCTGAATGGCTGCCTGCAGAAGCACAGGCTGAGACGACCCCCTAATCACCCTCTGGGTGCTTAGGCTGAGGCACCACAGGTACCAGCAGCACATGCTGCATTATGGGCTGGGATTCTGAATGGCTATCTGCAGAAGCACAGGCTCAGAGACGACCCCCTAATCACCCTCGAGTGCTTAGGCTGAGGCACCACAGGTACCATCAGCACATGCTGCACTCTAGACTGGGATTCTGAATGGCTGCCTGCAAGAGTGCAGGCTCAGAGTCGACCCCCTAATCACCCTCTGGGTGCCTGGGCTGAGGCACCACAGGTACCAGCAGCGCAGCTGCACTTCTCTAACTGGGCCTGGTACCATATCAGATCCTGGTGGGGTCTGGGTTCAGCCCACTCAGCCCTGCACTGTCCTCCATATATAACTGTATATGACTGCGGCTGCCTCCGGAGCATGGCAACTTGAGGTCCTGGGACAGAGGTGTCTCCCTGTCCCCCTTCTCCCTGCATGGCTCCCACAGCTCAAAGCAGGGGAAGAGGTACCCAGCTCCCCCTACGCTGCCCCTGCAAGAGCAGGCAGCAATGTACCTGGGCGGCAGGGATCCGCCATGGCCCCCCTCGCCGCCAGACCTGCGGATCCGGATGGGTCGCGGGCTTCCGCGCCAACCCCCAGCCATCGGCGGGGCCGCAAATCACGCTAGGCCCCGGCTTCAGGCCTAGCGTGGACGGCGCCGCCCATTCCCGCCCACCGCCCGCCCTCCGAATAGCGTCATATGACGCGACGCCTCATCACAGAGAGGGCGGGAAGTCCCTCTGGGCGCTGGTTTTGCGCGCCCATCCATGTTCCCGCCCCCTCCTCCTCCCGGCGGCGCCAAACTGCAGCCTGGGCACCATGAAAAATTGTGGGCCCGACACACATACAGGGTAGCAGCTCTATACAGGGTGCGGGGGCATATACAAGACATTCAGCAGGGATGTGTTCCCTGCTGCAGCACTCCCCCCCACCACCCAGGTGTGACAGGCTGTGTGGGGCAGATACAGGACAGCCAGCAGGGATATAATTCCCTGCTGCAGCTTCCTCTCCCCCTGTACACCAGTGACAGGCTTTGCCATGTGTCAGGCTATGCCATGCGTGTCAGCCTACGCCATGCGTGACAACCTACGTAGGCCTTTACAGGAATCCGGACTCAGTGGGCAGCCCGACATATTTCGGTCCTGAAATACTCTGTGCTGCTGTGAATACAGGTTTTTGGTGAATTTGTCAACTTCTTAACCTGCTGCAGCACAGCGCTGTTCTCACTTACATCACACTGAGTGTACGTGCCCTACAAGATCTCTCCTGACATACTCTGTGCTGCTGTAAAATCATATTTTCAGCAGCTATACATAATGTCAGTGAAGAAATTAGGCATCAGACTATTCTTAGTACGCACAGGGGAGACGTGATCCACTAAATGCCCTATGGATGTAATGTGTTTATTCTGTGTCGTCACAGTGACACGGCTTCGCCTATGTTCATCTGAAGTTTTACCTCTTATGACTCTCACCCGGCGAGCAGAGTTCCTCTGCCTAGTGCGGGTGACCCACTAATAGGCACAGCCTGGCTTTCCTTCCACCGTGTCAGCCAATGATGCCAGTGCCTATCAGACATAATGCTACATCTAGATAGACAGTTATTACGTCTGCAACTATGTCGCAGTTTATGGGAAACTAGTATGCAGCAGGACGATGCCTCCGAAGTCTGACGTTTTTGCAATCCCAGACTCGAACCTTTATGCATCTCTAAATCAACGTTCCATCTCACAGGAAGCTAGATGTCTATACTTAAAACATTCAACTGTGTCTCACAGGACACAAGACCGTACCCATGGGACCCTCAGCGCCCCATTCACCATAAGGGAGTTGTGTTGGGTTCGGACTTCATGGGTTCGTGCGGTACCCTATCTGACAACGAGTTTTTCCATAGGGACACATTTCCGCTGAACAGAACACAACAGCAGGCATCAGAGTCCGCTACCATGCCTTGAAGATGCCAATCGCACTGCACCAGGCGGTGCCTCACTCGCAGTCAGCAATCCAGTTTCCAACCTTTTGGGAATTCATTTAGCGGATCATCGTCTAGATCGACACAAACTCGATCAACGCACATGTAGCGATCACAGACAACCCTCCAAACTCGCGTCAGGAGCCCCTTAATCAGGGAGTCATTATGCCTGTGCTACACGCAGAGCGTGTTTAAAGGTTCTATGCCTGTGCTACAAGCACAGCGTGGTTTAAAGGTGCTATTCCAATTTCTTTGTAGTCTATAAACAAGAACGTGCAGTACATCCTGTGCTAGACTGACACAGCTAGACACAGATACCTGAGATAGATTTTTCCGCATGGATTCTCTCCGCTCCATAATGTTCCTTGGAGAACGGAGAATACATTGCATCCTTAGGTATACAGGACCACTACCTGCATTTTCCACTGCAGCCACTTATCATAATTACGATTTGCACAGCCCATTCTTAATTGTGGCGTTTCCGTCCACACTTGTTACAGTTCCCTAAGTGGTCACAAAGGTTATGGCAGTCGTCTGGTTTTCCTGCATTTCAGGGACAGGTCACTCTTCCATACCTGGACGATTTACTCCTCAACGCACGACCTTCAGGGATTGAGAACACAGCGTCTCTATCACGGTGAACACTTTATTAAGACTTGTTTGGCTGGTCATCCTCCAAGAGTCTACGCCAGTTTTCACTGCAGTCTCTAGTATTTTCGGAACGCATTTCAATACATTCAAAGCACTGGTCAGATTTTTCCAAGACTAGGCATAGATACTTCAACCAGAAGTCCGCACTCTCCTTCAACGGTCACCTCAGCCTGTCAGACCTGACATGACGATCAGTGGCAGGACGGTGGTAGCACTGGTAGTTAGTTCCTTGACGCAGTTGCTCCTCAGGCCTCCGCAGTTATCCATGCTCACGTCATGAGATAAGATGGTACGATCTCGTATCAGGAGGTGTCTTCTTCCAGTACCAGCCATGTTGTATCTCCTGTGGTGGCTCAGCCACTTACTAGTACGCAGGAGAAGTTTCTTCTTCCACCAAGTTGAAAGGTACTATTCACCTACGTGAGTCGGACACAATAAGGTGCGCTGTACCTATATTTCAACACTCGGACCAATGGTCCTGATCGGAATCAACGATTCTCATCGTCCTTCGGGAGATTTGGGCGAGATTACCAACGCTGAAGATTTATCCCTTCTTCTGGTGGACCGCCTTTTCAGAAGGCAGTCTGATAATGCCACGACTGTGGCATATGTCGATTCACTAGAGCGAATCCCGCAGTTCCCAGGCAATGAAGAACGTTGACCACTTTCTTCCCTAGGCGGACTTCACAAACTCAGTATTACCAGTTGTTATTCTACACTTGTAGATGATTTGAACAAGCAGTTCCTCTGTTGCCAAGGGCTTACCTCAGAATAGGGTCCCTACATCCAGATGTCTTCATGCAACTCTGACGTCACTGGAGAACTCCGGAAGCATCCATAATAGTGTCTCACCTCATTACCGAGGTTCCTAGCTTAATAGCCAGGTCCCACGACCCACAGTCATGGCTGGCGGAAGGTCTGATCTTGGACTGGACCCAATTCCAACTCCACTTCTCTTTCCCCAGGCTACCACTATCCCAGGTAGTGAAGATAATCAAACTGGACTGTCAACAAATCATGCTTGTGGCCACACACACTTGGCATGACGAGCTCGTACACTTCATAGCACACGTGCTATGCTGCCTACTCGATCGTCCAGACCTATTTTCTGAAGGCCGTCTTACCATTATAATTCAGCGGTTCTAAAATAGACGTCGTGACCCTGAAACTCCGGGTGTTCACGTAATGTTGTCGCAACCTCAATCAGAGCGCGGACACCGCTTTCAGAAGAGATATTCCATCAACATGGAAAATCAATTTATTTTCCCTTCTTCTTCTTGTGGTTTTTCACCTTAGCACGGTTTCCTCTCAAGGATTCCCAGGCCCACCCAACCGGTTCTACACTCACATCGGTCCTTAGGTCCTCTCAAAGGACAAGTTCCAAACCTTTTTTCATTCCCTCTCGGCAATGTCTTGCTACCAGACCTCAATTACACATCCTTTCTTCAAGGAGTCTGCCGACTTGTTCCTCCCTCTCAAAGTCTACTAATCCCGGGGGTCATGACCCTCGTCCTCACAGCTTTATGCTAACCACATTTTAAGACATGGGGAAAAATCCCTTCATCTTCTCACACAAGGAGTTGTTTTCTGGATGGCAATTACCTCTCTCCGCAGAGTTGTTAAATTTGCAGCTTTTTCGGGTAAACCGCCTTTTTGTTTTTTCTGGTCTCTCATCCAGACAAGGTTGCCCTACATCTGGTTAGTTTTTTCCTCCAGATGGTGGTGTCCTTTTGTTGTCCGCCTGCCTGAATATATATTGCTGACAGCGCTACGTCTAGTGCCAGTTCATCCGGTCAGTAATGCTCTGCATTCCTACACCTTGGTCAGAACTCTACACATATACGCGCTCAGGACAAGTTCCGTTTAGAAACCTCTTTTCCTTTTTCCAGAAGGATAAACGCAGCAGGCAGGCCAGGTTCTACAAATGCTTGATCAGATGGCTTAAATCCACCATCCGGGGTGCTTTTTAGCATTATTATTATTATTATTTTTTTTTTAGGTAGCACCATTCATCCATGGTGCTGTGTCTTTTCCGGCGGCGGGCACAGCGCATTCTACTATGAGCGCTGGAGTCTCCTGGGCTACTGAGCTATTAGGCACCAGGAGTTAGCACAACAAGTGTGTAAGGGTGGCTTCACACTGGCGTTTGTGTCTGCATGCTGATGGCATGCAGACACAAACGCTGTCAAAAGCAGTGTCTTATGATGTGTCCGCAGCGGATAATGTCCGCCTGCGGACACATCACTAGGGAGCCCGGCAGCCAATCGGCGCTGTCCGGGGGCGGGCCGGAGGAGGAGTTCAGCGCCGGAGATCTCCTCCTCCTGGCCGCCGGTAAGCATCGGGACATGTCGGCGGGGAGTACAGCTGATCTGACAGCTGTTTGAATCTTCCCGCGCCAACACCGAGAGGAGATGTCGGCGCGGGAAGATTCAAACAGCTGTCACATCAGCTGTACTCCCCGCCGACAGGTCCCGGTGCTTACCGGCGGCGGGGAGGAGGAGGACAGCAGTGGCTCAGCTGATCTCCCGGTGGCCGTCGGTGAGCTCCTGTGACATCACCGGCGCCCACCGGGAGATTTTTCAATGGGTCCGCAGCGTTCTCCAGCGCTGTCAAGCGCTGAACACTGCGGACCCATTGAAGACAATGCATGTTTTGTGCGCTTGGGGACGCTTGCCGATTTTCCAAGCTCCCCGAGCGCACAAAAAATGCAACATGCTGCGTCCCGGGCGCGGATGCTGGACACCGGAAGGAGCAGATATCGTCCGCATCCGCACCCGAACGCAGCAAACGCAGGCACTATGCGTTCCTATGTTAAACATAGGAACCGCAGTGCGCATGCGTTTGACTGCGTATGGGAACGCAGCATACGCTGCTTTCCCATACGCAAATGTGAAGGCACCCTAAGGCAGCCACGCAGACAGCATGCACATGCTTGCCAGACGCCTTAGGCTCTCACTCAGTCCTCGGCAACTGCAAGTCTAGGAAGCTGTACCCTCCAGGCGGCATTAGCCCACCTGTAGGTGCATTGTTATTGTTATTCTTAGTGATTTTCCATTGCTGTTCCCACCCAGGGACTGCTTTAGGACGTCCCACGGTCCTGTGTCCCCCAATGAGGCGAAGGAGAAAAGGAGAATTTTGTGTACTCACCGTAAATTCCTTTTCTCTTAGCCTCTAATTGGGGGACACAGCACCCACCCTGTTGCCCGTTTCGGGCCGTTACTAGGTTCTCATCTTACTCCTGAGAGGTTATATAGTTGCCTGTTTATTTTACAGGCCTGCTTATACTGTTATTACGTAGTTGCCTGTTCGGTTACACGTTCTACCTTACTATTATGTGGCTGCCTGTTTACTTAACAGGCCTTATTTTACTGTGATTCTTGTCTTTCTTCTGTTAATTCTCCTACTGCTTTAGCACAAAACTGGAGAAGCACTTCCTGCTCTAGGCTGTATATGCTGCAGAGGAGGAGCCACTGTTACTCTTTTGCAGATTCTGCTTAGTGTCGCCTCCTAGTGGACAGCAGCATAACACCCACGGTCCTGTGTCCCCCAATTAGAGGCTAAGAGAAAAGGAATTTACGGTGAGTACACAAAATTCTCCTTTTCTGCTGGAATAGGCAGTGTGCGGCTGCTGCCGCTGTCCAGTCCTGAAATTTCTGCCAGGAGCTCTCCAGGTGCTGTAGTTGAGTGCCAGCCGCCACTGAACTTCAGCACCCGATTTTCTGTCGGATCCGGTGCGATCTGGCGCCCATAGCCTTCCATGTTAGGGGGCACCGGATCCGGGAGGTTCCAGTTGGATCCCAGTTTGTCAGATTTTTAGCCCCAGACACACAAATGCTGCAAGCTGCGATTTTGTGTTTGGGGAAAAAAACGAATTCTGCCGGATCCTCCCTGACAGCAGAGAACAGGATGGCAAATCACTGCCATCTGGCCCCATAGAAATACTATGGGGCCAAAATCAAATCTGGGACTGTCCAGCTCACACTGGACAGCCCCGGATCCCTAAAACCGTGCTGTGAAGCCGGCCTTAGGCTTTTCCCGATCAGGTTCCATTCGGTTTGTGTGCCAAAACCAGGGGTGTCTCCAGAAATCAGAACAGGTGTCAATCTTTCAATTATAGTTTTACTCTGCAAGTTCCTCTCCTGGTTTTGGCACACCAACTGGATGTAACCTGATCAGGGAAAAAACTGCAGTGTGAAGCCAGACTTAGTAGTCAAAGTGAGCGTGAAGAAATTGATTGATATTACAGACACTATTTACATTTATGTGACATTCATATCACTAATAATAATCTTTAATTATATAGCGCCAACAAATTCCACAGCGCTTTACAATTTAGAGGGAACATGCACAGTCATTAATAACAAAATACAATGCAATAATTAAAGCAAAGAAAAAAAAAAGTTGACCTTATCTATAATAAGGTTAGTGTGACACAAAGTACAGGTGATTATTTACAATGATGGTACAGTCATCTTGGATAAATGGGGGGTTTGTAAGGGCTGCATGAGTTTACACCAGCCAATCTGTGTAGAGCTTTTGGGTTTGGTGGAGCTTATGGAGAATTACGTTCGGAGAAATATTGAATAGGGTAAATATAAAGGACTTAAATTAGGGGGTATAATAGGCCGCCTTAAAAAGGTGTGTTTTTAGGGAGCCCTTAAAACTGTATAAGTTGTGGATGGTCCTAATTTCTTGGGGTAGAGCATTCAAGAATATTGGTGCAGCTCGGTAGAAGTCTTGGAGCCAAGAGTGGGAGGTTCGCAATAGTGCAGATATTAGTTGAAGGTCGCTTGTAGAACGCAGAGCATGGGTGAGGTGATAGACAGAGCTAAGAGAGGAGATGTAGGGAGGTGCTGCGCTGTCAAGAACTTTGTGGGTGAGTACAAGCAATTTGAATTGGATTTTAGGCTGGTTTCACATCAAGATTTTTTCCTGTCCGTGGGGATCCTGTTTTTTTGCAGGACCCTATGGACAGGAACGGTCAGGATTGGATGTGTGCCTTCGGATGCCATTTCTGAGTCCGGGTCCATGATTTTCACGGATCCGGACACAGAAAGGAGCCCGAGCCTGCAAAGTGTGGACAAGTGGGGCACTTTCACTTTCAACTTTCACAATGTATATATATACATTGCGGAAGTGAAGCAAGTGTTAGAAATAATAAAAAATCCTCACCTCTGCTTCGTGTGTCCCGTGATGTGCGCCATCTATCTCCGAGGGCTACAGGACCTCTGTATCAGCCGACCGGGCAGGGCAGGGTAACCCAATCAGCTGATCGGTCACACGCCTGCCAAAACCGGCCGATTTAAACCTCTCAGCTGATGCGGTCATGTGAACAATCAGCTGATCGGGTTGCCCCGCCCCACCCAGTCAGCTGCTCTAGGTCCTTAAGCCTTCAGAGTTAGATGCTGCACATCGCGGGACACATGCCAGAGAAGTGAGGATTTATTTATTTTTTTTTTTTTTTAACAATTGCTTTGTTTGATTCCACTTCTGCAATGTATGTGTATTGTGAAAGTGAAATACCATGGGAAGAGCAGTTTTAGTGTACTGAGCATGCATGGTCCAGGAAATGATCCAATGTTTTCTCGGACACACGCTCCATAGGCCCCCATGTTATTTGCCATGAATCGCGCCGGCTTCGATTGTGTCTGATTTGGTCCACTGAGCCTAAAATCAGAGCAGTCTCCGATTCTGGGTACAGCAAAAAATCGGACAGAATCTGATCCGTTACAATTTGGGCACAATCAGATGGCCATATATAGGATGATTTGGTGCCCATAGGGATACATGGGGCCAAATCAGATCCACAAAAATCTTGATGTGAAGCCAGCCTTATAGTGTATGGGCAGCCAGTGCAGTGACTGGCACAGAGCGGAAACATCTGAGTAACGTTTAGCCAGATAGGTGACCCTGGTTGCTGCATTGAGGATGGACTGGAGAGGGGAAAGTCTAGTGAGGAGGAGGCCAATTAATAGAGAATTAAAATAATTATTATTCGTATCTGCAAAACGGAGGAAAGTAGAGCTGAAAACACTGAAACAACAAAAAGATCAAATGACGTAATTCTGAGCTGGGTTCTGTTATTTTTCACCACGTTCATGCATGATATGTAATAACAAACATAATCTCAACGTGGCATTATGTCCCTCACATCCTGTCACTGGCAGACACAGACTGAAGAGAGCACCTGTGCATGAATAGTATTTGGACTCTTCGTAGTCCAATTGCTCAAAATAATGCACAATTTTACCTGCTTTAGAGGATATTGGGTCTCTTTGTGGTGGCACAGGCTACACCAATGAAATGTCCGGCCCTGTCTCCTATATTCTTTTCCAGATACGTTAACATGGAGAAGGCTGTATCCTCTGTGCTAATGTGCAGGAAGACAGCATCTTGTGCATCCTGTGCAAGTCTTCCTATTTTTTCAGCATTTTTTATCCACAGCAAAGTGCCGGCTGCAGTTTGTAGTAGAGCTGCAGTGTTAGGAGCCAACAAAGTTTGAATAGATTATTGGTCCAGAGTGCTCAGCTAATTATATTGTTTTTACTGTAAGATATAGATCTCTTTGGACGTCAGGAGAAAGGCAGCTAATTAATGAAGGAATTATTTGTGATGTCTAGTATTGTGTGACTAGGACTGTGGCTGACCATGTCCCCAGCGGACTTCACTACATCCCTTATATTGGCTCTCCTAGAGTCTCTCTCCATCTAATTACTGAAGCACCAGTTGCCAGACCTGTCACCCAAGGTTTGTGCTCCAGCGAGAACTTGATCACTTGAGCAGTTTCTTAGCTGTCATCTTAGCTTGGATATATGAGGCATGCCAGGGATAATGTCTCCTGCATTGCCTGTTATGTTATTCCTGCAGTAAATGGATATTCATGATCACATTACTATAGAAAATTATCTCACTGGTTAATAAACTGTGATAGGTGTCTTTGGTGCAGATTGATGATGTGATAACGATGTTAAGAAATTTCTTGTATACGTGTCCACCACATTACAGTCATTGGAACAGCTTGTATGCCTTCTTGCTATGGAATAGATGGATCGCCGCAGTAATATGTGTAAAGCAATTTTTTCCAGTTTTTGTGACAAGAAATCAAGTTTGTCTACAATCCTTAATGGGTGTTTAAAGGAGAATTCTAGGAAGAAAGAGTGCCACTGTATAAATAAGAACAGTCATGTGTTATATTGTCCGTTGGCTTGTGAACGGGCTATGTCTGCTATAGTCCTCATTCAGCCATGTCTATGCTGTATGGCAGAGGTCTCAAACTCCAGGCCTAGAGGGCCGCACACAGTCCAGGTTCTCAGAATTTCCATAGAGTTTGACAGTTGGTAATTTGATTGCCAACTGTCAAATTGAATGGAAATCTTGAAAACCTGGACTGTGTGCGGCCCATGAGGCCTGGAGTTTGAGACCTCTGCTGTCCTGTCTTCATTTTATTCCTGAAGCCACCTATTGGCTGTAGTTGGTAGTGCAGTCATCTACATGCTTACTTATCCGGTAAAAATGTAAAATATGAAGACTTGTACATTTTTTGATGTCTCTGAATATGCATTCTGGGAAAATATGTAGTAGGTTCAGATTATACAGTGCATGAGGTTAAATAAGTATATATGTGTCTGGGGGGGGTGGAGGAGTGTTCTATTACAATTTAGATAAGATAAAAAATGTTTGTACCATGTTAGCCAGTAGATAGAAAAATATTAGAATCTGAGAGTCCTAAGTGGTTGATACCTTTTAATGGCTACTGAAACCATCTTTTCAGTTAGCCATTAAAAGGTATCAACCACTGAGGACTCTCAGATTCTAATATTGTTCTATTACAATTTAAACATTTTCTGTAACTTGTCACAAAAAGAAGACTATTGCCACCAAAAATACTGATGTTTTGTGTGAGACTAGCCTAAGGCCCCTTTCACATCAGCGTTTATTTGAAACCGCGGCAGATGCGGTGAAAAAACCGCATTTGCCGCGATTACCGCATACCGGCTGCACTTGCGGCACGGTTGCGTCAAGCCCCATACAATGTATAGGCGGGCTTGCGGCAGGTGCGGCAAGTGCGGTTTTGCCACTTGCGGCAGGTGCGGCCGCGAAAAAAACGCGGCTGACCGCGTTTTTTTTCCGCGGCCGCACCTGCCGCAAGTGCCAAAACCGCACTTGCCGCACCTGCCGCAAGCCCGCCTATACATTGTATGGGGCTTGCCGCAACCGTGCCGGAAGTGCAGCCGGTATGCGGTAATCGCGGCAGATGCGGTTTTTTCACCGCATCTGCCGCGATTTAAAAAAACCACTGATGTGAAAGGGGCCTAAGGCCACTATGTATCAAACCACATACCATGCAGTCATATATGTGGATCAACTGATAATCATTATTCACTTGTTTGTGTGTTTTATATTATCACTGTATTTTTATTGTGTTGGAGAACAGGAATAATCAAGTCTCATGTGGTAAGTCAGACATGAGTGATCATAATGTGTCCACTATGCCTTGGAATAATTTAAAGTAAATTTAAGTATTAACAGAAGCCAGTTGCAATTTCTTCCCAAACTTCAAATAATGTGTTTCTTGTAAGTAATGTTGTCTGATATTTCCCTTAGATGATGAAGCTGACACGGTCACACCAGGGCAGGATAGTTATGATGATAATCGTAGCCTGAGTCACGGTACGGCATCTGACGAGGTCTCTCTTCCCTCGGATGAAGGTAAGTGAGATGTGGGCTGATTACAGAATACTGGTATATCTTGCTTCCTTCTGGTCACTTGCAGAGGTCAGCAGTCTTTTGTCATACATACAATGTAAATAAAACGATACTGTATCACAGCCAGACATTAACGTGCAACCGTTTTATGTCCATTAGATTATGGCCTATGTGTTACAATATCTCTGCGGTTTTATTAAATGCTTTCCTATTTTTGTTTTGGAAGAATGAGATGAAACTGGGGAGGGAGGTGATCCACTCATCCTGGCCCTATTCACCCAAGCGTTCGTGTGTAGTAAAGGTTACAGGTTCTTCATCAGTTGGGTAATCTTTTTAATGACTGAGGTGCTAAAAATTAAAAATGGTGCAAAAATAACACTTCACCAACCGGCCATCCAGATGTCTACTCTATCTGCGTGTTCTCATTTACTCTGCTATCTGGGTTGTGTTGCATGGTGAAAGTGGCTCTTTAATTACGAGCATCAAGCACATAATTGAAGTTGTTTAGTATACAGCAATGAATGAGAAGTGAATGAGTTTGGTTTTTATACCTCATAAATGGCAAGTAAAAAGGCACACTGCCTGGGGTCCTGACGTGTCTGTGCTTATTTTTAATGCTTTAAAAACAAGTTGTTGATGATTTTTTTTTTCTTTCTATTTGACAAACACTAAACTCGATGGAGATAGTTTTATTTAGCAGAGAACAAGAGATGCATTGCCCCCTTGTGGAGGTTAGAAAAAGTACATGTTGATTGCTCTCAGGGAGAGAAACAAGATAATAATAATCTTGTAGTTGTGATACCTTTTACCTGAAAGTAATGCTTGTGTTTGTGGGATAAAAAGGCTGTCACTTGGAGTCTTTTATTATTTGAGAAATATATTATAGTTTCTTTAGGGATCAAGACTGTATATAAATAATTATTCTGTGTTTTTAATATCTGTAAAGTCTAATTGTGATTATCCTAATTGTCTTTCTAAAATGGCCAAAACTTAAAAGAAAAGATGTTCTATTCTGTATGATTTCTCTGCAAAAATCATATTGATTTACATTCATTAGCTATAATGAAGCACAACGTTTACATTGAATATATGTACGCAGACAGAATGTACATGAGTAATTAGGTTTTCCCCCATTCACTTTGCTAGATGTGATAATAATCCGCTGCTTTGCCACAGATCTATGACTCTTACTATAAAATTATTCCCTATGTAATAGGAAGCATTAGGCGACAGGTGCATGAGCCTTTGACTATAGGGCTTTGCAGTATACACTCAGTTCATTGAGATGGTTAAGTGATACATGTGGGATGTAACTATATGGAAGATTTCATTCTTGCCACTTTCTGTCTTAAATTTCTGTTCTTCTCAGGATATATTGGGGACATCTTAGTAGTGACCCAACAGGAAGAATTTTCACATATGTCTTTACAGAGCAAGCTAAATATTAGCGGCCAGTGTCTAATTCCCTCTTGCTGGCTACTGGGATTGGCTACTCTATTTATTACACACTAGCTATACATTATTGTTTAAAATGTTCTTATGGTGTCTCTATACTGGGAAACCTACAAGCTTGTGATTTGCGTCTATATTCTTGTCCAATTGTAGCTTCTAATGAAACCTATGGTAATTTGTTTTGTCAGTGCCGTTAGTTTGCATGGATGTATGTGCATGTGGATCAATCACTACTTGCTTGTGGCATGATTTTGTATATTTATTGTGTTGCTGTTCTTGCTGTCCTTAAATGCTGGAGCATCTGTGGCAGAGTGTTTAATTCTTTCCTGAAACCAGGTCTATCCTTTCAGGCTAATAGCACCTTGTTCATTAAGAAAATGAATGGCTGCAAAGGAGACGTTACTCAGCTTTTGCCTCACAAGGGCCCCTCAGACCGATTGTATCAGTTGGAGCTTTGACAAATTTCTCCAAAACATTATCACCCCTGTAAAGTTTTAGGTTCAGCAGCTGGCTAAAGGTTGTTCCTGCTGCAGATAGGGCATTTAAGTGAGAAACGGTCCTCTTCAGTCAATGGCTCCATAAATTATCATCTTTCCTTGCACATTGCTGCTTATAAACATACAAATCTACCCTCGTTGGAAATAAGGAGCCCCTGTCTTCATATTTCCAATCTTTGCTCTGTATTAAAAAAAAACTAAAGCTTTTTCTTAAGCGCTGGGGTACAGACCCCTTGGGCATTTTTAGGAATTCTTCAGGGATCTCCATGGAATAATAAAGCCATTTCATCTGTTAAATAGCAGGCAGATCATTTAATGAAGCAAGAAGCTATTCCAAGAAAGGAGTCTGGCACCCAGTAAATACATACTAACCTGGCTACTACAATTGGTCAGCATCAGAAATACCTTGTTAACCATTGATTGTAAAGCCCCGATCGTTCTGCCTTTAGTTTTAATGAGTTAATTTGAACTGTGACACAACATCAAAAAGAACAAAACGGAATTAAGTTGCCACTTTTTTTTAATTAACATGGACCAGTATATAGAAACGTTTTAATGTACTTCCCAGAGGCAGTGGCAGAAGTTAATGGTGCTGAAAATGCATTCTGCTGTGTCTGCGAAATACAATTCTTTCAACACTTATTTGTTTTTTGCACCAAGTGAAGTTGGTGAAGACGAAGATCAAAATGTTTGTGCCATGGTTCAGCCTGGCAGCACGTTGTGAGGTGTATGTGTATGTGAATATAGCCCGAGAGTCTTCTACACATACGGGTGTCAGTTTCTTCAGCATGGTAACTGATAGCCCCAAGCCAGCAATAACGCAGGTCAGGAAAAAGGAAAATGCATTATTTCATTATAATATAAAGCACTCGGAGTGCAATAAAGAGACCCATTCCACAATCTGTTTTTCAAGCAAATGTTTTATTAAGTAGCTTGTTCTGTAGCCTGCTGCTGGACAAACTTGCTCCGTCACAGCAAGAAACATTACCATGGAAAATAGATCCAAATATGAAAAGGAAATTTTCTGCTTAAAGACATGGTACGAAGAGTTCAGAGTTCAATATATGTTCACACATGCAGCTTTCACCTTCCATAGAAAGGAAGCCGCAGGTAATTGGGTCAACCCCATGAGCATATATCTTTTTCTGAGAGGAGCTGCAAGAGAGGGTTCCGGGTTGTTGTGAAATTTGTCTAAAAGCGAAGCACAGTGAGCCCTGGTAAAAGTAATGAGTTCAAAGGGTAAATGGAGTTCAAGGTTCAGTCCCTGTTCATCTCACAACTTTAAACTTTCCCACCAAGGGATTTTTCACTGTGAGTATATAAGTTGTAATAGAAGAAGCGGACTGCCTTCAACTATTTTTTTTTCACTACTGGACATAGCCATGGGGTCGTTTTGCTACCTCACATTTTATGGATTGTTTTTTACTGAAGGCTTTGTATGCAGCCGATGGACACTGTTCCATGAAATAAGCAGTTACCGTAGTTTTGTTATTGTTGAAAAGTATAGACTATTCTGAAACTTTATAAGTATATTCTTTACAGCGGTTGCATGATGCAGTTGGTTGTTATAACTATGGCCATTGGTTTGGAGCAAGAAGCAATGGCCTGATCCCTGGGATATAACAAATCCTGCTTGCAAAACTGGAAATTTTATGAGGGATGAAATACTGAGGCAGTGCCAGAGTGGTGGACAGATGGGGAACAGGCAAGCACCTGCTAGCTGCACTGTATTATGGTGGATCTCCAAACTCTTTCACTGGACCAGATTTGATAGATGTTTGTCTTTTTTTTTTTTTTTGTACAAATGAAAAGCATGACTCAAAAGGAAAAAAAAAACGTTTGCCTCATATATTACATTTTAATACCATTTGGTATAAATGGAATAAGAAAAACAACTTTTATTTTAATTGGCAAGTTGGTGAACTTACAGGAGGGGACAAAGAATTTCTTTATTATGTGATCTATGAATATTACAACACAAACATGAAAAGGCTTCCTACGCATTGCATTGTCCTAACATATTGCATCCTTTACATTCACCTCATCAAAGTGGTGCTTTGCAAAAGATTTTTTATTCTATCAGTTACATGAATAACATCAAGTATATTAATTAGACTGAAGGGCATAGAAAGTTCAGAGTTCATGGTGTGTTTATCCCAGTCTGTTCCTGCAGTCCCCTCTGCACCCACGCACATATACTGTTTACCCAAGGACCTTGCTTTTTAGAATTTATTTTTTATAGGTGACTGGTCCTTGTGATTCCCTGTTGGGAGCCTGAAAGAGAAGAGGTTGGAACAGCCGTAAAAAGCAAAAAAAAAAAAAATGTTTATGGCTTGTAGTAAAATGTCTTCAGCTTTCTGGTATTTATATCTAAATCAGCCACTCCATAACCAGATCTTTGCAATCCTTCCTAATGGGAAAGGAGTCTGCCGTTAGCAGCAAGTTGGGTGACACTCGATTTGTACTGTGTGACGGGAACAGATGGGCTTTCTTTGTGAAACTCCGCCTGTATGTAAATGTGAACGGAGTTTCACCCGAGTCCATGCATGACCTGACCGTGCACATTTAGAAGGGAGGGCTTTGGTGAAAAGGGATAAAAAATGGCCACTGGAAGCTACCATTGGCAGGTCAAGTTTACTATCAGTCTTTCAGTGCTTGCACATTAGAAAACTCAAGTTTTTTTTTCTTGTTTATGTTTTTTGTCTTATATTGTATTGTTTCACCTACTTGTGAACCCGACAAGTTCCCCAAGGATTTTTGAGGAGATAGAGTTTTCAATTTTAAAATGTACTTTTAAGTCCAACTTTTTTGCTGGATTACATTATAGACTGTGCTTCTAAGCACATGTGTATGAAATGATATTCGTTAATTAGTGCTCTTTTGTAGTTACTGTAGCATCCATGTAGTCCATGAGATACATGTACTAACTATACATAGTCATGAAGTGAAATAATGTGTGATCAATGCCTCATTTATTTTCTTTTGCCCATTTTTTTTTACATTTCTAAGTTGAAAATCTGGTTTAGTACATTTCTTATTCATGGGTTTAAAAAATGTACCTAATATATCTAAAGCCACTTTTTTCATTAGTACAATTAAATACATATAATTACTATCTCGACCATTTCTAATGTCTGGTCTGATGCCCAGGTCCCTTATTCTTCTTCACAGAGTTTTCTGCTTTTTTTTCCAGAAACATACAGCGACTATTAGACATCACCTCTGGTGGTAATTTTACATATAAAAAAACCTACTTAATATAATTATATATGATATATCTTTAACAAGCACACACATAGAGTAACAATATAAAATGGATGAGTTCAGATTTCTGCGCAGATGTACAATTAATGCCTTTTGGGCATGACATTAAGCCTTGGCCATTTTATGTACTGATACTTCTAAATGCATTCTTGTAAGGTCTGTATTTCAAGGCGATGATGGCTGTAGAGTGTACTTGATTCTCATTAATGGAGTGTCATCTATAAAAGTAGAACAAAAATAACATTTTCTTTTTTTAAACAATGCAATTACGTAACATTCTTAATGAAGTCTCTGAACCCCTGGCCACCTTTAGCCATTTCCTTCATTGAACGTACTGGAGAAAAAAAAGACTCCTCAAAGACATCTGTTTGCATAAATTGTGTAGCTACATGTGATTAGAATGGAATCTATCTAGATTTTATATGCATGATTTGTTGTAAGTTGAAATAAATGGTATAGCAAGCTTCTATCCGGACATATTGGTTTTTCTTCAGCTGTCTGAACTTTTCACCCTAGGTCTGAGCCGGTCACACTTTGACCTGTCTGAACTCTGCTGGTTAAACCATGTCTTCAGAGTTGACCTCCTTCTGCGGGAGCTGATTTTCTGTCCATCTTCTCTTACCTTCTCACTTGTTGGTCTGACATGATGGACAAGCTCATGTGTAATGGCATCCTGTAGGAATTTAAGGTTTGTTACAGTAAAATAAAGAATTCTTATAAGTTATCTTCAGGCATATTCAGACTATGAAACAAAAATCCCAAGATAAGTTGCTTACAGACCGGCATGTTACTCAAGTCAAATTTGTTTGAATACGTTTTAGATGTTTGTTTGCCGTCACCTCTTTAATAGTTTATTGTCTTAAATATATATATATCGATCTGTTTAATCAGTTATAAACGCTTATTCACTTGATTACTAAAAAGAATGCTGACATTTCTTTAGTTCAACTAAAATTTTTCTGTTTATAGAAAGCAATTTGGTTAAAGTTGGCATAAAAAGGATGAGTTGTAGTATGACTTGTACTTGGTTTATCTTCAATGTACTATGCTTTTTCATCTGTAAACATAAAGTTGCCATTTGCTACCCATCATTACCAGTGTGTGGGATAATACTCTTGAATCAGTGTGACATCTGTCAAAACAGGAAAGAAACCCTTCTAAGTAAACATGTATATAATTTACTTACTGTGGCTTGAAGAATGGAGTTGGCCTACAAATCACTATATTGGACAATGTTAGGAGCCTTTTTGCATGGGCAGGTAAACTATCTGACCAAGGCTTGATACAGGGCATCCACTTTACACATGGCACTCATCATGAATGTGCAAGCGGAAGTTAAGATGTGATGCTTTCTGCTGCAGACATTCACAGGCACCAGCCCTTGCATTCTAGATTAGGTTTCTGTCATTGTAACAAGATATTGGCCATTTTCATTCTTTAATGATAATTTTCATAGACAAAATTATTGTAATGTGGTAATTAAAGGTATTTAGAAATTTAAATTTATAATGTCATTTCTTTTAGTTGTTTATTTTTTCTATTACCGTAGAATCTATTTAATATCAATGCAAGTCTTGCAGAATTGGTATTATTCCTGTAAAATATTGCTAGTTTATAACTACATGTGAATTTGCTAGAAATTTGTTTACAAGACTATTAGTGGTAGGGCTGTTTTTTGTAATTTTTTTTTTAGCACAAGATTGCATGCGTGTTCTGGTGTCAATACATGTGAAGGGGGCTCAGGAGCTGATCTCCCTACACACATGGTCAATGCTGGATTTATGCAACTGACAGCTTTCTCTAATACCAACAAGTGAAACTAAGCTCTGCTGTTAACGATTTAGATGCTGCTGTCAGTGACTGACAGCAGCATTCATATAGAGTGGTCCACTGGGCACCAATGGGTCTGCCATGGAAGGCGGGGGCCTACCCTGTAGTTGCCTGCTTGGTAACCCTATGAAGCTCAGCCACATGCTGGGGTATACAAGTGTATAGTATAAACGATCAGATGATAACAGGTTCATGTCCTCGGAGGGGTGTAAAAAGTTTTAAAAATATATAAAACAATTTATAGAACACCACAAAAAAATAATTGTCAAACTGCTCGATAGATAGAACATGTAAAAAAATACTTTTTACTAATTAAAAAATAAACAAACACTATAAACTCTGAAAATTTGTCATTTCAATTGTGCAGACCTGGCAAACCTTGTTCTTTTTGACATATAATGTATATACAAAAATAAAACCCAAAATACAATGGTTGAATTATATATTTTCACCATTTTATCCCTCTTGGAAATTTTCACCTCTTCTTCCATACATTGTATGTTAACATTAATGGTATCAAACAAAACTGCTATTTATCCCTCATCATTGCGGTTGGCGGCGCTTGCACAGTGGGGTTCTCTGGCCAGTTGGCAAGGTCTTCAATAAAAAGGCACTGGAAGTGGCACATTTACAAATCAAGATTTCAGCTCATGATTTCTTTGTTAAAACAAAATCTCAGTCTGCACAGTGCTGCATAATCTAATGTACACTGGATGAGCCATATTAAGAATGTACTGCCAGGTATTATCAGGAGACTGGATGTTACTAATAACAGGTAGCACACCCTCTGATGTGTTATGTAACGTCCCAGAGGGAAGGGGGGAGCAGCTCCTGTGTCACCCTGAATTACAGATGTTGTAAGGATAATAAAACTGCAATGGGCATCTCATCTTCACAGTTTATGCGGGCACAGAACATGGAAATTTTTCTCTCTCTCCTCAGAATACCCCTTTAAGTACATTCACTGTTATCTTTGTCACTGCATCCTTTTGAGTATATGTAATGAGGTTGGGAACTTGATTTTTGTGGGATTATTTTTTATTATTATTATTATTATTATTTATTTATATAGCGCCATTAGGTTCCATGGCGCTTTACATGGGGATAAGGGAGACAAGAACAAGTACACTAAATCTAGGCGATCAGGACGTACAGGTACAGGAGGGGCAGGGACCCTGTCCACGAGGGCTCACAGTCTACGAGGGGCGGGTTGGGATACAGTAGGATGGGGGAGTGTCAGGTATGGGGCGGTTGCCTGGGTCTCATGGCAGGTTGTAGGCTTGACGGAATAGGTGAGTCTTCAGGTGACACTTGAAGCTTCTCAGGGTAGGCGAGTGTCTGACGTGTTCGGGCAGGGAGTTCCAGAATAAGGCAGATGCCCGGAAGAAGTCCTGGACTCGGTTGTGCGAAGAGGTGATGAGAGGGGAGCAGAGGAGAAGTTCTTGGGAGGAGCGGAGGTTGCGTGAGGGTAGGTATCGGGAGACCAGGTCGGAGATGTATGGTGGGGCTAGGTTGTGTATGGCTTTGTACGCCATGGTTAGTGTTTTGAATTGGGATCTCTTGGAGGCGGGGAGCCAGTGAAGGGCTTGGCAGAGGGGGGAGACAGGGGAGTAGCGGGAGGACAGGTAGATTAGTCGGGCAGCGGAATTGAGGATAGACTGGAGAGGTGTGAGGGAGTTAGCCGGGAGGCCATTGAGAAAAAGGTTGCAGTAGTCAAGGCGGGAGATGATAAGAGCATGAATGAGTGTTTTAGTGGAGTCGTGGGTGAGGAAGGAGCAGATCCGCGAGATGTTCTTGAGCTGGAGCCGGAGGGATGTGGTGAGGGCCTCGATGTGGGGCTTGAAGGATAGGGAGGAATCAAGGATTACCCCGAGGCACTTGGCTTGGGGGACTGGGGAGAGGGCACAGTCGTTGATGCAGATGGATAGGTTGGGAGGTGGGGTGGAATTTCTTGGGGGAAGACTATGAATTTAGTTTTGTCCATGTTGAGTTTAAGAAAACGAGCAGAGAAGAAGGATGAGATGGCGGAAAGGCATTGTGGGATTTTGGAGAGTAGGGAGGTGATGTCAGGGCCGGACAGGTAGATTTGGGTGTCATCGGCGTAGAGGTGGTACTGGAGGCCGTGGGACTCAGTGAGTTGCCTTAGGCCGAGAGTGTATATGGAGAAAAGTAGGGGTCCCAGGACCGAACCTTGGGGGACTCCGACAGAAAGGGGGTAGGGTGAGGAGGAGGTGTGGGAGTGAGAGACGCTGAAGGTCTGTAGTTTTGAATAACACTATTTTATTATGTGATGTATGGGGGAAAAGCAGGAAAAATATTCTTAGTGCAGCAAAATAGTGAACAAAGTGCAATTCTGCAATTTCTTTACATTTTTTTTTATTTATCATGTTCACTTTACAGAAAAATTGACATGGCAATATGATTCTTGTATTTTTCGGAACATGACACACACTTTTTCCCCAAAAAAGTTTGGGGGAAAGTGGGGGGTGCATCTTATGGTCCTAATATAGGACTTGTGTGGCTCTGGGGATGTGCAAGGGGGGGAAGCTGCGGCTCTGCAGTGGACTGTGAGGAGGCTGCAGGAGGCTGCTGAGCCAGCAGGAGGTCACATGCTCCCGCTCATTTAATATGCATTGCACCTGCCCGCTGTCCATGAGCTCAGTGCTGAAGGATGGCGAACGGATGCAGGGCATATTAAATTAAATAGAGTCTTCCTCTCCCATCACTAGATATGCCCCTCATCGTCCTGCATATATTTTCTCCCCCCCCCCATCATCCTGGATATGCCCTCCTTCCCCGATGGTGCCAAGTCCTCCTGATAGTGCCAAGCTCTCCTGATGTCCCCCATTGTCCTGGATAGGCCCCCCATGCTGCTGCACAACAAAATAACAAACAATGTAAAACTCGCCCCTCTGGCAATTGCCTCCATCTCTTCCGGCTGCCAGCACTCGCAGTCTGAGTCCTATTGTGTCGCCGAAGTAACTGATCATGTGTTTGGCACAGCAGAATGACCTCATCACTGCGCCCCGATCACATGATCGGTTACCTTCGGCAACGCAGGAGGACTCAAACTACAATTGTTGGCAGCCAGAAGAGACTGAGGCAATCGCTGGAGTGTTGAGTTTTACATTGTTATTTTGTTGTGCGGCAGCATGGGGGGCATATCCAGGACAATGGGGGACATCGGGAAGCTCAGTCACCATTGGGGAAGCTCGGCACCATTGGGGCTATATACCAGGATGGGGGGCTATATACCAGTATGGGAGGCTGTATACCAGAATGGGAGGCTGTATCCCATGATTGGGATCCATATCCAGTATGGGGGAGATGCTATATACCAGAACAAGAGGCCATATTCCGGATGGGGGGCTATATACCAGGATTGGAGGACTATATACCAGGATTGGGGGGCTATATACCACGATTGGGGGGCTATATACCAGGATGGGCGGCTGTATCCCAGGATGGGGGACTGTATACCAGGATGGGGATCCATATCCAGGATGGCGGATGCAATATACCAGAATGGGAGGCCACATTCCAGATGGGGGCTATATACCAGAATGGGGGGGGCCATATCCAGGATGGCGATTATATACCATATATTAATGGAAGGGGCCCTGGATGGGGCATTATTCCCATAATTGTCAGCAGCACAACTTCCCCCTTAACAGTACATTATAACCACATTTTTTGCTTAATTTTTTTCTTTCTATTTTCCTCCTCTAAAACCTGAGTGAATCTTATAGTATGAAAAATACGGTATATTTACATAGTGAAAAAAAATTTGGAAATTTGAAAATAGTTAAAGAAAAAAAAATGTTTCTCTTGTTGCCATTGTGTCCACTATGTATATTTTTCACTTGCTAATGTATTTGTTAGTCTCCTTAGGACATTTGAACCTGTGATTATCCAATCGCTTGTATTATACAGCATTACCACAGTATTGCTATATAAAAATTACGGTCTCCTATGAACACAAGCTAATTTTGAGCAGAACCCTTGCCTTGCAATTGCATCACGGATGAAATTAATGATATGCTTCTCTCAAGATGGTTCAGAACTCCAGAAAAATTATTCCATTTAATTCTGAGTGAATCCCCTCAATGCTGGAGGGGAAAATTTAAAGGCAGTCTAACGCATAGCTTTTGGTTGTGTTCAGCGATAGAAGATTACTGGAAGGATTTTAATAGGGATGAGCGAGTAGAGAAATATTCAGACTCGCTATACTCTTAATGAGTAGGTCCTAATACTTAGGTATTTGTTACGAGTCCAATGTAAGTCAATGGGAAATGCGAGTAATTTTCTGCTGGACCCTACAAAATGGTCTGGGGGATGACGAAAAGGCTGAAATGGGTGCATGATTGTATAAAAGCCGTTGGTAAAAAGCCATCTTTTTTTTTTTTAAACAGTCAGCTGATGTACGCTCCCCGCCTGGTGCTTTGCTCCCCACCGCCCGGGTCCTTCGCTCCCTGGTGCTCCGCTCCCCACCTGATCCTAACTTAGGATTGGGCGGGGGAGCAAAGCACTAGGCAGCAGGGAGGGAAGCATCGGTCGGGGGAACGAGGCAGCGGGGAGGGAAAAACCTGGGCGGGAAAGCCGGCGGTGAAGTCTTTTCATCGCTTGTCTTCCCCGACGGCTATTTCAAATGAACAGTTGATTTATCAGTTGTTCCTTCGAAATAGCCGGCGGTGCTGTCACAGGGTTCAGCGGAGATCATGGTTGACAGCATGAACTCAGATGAACTTTCCCACAGCCAAGTGCTCAGCTACATCTTGACCAGAGATGTAGCTGAGCTAAAGAAAACTTTGGACTACGTCGGAAGGGGGAGGTTTTTCTTGAATAAAGATGGAGTCCCTAATGTGTTTTGTTTTTTCTAATAATTTTTTTTTCTCTGTGTTGTGTTTTTTTTTTTTTTTTAACTCTTTACTAAAAATTTATGTTGGTCATGTCTAATATTGGCATGACATCATGAATTTTCGGGCTTTGGGCCAGCTGATAATGCATAGCTGGCCCTAACCCCATTATTACCCAGTGAGCCACCCCGCACTAGGGCCGCTGGAAGAGTTGGATACGGCACCAGAAGATGGTGCTTCTATGAATTTGCCATTTTCTGTGGCAGCTGCAGACTGCAGTTTGCAGAGGGGGGCCCAGAACGCTTGGCCCACCCTGCGCTGCAGATTGCAGCCCCAGCTGCCTAGTTGTACCTATCTGGACACAAAAATAGGGCGCAGCTTATGTTGTTTTTTTTTAATCATTTCATGAAATTTCTGAAATTTTAAAAAAAGGGCTTCCTTATATTTTTGTTTCCCAGCGTGGGGGTTGGGGAAAGCTTGTACCTGCCTGCTGTACCTGGCTGGCATACAAAAATATGGCGAAGTCCACGTCAATTTTTTTTTATTTTTTTATTTATTTATATATATATATATATATATATATATATATATATATATATATATACATATATATAATAAAATCCCAAACACCATAGAGTTAGGGGTTAAAAAAAAGTGTGGGCTCCCACTGCATTTTCTACTGCCAGCTAAGGGTAACCCAAGTAGCTACTGTTTGCTATTCCCGCTGCTTGGTGTTACCTTCACTGGCAATGGAAAATCTAGGGAAGCCATTTTTTTTAAAAGTGATTTTACAAAAAAAACTAAAAAAAAAATAACATGGGCTTTGCCATATTTTGGTGTCCAGTCAGGTACAACTAGGCAGCTGGGGGCTGGAATCTGCAGCGCAGGGTGGACAAACTTTCTGGGTCCCCCCGCTGAAAATTGCCCCAGAAAATGGCTCGTTCATAGAAGCGCCATCTTCTGGTGCCGTATCCAACTCCTCCAGCAGCCCCGTGCTGGGTGGCTCACTGGGTAATAATGGGGTTAGGGCCAGCTTTGTATTATCAGCTGGCCCTAAGCCCAAAATTCATGGGGTCACGCCAATATTAGACATGACTACCATGAATTTCTAGTAAAGAGTTAAAACATTTTTTCTCTGTGTTTTTTTTTTCTTTTTAATTAGAAAAAAAAAACAAAACACATAAGGGACTCCCCATCTTTATTCCTGAAAAACCTCCCCGCTCCGATGTAGTCCAAAGAAGTCGTCTTCTTTAGCTCAGCTACATCTGTGGTCAACATGTAGCTGAGCACGCGGCCTTGGGAAAGTTCATCTGAGTTCATGCTGTCAAGCATGAACTCTGCTGAACCCTGCAACAGCACCGCTGGCTATTTCAAAGGAACAGATAAAGTATCAGCTGTTCGTTTGAAATAGCGGGTGGGAAAGCCAGTGTTGAAAAGACTTTACTGCCAGCTTTCCCACCCGGTGCTTCCCTCCCTGCTGCCTCGCTCCCCCTGCCAGTGCCTCTCTCCCCGCTGCCTCGCTCCCCTACTGGTGCCCGGTGCTTTGCTCCCCGCCACCACCCCGCCCGATCGTAAGTTAGGACCTGGTGGGGAGTGCAGGACTCGGGCAGTGGGGACCGAAGCATCGGGAGGGTGAGCGTACATCAGCTGATTGTTTAAAAAAGCCAGCAGCTTGTTACCGCTGGCTTTTAAACAATCATGCACCCATTTCAGCCTTTTCCTCAGCCCCCAGACCGCTTTGTAGTATCCCGCAAAGAAATTACTGGCATTACTTGCATTTCCCATTGACTTACATTGGACTCGCTACTCCTAACGAGTGATAACAAGGAAACTCGCGGAGTAACGAGTAACCCAATTATCATACTATTTCGCGAGTATCGAATAGTAACTAATATACTCACTCATCCCTAGATATTAATAAATCTCTTCAAAATTTAGGAGTAGTAAACCGAGATATATCAGCCACAGAGGTCCTACCCTCACTCCCTTCTAAAGACTACAGCCCAAAAAAACATGATCTGGTTCCATTACTATTGGGGGTATGTAAACACTTAATTCTGTTACACTGGATGCAGCCTCCCCCCCCCCCCCCCCCACGACAACCGTAAAAGAGTTAGTTAACAAAGTCAATGACATTCATCGATTTGAAGAACTACCTAGTTGGGAAACTGACATGCACCCACGCAAGTCCTCAAAATCTGGCGCCCCTGGACAAGGATCTCCCATAGTTTAGAACCCCCCCTGTAAGCACCAAATCCCTGCTGCCCTCTTTTCCCATTTCCTAAATACACCATGCTGCTGCTACCCCTACGGACTCCTAAACCCTGAAGCTCTTATACCTTTCTCACTGCAGTGATAGAGCCCATTATCCGCTATCCCTAACCTTCCACCACCCCTCCTGGACTCCCTATAAATCCTCCCTTTCACCTCCAGAGATGCGGTCCAACAACTTTACTTACTTAGAGGAAAACTATACATCCTGCCTGCACAATTATTGCAGTAGTGGTCCTTCCAAGCTGCCTCATGGATATCATAGATTTGTCCGACCTCGTGGAATATCCTAGTAAAGTAATATTTATGCTGCGTATATCTGCCACGTGTTTTTTCTACTGTTTTTTTTTTTTTTTTTTAGTTCATATGGTTTATACTTGTTACTCAAGGTGGTTTATACTTGTTACTCCCCTGACAATTGCTACAGATAAGATTGCTCCTTTGCTAACTTGATTTTTTACAATGCACTTGGTTTGATATCTGAAAGCACAATGTAATTATCATCTTGCATGTTCAATTTCATATCTTATTTGCAACATGTTGAATAAATTATTATTAAAAAAAATAAATTATACGCCTCTCTTCCAGCACGCATTAAATGCTGCTGTCACAGATTGACAGGGGCATTTAACAGGTTAACATTAACAGGTGGAATTCCACTCCACGTGCAGCTGCTAGAGGCAATATGATGACTGTATAACATAGCCAGCATCTGCCGGGAAAGATGCCGGCCAGGCATTTAAGTCTAGGAGCCAAAATATAATGTACCAGTAAGTCTTATGTCAGTAAAGTGTTAAATAAGGTTATTCATTTCCACAGGCTTTAGCGCAACTGTCACCATTGAGGCTCACATTCTACATGCCTTAACAGTAAGTCTTTGGAGTGTGTGTGGAAACCGGATAGCCCGAAGGAAACCCACACAAGCACAGGAAGAACATGTAAAATCCTTGCAGATGTTGTCCTTGGTGGGTTTTAAACCCAGAAATCCAAGGCTGCAAGGCTACAGTGCTAAGCATTTTTAAAACCTTTTATAGTCTTAAGGCCATATAGCCATCATATCCCTCTCAACCTATTCCCTATGAAGCATTACTTATGAAAAAGCTTCTATATGCCCAAATTACAACTAAGTACGGTATATTAAAATCTGTTGCCTGAAAATACCTCTGACTTAGATGGTCTGCTAGGGGACTGATTTGAGGACAACTCTAAAATTGTATCTCCCAGTTTGTATGAACTTTTTTTGAGGCTACCTTTGGTAGAGACTTTCTCTTCCATGTGAGAGGTTAGTTTAATTCTGACGGTAAAGCTGAGGAATGACCCTCAACAGGTTGACTCTTTGCTCCCCATAAGATGATGGTATGTTATTGATATTACCTAAATTCTTGCATTGATATTTTACAAGGTTTATAGTTTTAGTAGTACATCTAGATCAGATCATCTTTTTACCAAACAATATAACTGATACCAATACTTGTATTTGAATAAATTTGCTGCCTGCAGCTGTCCTTGTTCTTTCTACCGGAGTACCGGAATTTAGTTCAATCAGTTGTCCCAAGGTGAGTTCATTCAGTTCAATGAGTTCACCTCAGGTGGGTTCACCTGAGGTCACTGCTGGGGTACTGTGGGAACCCCTCCAGCTTTGACCTCAGGTGAACTCACTGACGTCACACGTCTTACAGCTGCGGTTCGTCTGTGCCTGAGGTCGCAGTGATCAGTCACATTTTAAAATGTCACTGCACACTGCGACAGAAGTAGCAGATCTGGGATTTTAGTGGGACGTCGTGTTTTTTTATTACGTTGGATTATCAGGATGTTTTGAGGGTTAATAAACAGGAGGAAGTGGTTGTCGTTTTGTATTTTTTATTTTTTTTTTTAAATAAAATGTTTTTCTTTGTGTTTATTTCCTTTGACTAATTAACATATAGTGACGCTGCTCAAAATTAAAAAAAAATCGACCTGGTCTGCAACGGAAAATCAGGCTCGGGGGTAAAGGGGTTAAACCATATGTTCATGTACTATATGTTCATGTAATATAATGCGTAACTTGGGAGTCTTTTTGCATGGAGCAAAGACACAACAGAACTCAGTTTATATGTGAAAGAGTCTACAGGGTGGGCCATTTATATGGATGCACCTAAATAAAATGGGAATGGTTGGAGATATCAACTTCCTATTTGTGGTACATTAGTATATGAGAGGCGGAAAACTTTTCCAGATGGGTGGTGACCATGGCGGCCATTTTGAAGTTGGCCATTTTTTATCCAACTTTATTTTTTTTCAATGGCAAGAGGGTCATGTGACACATCAAACTTATTGAGAATTTCATAAGAAAAACAATGGTGTGCTTCGTTTAAACGTAACTTTATTCTTTCATGAGTTTTTTTACAAGTTTATAACCACTTCTAAAATGTGTTCAAAGTGCTGCCTATTGTGTTGGATTGTCGGTGCAACTCGTTTCTCCCACTCTTGACACACTGATGGCAACACCGCAGAAGAAATGCTAGCACAGGCTTCCAGTATCCGTTGTTTTAGATGCTCCACATCCCGTATCTTCACAGCATGAACAATTACCTTCAGATGAGTGATGAGGCAAACTTTTTTTGTGAATGGTGAAGTTAACAAACAAAACCACCGCCATTGCTCTGACACTAACCCACAGTGGATAGATCCCTCCAACACTGTTGGAACACAAAATTTGATGGCATGGTGTAGTATATGGGGTACAATGATAGTGGGGCCATTCTTCATCAATGGAAACCTCAATGCCATTGGATACCTGAATTATGTAGCAATTTTAGATATTCAGTGGCATTGAGGTTTCCATTGATGAAGAATGGCCCCACTATCTCTGTACCCCATATACCACACCATACCATCCAACAGTCTTGAAGGGATCTATCCACTATGGGTTAGTGTCAGACCAATAGCTGTGTTTTTGTTTGTTAAAGGAAACCTGTCACCTCAAATAAGCTTTCTAACCTATTAATACCTGTCCCTGCAGCCTTACAATACATTCTAACACATCCCTGACTCATCTTTTTTAACTAATCTACAAGTACAGTAATGTAGTTAGGAAACTTACAAAATTCTTGTCACAGGGGTGTTCCTCCAAGGCATTTTGACCGGTAGGTGGGTTCCCTTGTGCTGCGCTACCCCTGTCTCGCCGCTGTAATATGCCCTAATGGGCGTCATTATACAAATATAGAGCGCGGGCACGATTTCAATATCGCGCCCGCAATGTCACCGCTGCGACGCGGTCATGTGATGCCGGGACGCGTCACTTCCGGTCGCACACAGGCGTATTACAGTGGCGAGACAGGGATAGCGCGGCACAAGGTGACCCCCCTACCGGTCAAAATGCCTTGGAGGAACGCCCTTGTGACAAGAATTTTGTAAATTTCCTAACTACATTACTGTACTTGTAGATTAGTAAAAAAAAGATGAATCAGGGATGTGTTAGAATGTATTGTAAGGCTGCAGGGACAGGTATTAATAGGTTAGGAAGCTTATTTGGGGTGACAGGTTCCCTTTAAGGTAGATAGATAGATAGATAGATAGATAGATAGATAGATAGATAGATAGATAGATAGATATAGAGCAGAGCTGAGTGTGCTTTGTGGGACTGCCTTGTGGATTATTGTCAGAGGGTATGTTTGGGGTTAATAAATGGGAAAATAAGGGTTGACTGTGTGTTTTATTTCTAAATAAAGGAAATGTGTGTGTGTTTATTAACTATTCACTTACCGAATTGGCAATGAGTGTGTATCATGGACACCTAACCATTACCAATTTGGGCTTAATGACAAGCTGTCAATACTCTGCTTTCATTAACCCCCTCTATCATCCCGATGCCACCACACCAGGGCATCGGGAAGAGTTGGGTAAAGCACCAAGAATTGACGATTCTAATGAAAGCACCAATTTCTAGTTTGGCTTCAAGTGTCTATCCTGTAACGTGGGGGGGCCCAATAACTATGGGCCTCACCACAATGAGAATGCCAGCCCCCAGCTGCCTGGTGTTACCTTGGCTGGCAATCAAAATAGGGTGAAATACACAATTCACAATTTTTTTTAATTGCCAGCCAAGTTAAAACTAGGCACCTGGGGGCTGAAGCTTGCAGCTTGCAGCTGTCTGCTTTTTCTATGCTGAGAATGAAAAATACAGGGGACCACTGCACATTTTTTTTCTATTATTTATGTATTTTACACATACCGCATATACTCGAGTATAAGCCGAGTTTTTCAGCGCAAAAATTGTGCTGAAAAGTGCCCCCCTCGGCTTATACTCGAGTCACAGTGACGGCTCAGTGGGGGGCGATGATCAGGAGCTGGAGGAGGTGGGGGGAGGCTGCAATAGGAGCGGGCTGTCAAGTGCCCCCGCTCATTAGTGCAATGCAATATGCACTGCATCCCCCTGTCCATCAGCGGCAGGGGGAGTGGTGCATATTACATTGCACTATGTCAGCGCTTCCGCCATCAGTGGTATACAGGCCCCCCCTTGCTGCTGCACACCTGTAAAATAATAGCTCATTCATACTTATCCCTGTCGCTCTGTCACCGCGCGTCCTCCGGTCTTCTTCCGGCTTGTACCCGGCGTCATGTGACCGGCGCAGAAGCAGTGACGTCATCGCTGCTGCGCCCCCCGGGTACAAGCAGGAAGAAGCATGAAGATCGGAAGACGTGCGGTGAAAGAGCGGTGACAGAGCGACAGGGATAAGTATGAATGAGCTATTATTTTACAGGTGTGCGGCAGCAAGGGGGGCCTGTATATATCCCTGGGGGGGTCTGTATATATCCCTGGGGGGGGCCTGTATATACCATGAAGGGGGCCTGTATATATCCCTGGGGGGTCTGTATATATCCCTGGGGGTGGCCTGTATATACCACTGAAGGGGGCCTGTATATACCACTGAAGGGGGCCTGTATATACCACTGAAGGGGGCCTGTATATACCACTAATGGGGGGCCTGTATCTAACACTAATGGGGGGCCTGTATATACCACTGAGGGGGGCCTGTATATACCACTGAGGGGGGCCTGTAACCCTGAGGGGGCTGTACCTCTGTACTATATATCACTGATGGGGGGCCTGTATATACCACTGATGGGGGGCTGTATTCCACTGATGGGGGTTGTAACCTCTGATATACCAGTGATGGGGGATTATATACCAGTAATGGGGGGCCATTTATCATGATGAAAGGAGCTGTATACCGTGATGAGTCTGCTTCATTTCCACCCCATGGCTTATACTCGAGTCAATAAGTTTCCCTAGTTTTGGAGGCTAAAATTAGGGGCCTCGGCTTATACCCGAGTATATACGGTATATGACGGCAGGTTGGTTGCCATACACTAATAACATATATGGCAAGCAAGCACCTACAATGGTACAGATAGTGGGGGTGCAGTCTGAGTGCAACAGCCAATCAGATGCTCTCACAGAGAGTGAGCGCCTGCGATTGGCCATTAAAGTTTAGTATAGTGAATATACATGAGGCTTAATGAGCGGCCCCAGAAACAGGCAGCAGAGACTGGTGAGCTATCTATCTATCTAGAAAAATGAACGCTAAACAGCACTCAAGGTCTAGTCTGAACTGGTGCAAGCTGCAGTACTGTACAATACACAGAAAAAAGCTCACAGCAGCACTCAGACACTGCAAATCATGTGTGTTTATTTATATATATATATATATATATATATATAATATATATATATAGAGAGAGAGAGAGAGAGAGAGAGAGAGAGAGAGAGAGAAGTGAAACACCTATGCATTTGAGAAAAAATATAAAAATATGTTTTTTTCAAAAAACTCAATTTTTGGATTTTTTTTTTTGTGGATATTTTATCTTTGTAAAGTAAGGTTCTTAGTACACATATTGGCCAATACCTGTTTACCCATCAACTGTGGCAAGGTGACCTTAGATCTGATGGGTCCCTATCCTACCATGTCACTCTTTCCTTGGACTTAGCTAAGCCTCCATTTTTATCATTTTTGGGAAGTGGAATGACTCACTTCAATCAAAGACCACATGGGGTTGATGGGGGTGCAGAGTAAAGCTGTGGAGCCAGCAACTCCAACAATTATATATGGTAGCTAAGTCCAAGGTAAGAGTGACATGGTAGGATAGGGACCCATGAAATCTAAGGTCACCTTGCCGCGGTTGATGGGCAAACAGGTATTGGCCAATATGTGTACTAAGAACTTTCTTTACTTTGCATAGATAAAATATCCCCAAAAAATAAAAAAATGTAGTTTTTTGAAAAGATGCATGTTTTTATATTTTTTCTCAAATGCATAGGTGTTTCACTTCAGGGGTTTCACTTCAGGGGTTACACAGGCTGCCCCCAGCAGCGCAGGGGTTACACAGGCTGCCCCCAGCAGCACAGGGGTTACACAGGCTGCCGCCCCCCCCCTCCTCACAGTAAGGGCTCCCCATGCTGCCACTGCTCACTGTAAAATAAATAGTGTTATTAGCTCTCACCCTCGGTCCTGGCTGTGCATCTTCCCTCCTTCCTGCTTGTCCTGTGACCGGGGCTCACCGTGATGATGTCACCGGCCGGTCACATGACACGCAGGGAGGAGGGAGAATGCACTGAGCCCTGAGAGAGGGTAAAAGCTAATAACACTATTTATTGTACACTGAGCAGCGGCAGCATGGGGAGGCTTTACTGTGGTGGGGGCGCCATATTGTTATGGGGAGCCTGTAATGGGATATGCACTGTTCCCCCCGCAGATGGGCGGGGGATGTAGTGCATATCATGAATAAGTTATGAGCGGCTCCACGTCACGAGCCGCTCATATTATAGCCTTCCCCCACCTCCTCCAGCCTCCTCTGCTCCCGGACACAGCCCCCACCTCGTACAAAAGTATATGACTCGTGTATAAGCCGAGGGGGGGACTTTTCACCCAATTTTTGGGCTGAAAAAGTCGGCTTATACACGAGTATATACGGTATTCACCCCTATTAGGTATCCTCAATAAAATTGTTTAAGTCTGTTGTGATTGGGGAGTGAAAAAGAGTGTTTTTTTATTATAACATTGATGTCAATGGGTGAAAACGCTTTTAAAAATGCCTCAACAATTGTCATGCTGCAGATTTTTTCTGCATCAAATCTGCAAGGAAAAAATAAAATAAATGCCATGTGCACAACACATCCAAATGCAGATTTCTGACAAAGCTGAATGAAAAATAAATGCACTGTGTGCACATAGCCATGTTCTTTATAAGGTTGAAGTCACACTTGTGTGTGCAAGTTGCACATTGCATCACCTGGTGCAGCTGGCCACTATTCGTACAGGAGCGTGTCAGCTACATGTATTTCTATGCGGCTGCATGCTCCTGTCCATATAGGGGGCGGGCGTGCAAAGTGATGGGAAGCTCGCTCGAGTCACAAACTAGTGTGACTCCAGCCTAAGGCTAAAGACCCCTTCACACACTGAGACTTTCCAGCGATCCCACCAGCGATCAGACCTGCCTGGGATCGCTGGAAAGTCTCTCTGGAGTCGCTGGTGAGCTGTCAAACAGACAGACTCACCAGCAACTCAGCACCCGTGAGATCGCTGGTATGCATGATAAACAGCGGTAACTAAGCAGCGCACACTGCTTAGTTACCCAGTGTTTATCATGGATACCAGCGTCCTCCCTGCTTAGCGCAGCCTGTAAGCAGGGAGGACGCTGGTAACCATGATAAACTACGGGTATCGAGACAGCGCGCGCTGCTTAGTTACCCGCTGTTTATCATGGATATCAGCCTGTGAGGTCGCTAGTTCGCTCGTCTCTCGCGGTCACACACACGGATGCGTGCTGACCAGCGGGAGACTTGGGACCAAAAAATAGTCCTGAGCGACGTGCAGCAACCAGCAACCTCACAGCAGGGGCCAGGTCGCTGGTGGCTGTCACACACTACAACATCGCTGTAGAGGTCGCTGTTACATCACAAAACCTGTGACGTTGCAGTGACATCGTTAGCGATGTTGTAGTGTGTGAAGTGGCCTTAAGTTCACATGTCCTGTAATCATCTGTTAGGCTGCCTTCACACTTGCATCTGGAGCGCAGCGCACCAAACGCTTGCGCACATGCGTTCCTATGTTTAACATGGGAACGCATGTGCCTGCGTATGGTTTAGTTTGGCCGCATTTGCGTACGAATGCGCATAATTTATGCGCCCTCCGACAGCACTCCAAATGCAGCATGCATTTTTTATGCGGGCGCTTGTTTTATCCGCAAGCGCACATAAAATGCATGGATCTCAATGGATTCGCAGTGTCCTCCGTATGACACCGCAGGAGAACGTTGCGGATCTCATTGAAATCTCTCCCGGTGGTCGCCGGTGATCACCAGCAGCCATCGGGAGATCATGCAGAGCCACAGCTGATCTCCCGCCGGTGTCAGTGGGGAGAAACAGCTGATCTGACAGCTGTTTAAATCTCCTGCGCTGACACCGAATAGGTGATGTCGGCGTGGGAGATTTGAAGCAGCGATCAGCTGTTTCATATCTCCGTGCAGGAGATATCACCCTATTTGGTGTCAGCGCGGGAGATTTAAACAGCTGTCAGATCAGCTGTTTCTCCCCGCTGACACCGGCGGGAGATCATCTGTGCCAGGAGGAGGAGATCTCATGCCCTCCGCATGCAGACACAAACGCAAGTGTGAAGGCAGCCTAAGAATGAATCCAGCAGCAGTCTGTTGGCAAAAAAGTTGTGCAGACACAACTTTATGGTTGATTTTGAAAATATTGATCGTTGCAGGATCCCTGTTTTTTTTAGCATTGGAGTCTATGGAAAAAGGGTCCGTAAACTTGATTCTATTTCCTTTGCATAGTTGTGTGAAATGCTGAGAATGTTTAGAATGTAACCTACTACACAATACATTTATATTTTTAATTTCTATAGTCCTCACCAGATACTAAAATCTGTCAGTGAATAGGGCAGTAATTTTGCCTTCATCTCTGGTAACATAATCATTACAACATGTACATTGTAAAGGCTTCCAGCAAAAAAATAACTTATGTGGATGTGATGAAAATAATATTATGTATAGTGGTACTATTCTTTTATATTTTACTGGGCACTTTGCAGAGACAGGTGCACTTACAAGATTGCAGGAACAGGAAAAAAATTAATGAGTTGTCACATTAACTGAATCCGACCGTATATCTTGTAAGAGTTATTGATGTGCTGTCAGTGACACACCATCTATGGTGACTCAAGATCCTATAAACTTAAGCAGCCACTTACATTCTGTTTAACTAGTATATTAAGATTGCTTAATATGTTTTACTTTATATGGCTTTATTCAGAGTCTGTATAGCAGTTAATAATTAAAACATAATCATTTAATATGACTTAATATCTAAGCGAGCAGATGATTCACTACATCTAAAAGTGCAGCGCTATTCCTATTTTTTTTTCCCCACGACTCATGTACGTTTCAAAAAGAGATGTTTAATATATTCTGTATACCAATGCTGCTGATTTCCTATGCTCATTGTACTGTTCCTGACAATACAGCATCAGACCTGACAGTCACTTCACAAATAGTACCACAGTCACAGAACATTCCTTAATCCAAATTACCGGTATGTCCTTACTTTACTTCAGTACAACATAGATAATATGTTAGTGCCAGGGGCCAAAAGTCCCTTTGCCTATAGAAAAAGACTATTGCTATTAAAAATGTTCACATAGAGCTTTTGCATTGGGGCCCATGAACTCATCATAGATAATCTGCCGTAAAGTAACCTCGCGCATGCGCAATGCACATCGTGAGGTCCTCGATGCACCCAATGGGTGTACTGACGTCATGATAGCCAGATATGACGCGATTAGCATCATATCGGCTAATCCGCCCATAGAGGAAGAGGAGGAACATCCCAAAGGATTATCACAGCCCATCGGGGCATGAATAATTGCACTAAAGGCGGCGGAAAGAAGCTACAGGGATCGCCCTGTGTGACTTCTCAAGAGCACAGAAGCTATAGATGAGGAACTAACAAAAGCATTTTTTTAAAGAGGACCTGTCACCAAACCAGGCATGGTGATCTAATTACAGCACTGGATGCAGCATGTCTGCAGCATGCAGACAAGGGGTCCCCCAGATCTTGAGCAGCCCTGTACCCCGAGTAAATACAGTTAGAAAACTTACATGCTCCAGCCAAATAGGAGGTGGCTAGGGGCTGCGGCCAAGGGCAGATTCACACCCCCTGCAGTTTACTCTGCCCACCGCTGCCAATCATTCTTTCCCTCTTCTGCAGCATTTAAACAGAGGTTTTTTTTCTCTCTCTCCCAGAAAGTCCGTTTAGCCCCGCCCCCTGAGGGGCGGAGCCAAACGGCAAGTTCTGGAAAAAAAAACTCTGTTTAAATGCTGCAGAAGAGGGAGAGAATGATTGGCAGCGGTGAGCAGATTAAACATGCAGGGGGTGTGAATCTGCCCTTGGCTGCAGCCCCTAGCCACCTCCTTAGTGGCTGTAGCATGTAAGTTTTCTAACTGTATTATCTCAGGGTACAGGGCCGCTCAAGTGCTGGGGAACCCCTTGCCTGCATGCTGCATCCAGTGCTGTAATTAGATCACCATGCCTGGTTTGGTGACAGGTCCTCTTTAAAGTTTCTAAAAACATAATTTTTACAAAAAGGGATAGGTAGAATAGGTTAATTAAGGTGCATGGACAGGTATTGAAAGGCTAGGGGGTGATTTTTAGGGTTCAGGTTCCTTTTAAACCTTTTTAAATCCTACTATATTTTGTATGCCTTTTTGTAATTGTATTTTTTATTTATGTAAATGCAAATGATTGTACAGTTTATAAGACTTCAAAATAAATATCCCTGTGTAAAATTTCTGAGAAAAGCTAGTTTATAAAAATCCAAATGTAACACTCCTTACTTTGCAGTTGTTTCTTCAAGCTGTTAGGCCCAAGTGCAAAATCTGTAATTGGGTCCCCATCTATCAAGCGTGATTTATAATACAGATATCAAACAAAGAGAAAAAAAAAAGAGAAAAAACAGCGCCTCATAGGTTGGTATTGCTGTCAATCTTTTTATTCCGGGAATAAAACAATTAAAAAAAAAAAAAGAAAAAAGATTGACAGCAATACCAACCTGTGAAGCGATGTTTTTTTCTCTTTGTTTGATGCTGTGGTTCCCAAGATGGACTCCTAGGGCTAACATGTGCCCCAACTAAGGGTGATTACCAGAACCCAGTTTGAACCCTATGGTGCTTGTGAACCAATTTGTTAGGTCCCCTGGCACCGCTCCCCAGCTCACCTCTCCCGGGTCGGCATCCTCTGCTCCTCTGCCGACCGGGCATCCAGCGTCCAGGCATACTGTGTCTCGGAGCCGTCACCAGGTTCCCTTCCTGTCAGCTGAGCACTGGACTCTCACATGAGCACATTGCAATGGTCGTATTTATGTGACAAATCAGCGGTGCACTAGGTGCACTCCTTCCCTGTGACTCTAGGGAGGGACTGGCACGGTCCAACCTGACACTCCCCTTGAACAAATAGCTGCTCTTCCTCTGGTATATCAGGTCACCTCCACTGATGGGAGGTGCCTGATTATTAAGTTAGTTTGCTTCTGCCTTGCTGACTGTTGGTCAGGCCTTCCTTTACCATGTTACCTGGAACCCTAGCTGTGCTCTTCCCTGGTAGCACATTCCTGTTTGCCTAGCCTTGAACCTTTACCTGGAATCCTTAGCTGTGCCGTAGCATAGGCTAACCTTACGAGCCGCCCCCCCTGGTACTAGCAGCCGTGGTATTTAGACCCCCTGGGCTTGCCCCTGACAATCCCTGTATAGGGTTTGGGTAAACTAGGTCCAGCTCACCCAGGGGATTTTGATACCACGGCCCAGTGGGTCCACTCTAGAGCGTCTTTCCCCAGAAGTGTGACACAATTCTACATTGTTATAATACAGATGTGACCACTGGCGGACACAGACAGAAGAGAGCGCTGGTGCTTAAACAGTACAACCCTGGCAAAAATTATGGAATCACCTGGCTCGGAGGATGTCCATTCAGTTGTTTAATGTTGTAGAAAACAAGCAGATCACAGACATAGCACAAAACTAAAGTCATTTCAAATGGCAACTTCATGGCTTTAAGAAACACTAGAAGAAATCAAGATAATAAATGTGGTAGTCAGTAAGGGTACTTTTTTTCAGACCAAGCCGAGGGAAAAAATTATGGAATTACTCAATTCTGAGGAAAAAATTATGGAATCGTGAAAAACAAACACACAAAAGAACACTCCAATACATCACTAGTATTTTGTTGCATCACCTCTGGCTTTAATAACAGCTTGCAGTCTCCCAGCATACCCACTTGAACATTAGTTACTTCTTATGTATATGCAGTCACACCAAGGACAGATATATCATTGGTGCAGTCACACATGGGCCTAAAACATAAGGGGACCCACATCTACCTCCAAGGAGTTATTGGACCGAAGGGCCCATATACAACCCTTGGCAAATACATGACTAGTATATTGTTGCACCACCTCTGGCTTTAATAACAGCTTGCAGTCTCTAAGGCATGGACTTAATGAGTGACAAGCCGTACTCTTCATCAATCTGGCTCCAACTTTCTCTGATTGCTGTTGCCAGATCAGCTTGTTGGAGCCTTGTCATGGACCATTTTCAACTTCCACCAAAGATTTTCAGTTGGATTTAGATCTGGACTATTTGCAGGCCTGACATTGACCTTATGTGTCTTCTTTCAAGGAATGTTTTCACAGTTTTTGCTCTATGGCAGGATGCATTATAATCTTGGAAAATGATTTAATCATTCCCAAACATCCTTTAAAATGATAGGATAAGTAACGTGTCCAAAATATCAATGTAAACTTGGGCATTTATTGAAGATGTAATGACAGCCATCTTCCCAGTGCCTTTACCCGACATGCAGCCCCATATCATCAATGACTGTGGAAATTTGCATGTTCTCTTCATGCAGTCATCTTTATAAATTTCATTGGAACAGCACCAAACAAAAGTTCCAGCATCATCACCTTGCCCAATGCAGATTCGCAATTCATCACTGAATGTGACTTTCATCCAGTCATCCACAGTCCACGATTTCTTTTCCTTAGCCCATTGTAACCTTATTTTATTCTGTTTAGGTGTTACAGAAAAGCTAAGCATAAGCCACCATTATGTAAATCCCATTTCCTTTCGGCAGTTTCTTACAGTTCGGTCACAGACATTGACTCCAGCTTCCTCCCATTCGTTCCTCATTTGTTTTGTTGTGCATTTCCTGTTTTGGAGACATATTGCTTTAAGTTTACGGTCTTGACACTTTGATGACTTCCTTGGTCTACCAGTGTGTTTGCCTTTAACAACCTTCCCATGTTTTTTGTATTTGGATTTTAGACACAGCTGACTGTGAACAACCAATATCTTTTGCAACATTGCGTGTTGATTTTCTGGTCATCATAATGGGAGACCCAGACAATGGGGTTTAGGGCACTGCCCTCCGGAGGTCACACTAGGTACTACAAGTTTGTAGACACCGCCCCCTCCGCTTATAAACCCCTACCGCAGGGAACATCCCCAGTTTTAAACTTAGTGTGCTCGGAGGATCACGCTTTGCTTGCACTTCACTGCATTCTCACTACTTACGTGATGGCGTCTGAAGACAAGGTAATAAGGTCCCAGTCGGGACCGGTGACAGCCTCCCCGCTCACCCTTAGTGGCACACGCTGGTGGAGGTACCGGAGGGCCTAGGGCCTGGACACCTGGTGTTCTCCCGGTACGCTGTTACACTCCTCTCTATCCCTCTCTGGGGGGCTCTGGTGAGTGGGAGATGGGAGCCTTGCACAGCTCCGCTCCGTCCGAGGCCTCCCTAAATGGTGCTTACAGACCGGACTGGAGCCAGCCCAGTCCGAGGCCTCCCTAAATGGTGCTTACACTCCGGACTGGGCTGAGCGGCCCAGTCTGAGGCCTCCCTAAATGGTGCTTACACTCCAGACTGGTGCTGCACCCCCGTCCGAGGCCTCCCGAAATGGTGCTTACAGACCGGACCGGCACTGAGGCACTCGGTGTCTCCTGTGTGCCTGGGGGTAGTGTCTGGCACTTTATGTGCTTCATGACACTCAGACCGCGCGTTACCCTCGGGTCCGCGGTTCTGCGGGTGTACCCTGTGCTGGGGTCACCCTGGCTGACCGCCCTGTGTGTCACAGGGGCTGAGGCCGTAGGCTGCGGATGTGTGACATGTAATTGCAGTCTGTGTACATTGTTTTTTACACTGTTTCCCGCCCTGCGGGCTCCAGCTCCCTCATGAGAAGGATGCTTGGAGGATGGGATGCAGCCCGTGCGGTGACGTCACCGCGGGGCGTGTGTGTGTGTTTCCCGCGTGTCTTCGGCGCCGCCCACAGTTTCTCTGTCGGCGGCCATCTTTACCCTCACTTCCCGGCTGGGAACTGTATGCAGCGTGCGTCTGCGCTCCAAGAGGGGAGACCGGAAGACAGCGCGGAGGTCACACACACACACCGCTCCCTCATACCGCTTTACAGCGGTCGGTAAGCCACCGGGATCCCCGGTTTTATTGTCTGCATTTGGGCTTATCTACCCCTACTGTGGCCATGTCCTCAGCTGGGAAGCGTGCTGCTAAGGCGGCCGAGACCACCGTTACATGTGCTACGTGCAATGGAACACTGGTGGAGGGGTCCTGCAATAACTGTGGACGCCCAGAGGCCCGGGCTGCAACTACTGGGTCAGCAACCCCGGTGCTATACCCCGAGGTTCAGGTGATCTCAGGGCCTTGGGAGACTCAGAACAGGATCAATGAATCCCTGTTGTCTCAGCTGTCCTCCATGTCGCAATCCCTGGAGGCACTTAATAGGAGACTGGATAGCCCAGCTACTCCTTCCAGTTACCCCCGGGTGTCTCCCTCTTCTGCTGTGAGACCCCTTAAGCGGGCTCGTCGTGAGGCTTCACCCGAGCTCCAGACTCTCTCTGAGGAGGAGCGTTCCTCTGATGGTGAGGAAGATGATGGGGGTTCGACTTTCGGGTCTGTATCTGTGTCTGAACCACCAGATGGGGTGGAGGATCTGGTGTCCTCTATCAACGAGACCTTACGTCTCGTGACACCCCCTGAGGAGGTGACGGTGCACCCGAAGGAGGTCTATCAATGGCTGCGGCCGGAGGCTAGACCAAGTGGCTCCTTTATGGACCACACTAATTTTGGAAGGGTGATTAGAGCCCCCAGGTTACATCCTGGGCGGCGTTATGTCCGCAAACCCAAGGACAATCGCTTCCCCTTTCCCCAGGAGGTGCTTCAGGAGTGGTCGCAGTCCCCGAAGGTGGACGCTTCCATGACCAGGATTGCTGCACGCTCCCTTTTCTCTGCCTCTGATAGCTCCTCTCTGAAGGATGCTACTGATAGACAGGTCGAGCAACTCGCCAAGTCTTCCTATGAGGCGGTGGGGTCGTCATTTGCCCCTAACTTTGCCACGGTCTGGACCTTACAAGCGATTACTACCTGCTTGGATGGTATCACTGACCTGGCAAGGTCCAGTCCAGAGGTCCTGGCACTTACCGAAAGGGCAAGGGCCTATGCGGACTACGCCAGAACGGCGACTCTGGAAACTGCTACTCGCTCAGCTGTGGCTTCGGCCAATGCTATAGCGATCCGCAGGTTGTTGTGGCTGCGTCTTTGGGACTCAGATACCACATCTAAGAAGATCCTGCAGAATCTTCCTTTCGCTGGTGACAGGCTTTTTGGCACAGAGCTGGATAAGCTAATTAAGGATTCTGCTGAGTCTAAAATACCGCAGAATAAACCTAAGCCACGGTATAACCGTTAAAAGGAACCCAAAACAGTGGTCCTTTCGGTCCAGCTCACAGTCATCAGCACCGTCCGCTCGCACGGACCGAGGGGGCAAGCCCGCTTCTCAGTGGCGCTCTAAGAGTCGTCCAAAGAAGCCGGCGGGGGCAGCAGCTGCCACCCCCAAACCCGCCTCTACATGACTCGCTCTCTCTTCCTGCCTCCCCACAGGTGGGGGGCCGCTTGTCTCGCTTTCAGAACGAGTGGCTACTTCACGTTTCAGATCAGTGGGTTCGAGACGTGGTCTCGCGAGGTTACAGGATAGAGCTGACGTAAAAACCGATATCCCGATTCCATCGGTCGGTCCCCTCCCCAGAAAAAGCTCAGGCCTTTTCTTTGGTGTTGGAGGGACTCCGCAGAGACGGAGTGGTGGTCCCGGTGCCTTCCGGGGAGAGGTTCAGGGGTTTTTACTCCAACCTCTTTATAGTCCCAAAGAAGGACGGATCCTTCCGCCCGGTTCTGGACCTGAAGTTGTTCAACCGCCACGTGCTGGTTCGGAAGTTCCGTATGGAATCACTGCGCTCAGTGATCGCGGCTGTGTCACAGGGGGACTTCTTGGCGTCCATAGATATCAGAGACGCTTACCTTCACGTGCCCATTGCACCGGCTCACCAGCGATGGTTGAGATTTGCAGTGGGGGAGGAACACTTCCAATTTGTGGCGCTGCCGTTCGGCTTGGCCTCGGCACCGCGGGTGTTCACAAAAGTGATGGCCTCCATGATGGCTCTCCTGCACGTGCAGGGCCATGCCGTCATTCCCTATTTGGACGACCTGCTGGTCAGGGCGCCATCGGAACACCTCTGTCAAGCGAGCCTGGATGTGGCCATGCGGTCTCTGGAACAATTCGGTTGGCTCCTCAATGTTCAGAAGTCAACCCTGGTTCCGACCCAGTCCTTGACTTATTTGGGCATGGACTTCAACACGTCCTCAGCTCTGGTGTCTCTGCCACAATCCAAACAGGTGGCGATCCGATCGGGAGTACAAGCGGTGCTCCTGTCACCACAATCATCCCTTCGTGGGTTGATGAAGCTGGTGGGTCGCATGGTGGCAGCGATAGAGGCGGTGCCGTTTGCACAATTTCGCCTCCGTCCTCTCCAGCTGGAGATCCTACGCAGATGGGACAAGAGGACGATCTCGCTGAATCGGCTGGTGACACTGTCACAACCGACCCGAGATTCCCTGCAGTGGTGGCTTCAACCACATCACTTGTCGCGGGGCCGGTCCTTCATAAAACCGTCTTGGTTAGTGGTGACCACCGACGCCAGTCTGAAGGGCTGGGGTGCGGTGTTCTTACACCACAGGGCCCAAGGCCTCTGGACTCTGTCGGAGTCGGCATTGCAGATCAACGTGCTGGAGATCAAGGCGATCTATCTAGCACTCCTGGCTTTTCAGAGATTCCTCTCAGGACAACCCATCCGGGTTCAGTCCGACAATGCGACGGCCGTCGCTTATATAAATCATCAAGGAGGAACCAGGAGTGCAGAGGCTCTGGCCGAAGTCCACCGCATCCTATCCTGGGCGGAGAACAACAACTGCCTGATCTCCGCAGTTCACATCCCAGGGGTCGAAAACTGGGAGGCCGACTATCTGAGCAGGCAGGGGATGGACGCCGGAGAGTGGGCCCTTCATCCAGACGTCTTTCGGGACATCTGCAGCAGATGGGGCACTCCGGACGTGGATCTGATGGCCTCACGGCTGAATCGTCAGGTTCCGCAATACATGGCGAGGTCATGGGACCCCCAGTCTCTGGGAGCGGACGCCCTGATCTTGACTTGGTCCAGATTCAATCTACCATATGTGTTCCCTCCTCTGGCTCTGATTCCCAGGGTGCTGTGGAAAATCAGGACAGAATGCAGGGTAGCCATTCTAGTGGCTCCAGACTGGCCCAGGAGGTCCTGGTATCCGGACCTGTGGCAACTGTCAGGCGGACACAGGTGGGCTCTTCCAGAACGCGCAGATCTTCTCGCGCAAGGCCCATTATTCCACCTCAATTCGAAGGCCCTCAGATTGACTGCATGGCTCTTGAGGCCTGGCTGCTGACATCCAGGGGGTTCTCCCCTACAGTGGTTGCCACTATGAATCGGGCTAGAAAACCAGTTTCCAGGAAAATGTACCACAGGACGTGGAAAATCTTTTTTACCTGGTGTGCCTCTGGGGGCCGGTCCCCGTGGCCCTTGTCCATCCCGACACTGTTGGCATTCCTACAGTCGGGTTTGGAGTTGGGATTATCCCTTGGCTCCTTAAAGGGTCAGGTCTCAGCACTTTCTGTGCTGTTTGACAGACGATTGGCGCTTCTCCCGAAGGTCCGTCAATTTCTGCAGGGGGTGTCGCGGATGGTTCCACCCTACAAAAGACCTCTGGATCCGTGGGACCTTAACATGGTCCTGGCGGCATTGCAAAAACCGCCATTTGAGCCTCTGAGGGAGGTTTCCCTTTCTCGTCTGTCCCAGAAGGTGGCTTTTCTGGTGGCGATTACATCTCTGAGGAGGGTCTCAGAATTGGCTGCACTTTCGTGCAAGTCTCCCTTTCTGGTGGTTCACCAAGACAAGGTGGTGTTGCGTCCACGGCCGGAATTCTTGCCAAAGGTGGTTTCAACGTTTCACCTGAACCAGGAGATTGTTCTCCCGTCATTTTGCCCCGCTCCCGTTCATCAGGTTGAGCGCGACCTCCATACTCTGGATCTCGTGAGAGCTATACGCATTTATGTGTCCAGAACCGCCTCCTTTAGGAGTTCGGATTCTTTGTTTGTTCTTACGACAGGTCGCTGTAAGGGGTCCGCGGCTTCAAAGTCAACCTTAGCCAGGTGGATTAAGGCTTCCATTCAAGAGGCTTACCGGTCTTCTGGTTTGCCTCTCCCGGTGGGATTGAAGGCTCACTCTACCAGAGCCGTAGGTGCCTCATGGGCCTTGCGACATAGAGCATCTGCTCTACAGGTGTGTCAGGCGGCCACTTGGTCCAGCCTACACACTTTCTCTAAGCACTATATGGTGCATGCCCATGCCTCTGCGGATGCAAATTTGGGCAGGCGGGTTTTACAGGCGGCGGTTGCCCACCTTTAAAAGGGAACCATGTGTTATCCGTCTTGTTGAGGAACTCTTTCCGCCCTGGGGTATTGCTTTAGGACATCCCCATTGTCTGGGTCTCCCATTATGATGACCAGAAAAAAGAGAATTTTGTTTACGTACCGTAAATTCTTTTTTCTTTAATCATCAATGGGAGACCCAGTACCCACCCAGTTGTTCCTTTGCATGTTTTGCATTGGCCCTGTTCTCTGTTGAGACAGTGTTTGCCGGGTTGTTGAACCGTTTGTGCACGGCATTCTTCCCGATGTTTCGGGTGTGGTTTATTTTCCTCCTCGCAGCTTGTAGACCAAACTGAGGATGTTCCCTGCGGTAGGGGTTTATAAGCGGAGGGGGCGGTGTCTACAAACTTGTAGTACCTAGTGTGACCTCCGGAGGGCAGTGCCCTAAACCCCATTGTCTGGGTCTCCCATTGATGATTAAAGAAAAAAGAATTTACGGTACGTAAACAAAATTCTCTTTTTACCCTCTTTTAAGAGTTTAATCCTCTCCTTTGTTTCAATTGACATCTCTCATGTTGGAGCCATGATTAATGTCAGTCCACTTGCTGCAACAGCTTTCCAAGGTGTGATCACTCCTTTTTAGATGCAGACTAACAAGCAGATCTTATTTGATGCAGGTGTTAGTTTTGTGCCATATCTGTGATCTGCTTTTTTTCTGCAATACCATTTTAGAAGGGCTTACAATTCAGCAACATGTTAATATGCTGAAAAAGCAATTAGAGGAGGGGTTGCGACGAGGCGGGGACTTCACTACACATGTGGGGGAGTTGTGATGTGCTACGTGGCTTCTGGCAGGAGGTGTACAATCTGCTTTTGTCCATAACAGGGGTGCCTTTCCACTTGGGGCCCTCCTTAGCTATTCTGAGCTTAGGATTAGAGGAGTGGCCAACTCCGCTGAGGCCTATGGTTTCGAATGTACTGCTGGGAGCTAGACTGTGTGTCTCAAGATTTTGGAAATCAAAGACACTTCCGACTATACATAACTTACATGATACACTTAATCTACATTTTCAACATGAATACATGCTGGCTCATGACGCATCCAAGCGCAACAAGGTTCTCTCTTGGTGGGACCCATGGAGGTCGTCCCCATATAATAATGTTCAAATTTCATTATAATTACATGGTTTCTCACTTACTATGCAGATACTAGAATATGACACTCACCGTAACCTCGATATCAGAATGGAATCTTCTGGGCACAAAAAACCCCCTTCCTCTCCCCTCTTCCCTATTCCCCACTTCCCTGGATACATTTTATCCTTTCCCCTTTATGTTTTATGATTTAACTTTATTTACCTTCTATTTTATTATATGTTAGATTTTGCAAGAATAACGTGAACTGTCTGTATTTTGTATATTCTACACAATTGTTTTTTTTCTACGTATTCTTACAAATTTGGATTCTTTGTAATTTACTCCAAATGTTTAATAAAAACTATTGAAACAAAAAAAAGCAATTAGAAGTTTTAAAAAGGTAACCTCAATGTTATTGTATTTTTGCATGCAATGAAGTTGCATGCAAAAGGTTACTTTCACATCCGCGAGAAGTGTAATTCACATCAGATCCGGCAGATGCGGTGACTTGCGGCATCGATCTGGCAAGCCCCATTCATTCTCCATGGGGCTCGCGGTCGGGTGCAGCAAGGGAGGTTTCGCCGGATCTGGCAGATCCGGCACTTGCGGCCGTACAAAAAAAACACTGCTAGGAGCGTTTTTTTTTGCAGTGCTGCACTTTCCGGATCCGGCAAAACTGCATTTGCCACACTTGACTGTGAGCCCCAAAGACAATGAGTAGAGCTTGTCGGATCGGGCCACAAGTCGGCCATTACGCTGCATTACGCGGCAGATGCAGTGACATCTGGTGGATCTGCGGCAAATTACACCTACCGCAGATGTGAAAGCACCCTAAAAGATTTAGAAGAACAGGTGAACTGAGATAACCATTTTAAAACCTGCAGACTGCCCATTTATAGCAAGAAACAAGGAGAAATCTACTTGACCCTACATTCTGATTGGCCTATTGCACCCTGTAGCTATACACTGCTGGACATAAAATAACAACCTACATTTCCCAGGGCAACACATGGTTCTAAGCAATGGTATCATGTCCCACAAATTGGGAATCGTACAGTGTTGTGTTTCCATTGTATTATTTTTTATTGTAGTGCTTTTCAATAGGTTTGCCTTTTTCAGAAGATTTCTTCTCTCTTCCAGTAGCTGCTCTGATGTAAAACCTCCCTTTTTCTCCATGCTATATTGCTGAAAGCCATCTTTGTTACTGCATTTTCTTTTTACACCTGACAGAGTCATCTTTTATACCTACTGTATTGTGCAGTAAACTCAAGATTTCAGTGGAATAAGTAAACTACATCTGGAGCTTTTTTACATGCCCTTTGCAGCTATCTGACGAGTGACGACACTTCTACATGCATGTGAGTACGGTCCATATGGGCATCAGTGGAAATGGTGACCCAAGCACCTAACACAGGCAATGTATTTGTGATGATGAAATAAACGGCTTCTTAAACTTTTTTTCTTCTAGGACTTTCTCTCTTCTTTCCTTACCAGATAAATCAACATTATGTTTAGTCCAGTGTTTCTAAACTCCAGTCCTCAGGACCCACCAACTCGTCGTGTTTTCAGGATTTCCTTAGTATTGCACAGGGGTTTGAATTATCCCCAGTGCAGGTGATTAAACTATCACCTGTGCAATACTAAGGAAATCCTGAAAACAAGACCTGTTATTGGGTTCTGACGACTGGAGTTGAGAAACACTGGTTTAGACCTCATCATTAGTGGTAAAAGTCTGTACCGCAATAAAAATAACTCAAATTACATTTTATTGGGCCTCTGAACTGGGTATACATTTGAGTATAACAATTGATTCATTTTGTACTTATTTTAATCTTCTTGCTAAAGGTGAGATTGCTGCAGCAAAAAAATAAATAAAAACCTACTGTGCCGTTTATAAGCACTTCTGTCAATACGGAGTTGACAGCTGAGCTACACCACCAACTATGGGGTGCCTCACAGATTGAGAACTACTCCTCTGAACAACAACAACAATTTATTTACGGTAATCCAAGTAGAAGGCAGTAGCAATAATATTAATTCAAAATAAACAGTATATAGTAGCTGTTATATGTATGATAATGTATTTCTGGTGTACCCAAAAAATACCTAGAAATCAATCTTAAAAGTATGTATAGCAATCATTTTTCTGTATTGTAAATTACATTCCAAGTTGGGAATTAATGGAATTGTGTTACGGACAAAAGAAAGGCAATGAAGGCATTATAGGATCACCTGGTGCGGTGGATTCTCTAAACTGTAGGTCTGGTTGAGTCATTTGGACCAGAAGTGTCAGCGCCGTGGAGCGGTTCTTGACGTACACTAAATGGCTCAGCAAGGACCAGGACAGCATGGTAAACCAGACACCAGACAACAGACAAACAAGCAGAGCAGGTAGAACTATGAAGCAGAGCCAGGTGTGTGAGTAGACGCAGAGTAGTGAAGCTGGCAGGTTAAGCGTTATCTCACTGATAACTTCTTTGTATAAAGGACCTGTGTGATATACCGATCATGTGACCATAGTGGGCGTAGCTAAGCAAGCAACATCATTATGTTCTATGGACACTCAGCTCTGCCTATTATAGTTACATGATCGTAACATCACACAGGCCCTACAGCATCTTTATGTGGTAGCTGTGGGGGCATAAAGTAGCTGACAGGTTCCCTTTAAAGCACCACTCTAGCCTTTCTTGTCCCATTGCACCCCTGAGGTGGTGCTTTAAATCCAAGTCCCCTGTCACCTGTCTCATACACACCTGCCGTCATCTTCATCTGTTAACACTGCAGCTCCTGTTGGGCTCTGGCAATTTGGAACTGCTGGCAGCTCCAGCGTTTGATGGAATGCTCTGGGGGGGGTCACAACATAATGCATCTCTTGTTCTAGCTCTTATACAGTTGCCTTAGGAGCCTGTGATATAACTTTTGACTTCCAACCAGTGATAAGTTACAGTTACAATATGGCACCGCGGGACTGGAGCGGTGTTGAAAAAGCATGAAAAGGCTGGAAGGTGAGTTTGACACCTGGGGCCAGAGGCTGTGATTTAAACCGCCACTCCAGTGCAGAAAAAGACACCCTTGAGTGGTCCTTTAATTGCAGTGTCCAGGTATGAACAGTTACCATAATAAGGTAACTTGCTGAGAGGTGGGTGTGGATAACACTTAAGTAACCTTTGACTGAGTTAAATATATCTTTGATTGCAGCATGGAAGTCATAAGTAGAAGAGGTAAATGATAAAACACCTGACTGATGCTCAGATAATTGAAGTAGGCAAATCTGACAGCTTGAAGCAACTAAAACAATACTGATGCAAAGAAAACCTGCCATTGGAGAAAGGAGCCAGATGCAGTCCTTGGTTTGGGACAAGTGAGTAGCAATCATATAATTTATTAATCCCAACCATCATCTCATGCCACCAAGACCAGTTTTAGGCCAAATGTGGCCATACGCAATATTAAACAAGAGAAAAGAAAGAGAAAGGGGCGCAATAGTGCGGTTACCAGGGGGCTTTTTTTAGCGTGGCGTACTAATAGGTGGCCACTCACCTTAGCGGGTTGTGCTGTCCCCGCACAACCCGGTAATACATTTGATAAGGCGCCCTTCACAGGCTCTAGCTCATCCGCACACCGCGTGCTCCGGGGGCTCCGAGCATCCGGTCACGTCACCGCAGGTCCTTAAGTTAAAGCTCCTGTTGCCAGGCGACGCTAGGTCCTCACGTTAAGCTGCACTCTGCACCTAGCTGCTCCCCGCCGCTTTACCCTACGTAATACGCAATATTGCGTAATACGCAATATTAAAAGCATAGGCCTAAATGCCGAAATATTATACTCTTAACAGTCTAATTTAGTCAAATTAGTCGATATTGCATAGTTTGTATGTTTTCTTTGTAGTTATTTGGATTTTTCCTGGATATTATGTTTTTTTCTAATGCTTTGGTGTAGAATAACACAAAATAGAGCACATATAAATCAGAGCAGTTTCCCAATATTTATCTCTTCCTACTCACCACCTCACTGCTTGTCTATCATTTTTTATCATCAATTAATCTGAGGAAGGTCTTTGTATAGGCAAAACATTATCATTGCACTTTTAGTAAAACCAGATTTTCTGCATTGCCCGATTTGGACTGCCAGGTTCTATTTTTCTGTTAACTTATTGAGTGGTATCCTATCTGAGCACCCATCAATATAACAGAATGACGTAAAGTATATCCCTTTCACATTGGTGTAGGATGCCAGTTATGTTGGGTTGATGAATGAATGATATCAAGATCCGGTATAATGGTGCCAGCAGGGTAAGTAACCCTGGTCTCATTTGACCTTTCACTGCTGTTCAGCTGTCTGCCCTTGCACTTCCACTCAAGGATGGAATGTTAAACAGCAGCCTACTTGCCCACTTTACCCACTTCCTTCCTTCCTTAATCCAAATGTCAGCCCTACAAACTACATTGCTCATTTAACTACTGAACGTTGTCTTGTATTTTCTTTTTGGGTCATTCCATATCAAGTGATCTAAATATGAATATTTTTCTCCTTCGCCTCATTGGGGGACACAGGACCGTGGGTGTTATGCTGCTGTCCACTAGGAGGCGACACTAAGTATTATCTGAAAAAGATAAGTGGCTCCTCCTCTGTAGCATACACCCCCTGAGAATATCCTCAGATCCTCAGTTTTTGCTTAGTGTCTAATAGGAGGCAGACGTCTTCACTCTCTCTCCATTATTTTTACTTTTTGAAGCTGCATTTTTATTGTTGAAGGGACATGTCGACCACAGGTTCCTCCCCAGACCCCACAGTTTGGACTCTGGGTCGAGCTACTTTGTATGACAAGGGCTATTCCTTTCTCGGCCCTCCACTGTTGGAGGTGCAGGGTTAAAGCGACTTCCAGACCTGCCGGTTCTGAGGCCCGCATTCCTCCCCAGTCCCCACAGATGGGGCTCTGGGTCGTAGTAATGCCCCATGTCCCCACCGCAAGCAGCAAGACAGAGGGAACAAAAACCGGCATAGGGGCTCTGCAGCAGGACGGATGCAGCTTCAACGAGGAGCCACAATCCCACAGGTGATAGCGGCCCATTAGGCACCCTATATTAGGGTAGCCTACAGGCATCGCTTTTATAATCGCTGCCCCACGGCCCCCGCTCCTCCCGCATGTCCGCGCGAACCTCCGCGCCGGCCCGCCTCTATTTTCGGCCGCAAAATCTACTACAGGCCCCGGCTTCGGGCCTAGTTTTGCGATCCCCGCCCCCCGCCGCCGCGTCATCGCTGAAAGGCGGGGCTTCCCCTCGCACCTCTCCTGCAGCGTGGGACATTGTTTTGGCGCCATTATCAGCGCCATAATGCTCCCTGGACCCTGAATCCACTCCAGAGGCATCGGAGTTGCACTGGACAGGGCTCCACAGACGCTGGGGGACACTGGATCGTGGTGAAAGCGGCGTCTAAGGGCTGGCAGCCACAGGGACTGGTAAGCAGCTCAGCATACTCTGCTGCAGCTCCCCTTCCATCCCATATCACCTCCCTGCATTATACATAGCAGGGCCTAGTCCTCACAGGGCCTATGTACTCAGGCACCTTGTCAGGACTAAAGGGCAAGAAGGCTAAGACATATACTGCATAGTACACCATCTGCACTGCATGCAAGACTTCTCTCACCAGTGGCAGTCCTACCTCGCTCTGCTCAGGATGTACTATTTCAACTGCAATAGAGCCTACTGCCCATGAGGTGTCACCCAGTGCCCCTGATGCACCCGAATGTGCAGTCCTGCTGTCGCAGTCCATGACAGTGTTTGGAGAAACTGTCCCCTAACTTGATTCAGACCCTGCAAAACCACTTGTCACCCGTGACTGTAGGTCCTAGCACTACGCCACAGGACTCCACGGACGATAGTAACCCTCTTAGGCGTTCACATCGTCACAACTACTCCTCAAGGTCCGAGGACACAAGGAAACGGTCAAGGAGATCTCCTTCACCTGCGTATTCCACGGGCTCTCAGGTCTCATACTCAAAGACAGCCGACAAGACTCGCCTACATCACATAGGCACTATGAGTCGGCGTCAGATCATGACGTGGATACACATCTGGACTTGGATTATTCTGAGTCTACAGCCTGATTGAGGACCTTACCACGGCAGTCAATCAGACCCTAGATATCTCTGATCCTCAAATGGAAACAGATAATGCAATTTCCTTCATATAGGAAAAACGCCCAGATGTCCCTCCTTCCACATTTCCCCACTGTTGGGGAAATTGGATTGAAGTCGAGACTACGCAGGAGCCCTCTGACTCCTTAATCACCCCTAAAGGGTTTTTAGGTTGAGACACCGCAGGTAGGGCGAGCCCATTCCAAGCCTCAGCCTGCTGCGTGTGTCTGATGGGCACATGCGGCAGCATAGCACATGGAACTTCAGCCCTGCTGCGTGCTCCTAATGGGCATATGCTGCAGCACAGCACACACACTCCAGGAGTCCCAGCTCCACTGCATACTCCTGACGGTCACAGAGGCAGCGTCACATTATGGAGCATCGGATGAAAACAAGCGGTAGCTGCAACACATGTATGTGTATGTGTATGTATATGGATGTGTATATGTACAGGATATATATATGTACAGGGTATATGTATGTACAGGGTATATATATATATGTATATATATATATCAATCTGAGTGGCCTAATGGTTAAGGCTCCTGCCTCAGGAGCATGGTAACTTTCTTGCACCTTGGTTCAGATCCCCAGGTAGGATTATTTTCCTTCAGATGGATACCGGTGTCATCATTCCAGTGCCTACAAACGAGAGGTTTCAGGAATTCTACTCTAACCTCTTAGTTGTTCACAAAAAGAGATCATTCCGACCCATCCAGGACCTAAAACATCGCAATAAATTTGTCTGTGTGCGACTTTTCTGCATGGAGGCCCTTCGCTTCATCATAGCCTCTATGAACAGAGGGAATTCCTCGCCTCCATAGACATTCGGGATGCGTACCTACACATCCCAATTGCTCAGGTCCATCAAGAATTCCTACACTTTGCAGTCGGCGAAGACCATTTTCAGTTCGTGGCCCTCCCATTTGGCCTCGCCGCAGCTCCAAGAGTTTTCACACAGGTCATGGCGGCCGTCATGGCTATACTTTGCTCGAGAAGAATTGTCGACCTACCATTCCTAGCCTATCTCCTCGTCACGTCAAGGTTCCATCTTTCAGGGACTGCGAACACATTGTATCACCATAGATACACTAGTTCGCTTAGGTTGGTTAATCACCTTACCCAAGTTTTTCTCCAGTCCCAAGTCAGTCTCTAACTTTTCTGGGAACGCTATTCGATACTTCTCGGGGGGTTAGTTCTCCTCCTACGGAACAGGTCCCAAACTCTACAGCAGGAAGTTTGCCACTTGTGTGGCCAACAATCTCACTCTCCTCGTTTCGCCAGGAGAGTGCTAGGTCGCATGGTCACTGCGATACAGGCAGTCCCATTTCCACCACTACACCTCAGATCTCTCCAGATGCAGATTCTGCCTACCTGGGACAAGAAACCACACTCATTTTACATGACCTTTCGCCTCTCACCTGCCACCGACCATTCCTCTGGTGGTTTTGACCTCTTTCCCTGACTCGGGGCAGGTCGTTCCCCAGTCTGCTGGGGGTTACTTACCAAGGATGCGAGTCTCACCGACTGGGGAGCTGAGGATCTCCTCCACATTGCGCAAGGCAGATGGACGCAACCGGAATCCACACTGCCCGTCAACCTCCTGGAAATTCTAGTCATTTATCTGGCACTTCGATCGCTCCATCGACTTCTAGCATGCCGTCACATCAAAATACCATCAGACAACGCCATGGAAGTGGCTCATATAAATCACCAAGGCGGGACCCGCAGCAGACTTGCCATGCAGGAGGTCAAACCAATTCTCCCCTGGGCAGAAAACAACAACTCTTTTCTATCGTCAGGCCACATTCTAAGGGTCGACAATTGGGCAGCAGTTTTTCTCAGCCGGCAAGCACACGGAAAGCGGGTTCTCCACCCGTAAGTCTTTCACCAAATCTGCAGCTGTTGGGTATCCCAGACGTAGAATCATGGCGTTCCGTCTCAATGCCAAGGTTCCCGACTACATAGCCGGGTCACACGACCCACAGTCTCTAAGCGCAGACCCTTTAGTCCAACCTTGAACCCAGTTTCGGCTTTTCTCCATTTTCACTCCCCTACCTCTCGTACCCAGAGTGGTCAGGAAGATCAAGCTGGAAAGGCTTCCAGTAATCCTAATTGCTCCGGACTGGCCCAGGAGAGCGAGGTACGCCGACCTAGTACAGCTCAACGCCGACGTTCCATGGCGTCTTCCAGACCGACCAGATCTAATTTCCCAGGGTCCGATTTTCCGCCCGAATTTTCAGGCCCTGATTTTTGATGGCGTGGCCCTTGAGACCTGTGTTTTTAACTCAGGCTGGTTTTTCTCATGAGGTCATACCCATGATCAGAGCAAGGAAGCCGGTGTCGGCAATGATATACCTCGCACATGGAAACTATCTTGGTCATGGTGCAAATCTGGTGATCAAGCACCCCTCCAATTCTCCTTACCAAATACCTTAGTTTTTCTCTAATCTGGTCTGGGCAAGGGCCTCGTCCTTGCCTCCATCAAAGGACAGGTTCTGTTCTGTCAGTACTCTTTCAAAGTAGACTAACAGTTAACCCTAAAATTGAAACCTTTATTGAGGCGGTATGCCTCCTGGTCCCCCCCCCTTACAAGGGACCCCAGTTGCATGGGATCTTAATCTAGTTCTGGAGGCTCTCCAGAAGCCTCCCTTTGAACCACTTAAGGACTTTCCCCTTCAGCTGTTGTCTCACAGGTGGTTTTCCTTGTAGCAATTACATCGCTCCTTCGAGTGTCAGAGCTTGCTGCTCTTTCCTGTAAAGCACTTTTTCTGGTTCTTTTTCAGCAACACCAGGTTGTGCTCAGGTGGTACCTTCCTTCACTCCGAAGGTGCTACCCCAATTTCATCTGAATGAAGACAGTTCGTTGCCGTTCTTCCGTCCGGCACTGGTACACCAGGTAGAAAGGGCCCTGCACTCCCTGGATCTAGTTTGAGCACTCAAAATATATGTGTCTAGAAATGCATCCTTCAGAAAGGCTGACTCTCCTTTTGTTCTCTCAAAAGGACCCCGAAAGGGTATGACAGCCTCCAAGGCTACTCTATTCAGGTGGCTCAAAATCATCATTCAGGAAGCTTATCAGCTTCGACTCCTGCCTATTTCCTCAGGTTTTAAGGCACCCTCCACCAGAGCTGTTGTACTTTCCTGGGCTATTAGGCACCAGGCCACTGCTCACAGGTATGCAAAGTAGCCACCTGGTCCAACCTTCACACATTTGTTGAGGACTAGGTATGCACGTTGTGATGCTTCACAGACACCAGTCTTGGCAGGCGCGTCCTGCAGGCTGCATTGACTCACATGTAATGTGCAGCCAGTGTAGTGATGTTCTAGCTTCCCACCCAGGGACTGCTTTAGGACGTCCCACGGTCCTGTGTCCCCCAATGAGGCGAAGGAGAAAAGGAGATTTTTGTGTACTCACCGTAAAATCCTTTTCTCTTAGCCTCTAATTGGGGGACACAGCACCCACCCTTTTGGCCCACCGGGCCTTGTTGACTTCTATGTTTGTTCCATATGGTTATCTGGTATGGTTGCCTGATTATTATAGGCTATGTTGTTCATACCTGCTCCTACTGCTTTAGCACAAAACTGAGGATCTGAGGATATTCTCAGGGGGTGTATGCTACAGAGGAGGAGCCACTTATCTTTTTCAGATAATACTTAGTGTCGCCTCCTAGTGGACAGCAGCATAACACCCACGGTCCTGTGTCCCCCAATTAGAGGCTAAGAGAAAAGGATTTTACGGTGAGTACACAAAAATCTCCTTTTTCCCTCACGTCTTTAGATTTCTTTTATTTTTTGTCTATATGAAGTACAACTTTAGTTAATTATAAATTATAAGTTTGATATTTTTTTCTTCGTCAGTTAATTTTTTACAGATTTTTAAAGTTTTAAAAAAGTGCAAATTTTGGCCTTAGTATGGCTTTACATTTTTTATCATATCTCGGTCTAGAAATAACGGGGTTAAACACATGCAGTGTTTTTTTAAACACATGCAGTGTTTTTTTAAACACTCAGAGAGTGAGTAAATCACTGCTTGCACTACTTTTTGATCGCTTCAATATATGCAGCATTTATCACTATTTATATATAAAAAAAATCTGCCATTGTTTTCACTAGGGATTAAAAAAACTAATGCAGATATAGTGAAAACTCAGCAGAAAAAAGCTGCCAAAACCTCAGTGTTTATCTGCAGACAGAAAAGGTTGTGTGTGCTCTAGCCCTAATACTCACTTTGTAGTAAGACAGTTATATCTCAAGTGTACTGTAAATCTTTATTAATATATACTGTTGCAATCCCTTTAAAAAACTGTACAAGAAAAACATCTTAGGCTGGTCCAAGATTGGATGTTTGATATAAATCTATAATTCGACTTCCGGTTCCGGCGCCTCCATGTGCGGCCGCATCTGAGCCCGCTCCGCTCCCCGCCTCGGCAATCCGCCGCCATCCGGCCTCCAACGCTGCCCCTTGAGCTTCCATCATTAAAGAGGCGGCCGCCGCGACCCCGGCAATGTCCACCATGGCCACAATGGACCGCTATATCACGAGGAGCAGGGAAGGAGAAAGAGGCGGGACGCCATGTGCAGACCACAGTAATGCGCGCCCGGCGTACAGGGAATGCCAGAGGATGGAGGTATGGTGACTATGACCGGGCACAGGGAGAAAGAGTCTGGAGGGGAAGGAGCGGTGGGGACAACGGAAGGATCCCTGGAGAGAACTTCAGAGAGGAGGCATGAAAATCCCCCAGGGCAGAAACCACAGGCAGCAGAAGCTCTCTGCAACCAACACCAGCCCCAGACACAAGCACACTCACAGGCTGCAGACACAGGAAAGAAGCAAAGCCTGCACATCTCAGAAAGCTGGGGAGAAGACTCGGGAGACAGCTGGGGTGTTCAGCGTTTAGATTATAAAAAACTGGCTAAGGAAATGGCTGTGCACTTAGCTGAAGAGTTTAAGATTACAGTGGCAGAGATGGTGGCAGCTACAACTAAAGATTTATCTGTGAAAATGGAGACACATGAGCAGCAGCTCCTTGAGGCTGAATCTAGAATTGGAACAGCAGAGGATAGGATTCAGGAGCTGGAGGATCAGCTAATGGCCCTGCAAAAGCACGCTGAATACACACACAATAAATTGGAGGACATTGAAAATAGAACGAGACGGTGCAATCTAAAAATTGTGGGTCTCCCAGAGTCTGTCCCTGTGAGTCAACTGGAAGAAATTTTTGAGGTTGAACTACCCAAAGCCCTAGGCCTTACCCATAGATGCAAGACAGAACGTGCCCACAGAATTGGCCCGCCTAGAGAATTACAGGAGACAACGGGAACCCCGAGACACCTAGCCCCGAACCCAGCTTCCAGGGAGCCCAATAAATCTAGACACGCCATAGCAAAATTTTTGAACCACCGAGACAAGGAAGAGATTCTTCGTGCATATAAAGCAAAAAAGCATCCTCTAATACTGCAGGGACATAGAGCATTGGTCTTTGCGGACTACTCTGTAGAGGTCACACGTCGCAGAAGGGCCTTCAGTGAGGCGTGTTCGCTGCTACATAAGAAAAATATCCGCTTCCAGTTAAACTTTCCTGCGACTTTAAGATTCAGATCTAGAGAGGGAGCCATGTTAACCTGCTCTGATCCGGAGGAAGCAATGTCTACTGTCAGGGATAATGTAGCCTCCCCAAGAAGATCCGAGTCACCGCCCCGTACTACTAATGGGTCATCTGCGAAACCCACCTCAACTCTGGACCCAGAGAATGAGATAGACAGAAACTCTGTGAGATCTTACAGACTCAGATCAAACTCCCTAATCGACGAGGGGGCACAAAAGGGAACAACGCCGGGTACCCCAAGACAACAGAGGCAGACGGGGAATAGATGGCAAAAGAGGAAGTGAAGAGAGGATGAACTGGAACGGATGAAATCCCCTACTAGCCGAGACCGACGGAAATGCGTCAAGCGTCCTGAAGAAGGGAGGAGGGAGATGTTGCTGTAATAAGCGGTTAAGAGGGGTGTAAACTATAACCCCCCCCCCCTTTTTTTTTTTTTTTTTCTGTTCTTCACCTTGACTAGCTTATTTTACAGGACCACTGTTGCATGGACGCAAGTGTGCTTAAACTGCCCATATTCATTGCAGAACTTTGTAATGGGTATCCGGCCATTGTTACTTTAAGGTCGGGTTCACTCAAATGCTTGTAGAATCCTCTTGAATATCCATGCTGAGCGAGGATTTGGGAAGGGATGTGAGAATTATATTGTAGACCCAATGTGCCCCTGATAAGAGGCCCTTGGGAAATTTGTTTAAATAACTTACACTTGACGGTCGCCACTTAATGGCTTGTGTTAATTGGGCAAAAAGTTGGAGTTATATCATGATGTTATTTTACTAAGTGTTATAAGAGGTGTTGAGAGCCGAGGCGGGGTGGAGCTATCTATGTGGGTGGCACTTGAGGAAAAAAGTGAAGTCACCGATGTTTGAAGGATGAAAGGAGATGGAGTGGTTGGGGGAAGGGTGGGAAGAAGGAGGGCGGGAGAAATAATGGGAATTGTCCTTGGAAATGAGTCTCTAAAAAGTTACATCACCTCTGTCCGTTACACCTCACTTACAACCACACCAGGCGGTATTAACTACCTATGGGCATCTACGACAAAGAAATTTGGGACCCTGCACGGGGAGGCTTCCGATGGTTAGGTGGGCCTCCTGGAATGTTAAGGGTCTGCGCTCCCCGGCAAAGCGCATGATGGTCTTACGCCATCTTAAGAGGCTGCATGTAGATATATCTTTGCTCCAGGAGACCCACCTGGCCGCGGAGGATTTCTTCCGTCTCAAAAAGCTATGGGTAGGCGAGATCTACGGCTCGGGTGCAGTGGAAAAAAAAGCGGGAGTTTTGATCCTGATACACAAGTCGCTAGCCCACTCAATACTATCTACCTCGACGGATAAAAAAGGTAGAATAATCCAAATAACGATACAAATTCAAAACAATACCTTTAATGTTTACAATATGTGTCGCTCCCAATGGGAAACAGAAACCCTTCTTCCAACAATTACAAAATACATTACTCTTAGATAACGGGATTAATAGAATAATAGGAGGAGATTTTAATACGGTCATGAAGGGGAAGAAGATAGACGCACTGCACCACATCCACAGATGAGAAGGCAGGTTGGGGGAGGATCAGGGACAGAGAGTGCTTTAGAAATCTTGGTGAGGGAAGCTGGGTTGGTTGAAGCGTGGAGATTAGTGAACCCACTGGGTAGAGGGTTTACCCATTTCTCGCCCCCCATGGGTCGTGGTCCAGATTGGATATGTTCTTTGTTTCATCCAGGATAATTCAACAGATGATAGATATTAAAATTGAGGATATGCTGATCTCGGACCATAGCCCGTTGGTGTTAGAGACCAGGGACAAATTTGAGAAAGGCTCCAATTTTATGGAGATTCCCCAAAACGTTTGTTAGAGAAGAGAACTTTATTAGCTTGCTGGGAGAGTGGTGGTCGCACTTTTCTGCTGATAATCAGGAACATAGATCAGATCCTGGCTTATACTGGGAGACAGCAAAAACGGTAATGAGAGGGCATATTATGGCCTATAGCATGAGGATCAAACGACAAATTAAAGACAAATTTGTTCAGGCCAGTCTTAAAGTAAGAGAGGCATACACGCGTTATCAGTCTACAATGGCGGCTCCTGACAGAGAGACATGGTTGCAAGCAAAGAGGGAGTTTGATGTCTGGGCGGGAAAACGAGAGGATATCTTTAAAAGTCAACTAGAACTAGAGCTCCATAAATTTGGAGACAAGGCAGGGCGTCTACTATCAAGACTAGCCAAAGGTAGACATAATCCCTCCCCCATACAAGCTATAGTGGATGAACATGGCATCACCTGGAATGACCCCAGGGGCATTTCCCGAGTGCTGGGCACATTTTATGCATCTCTTTATATGGAGGTTAACACTGATGACTCGGACAGCCTTGCCTGGCTAACAGGGATTGAATTGCCAATTGTTTCCAAGGAGGACACCCAATTACTTAAAAGCCCAGTCACGACTGATGAAGTTGAGATGGCTATAAGACATTTAAATACGGGTAAAGCGCCCAGGCCAGATGGCTATAATGGTGCTTTCTTTAAGACCCTAAGAGAACAGATCTCTCCGGTATTGTGTGACTTATATAATGCGATACTGCGGGGGGCTCCCATACTGGAGAGAATGAATCTGGCTTATATCAAATTGATTCCTAAATCAGGAAAGACACACACAGACCCAGCGAGCTACAGACCGATTTCTTTAATAAATCAGGATCTGAAGCTCCTTTCCAAAATACTGGCTGACAGATTGGCAATGGTTCTACCCAAATTAATACCCACACATCAGGCAGGTTTTGTTAAAGGCAGATCAGCTACCACAAACATACGAAAAGCGATGCTTATGTTGGATGTCATGGGAAGGAAAACAAAGATGGAAGGGGGTAACCCAGCCATGATCACTCTGGACGCTAAAAAAGCATTTGATAACGTCAGATGGTCATGGCTGGGTAAGGTGCTGCATTCCATGGGTCTGATAGGCCCCTTTCGGCAGTACATTAGCGCCCTATACAGCAACCCTAAAGCGTGTGTTAGTACACCTGGCTTTCTGTCGGATTCTTTCGCTCTCCAAAAGGGGACGAGACAAGGATGCCCACTATCGCCCCTTCTTTTTAATCTGGCCATAGAACCTCTGGCCCTATATCTGGAGCGCCATAGCACTTATGAGGGTTTTAAGGTGGGGGCTGATGAAATTAAGCTCTCACTTTTTGCTGACGATATAATCCTGTATGTTCAAAACCCAGAAAGAGACCTTCCGGATATATTGACAGACATAGAGAAGTGGGGTAGATACTCAGGATTCTCCTTAAACAAAGGTAAATGTGAAATTCTCTTCATAAACCAGGAAGAGGGAACACGGAAAGGGGAATACTTCTGTGGTCTACCAATTGCGAAAAACAGTCTCAAATATTTGGGGGTACACTTGGCCAGATCTAGTGGGATGACATACAAACTCAATTTTTTACCGATCATTGTAAAAATAGAACAGGAATTGGCGAGGTGGGAGGGGCTACCACTCTCTCTGATGGGACGCTGCCATTTACTTAAAATGATGAGTTTTGCAAAACTGCTTTATCCCCTCCAGACTATTCCCATGCTAATGAAACATGTTGATATAATGAGGCTTAAGAAAGCTTTTACTAGATTTTTGTGGAGAGGTAAGAAGCCTAGGCTAGCCTTTTAAAACCTTGATCCAGTCCAAACAGGAGGGGGGCCTACAACTCCCAGACGTAAGGGGATATAATTTAGCATGCATCCTACGAAATGTATTGGATTGGATCAAGGGAACAAGCAGATTCTCAGATGTATGTTTGGAGGGGGAATGGGCTAAACCCTAGGACTTGTCCGCTTTATTGCACTCTCCGTTACCCTGTCTTCCGGCCACGTTGAAAAACACGGTAATATATAGAGATACTATCATAACATGGAGAGAGGTCAGGAAAAAGCTTAAACTGGCATGGAGGGTCTCTAGACGACTTAATCCATGGAGATGCCCGGCCTTTCAGTTGGGGCGTGAAAACTCTCTATTTAGGGCTTGGAAAGACAAGGGCGTCCATACACTAGAGGACCTCATAAATTTTGAGGAACAAAGATGGATGACTGAGAGGGAGGTACTAGCCGTCTATGATTTACCTCAGTTCCAAGCTATACAATTCCGCCAGTTGGATCACCATCTCCTTTCACACCTCCGGGACCTCTCTAGAGAGGTTGACAACAATCTTTGGTCTGAACTGCTAAATATAAATGAAGGTGATGTGTCCATTACTTCACTATATGCCAAATTGCAGCAAGTTCTGCGACCGCAAAGGAGGAGAGGGCTTTTCAACAAATGGTGCAAGCACATAAGTGACCCTGAACTCACTCAGAAAATCCTAGAAGGATGGGGACTCGTGAGGCGGTATATCATTAATGAGAGATGGAGGGATTCCCAATTCAGGATCATGCATGGGACTATTCAGGGCTTTAACATACCCCCTTCCCAGGCCAACCAAGGGAGATGGGTTAATTGCCCAAAATGCAAATCTGCTATGACTGATCTGGAGCATGGTCTGTGGTCCTGTCCTGATTCACAAGATTATTGGAAGAAGGTGGAAAGGTGGGCTAAGGAAATATGTGGAGACATGGAGAATTTAGATCCGTTACGTTGGATTTTCCACTACCAGACAAACTCCGATACTGATAGACATCCGCATATCTTGTGGCACTATATTGCGCTAATAGCCAAAAGACTCCTTCTCCAACATTGGCTCAACGATAGGCCCCCAGACCTGACCCAGATCAAAATGATGATGCGCCATACATTAACACTTGAATCTTTAGACGCGTTACGTAACCCAAGTAAACTAACTAAGAAATTTTTTTTCAAGTGGAAAACATTCATTGAAAAAAATTTACAGATGGTGAAATAAACAACTTTATGTTACCCTTCCGTACCTCGGTGTGGTATGCAGAAGAGGATTTAGGAGGGACGCTTGGTAGACTGAGATGTGGTAACTTGGTGATTAAGACGAGATTAGATGCACTATATTTTTAGTATAACTGGCTTCTTTGGAGACAACTAGAAAAGCTATAAGTAGAGGATAATTTCAAGGGAAGGGTGGGGGGAGGGTTTACAAGAATTATTCTATATAATTGTAAATGGATGTACGCTGTTAATTCCAGAAGACTTTGTTCGACTTTCGTAAATTTCTGTTTGATATGCATATCCTAATCTTTTGGAAAATTTACTATGTTGAAAACTTAATAAAAATATGGTTAAAAAAAAAAAAGAAAAATCCATCATTCAATGCAGCATGAACATTTATGACAGTTGTAGAAAGCAATAAGGTGTGACTCTAACCATACAAGTTTAAATCTACAAAGATTACACAATCTACAATTAAGATTAATTCTTTATTTAGTTAGTACTAAAAACAGTCAGTAGTGTGAGTGTACCCTACACCTGTATCTGGTAAAACTGAACAGTTGTGGAGGGAGGAACCTGTAATCCTATCCTTCTCCTATCAGCTGTCCCTGCCTCCTCCTACGGAGATTTAGACACGTAACTTATCTGGTGTCCCCGTTCCTCGGCGGCTCACCCTAGTGTCCCTGTATTTCCACTAGGGATGTTTCCTACCGATAAGGGTTCTATGCCGGTCTAGGTTCCCGCGTTTGCATACAGAATTTGATGACTGGTGGAAATTGCTCAAATTGAGTTAAATACTCTAACTGTGGATTGTTTATCCACTAAGATAGTACAATGGATGGGGAATAATGCGGTGTGGTGGGTGGGTGAGGTTTGTTGCATCTTATGATTCAATCCTGATAACATAATGGAAGTAGGACTAATGATACTGCCCAATACCTATATGCAAGCTTTATACCCTATATAGATAGGGATAGGAGACATCCTACATTAGGCGACGGTATTATTATATATCGCTTCTCCCAAAAGTGGAATTAATTTGCCCTAACCTCCATCCCACCACAGCTCATCTACTGGGAGCACAGGAAGTGCTGGCGGACTTCTAATGCCACTGCACTTTCCTGTATTACTCTCAGGAAGGATGGGCAGGCCGAAATATGATCTAAATGACGTACTTCCGGTGTGTGGAACGCACAACGGAAGTCACGTGTGCAGCCGGGTGGAACGCAAACAGAAACAGCACCGGCCAGCGTGTCGGATGACGCACTTCCGGTTTCTGTATGCGGAACCGGAAGTAGCGCTTCTGGCACTGGGGGAGAACGCTGACACACCTGGCATCACTCATAGCAGGCACTACAGATATAAGGGAGCTCCAGGAGGCGCCCAGTGACGCTGACACCAATGTGGAAAGGAGGGGAGGATATCTTACCACCTGTCACAGCGTTCCCGGTGACGTGGATGGGGTCACCTGGTATCTGAACAGCACAGTCACTCCTGAGGACGCCCAGCATTATTGGCGGGCAGAAACGCGTCGAGATATCAATATGACTGGGACTGGCATACCATCTATGTGCATCAGATAAGTAAAATAATGATTCATACCTGCCTTAAAAGGGTTATCTAATCTATCAGACGCCAAAAAGGGTGTGATCTGAAGTGATCGGTTTGGTCCCCCTATTATTGCATGCTAGTTATTGGAACAGTGTGCATTTGATCTACAGGAGCCCTAGGTCTTACTATAGTCTGGTAGTTGGCCATAGTTGGCACAACCACATACCCAGGAACACAGCACCTCTCCATTTTAGATCAGCAAGTAAAGTACACACACAGGGAGGGCAATGGGGGTCGACCCAGGCCTTCTGTAGGATAACACCTAGACCGGCATAGAACCCTTATCGGTAGGAAACATCCCTAGTGGAAATACAGGGACACTAGGGTGAGCTGCCGAGGAACGGGGACACCAGATAAGTTACATGTCTAAATCTCCGTTGTAGAAAGCAACTTGGAAAAGAGAAAAATACTCTGCAGGCAGAACATTGTGAGGAACCTGTAACTTCCAACACAGAGGATTTTATAAATCCTGATTTAACAATAGAGTATTTAAATAAATCACTTTCTAACATTGAAGATAATTAAAGGGATCCTGTCACCCCCAAATCACCTCCTAAGCTATTAAAAGCTGTCCCTAGAGCATAGTAACACTTACCCTCCTTTTAGCTCCTAAATGCAGCAAGTGAAACTGAATCTAAACGTTATAAAAGTACCTCATTACTGATGTTAATGAGTGACTATGGTATTCATAGTCACTCAGCCAGGCTGCCCCTCTTCATACTATCACGCCTCAATAAGCGTGATCTTCATGATATATTCAAATGCGCGCTCCCTGCGCGCCTCCCCGCTCTCCCCTCGGCCTGGCGCTGCTGTGTGGGGGCTGTATGACGCGATTCGCGTCATTTCCTGCGCCGGGTGACGTATTTACACCCGCGCCGCTGTTAGAGCTTCAAGCCCCGTACTGCGCATGCTCTAGGGACAGCTTTTAATAGCTTAGGAGGTAATTTGGGGGTGACAGGATCCCTTTAAGATAATGAGGTGGGAGAGACATCATTTTTCTAAGAACGGTACGTGTTTTCATTTGTTATGTCACAAGACTGTTTCTTAATATTTTGTTAATAATTTTGTTATATTTGTTAATATGTGTACTGTACTTTGTAGCACAAAGTGGTCTGAGCTGTGGAGCCATTGGTAATGGTTATTTGAGATTCCTATTATCTTGTCAAATTGTGTATGTGATAGACATTCAGTGAGTCATAGACCTGCTCATTATGTTGATAAGCCTTTATGAATATGCAGATTATTAATAAAGTATAACAAAATTATTAACAAAATATTTATAAATATAGTCTTGTGACATATCGAATGAAAGACCGTACCGTTGTGAGAAAAGTGATGCCACTCCCATCTCATTATCTTAATTCTAGCCCGAGATATGATAAAATATGTAAAGCCATACCAGGCCAAAATTCATGCTTTTTCAAAACTTAAAAAACCTGTAAAAAATTAACTGGTGAAGAAAAAAATTCAAATCTTTTAATTTGTAATTAACTAAAGCTTTGCAATGCAGTCAGCCGCTGCATTACAGCAGTTGTAATCTCCTGGTGATAAAATACGCATTCTACAGAAACTACAGCATGCAGCCTAATAATTGATATATCCCTGAAGTCGGTGTCTCAGCCTCTACCTCATTCTGTCCTCAGTTAACCTAGCACAAATCTGCAGAGAGAATCTCTTTAATACGTAACTACCATAGTTACCGTATTTTTCGCTTTATAAGACGCACCTGATTATAAGACGCACCTAGGTTTTAGAGGAGGAAAATTAGAAAAAATAATATTTTGAGCCAAATAGTGTGCAAAAACCTTTAATTAAATAACAAAATATTATTTTAACATAGTAGACGCAACAGGAGTCAACAGGAGCATTGTGGGTAACATGTGAGAACAGTCACATGTACCGTAAGTAACAGAAAGAACCATGTTCTGGCTAACAAGTAGGGAGAAACTTTAATCCTCAGGCACCGCAATCTTCTAGTCAGGAAATCCCAGGAATTCCTCATCACAGTCAAAGTGTGCAAAAACCTTTAATTAAATAACAAAATATTATTTTAACATAGTAGACTCAACAGGAGTCAACAGCAGCATTGTGGGTAACATGTGAGAACAGTCCTATGTACCCTAAGTAACAGGAAAAACCATGTTCCAGAGAACAAGTGAGAGAAACTTTAGTCCTCAGGCACAGAAGTGGAAGTGGATTCAGGGAATCCCATGAATTCCTCATCACTGCTGTCAGAGTCTAGGAAGTTCAAGTCCTCACACTCATTAGTGTCACTTTCTCCACTGTCCTCATATAGCAAATCATCTTCGGTGCCATCTAAGGCATTGCTAATCCCACATTTCTTAAATGAACGAATAACCGTTTCATCCTTCACGGATTGCCATGATGTGTTCACCCACTCACAAACTTGGGTGATAGTGGGCCTCTTCATACGTCCAGTTGGTGTCAGGTCATGATTTCCAGCAGCCATCCATTTATTCCATTCTTCTCGCATGTAAACTTTAAATGGCTTGTTTATGGAAACATCAAGAGGTTGCAGCTGGCTGGTAAGCCCCACTGGAATTACAGCGAGATGGGTCTTCACATCTTTAAACACCTTTTTAGTGTTTTCACTGATATGTGCTCTGAATTGGTCTAGCACTAACAGGGCTGTTTTTTTTAGAAGCCCTCCAGGACGTTTGGACCACACTTTGTTGACCCACAATCTCATTCTGTTCTCGTCCATCCATCCTTTCTCGTGTACGTGCACAACAACTCCTCGTGGGATAGCTTCTTTGGGCATGTTCTTTCTTTTAAAAATTAACATAGGCGGCAGTTTCGTGCCATCGGCACAGCAGGACAACACAACTGTGTAATGGTTTTTTTCATGTCCTGCAGTTTTTACCGTTACACTTTTGGCACGCCTTGCATCAACAGTCCTGTTGGATGGCACATCAAATTAGAGGGACTTCATCCATATTCCCAATCTGGCTTAATTCAAATCCATGTTTCTTTCTGCTGTCAATTACAAATGTATGGAAAGATAAAATCTTGGCTTCGTATTCTTTTGGCATTTTTTGTGCAATTCTCGTTTTGGTGCGCATAGCAAGGCCACATCTCTTCATAAATATGAAGCACCATGATGGTGATCCAGTAAAGTCATCGATGCCTTTCTCAGCAGCAATCCGCTTGGCTTCACAGATTATCATTTTTGTTGACACCGAAAGGCCATTATTTCTGTGGCGTGTGATCCACTCTTTCATGTCCACGTCTAACTCTGGCCACTTTGCACCACGCCCACGAAGACCAGATTTGCTTTTTCCAGCATTTTGCAGCTCATCCTCCTGTTTCCTCCACTCTCTTATCATTTTTTCAGTTGGAGGCGGTCCGAAATGTCTCTCCGCTGCTCTGTTCCCGTGTTCTTTAGCATATTTTATAAACCTCCAGTTTGAATGGAATTTTATATGCAAGCCTTCTCTGCTTTGACATTCTTGAAAAATGCACAATATGCAGCAGCCAACTGTACGTTATTTTTCTGCAACAAAATACAGTATTGAAACAACGGTCAGCTCTGTCCTTCATAGTTATGGGGGCATTGCAACTGAGAAAATGAATACCGTACTTTTGCTGTAGAAAAACATGGGCTGCACATCCAAAAATCACGTAGTAGTGTTAGGCAAAAATGCATCGTACTGTATTCAACTGAACAAGAAATTTTTAGTTTAACATTATGATCAGACTTATGGTATAAAGTCTACTGCCAAGTCATGTCGAATCTCAGCGTGTCCATAACTTTAAATACTGTAGCCTTAAAGGTGTGGACTCATGCATCAACCACCACAGCGACAATGAACCAGCAGAATGGGTACCTTGCGCCCCACAAAACCCATGCTGCAAGGCTGGAGACTTTAAGATTGGTTCCGCCTATTTTTGCTCATTGAGTTTCGCCGTGACGTGCTAGTGGATTCATACGGTCTCAGAGTGTGTTCATACATTACGTACTGTATTTTGCTGCGTTCTGTATTTTTACATGAGAGCTCATCAAAAACCAGGAGTGGAACGATCAATACCATAAGTGGAACAATAAGAGGAAAACTGTAATAGAAACAAGTGCTCCACTTTTATGTTTACCGTAATCACCCACTCCTGTTTTGTGATGAGCTCACGAGTTAAAAAATGCAGCAAATATGGTAAGCAGCATGTGAAAGCACCCTAAGGCTGCATACGCACGGTCAGGAGTAGCTGCGTGTTGGACACAGCTCCTCCGGACCTGAGTGAAGCCGCGGGTGGCCGCAGGGAGACCGCAGCCGCCCTGTACTTACCATGTGCGGGGCGGCTTCTCCCTGCAGTCACCCCATGGGAGCCGCTTCCGACTCCGCAGCATGAAATGAACATGCGGAGGAGGAGCAGACTGTCAGCAACCTGCACTGCAGCTCCAAACACGTTGCAGGCGGGCTAAGCATAGTGAGGATGGGATTTCTTGAAATCCCATCCACTATGCTTATACTGTACTACGCAGCTTTTTAGACGCAGCGGCAAGACAATGCGTCCAAACGCTGCATATACTGATCGTGTGCACACACCCTAATTCAAGGCCTCAAGAGCCGCACACAGTGTCGGTTTTCAGGATTTCCCTATTATTGCACAAGTGATACCGTAATTGAATCACCTGCACTGGTGATGATTCCAACCCCTGTGGAAATCCTGAAAACCTGCGCTGTGTGCAGCTTTTGAGGCCTGGAGTTCCCTACCCCTAGACTACAGTAATCAGAATGTTAAACTAAGAGCCTCATGGTCAGTTTTATTATGCCTAGAGGCATTAGATCAACTTATGATTTTAGATGTGTGGCCCATGCCTTTTTCTACAGCTATGATGAATGAAAAACATTATGGGCGATCTGTGATGATGCATTGTTATGGGGATCTGCATGGTACACACTTATTGGAGAGATCTTTGATGACACTCTGTTATGGGGGATCTGTGGTGATGCACTGTTATGGAGAGATCTGCAGATGACACACTTATGGGGGATCTGCATGGAGCACACTTATTGGAGGGATCTGTGGATGACGCTCTGTTATGGGGATCTGTGGATGACGCTCTGTTATGGGGATCTGTGGATGACGCTCTGTTATGGGGATCTGTGGATGATGCTCTGTTATTAGGGATCTGTGGATGATGCTCTGTTATGGGGATCTGTGGATGACGCTCTGTTATGGGGATCTGTGGATGAGACACTGTTATGGGGGATCTGTGGATGACGCTCTGTTATGGGGGATCTGTGGATGGTGCTATTATGGGGGATCTGTGGATGACACACGTATGGGGGGATCTGCATGGAGCACACTTATTGGAGGCATCTGTGGTGACGCTCTGTTATGGGGATCTGTGGATGACGGTCTGTTATGGGGGATCTGTGGATGGCGCTATTATGGGGGATCTGTGGATGACACGCTTATGGGGGATCTGCATGGAGCACACTTATTGGCGGGATCTGTGGTGACGCTCTGTTATGGGGATCTGTGGATGACGCTCTATTATGGGGGATCTGTGGATGGCGCTATTATGGGGGATCTGTGGATGACACACTTATGGGGGATCTGCATGGAGCACACTTATTGGCGGGATCTGTGGTGACGCTCTGTTATGGGGATCTGTGGATGACGGTCTGTTATGGGGGATCTGTGGATAGCGCTATTATGGGGGATCTGTGGATGACACGCTTATGGGGGATCTGCATGGAGCACACTTATTGGAGGCATCTGTGGTGACGCTCTGTTATGGGGATCTGTGGATGACGGTCTGTTATGGGGGATCTGTGGATGACACACTTATGGGGGATCTGCATGGAGCACACTTATTGGCGGGATCTGTGGTGACGCTTTGTTAGGCCGGTTTCACGTTAGCGTTCGCTGCCACCGCTGCGTATTGCAGTGGGCGAACGCAAGCCGACCGCAAGCACCGCCAATCCCCATGTTTAACATGGGGACGCACGGTGTATACGGTCGGGTGCGGATGGCCGTGCGTTCCCATTGCCCTCCATGTGTGATTTGTACGCATTCAGAGGCTTGCGTACAAAACAAACATTCCCGGCCGCACAGAATCTGCAACATGTACGCAACATGTTGCAGATTCGGTGCGGATGCGAATATATGATCTGTACGCAAGCCTCTGCATGCGTACAAATCACACATGGAGGGCAATGGGAACGCACGGCCATCCGCACCCGACCGTATACACCGTGCGTCCCCATGTTAAACATGGGGATTGGCGGTGCTTGCGGTCGGCTTGCGTTCACCCACTGCAATACGCAGCGGCGAACGCTAATGTGAAGTCAGCCTTATGGGGGATCTGTGAACGACAGTGTACAGTGCCTGAAGTATCATATATTGTGACTACTATCCCCCTCATCCTTAGGAATACACCCATGTACTGTATATATGGGTGTATTCTGAAAGATGAGGGAGGTGGTAGTCACATTTCCTATGAACACTTTGGTCACATTACTGTCCCTCCCTATTTACACCAAATATGGCTACAACCCCCATCATCCATCAGAATACACACATGGTACTGTATATTCTGAAAGATGATGGGGGTTGTGTTTCCCTTTAATGTCTGCTCACCTCTCCCTAGGATCTCTGGGACTTGTGTAAACAAAAGTGTTTTACAATACATTGTGCAGGGATCAATATGTGATTGGTGGAGGCAGCTCAGCAACAGTTCCCTCCACCAATCCATATCAATCCCTGCAGAGGATGAGGAGAATCACTCTTCTCTCCCTCCTCTGCTTTGGGTCTCCGTGTGCAGCGGAGCCCTGAATCCTGCCTGCCTCCAGCTATTTGGCGATAACTACTAGAGCGCATGCGCAGATCGGGAGCTCGGGTGGACCGAGAGCTCCATCTGCGCATGCGCTGTTTGGCGGCCATTTTTTTTAAGTCCTGTGCGGCAGACACAGGCAGCGATGCCGTATTTCCCCCCTCAAACCGGAAACGCACGGCCAGGAAGTGCAATGGCGCCTGCCTGCACTATGCCGCCCACATACCGGGGATCACCGCCGGTCACCGCGCTGACACCCCCCAGCGCCGGGCCTGCTGCATTGCCCCTCCGGACGCCATCAGTGACCAGTCTGCTCTGCCGCCGCCGCCAACCCCGCAGTAAGAATGTTTTTTTTTTTTTTTTTTTTTTTTTTGGCAAATCAATTTTTATTGAGAAGAATATGGAAAATCAATAACAACACTGAGGTTACAACTCAGAAACAAAATACTTCTTTTGGACAGCTCTCAATACACAATGTAACTGTATACATAAAATAGGATTTAGCAAAGTATGTAAAGTGGGTAATATCCAACTAACCCACTGATTTTTATTCAACAAAAACGGGCTTAATACCCATAAGAACCGAGAAGTAAAGAACGAGAGAAGAGAAGGAAAGATAGAAGATAGGTAAGATTCGTAAGACGTAAGGAATGTGAAAAGAGAGTAAAGAAGGGAAAAGAATAGAGAAGAAAAGAAAGGACTTAGTAGACAAAGGCCTTGGTAGGCAGGTTCTGCCCAACCTATTATATGTTGGAGTGAGTTATACATTTGAAAATGTTGTATATTTATTTATTCAAGTGTTCTTGCCAACCCCTGTGAGCCATATACGCATCTCTGGAGTCTCCCTATACAATATCCAAGGGGACCAGATCCTGCAATGTCTGTCAATGAATTGTGGATCGAACATCGAGAAGTTGATTAGTTCCTCTAATCTACACACTTTATTCAACTCCTCCATTAAATCCATATGCGAGGGACATGCTATCTGTTTCCAATGAGTTGAGATTAGGTGTCTAGCTCCAGTTAGAAAATGCCTCAATAGACCTTTTTTAAATTTGGATAAAGACATATTTGAACAGTTCAGTAGAGCCAGCTCCGGTGTTAGTGTTATATTCTCAGACGTGACTCTTTGATAAAGGTCCGCCAACCCGGCCCAGAACACACCAATGAGTGGACAACTCCACCAGATATGAAGATAGGAACCCACTTCCCCACATCTCCTCCAACACAAAGGTGACAATTCTGGGTATATTCTGTTTAGGTCCGCCGGACATCTGTACCACCTCGCCACCACCCTATAATTTCTATCATGAGCATCAGCTGAGATAGAAGCTTTGTTGGAGAAGGTAAATACATTGTTCCACTCATGTGGGGCGAGAGTTCTCTCCAGGTCCGACTCCCACCTACGCACAAAAGGAAGATCCCTAGATGTTCTTTCTATTTCAGTGTCCCGAAACCAGTTATATAGAACTGATACCGCGTGTTCCAAGGGTACACCCTCCCTGCATCTCCGCTCAAACACAGTCAAGGGGCGAAATACTGAGTCCTGCTTAAGTGATTTTATATAGCTTACTAATCTGGCGTGTAACAACCAGGCATCCGGTGGCGGTTCCTCCTCTGGGTACATGGCAGGTAGAGTTTTAACACTGACAGGTGTCAAATAATTTAAAATTGTCGGGTGTGTGCTTTTAGGAATGTTCAGAAAAAGAGATCTACCCTCTTCAACTGGAAATTGAGGGTTCCCAAAAATGGGTGTCATAGGGCTCGGCCAAGACGTTAGATGTAGATGAGGATTTTGACTACGTAGGAAAAACTGCAGTTGGGAGGTGATGAACGGGGCACCCCTAGGCATAGTCAAACTCTCCCACCACACCAAGGCCTGGGGGGGATTAACCGAGAACAGAGTCTCAGCCTCCACCCATCTCTTCATGTCTGATTGCCTAAACAAATCCAAAATGCACCCCCCCAGAGTAGCTGAGTGATAAGTTGGGAAGTCTGGTAACCCCAAGCCCCCCTTTTTATGGGTCTACATAGAGTGCGGAAAGAGATCCTTGGCCTTTTGTGTGACCATATAAAGTTCAGTATTTTAGATTTTAATCTTGAGAAGTAGGCCGCAGGGAGCCTAAGGGGGATGGTTTGGAAATAGTAAAGAATACGTGGGAGGAGGTTCATTCCTACCGCATGAATCCGTCCTAACCATGAAAGAGGTAATTTGTTCCACTTCACCAGATCTGCCTCTAATCTAGACATCATTGTAAGGAAATTCATTTTGTAAAGTTCTGCAGGGTCACGGGTTATTTTGATGCCAAGGTAGGGTAGGGAATCTCCTGACCACTTGAATGAAAAATCTTCTTTCAGGAGTTGGGATACCAGGTGTGGGAGTGATACGTTTAGTATCTGTGACTTGGACATGTTAACTTTTAGGTTGCTTAAGAGGCCATATTTACTTAGTTCCGACATAATGTTTGGGATGCTGATCAGGGGATTGGTAATGTATAGGAGGAGGTCATCAGCAAAGAGAGCTACTTTATGCTCCCCTGCTCCCTCACCCACTCCCCTTATGGAGGGATTGCCCCTGAGCGACGAGGCCAGCGACTCCATACAGATTATGTATAGAAAGGGAGACAGAGGACAGCCCTGTCTGGTACCGTTCTTAATTGTGAAAGGTTCAGACAAGGAGCCATTAACTCTAATACGTGCTGTAGGATTAGTATATAGAGCTTTGATACTGTGGAGAGTGGGGTCTGTGAGTCCCAGATATCGCAGAGACTCCATCATGAACCCCCAGTGTACCCTGTCGAAGGCCTTCTCTGCGTCCAACGACAGGATACACATGGGGAGTCCACGTTTCCTGACTCCATCTATTAGGGCAATGGATCTGATGGTATTGTCCCTCGCCTCACGCCCAGGGACAAACCCCACCTGATCAGCATGAATCAGTTCTGGGAGATAAATTTTTAGTCTATTCGCTAGCATTTTAGAGTAGATCTTAATATCTATATTGATTAGGGATATAGGGCGGTAATTCCCATAAAGAGAGGCATCTTTATCTGGCTTTGGGATGACAACAACATGCGCCATCAGAGCCTGTGGCGGAAATGTTTCACCTCCTGCCACTGCGTTGCAGACCACAAGAAATTTGGGGGCCAGCTTCATCTGAAACCTCTTATAAAAGCTGACGGAAAATCCATCAAGGCCTGGACATTTCCCTACCTTCAAGGATTTAATACAGTCTTCGATTTCATTGATCGAGAACTTACTAGCCAACGCATCTATAGCGGACTGCGGCAGAGTAGGCATTCCACTACTTCTAAGATACGAGGCCATTTTCTGTCTCAGAGAAGGCAGGGGCATGTCTTTGTAAGGTCCCTTCAGATTATATAATTCAGAGTAAAACTGACGAAAACCTGCCAGGATGTCTCTCGTTCTGTGAACCACCTTTCCTGTAGAGTCTCTCATGTGTAGTATCGTAGACCTGTTCTCTCTGCGATTAAGGGCTCTAGTTAACAGTTTACCCCTTTTGTTACCTAAATAATAAAAACGGGAGTTAAGTCTATTTTGGAATAACCTGTCTTTTGCGTCAAGTATGTTTAAGAGTTTATGTCTTGCAGTAGAGAGGGAAGCGAGTGTCTCTGAGGAAGAGTCTATCTTATTTTGGGCCTCAAGGGTGGAGATCAGTTTCAGTAAATGGTTTATTTCATTTGCTCTAGATTTTTTAAGACGTGATCCATGAGAGATGAAGAGCCCCCTGAGGACTCACTTGAGAGCCTCCCATTTTGTCGATTTAGGGGAAGGGTCTGTTTCGTGAACCTCGTAGAATTCAGAGATGGCTTTTTCAATATCTGCAACACACGTGGGGTCTCGTAATAGATTCTCGTTTAGACGCCAGGAATATTCCCTAGGAGTGTCCGCATAAAGACCCAGGGATAGGTACACCGGAGCATGATCCGAGAGCAGGATGTTGTCTATATCTGAGCGCAGGTGGGAGTCTAGCAGGGAATGGGATATATAGAATCTGTCAATCCTAGAATAGTTGGAATGTACTGACGAGAAGTATGTATAGTCTCGGGTTTCCGGATTTAGTATGCGCCAGGCATCTACCAATGAGAGTCCCTCCCATTGTTTCCCAAGGCGGTGGAGAGATGGCACAGATTGGCTGGACTTACCCCTGGAGACATCTAGAAAAGGGTCAGCTGGGTAGTTGAAATCACCGCCTAAGATGATCTGGGCCGAGTCAGCGAAGCCATGTAACTCCGACTTGAGTCCCACACCGAACTGTCGTATCCTCCTGTTTGGAAAGTAGACATTAGCAATAACATAGGTACGATTGGAAACTGATACCATGAGGAATATATAACGACCTGATGGGTCTATTTTTTGTTTCAATATAGAGGGGACAAATGACTTGTGAAATCCAATGGACACACCCTTTGATTTTGACTCTGGATTGGTGCTATGGAACCACAGGGGATAGAGGGGTGATTCGCATTTAGGCACCGATCCAGAGCGAAAGTGGGTTTCCTGGAGCATCAGGACATGTACCCGTCTTTTGTGAGCTGAATACAGGACCTGACGCCTTTTTTGTGGAATGTTTAGCCCTCTCACATTGAATGAACAAAATTTTAAATCAGCCATAATCAACAGCTATCACAACTCCTGACGTAAAAGCAAGGTTTACTTCGTCCCTAAGAGAGAAATTAGATAGGAAGGAATGTAGGAAAGGAGAGAAAAGAATTAGAGTGAAGGTAGAGGTTAGGTACATATTATATATCAACTGTGTTACAAAAAACAAGAAGCTCGTCTTGTGCAGTTTAAGACAGAACATCATCTGTCTTGCACACATGGGGGATTTCGGGAGCCAAAGAGGTGGCCGCTCCTGCTTCCCGCTACATCCCAAAAACCACTTTAACTGGGTAACTAATGTTCATCACCACCGGCTGTTAATGCACAGGTCGACCCAGCAGGGAGGGGCATGGGGTGGGGGTAAAGGAAAAATGAAGGCAAGGGGAGAGGGGAGGGAGGGGAAGGAAGGGGGGGTAAAGGGAAAAGGGGGTAAGAAAAGGGTGGACTGCAGGTGAGAGGAGGCAGGGAAGGGAGGGGGAGCCGGTATAATCTGAAGGACAGGAATGAGAAGTCAGATTAAGGATTCAGGCCACGTCAGGTCAGGGCCACGTAAATACGTAGCCATAGACTTTCAAGAATTCGGATTCGCCTGATTCCGGGATCTTCGCCTATCCTGCCATCTAGGAGGGGGTGCAGGTAGATGATGGGACGGAGGCCATTCTGGTAGTTCAATTGGTGGGAGATCAAAGGTCTGCAGGAAAGCAGGGAGGTCTCCAATTCTGCGGAACGAAGCTGATTTTCCATCCCTGTGGGCTATTAATTGGAAGGGAAAGCCCCATCTGTAGACAATGCCGCTGTCCTTAAGAAGGGTCAAAAGAGGCCTCAAACCCCTTCTTTGTTGCAGAGTGCGTCTCGCCAAATCTGGAAACAAAGTGATCTCAGTGTCCAGAAACCTAATGGGTCCTTTTTGTCTAGCCTCCTGCATAATAGCCTCTTTGGTGGTAAAATAATGTAAGCGGCAGATTACATCTCGAGGTCTCGCTTCAGCAGATGGCCGAGGGGCCAGGGCTCTATGAACTCTGTCCATAACGATCTCTGAGTCTGTGGGTTCCCCCAGAATAGTGTTGAATAGCTGTTGTACTTTTGATTTTAAGTCTATTGGGGAAATGGATTCAGGGAGCCCCTTATGTGAACATTGTTCCTCCTATTTCTGTTCTCTATGTCTTCTTGCCCATAAAGAATGTCCTCAATCATAGTGGTATGCATCTCCAATAACTCTCTGTGTGCCTGCAGCTCAGATAATGCACCCTCCTGAACAGCCTCCACATCTTCTATACGTGCAGTAAATTCCGTTTTAAGGGTCTGCAGCTCTCTCCTGTATGAGCCCTCCAGCCTGTTAGCCAGCCTGTCTAGGTCCCTCTTTGTAGGGAGATGTTTTAGGAGTTTACTTAGCTCGGTGGGTGGAAGATTTGCGGCGTCCTCCATCTGGGCTGAGTCCTCATCAGAGTCTTGTTGCAAGGGAGTGAAGCGGCTGCCTCTGTTACAGGATTCCCGTGCTCCATTTCCACTGTGCTGGGAAGGCGCCGCCATCTTAGCTCCGCTGTGAGTGTGGCTGGAGGAGCTGGAGGAACGGAGAAAGCGGTCTAAGTTACCGCTATTGCTGGGGAGATCGGTGCCGGAGGCTCCCTGTGTCTTCCTCGTCTTGCCCATATGCGTGGTACCGGCGGTGAGGAGGTAATAATGGCGGTTTATGGGGAGTCAGGAGCGGAGCGGCTCAGACGTGCGTCCTACTCCTTCATCAGCTGGCCACGCCCCCTCAGAATGTTTTTTTTTTAACTCTGACAGCATTTTTTTCTATATTCACTTTTTTAGACGCACCCCCATTTCCCCCCTAATTTGGGGGAAATGAAAGTGCGTCTTATAAAGCGAAAAATACGGTAATTCCTGTAGTGCTGGTCACAGGAAGCCATGGTTATATTTAAAGGGCTGGTCTCATAAATAACATCTATTACCTGTTCACAAGAGATGATAAATAGATGATCTCTAAAGGTCCAATTGTTGAGACACCCACTTATTATGAGAAAGGACAATATAATATCTACTATATAATTGCCTAATCGTGTCTGTCTGAGGCATAAATCGCGCGCCAGCTCTCCAGCCGTGGCAACCAATGAGCGCAACGTATACAAAACAGCCACTCACATTCAAAACCTGGCTACGGCGAGCATTAGTGACGCGGGATTGCCGTGACAGCGCTACACTCACATAGCGGGCGGGAAAGCCGACTTCACTGTCAGCTTTCTCGCCCCGCTATTTGAAATGAACAGCTGATGCTTCTGCATCAGCTGTTCATTCAGAGTAGCTGCCCAATACCTCCCCGCTGCACCCACCTCCTCCCGCTGTCCCGCTCCATGCTCCCGATCCATGCTCCCGCTGCCCCGACGCTCACCCCGGCATTCCTTCTCTTTTCTTTCTTGGTGCATTGATGTGCGGTAATGAAAGGCCACGGGGGGCGGGGTTAACAGAGGGGGCGTCATAATGGGCGTCACAAAGGACACACCCACCACATTAGGGCAATGTTGTCGGTCACACCCATTACTATACCCCTTCTTTTAACCCTGCCCCCTAAAGCCTTTCATTTCCAAACATCAATGCAGCAAGAAAGAAAAGAGGAGGAAGAGGAACAATGTCGGGGTCAGTGGAGCCTCCTCCACCCTGCGATTCACCCCCAACTACCCCTGCTCACCTCTCACCCCACACTGCCCCCACACTACCCCCACTGACCCCACACTACCCCCACTGCACACTGAACCCACACTGAACCCCACTCTCACCCGCTCAGCAACCAGTCACCTCCGCTCAGCACCAAGTCACCTCTGCTCAGCACCCACTCATCCCCACTCAGCACCCAGTCACCCCTGTCTCAGCACCCAGTCACCCCTATCTCAGCACCCAGTCACCCCTGTCTCAGCACCCAGTCACCCCTGTCTCAGCACCCAGTCACCCCTGTCTCAGCACCCAGTCACCCCCGTCTCAGCACCCAGTCACCCCTGTTCAGCACCCAGTCACCCCCGCTCAGCACCCGCTCACCCCCACTCAGCACTAACTCACCCCCGCTCAGCATTCACTTACCCCTTTTAGCACTCACCCCCACTCAATACCCACTCTCCCCCGCTCAGCACCCACTCACCCCTGCTCAACACTGCTGTACACCAACTCCGCTGTGTACACCAACACCACTTAACACCAACACTGCTGCACACCGACACTGCTGCACACCGACACTGCTGCGGCCGCGACCAATCAGCAATATTGGTGCGGGATTTGTACCCAGCTTTGCATTGCATTATTTTTACATCTTCATAAACTACGGTACATACATATTCTAGAATACCCGATGCATTAGAATCGGGCCACCATCTAGTATTATATATTATTATGAGAAAGGATAGTGCAGTTGTAAGCGTGTTACTATTGCTACAATCGCTGTCCATAAAATTAAGGGTCGTGCATGCCCACTACTGCTCCATTCAAACAGAGGTCCCAGTTTGAATTGCCTTTGTGTAAGCCCAACCTATAGAAAATTAAAGACTGGAGTATGTGATGCTACCAATTTTAGTACAGGTCTCTTCAATTTTTTAGTGACAACTAATGCATAATTTATTCTAAAGAAACAACCTGGATTTATTTCCATGTGGGAAAATGAACAGCTCCCAATATGTTTCTTCCTGCAATAATTCCTAAATGTTTTAATCATGGAGCACCTTCTTCCACCATCATTAGTAATGGATCGTCTTCCTGCCTTTTGTGTGGTTTTGCACTGCTCAGAGACACCAGCCCCTTGCATCATCTTCTCATTCTTGACTCTGCTGCTCCCCATCTTACTCACTCCAGAAAAACAATGCAATTAATTTTCTCCAACGCAATCATGCATAGATTTAATAAGCATCCAAAGGTATGATCAGTGTGTGCCGTGCATGCCAAATTAATCCTCTCTTGACTTTTTTCCTCTTTGAATCTTAATGAATTGAAGAAAAAAAATGTTTATTAAAGTGAGAACAGGGGAGGCACGGGCTCCACATCTTTGGTTCAAAAGTTCACTCTGTTCCCAAAGGCTCATCTGAGAGAAGGGAAAGAGTGTGTGCTTGCATCTGTTTTCTGTTTTTCTCTTCAAAAAAGGAAACACCAGCATCTTATTTACTAAACAGATCTTTCATGTCTTTTGTGTATAGGCCTGGAAGAGGTTCTCAGACAGACAGGTAAAGAAACCCAGAGCATGGTACAGTTTTAGGTTCATATGTCATTAGTGGAATTGCTCTTTATGACCTTTGTGGGCAATAATTAAAAATCAATTCTAATGTGAATACACAATTCCAAACTTGTACCTGAACATGCTGTTATTAGGACTTCATGTTCATAAACTTCTGATTTTCTACACAACGTGATTAGGAGATCAACTACCCAATACATAGTTTTACATCAGAAAAAAAGATGTGATTGTACCTGTGGAAATTTTAGGATACTTAAAGGTACGTTTACACGCCGCAACTGCGGTGTAACAACTGAGAGGCAATCGGGATTTCTGTCACGGTTGCCTTGAAATTGCTACGAAATTGCGGCGTGTAATTGGGGAACCTGGTGGTGATTTTCGAAGTTGCTCCCGGTTGCGGTTTCAGAGCATTGTTCAAAAACCAGAGGCAACCCAGAAGGTGAATTGCCCTGGTTTTGGCATGTGAACGGGCGATAGGGATGGAATCTGCATCGCCTAGTGATTTCCTAGAGGCGTGCCACAGCGTGCTGGATACCGTGCCCCATCAGCGATGATTGGTGAGGGCTACTGTGTTTCCATTGGCTGTCCCTTCACAGGGCGCCATATTTAAAGAGCTGTCCATTCACACTACACAATTGCAATGGCGTCATGTATTAGCCAGCCTTCCTGCACAGGATGGCCAATCATGACGCTATTGCGTTGTCTAATCAGCGTGTTTGGGGTGCGGAATACACAACTCTGTCACGCCTATGTTCTTGCGGCGCTGCACAGGTACGCCCACATTCACTTAGTGGTTGCGGCGTGTGAAGCGGCGTCTGAATTCAACCGGATGTTTCCCGCAGGATCTGTTTCAACTTTCGGGGAACCATGTTCCCTTAGGTTGACGACGCAATTGCGGCGTGTACATGAGGCATCGGCGATCGGTATCAACCGTCAAAAACATGCACGTTCGGTTGCTACCAATCACCGGTGATAGTTGCGGCGTGTAAAGGTACCTTAACACTTTCTCTTGTTATCAATTTTTCCTTTGATTTGAAACCTGCCAGAGCATTCAGGTAGTTTTTTTTTTTTTTAGTAAAATAATTATAATTAAACAATCCACTTTAATGTACATATTTTTGTTTTCAGTCAGGAAATAAAAATGCTGACAGAAACAACAAATTTAATTATTAATAGAAATCAAAAGCATTTCACAGTGGTATGCGCAGGAATCAATCACTAGAGAAGGGCATAATGGTCAGAATAATAGAAGGAACAAGGCGAAGAGGAAGACCAAGAACCCGATGGCTTGATACTATCAAAAAAATGGCAAAGAAGACCCTGCTGGACATATCTAGGGTTACACAAGCTCAAACTTCCTAAAGAGCGTTCATCGATCAAGTTGTCATGGCTTGAGATCAAGTTAAAGGTCGTTAAGAAATAATAATAATCTATTTTCCTCATGCATAAGCAGAAATTAGTATACATCAAATTAATAATGGTCAACATCATTTGACCACATAACAAAAGTGCAACCACAAAAACAGCTAGAATTCGCCTCTTGGTATCCACTGTGCAGTAGGACACTAAAAGGGAAAAGTTCAAAAAAGCACTTTACCTTATTTGTACAGGGGACAACAGTTCTGGGATACAGTTAGGGCCAGAAATATTTGGACAGTGACGCAAATTTTGTTATTTTAGCTGTTTACAAAAACATGTTCAGAAATACAATTATATATATAATATGGGCTGAAAGTGCACACTCCCAGCTGCAATATCAGAGTTTCCACATCCAAATCGGAGAAAGGGTTTAGGAATCATAGCTCTGTAATGCATAGCCTCTTCTTTTTCAAGGGACCAAAAGTAATTGGACAATGGACTCTAAGGGCTGCAATTAACTCTGAAGGCGTCTCACTCGTTAACCTGTAATCAATGAAGTAGTTAAAAGGTCAGGGGTAGATTCCAGGTGTGTGGTTTTGTTGCTGTGACCAGACAACATGTGGTCAAAGGAACTCTCAATTGAGGTGAAGCAGAACATCCTGAGGCTGAAAAAAAAGAAAAAATCCATCAGAGAGATAGCAGACATGCTTGGAGTAGCAAAATCAACAGTTGGGTACATTCTGAGAAAAAAGGAATTGACTGGTGAGCTTGGGAACTCTAAAAGGCCTGGGCGTCCACGGATGACAACAGTGGTGGATGATCGCCGCATACTTTATTTGGTGAAGAAGAACCCGTTCACAACATCAACTGAAGTCCAGAACACTCTCAGTGAAGTAGGTGTATCTGTCTCTAAGTCAACAGTAAAGAGAAGACTCCATGACAGTAAATACAAAGGGTTCACATCTAGATGCAAACCATTCATCAATTCCAAAAATAGACAGGCCAGAGTTAAATTTGCTGAAAAACACCTCAAGAAGCCAGCTCAGTTCTGGAAAAGTATTCTATGAACAGATGAGACAAAGATCAACCTGTACCAGAATGATGGGAAGAAAAAAGTTTGGAGAAGAAAGGGAACGGCACATGATCCAATGCACACCACATCCTCTGTAAAACATGGTGGAGGCAACGTGATGGCATGGGCATGCATGGCTTTCAATGGCACTGGGTCACTTGTGTTTATTGATGACATAACAGCAGACAAGAGAAGCCGGGTGAATTCTGAAGTGTACCAAGATATACTTTCAGCCCAGATTCAGCCAAATGCTGCAAAGTTGATTGGACGGCGCTTCATAGTACAGATGGACAATGACCCCAAGCATACAGCCAAAGCTACCCAGGAGTTCATGAGTGCAAAAAAGTGGAACATTCTGCAATGGCCAAGTCAATCACCAGATCTTAACCCAATTGAGCATGCATTTCACTTGCTCAAATCCAGACTTAAGACGGAAAGACCCACAAACAAGCAAGACCTGAAGGCTGCGGCTGTAAAGGCCTGGCAAAGCATTAAGAAGGAGGAAACCCAGCGTTTGGTGTTGTCCATGGGTTCCAGACTTAAGGCAGTGATTGCCTCCAAAGGATTCGCAACAAAATATTGAAAATAAAAATATTTTGTTTGGGTTATGTTTATTTGTCCAATTACTTTTGACCTCCTAAAATGTGGAGTGTTTGTAAAGAAATGTGTACAATTCCTACATTTTCTATCAGATATTTTTGTTCAACCCTTCAAATTAAACGTTACAATCTGCACTTGAATTCTGTTGTAGAGGTTTCATTTCAAATCCAATGTGGTGGCATGCAGAGCCCAACTCGCGAAAATTGTGTCACTGTCCAAATATTTCTGGCTTTAACTGTATTTAGCCACAGTCTTCATGTTTATTTGTAATTACATATGGCATTTCTCATCTGATACATTTTGTTATAGTTGAAGGACTTAAATCCAACCAATGGAATGCCAGTAATTACGTGCCTGAATTAAGATGTAAGCCCTACTACAGAAGCCTCAATTTGGGGTCTGTTAAAAGCCTAATCCCAATCACCTCCACTTGATCCAAGACTTCCTTCCATAAGATTTGTGTTGATGCACAACCCCCTAACATATGTAATAGATGTGCATTTTCATTACCACACTTTGTTCAAGTAGCTTTTAATTTTAAAAAAGAAGCTTTGAATTCTGTATGCCTTGTGTAGAAGATAAATTTGTGAAAGCCTCTGAGACTGACAAGGAGACAACCCTTGGAACCATCTATGGGATCTCCATCCAATGTCCCAAACAAATACAATCCACATCTCATTTGTACTTCACCACTTAAATATATGATTCTCTTTGGGTCTGTAAAAATTGCTTATATATATTTCAGATTAGTTCTTTGGTAAATCACTGTGACAAATTGATTACTTTGGGAGTTAACCCCTTACCGACACATGATGTACTGGTACATCATATACCGGCTCTCTTTCTTTAATACGGGTTCGCATGCTCGCATGCAAAGCCTGCATTTTTCACAGGAGATGATAGCTGCATTATTCAGCTATCATCTGTCTCTATCAGCAGCAGGTGAAATACAGCTCTGCCCGCAACTGTTAACCTATTAAATGCCACTGTCAATCTCTGTCACTGACATTTAATGTGTGCTGGCAGGAGGTGTGCCATTCAATGTGCCCACTGGGGTGGTTGTGACATATTCACAAGGGGCCGATGGGTTGCCATGACAGCTGGGATCCTGCTGAAGACACCCACTTTGGTCATGGTGATTCTCATGTGAAAGCCGGAGTTTAGCTGGCGTTCATAGGAGATTGTTATCTTCACCATAAAAATCAATGCTGATGCTCTGCTGTGTATGGCACTAGTGATCGGATGATCACAGTTTCAAGTCCCCTGACGGGACTATCAAATAGAGTGAAAAGTAAAAGAAAAAACATATATTTTTCCATTTTAAAAATCTAAAATGACGTAAAAAAATGCACATATTTGTAATTGCTGCATAAAAGTCCCATCTATGAAATAAATTAATCTGATTAGTAAGCGTCGTAACATCAAAATGCCAGAATTGCGATTTTTTTTTTTTTTTTTTATTATTATTTATTATTATTATTATTATGCCCAGCACATCATATGTACCCCAAAATAATATCAATACAAACTGGCCCAGGGCACAAAGCCCTTACAAGCCCGATATCCCTAAAATTGAAACTGTGAATGGTCTCAGAGAAAGTAAGACAAGAAAAGATTTTCTTTCACAATTCTTTTAATATTTTTTCACTAATTACATAAAATGAAAGCAATCAAAAGCGATGCATGGTTGGTATCAGCATAATCATACTGCCTTGGAGAAATATATTGCAAGGTTCTTCTTACCGTAAAATTAAGAATGTAAATAAAAAATAAATAATTATGGAATTGCATTTAATTTGCTACAATGTTTCACCACACTTGTAATTTTCTTTTACCGCTTTCCAGTGCATCACATGGAAAAATAAATGGTGGCATTCAAAAGCTCATCTCATCCCGCAAAAAAACAAACACTCATGTTGAAAAAAATTTTTTTTTGAATAATGGACTAAATATAAAAATACAAATGGAAATCGTTCTGTTGGGAAGGGGTTGAAGGGGTCAACCACTTCTCATTTCCCATTTTTGCCCTCACTAAATAAAAAGCCTATTCCTGCTTCCCATACTGGCGTTCACATTCCCAAGGTTTACATGAGGTTTTGATGTCACATTTGCACTACACCCAATTTCTGCTGGCTTTTTTAACTCCCCTCCTTCTACCACCCCTGACAAAAATGATGGAATCACTGTGCTCAGAGGATGTTCATTCATTTTAATATTATAGAAAAAAAATCACACATATGGCACAAAACTAAAGTCATTTCAAATGGCAACTTTATGGCTTTAAGAAACACTAAAAGAAATCAAGATAAAAAATGTGGTAGTCAGTAAGGGTACCTTTTTTTTAGACCTTGCAGAGGGAGAAAATTATGGAATCACTCAATTCTGAGGAAAAAATAAAGGAATCGCCCTGTAAATTTTTATTCCCAAAGCTAACACCTGCATCAAATAAGATCTGCTTGTTAGTCTGCATCTAAAAAGGAGTGATCACACCTTGGAGAGCTGTTGCACCAAGTGGACTGACATGAATCATGGCTCCAACACGAGAGATGTCAATTAATAATAATAATAATAATCTTTATTTATATAGCGCCAACATATTCCGCAGCGCTTCACATTTCAAAGTTCATGTTTAAAGGGAACCTGAACCCACACTGACCCCCCCGCCTCTTTAGACCTGTCCCTGCACCCCTTGTTATAATTTCTAGCCATCCCTTTTGCAGACAAAAATCGATTTTGTAAAGTAGAGAAAAGTTTATATTCACCTCCGTCCTGTGTGGGTTCTCTGTTTCTGAATAAGAGTCAATGGTCTGCCAGTCTGCTGCTCCCTTGTAATTATCCACGCCCCTCTCATCTTGCTAAGAGCCTGGCCGCGTCATGAAAGGGGCAGGGCTAAATTGTGGCATGCTGTTAGCCCCGCCCCCTTTCATGACGCGGCCAGGCTTTTAGCAAGGCAGCAACCTGAGAGGGGGGTGCATAATTACAAGGGAGCAGCAGACTGATAGACCATTGAGACTAATTCAGAAACAGAGAACTCACACAAGACGGAGGTGAATATAAACTTTTCTCTACTTTACAAAATCGATTTTTTTCTGCAAAAGGGATGGCTAGAATTGATAATAGGGGGTGCAGGGACAGGTATAAAGATGCGGGGGGGGGGTCAGTTTGTGGGGTCAGGTTCCCTTTAAGCAATCATAAGAATCAGTTATTAGAAAATACAATACAATGCAAAAAAAACAAAACAATATAGTACAAAGCATAATACAATACAATAATTAGAGCAAAATAATGACAACCCTGCTCATAAGAGCGTACAATATAACAATGAAGTGTGGGTGACAGAAAGTATAGGTGCTTATTTACAATTATGGTATAGTCAACATGGGGAGCAGTTAGGAGCAGTGTAAGTGGCCGCCAACCATTATTTGTGATGCATTTGAGACTGTTGGAGCGGATAGGCTATGTCTAGATGACAGACTAGGGAGCATGATAGGCCGCCCTAAAAAGATGTGTTTTTAGGGATCGCCTGAAACTATGTAAGTTGTGGATGCACCTAATTTCTTGGGGTAGAGCATTCCAGAGAATTGGTGCAGCTCGGGAGAAGTCCTGGAGCCGGAAGTCGGAGGTTCGGATTAATGCAGAAGTTAGTCTAAAGTCACTTCCAGAGCAAAGAGAATGGGTGGGTTGATAGACAGAGATGAGGGAGGAGATGTAGGAAGGTGATGCACTGTGAAGGGCTTTGTGGGTGAGAACAAGCAGTTTGAATTGGATCCTATAGTGTATGGGCAGCCAGTGCAATGACTGGCATAGAGCAGAAGCATCCAAGTAACGGTTAGCTAGATAGGTGATCCTGGCTGCTGCATTAAGGATGGCCTGCAGAGGGGAGAGTCTAGTGTGGGGGAGGCCAATTAAAAGAGAACTGAAACAAAGGAGAGGATTATCAAACTCTTAAAAGAGGGTAACTGGACAGGTATCTGCTGTGAAGTGTGGGGACCGAGGATGGCCCCGGACTCCGCTCCGGAGAGATGCACACACGAGGCCCAGCACAGTGCCGGTAGCAAGGATTCCCTGCCCCCAGCTGAGCTACAGTGAACGAGAGGGAGCAGTCATGCAGGAGTCAGGGGGATGAGTACAGTGCACGGAGCTGGATGGATCAGGAGGGCCAGACTGAGGAGGACAGTTTAAGCAGGGAGCAGTGGCCAGGGAAATATCCTCCAATTAATAAAGAAGGGCTACATGGAGCAGGGGTGGATGAAGATATGGTGGACACAGGGCACCAACAGGCTGGAAGTACAACCCACATGAGGGACTATGAGCCTGCAGATCTGCACCATATACTGGGTACACCCTGTGCATAGCTCAATTAGGAGGCTACCACAGGAGGCCCCAGAAGCACCAGCCGGGACACTAGCTGTAAGAGCAGGGCAGACAGCAAAGATGGGGGACGAGTCACAAGAAGTCTGGGTATTCAAAGGCGCAATGTTTCCCCATTGACTATGGGAAATTGGCAAATGAACTAGCGGCACACTTGGCAGATGAAATAAAACAAACCATAGACGCTCCTATTCAAAAAGCCCTATCCAAGCTAGAGGCCAAATAGAAGGGCCATGACCACAGAATAAGAGGCTGAACAGAGGATTTCAAATGCTTAAAATGTGATTACCTCCCTGACAGACCAACTGACGGACTTGTCCTACGCATATGACAACATGAGGGAGAAGGTCGACGACCTGTAGAACCATTCCAGGTGGAATAATCTGAGAATTATAGGGCTACCAGAATCTGTGTTGCCTGGGCAGCTGGACAGCTTATGTGAACGGGAGCTACCGAGGGCGCTGGGCCTGGATCACAACTGCAGAGTGGAGAGGGTGCACAGGGTAGGCTCGCCGAGAGATGCAGCTGGTCCACCCGCACCAGACAAGTCATTGTCAAATTTCTTGACTACAAGAATAAGGAGGAGATTCTAAGTGCTTTCGTGAAAAACATCAGCCCCAACAGGCCAAAGATTACAAGCTTTTACTATTGAGCAACTATTCAGCTGAAGTGACGAGAAGGAGAAAGGCGTTTATCAAAGTATGCACGGCTCTATTTCATCGGAAGATACGCTTTCAGCTCTTATACCCAGCCACCCTTAAAGTGCAACGAACGGACGGCTCCTTTGCTTTCTTTAAAACCACGAGGAGGCGAAAACACAGCTTACTGAAGGCAGCGGACAACAAATAGGTGCCGAGGAATGGAACCAGAGAGGATCACTTCACGAGACGGGACACCCCACCTGCGACAGTGAGACAGATGGCAGAGATCACCTGATGGGGAGAGAGGCACAGCTCAGGAGACTCCTAGACAGCAGCATCGACAGAAGTTGAGCTGGGAAGAGAGGGACGGGCGGGGGAGGTGGCCAAGGTCTATGTGACTGTAGCTGACTCCCCACTCTAAAGCCGTGTTGTGTGATGTTGACTCTTTTCCTTCATCCCTTTACCTCATCCTTATCTTAACTTTTTTTTTAATGTTTCTCCAATGCGAGGAGGAAGCAACTGAACAATACGTGCTTGAGCAGCCTCATGGGAGAGGGAGAGGACAGAGGGGCCTTCACAGGTTCCAGGGGACATGTCTTCAGTGATTGCAGGGGTACAAGGGGAGCTCAGGGTGGCTAGAAATAAGGAAGTCAAGAAGATGTTGCTGCAGGTTTTATTCTTGTTTGCATGCAACCAAGTTCAGATTATTGTGGGAAGGGGGAAGGGGAGGGGGGAAGAGTGTATGCGGGGAATTGGGTAGCACATGGAAAAGCCTTTAAAGTACTTGCGGGATTGCCTAGAGAGTTTGCTTTTCAGTTTGACAATGCTTAAAATATTTTCATGGGACGTCAAGGGGCTAAGGTCGCCAGGTAAAACATCCATGGTCTTCCGCCATTAAAAAAGGTTGGAGTTGGATGTGGCTCTCCTAAAGGAAACACACCTGTTAAAGGAGGATTTTAAAGTGTGTGCAAGACACTGTGGCTTGTACGCCTCTCCAGGTCTCCCGTCTAACCATTAGACAACCAGGTTTTGGGCAAAGCTGAAAATTAGACTTATCAGAGAAGATTACCTTACTCCAGTCCTCTATGGTCGAATTCTTATGGTCTTTGACGAACTTAAATCTTGCTCTCCTTTGCGTCTCATTGATGAAAGGATTTTTTCTAACTTTACATGAATTGAGCCCTGCCTCTTGAAGCCTGTTACAAACTGTTTTGCCGTGCACTTCACCCCAGCTGCCATATGCCATTCCTTTTGTAGGTCATTTGATGTCATCCTACGGTTGCTGAGTGACATTCGAATAAGATAACGGTCATCCCGCTCAGTGGAGAGTCGCTTTCGTCCTCTGCCGGTCTGTAGTATTGTTGTCCCCAATGTCTGCTGCTTGACCTTGTTGTAATGTACTGCTGTCTTTGAAAATTTTAGATGTAGGTAACATGATGCTAACTGTATCCCGTTACTAGTAAAGCCAGAATTAAGCCCTTCTTTTCCTCACTCAATACATTCCTTTTCAACTCCTTTGGCATGGCTAAAAGTTCTTTTTTCATTCAAATTACTTTTGGGCTATTCCTAGCACTTGTTTTGCCATCCAGCTTGTCCTATTGCTAAAGGATTGTGAACACTACAGCAGTATTTTTTTTATACTTTCCCTCGTTAAATAAGATTTGGTTCAGGTGATCACCTAATCAGAAGCACATTAAGTAGAATGAGATGTACTTTGGTTGGAAACTGTGCAGTGGTCTCTTAATTTTTGGCAGAGCTGTAAAAAAGTGCAAAAAAATGATGAATGATAATGTGAGGTATTGGTGGATCGTTTTGACCAAAGCACGCAAGCTCGTAACCCATGTCAAAGGTCCTCATGCTTATGAGTCTCCAAATACTATATTAAGAAAAAAAAAAACACTACAAGGACATAAATTCAAAAATCTTTACAAAAACAGCAGGCCCCAGTGATAAAGGCAACACAAGTGCATAATACCGATGCAACAGTCACTCTCAACCTGCCATGATATGAGGGAGGTGATTGGTGGTATTTTATATGCACTCAGATGAGGTGTCCATAGGACGTCAATCGCACAAGAAAGTTTGATGAAAAACTGTATTCAGCCTATTGATTATGCTTGTACTATTAGACCAGATGGGCTGCCCAGTACCAAACATACGTGTTAGTTTTCAGGATAATTGCGACGCTGAACTGCCTTAAGGGGTTGTCTGGGCTTTTTATAAAATTTATGTATATATCTAGGCTGTAACATGAAAAATGATCACAGTTTGTAATTTACACCCTGTCAGCATTTTGCATTATTACCTTGATATCAGCATTCAGCGTGTGGAAGAGCAGCCTCCGCCCCCTATCAGAGGTGTGTGTTTTTCTTTGGAGCCTGGCTGTAAACTTCACTACTTGTCATTTACACCCAAACTCTCAGAAGCATGCCCCCCCCAGTCTCTTAGAAGCATGGCCCCTGCCAGTCTCCTAGAAGCACGCCCCTGCCAGTCTCCTAGAAGCCCGCCCCTGCCAGTCTTTCAAAAGCATGCTCCCCAGTCTCCTAGAAGCGTGCCCCTGCCAGTCTCCTAGAAGCGTGCCCCTGCCAGTCTCCTAGAAGCATGTCCCTGCCAGTCTCCTAGAAGCATGTCCCTGCCAGTCTCTTAGAAGCATGTCCCTGCCAGTCTCCTAGAAGCATGTCTCTTCCAGTCTCCTAGTAGCATGCTTCTAGGAGACTGAGGAGGCATGCTTCTAGGAGACTGAGGGGGGTGTGCTTCTAGGAGACTGGGGGTTGTGCTTCTAGGAGATTGGGAGGGCATGCTTTTAGAAGATTGGGAGGCTGCCTCTAGGAGACTGAGTGTAAATGACAACTAGTGATGTTTACACCCAGACTCCAAAACAAACATGCCTCTTCCTTGGGGACTGAGGCTGCTCCTCCACATGCAGAATAGTGTTATATAGGTAACAATGCAAAATGCTGACAGGGTGTAAATTACAAGCTGTCATCGTTTTGCAGCCTTGATATACACAGAGATTTTATAAGAAGCCCAGAAAACCCCTTGAAAAATAACTGAGTATTCCTCATATTTAACAAGCCTTTTGTTTATGTGTCACCTCTCTGCTGCTTCTCACCTGCTAGGCTGCAAAATTGTTGTCTCTTCCACAACAGTTGACTGTTGTCAGTGTTGATGACAAGGTAGATGTCATGATACCGCCGAAAAAATAAATGGCTGCAGTACCCCTGTGTTGCAGAATGGATATCATTTGTGGTCTTTAAAGCATACCTGTCACCAGATTTTTGGTCTCAAAACTAAAAGCACCACCTTCAGCAGCAGCTATGCTGCATTCTATGAAGAGGCATATAAGGTCCTGACTCCCCCTGTACACCCCAAAAATAGCTTTTATAAATCTCCCATTGAGTTTTATAATTACCTCGGTTCGTTTTGATTGGCTTGAATTCCGCGCCATCTGTCCCGGCTCTTTGTGCTGTCTGATCTCCTCTTCTGATTGATGAGGATAACGCCGCCTTCATTATCAACATTACTGGGGGAAATCTGGCGCTTATGCAAAGGCCTCTCTGCCTCACACAGGTGCACTGTGCTCTGCTTTTTTGCAGGCAAAGCCTAACACACAACTATGCATGTGGGAACTGGCGAGGTCTCTGCACAGGTGAGAGATTTCTGGCTATGAGGATGACATCTCCTGCCAAATCTCACATAGCTAAGACTGTATGAGATCCTTGCAGGCCCTGACTGCAGCCCGTATATTTTATCTGAAAACGCTAGAATGTATGGGCTCCTTGGAAGTCTTGACTGCACTGCAGCCCATACAATCTAGCTAAAGATGATAGAATGTATGGGCTCTTTCCACGTATACATACATGGAAGCCAGCAGAGTGTATGGGAACCTGTTAAACTGCTACCAGGGTCCCATACATTATGCTGCTTTCAGTATTTACCTGGAAAGAACCCATACATTACAGTGTCTTCACCAGTGAACCAGCTATAATGTATGGTCTGCAATTGGGATCTACAAGGAGCCCATATAGTCTAGGCTCAACCGGAGTGCCTGCTTTCCTGTGTATAGGTCTGTATTCTCTGGAGTCGCTGTGGGACCTCCCATTGGACTTCGTTGAACCTTTGGATTTTGATGGGGAATAAATTGGTGAATAAGGGTATATCTTGTCTTTATTTCTTTTCTAATTTTCTCTTTTTTATGTCCTGCACGTTCGCTTTTGTAGACTACGTTGGATTAGATGGACTATGGTGGAATCCCTGAACTACTGCATATTTTTTCAGGAGCAGCGGGGAGGGCTTTTTTCTTAAGATTTTTTTTCAATAAATTATTGAAAAAGGGAAAATAATAAAGAGTGTTTTTTCAAACAAAATATTTTTTTGTTGTCTTTTTGTTAGTACTGACTAGTTATGTCGGGTATCTGATAGTCTCCTCTACATTACTAACCCTGGACTTGATGCCAGCTGACATTACACAGCTTGCATAAACTACACACAAATATTTCATTTGCCACCTCACCAGGTCAGCGGGAAGAGGCGGGGCGAATTAGTGCATGCAATGGAAGTGCCAGCTCTGAGACAGCTGCAGCATGCTATTTTTAGGCTGGAAATGGACCAATTTGTACAGATTCTTGGTGGGTGTGAACACGGTTCCACAGACTTGTTCACATTATGCTCTGGCTCAGCTGTTAGTATTCAATTAGTCTCTTGTTATGCAAGATGGGAAGTGCTTCACCCCTTCCTTACTGAGTCAGACACAAAAGTTCAGTTTCTGCCCTGTGACCATATTGGCCTGTGGCCCTGCTGCATCCTGTATCTGAGAGGTATGTTCACATTAGATCAGATTTTAAATACATTGGTTTAATGACCGTTCTGATAAGAGTCACCTTGGCGTTGGTAGAACAGCTTTCGTACATTTTTTGCAAAAAAACTATCAACTAAGTACCCTGTTATTGACATTGTTTTGCACTTGCTTTTTACTTTTACCTATATAGCAGAGTATTTTTAGATGTTTTTTTGTACTGTCTTTTTTGTGATATAGAAATGGACCAAGAACCATGACTCTTGCCACCCGACAATACTAGACCCCAGTTGTCAGCCTCACCTTTGCTTGCGATTTAATTTGGGGGTACCCCACAATTTATTTCTTTAATTATTTATCAATAAATAATTTAAGAAAACAGCATGGGGTGACCTATGTTTGGCATTACCAGTCAGGGAAATGCTGCGAACTGTGGTCTGCAACTGTCTGCTTTACCCTAGCTGACTAACAAAAATAAGGGGGAACCCACATAGTTTTTTTTTATTATTTTATTGCTTAATACAAAGCTAAACACCCTTTAGTGCCACATGAACGACACTAAAGAGTACAAGCTTACAGTATGTAGGGGGTGCGACATTATCTAGCTATTTGACATTTATGTATCCTTCTATCTATAATAACAATATAATCTAGCTGTAATCCTAGATATCTCGATCTACCTATCTTATCTATTAATCATTCTATCCATCTTTATCGATCTTTCTATAATTCTATATATGTATATCTCGATCTATTATGTTATCACTTTATCTATATTTCTATTTATCATTCTGTCTACCATATGTATTATTCATTGTATTCTATCTATCCATGACATTATCTATTTAGCTATATTTCTATCTTTTATTCTATCTATATAGATAGATGGATAGACTAACAGTTTATATGGGATAGGAAAAAAGGAACAAAAATCTATTAATCATTCAATTTTTCATTCTTGCTATATTATTATTTATTATTATAGCTCCATTTATTCCATGGTGCTTTACATGTGGAAAGGGCATACATAGACAGGTACAAATACATGAAGAATATAAGGCACACAAGGTACAGATGGAGAGAGGACCCGCAAGGGCTCAGTCTACAAGGGATGGGTGAGTATACAATAGAGGATAGAGCTGGTCATGCAGTGGTTTGGTGGACAGAGGCTCACTGTGCATTGTAGGCTTGTCGTAAGAGGTGGATCTTCAGGTTCCTTTTTCCAATACATTTTTTTATTGAAAATTAAATTATTAAACATCAGTAAAAAGTGATGGTAAACATAACAAGACAAAAGAAATTGCAGCAATAAAAAAACATCTGACAACAGCCACCATAGCTGTCAGTAAGAACAGAGGATAGCAAGATTGGGGAGGAGGAAAAATACAGAAAAGTAGTGAAGATTGCCCAGCGATCTTCAGGTTCCTTTTGAAGGTTTCCACGGTGGGCGAGAGTTTGTGTTGGGGCAGAGTTTCAGAGTATAGCTGATGTACGGGAGAAATCTTGTATGCGGTTGTTGGAAGAAGAGGTAAGAGTAGAGGAGGAGATCTTGAGAGGATTGAAGGTTGCGAGAGGGTAGGTACCGGTAAACCATGTTGCAGATGTACGGAGGAGATAAATTGTGGACGGCTTTGTATGTCATAGTTAGGGTTCTGAATCGTGACCTCTGAGAAATAGGGAGCCAGTGAAGGGCTTGGCAGAGAGGAGAGACTGGGGAATAGCGGAGAGACAGGTGGATTAGTCTGGCAGCAGAGCTTAGGATAGATTGGAGTGGTGCAAAGGTGCTAGAGTGGAGGCTAGAGAGCAGGAGATTACAATAATCGAGGCAGGAGATGAAGAGGGCATGTACAAGTGTTTTTGCAGTATCTTTGTCAAGGAATGTACGGATCCGGAAATATTTTTGAGTTGGAGTCGGCAGAAGGTGGCAAGGGCTTGGATATGTGGCTTCAAGGAGAGGGCAGAGTCAAGTATAATTCCGAGGCACCAAGCATGCGGGACTGAGTCGAGTGAGAAGCCATTGACTTTGATGGTTAGTAAGGAGGTGATGTCAGATCCAAAGAGAGAGATCTGTGTGTCATCAACGTAAAGATGGTACTGAAAGCCGTGAGACTCTATGAGCTGTCCCAAGCTAAGGGTGTAGAGGGAGAAAAGTAGGGGTCCAAGTACCGAGCCTTGGGAGACACCGACAGATAGGGATAAGGTGAGGAGGTGGTGTGGGAGAGGGAGACACTGAATGTCCGGTCTGTTAGGTATGAAGAGGTCCAGGAGAGGGCCAAGTTTGTGACACCAAGCAATTAGAGTATCTGTAACAGGAGGGAATGGTCTACAGTGTCGAAGGCAGAGGACAGGTCTAGGAGGAGGAGGAAAGAGTAGTGTCGCTTGCTCTTGGCAGTTACCAGGTCATTGGTAATTTTAGTTAGGGCAGATTCAGTTGAGTGCAGTTGGAAGCCAGATTGTAAGCGGTGTAGGAGGGAGCAGGAGGAGAGGTGGGAGGACAGTTCAAGATGGACATGCTGTTCCAGTAGTTTAGTGGCAATGGGGAGAAGTGATATGGGGTGATAGCTAGAAACAGAGGATGGGTCGAAGGAGGGCTTTTTGAAGATGTGTGTAATCAGAGCATGTTTGAAGGATGAGGGGAAGACACCAGTAGTTAGTGATAAGTTGAAAAGATGCGTTAGAGTTTGCATGAAGACTGTGGTGAGGTTGGGAATGAGGTGGGATGGGAGCGGGTAAAGGGCAGTGGGGGTAAGGTGTGATCTTGACAGAAGAGGGAGGAGAGTTGATCTTTCATGGTGAAAAATCTGGCTTGGGAAGACGAGAGCTGTGCAGTTATGAGGAGGGGCTTATGGGGACAGTGGATCAAAGCTTTCACTGATGTTATCAATCTTGTGCTTGAAAAAAAAAGAGGCAAAGTCTTCAGCAGAGATAAGAGGAGAGGAAGGATGTGCTAGGGACGGAGTAGAGAATTGTAAGTTTTGAATAGCTGTTTAGTATTGTGAGACAGGGAGGTTATTAGAGATCAGAAGTAGGCTTGTTTTGCGGCAGTGAGTGCGGACTTGAAGTTGGTGAGAAACTGTATACAGCAATGTGCTCCGTTGATTGTGATCTCTTCCATATCCATTTAGCAACTCTGGAAGCTCATCTCAGTTCTTTGGTCAGGCTGGCGTACCAGGGTTGCTAGTTTGTGTGAGCTTTGTTGTATTTGAGGGGGCAGGCAAATCGAGGGCTGTAGTTATTGTCGTGTTAGATAGAGTGGCAGCAGCATCTGGGTCATGGAAGTAAGCTATTTCTGTGAGAGGGAGAAGGAGCTCTGAGAATGAGTGTAAATCAATATGTTTGAGATCTCTGTGAGGATGGTTTGTAGAGTGGGGGTTGTGTAGTAGGAGAGGAGAAGGAAGAGAATGTCAGCAGGTTGTGATCAGACAGGGGGAGGGGTGAGTTTGAGAGGTTAGTGAGGGAACATAGGCGGGTGAAGATGAGGTCCAGCGTGTGGCCATCTTTGAGTTGCTGCAGAGGACCATTGAGAGAGCTCAAAAGAGGTAGTCATTGATTAAAGTTTAGAGGCAGCTGGGTGGGATATATATATATATATATATATATATATATATATATATATATATATATATATATATAACAACAGCGGAAGAGAAGAGCAGAAGAAAAGCCAAGATGCAAGAAAAACATTACTAAATTCAAAAGTGTACCCACCACATATACTAGATAAACCTTAATTTCACCAATTTTTTTTCATGTCTTCTACCTTTTTTCCTATCCCATATAAACTACCTGTCACTTTATCCATCTATTTAAAATGATAGAAATATATAGATAAATAAAGTAATGTTAGTAAAAAGAGCAGCACGGCTTCTGCAGTGGGTGCAAATCAATCCAAGCAGTACTTCTGTTTGCTATTCATACGATACCAAAAAGCAATGCAGCACTCCAAATCTCAAGTATCCAAAATCTGCCTTTATTAGGCCATCAAGTGCAGTGTGCAACGTTTCAGGCATAGTCGCCCTTCTTCTAGCACAGTGCTTCTAGTGCTAGAAGAAGGGCGACTGTGCCTGAAACGTTGCACATTGCACTTGATGGCCTAATAAAGTCAGATTTTGCACACTTCATTTGGAGTGCTGCATTCCTTTTTGATATCGTATTAAATTAAGTAATGGATACGTAGATGATATAGATAGAATGAAAGATAAAAAGTAAAAAAAAATAGATATACTGATAGGAGAGAGAAAATTATAGTTCGAGATATACATATCGAATGATATAAATATTAATAGAGATCAATAGAATGATTGATAGAAAAATAGGTAGATCGAGATATCAATAGAATTCTAGCTAGATTAATGTCAAACAGCTAGATAACGTCCCCCAACTACAAATTGTAGCCTTGCACCCTTTAGTGCCTTTCATGTGGCACTAAAGGCTGTTTAGCCTTGTATTTAGCAACAAAATAATTAAAAAATCGACGTGGGGTCCTGCTTATTTTTGATAGCCAGATAGGTTAATGCTGGCAGCTATTCCTTTACTGGTAATCCAAAACAGAGCTCACTGTGCTGTATTATTAAATTATTTATTCATAAATATATAATAAAAAAATAAAAAAAACATGCGGTCCACTTAATTTTTGATGACCAGCCAAGGTATAACTGACAGCTAGAGTCTTGTATTGTCAGGTTCATGGTTATTGGCCCCATACCAGCCCAAAAATAACAGGCCACAGCCGCCTCAGAACTGGCAACTCCATTAGATGCGCCAATCTTGACGCTTCGCCATGACTCCTCACTGCCTTGGTGCATTGGCAAATGGGGTAATGGTATTTGGAGTTGATGTGTAATTTCAGTTGGCTTCAAGTTCAGCAGTTGGTAACTCAGTGAGTACTAAAAAAAAAATAAAGACAGAAAATATTTTATTTGAAAAAATGATCCTCAACAGATTCACCTTAAGGCCACTTTACACACACAGATATCTGTGACCAACTTCTGAACAGATCTCTGGTAGCAGAAGTTGGTGTGTGTAAAGTGGCCTTTAAACAAATTTATTGAAAAAAAGAATCCAAAGAAAAAAAGCTCCCAAAAAATAAGTCTACAGTAGTCCAGGGATTCCACCATAGTCCACCGAATCCGATGTAGTCCACAAAAGCAAACCTGCAGGACATAAAAAGATAGAATTAGTAATGAAAACAAGATGAGAGACCCTCATTCAACAATTTATTCCCCATCAAAATCCAAAGCTCTGACGTAGTCCACTGGGAGGTCCCACAACGGCTCAGTCTCCCACGATATGGAGTCATGTTCCGAAAATGCAGCCCAATACGCTGAAGGAGCAGGCACTCTGGTTGACACTAGACAGTATGGGCTTTTTGCAGGTCCTGATTGCAGACCATACATTCCAGCTGGTTCACTGATGAAGGCGCAAGAATGTATTGGCTATTTCCAGGTATACAGTGTTTTGTCAAAGTATTTGGCCCCCTTGAACTTTTCAACCTTTTGCCACATTTCAGGCTTCAAACATAAATATATAAATTCTCATTTTTTTTTTCTGAAGAATCAACAACAAGTGGGACACATTCGTGAAGTGGAAAGAAATTTATTGCATATTTTAAACTTTTTTAACAAATGAAAAACTGAAAAGTGGGGGGTGTAATATTATTCGGCCCCTTTACTTTCAGTGCAGCAAACTCACTCCAGAAGTTCAGTGAGGATCTCTGAATGATCCAATGTTGTCCTAAATGACTGGTAATGATAAATAGAATCCACCTGTGTGTAGTCAAGTCTCCGTATAAATGCATCTCCTCTGTGATAGTCTCAGGGTTCTGTTTCAAGTGCAGAGAGCATCATGAAGACCAAGGAGCAAACCAGGCAGGTCCGAGATACTGTTGTGGTGAAGCTGGATTTGGATACAAAAAGATTTTAAACATCTCAAGGAGCACTGTGCAAGCAATCATATTGAAATCGAAGGAGTATCAGACCACTGCAAATCTACCAAGACCCGGCCGTCCCTCTAAACCTTCATCTTGAACAAGGAGAAGACTGATCAGACATGCAACCAAAAGGCCCATGATCACTCTGGAAGAACTGCAGAGATCTACAGCTGAGGTGGGAGAGTCTGTCCATAGGACAACAGTCAGCCGTACAGTGCACAAATCTGGCCTTTATGGAAGAGTGGCAAGAAGAAAGCCATTTCTCAAAAATATCCATAAAAATTCTCGTTTGAAGTATGCCACAAGCCACCTGGCAGACACACCAAAATGTGGAATAAGGTGCTCTGGTCAGATGAAACCAAAATCGAACTTTTTGACCACAATGCAAAACGATATGTTTGGCATAAAAGCAACACAGCTCATCAGCCTCAAAACACCATCCCCACTGTCAAACATGGTGGTGACAGCATCATGGTTTGGGCCTGCTTTTCTTCAGCAGGGACACGGAAGATGGTTAAAATTGATGGAGAGATGGATGGCGCCAAATACAGGACCATTGTGAAAGAAAACATGTTGGAGTCTGCAAAAGACCTAAGACTGGAACAGAGATTTATCTTTCAACAAGACAATGATCCCAAATCTAAAGCAAAATCTACACTGGAATCATGGTTCAAAAATCAACGTATCTAGGTGTTAGAATGGGCAAGTCAAAGTCCAGACCTGAATCCAATGGAGAATCTGTGGAAAGAGCTAAAAACTGCTGTTCACAAACGCTCTCCATCCAATCTCACTGAGCTCGAGCTGTTTTGCAAGGAAGAATGGGCAAGAAATTGTCTCTCGATGTGCAAAACTGATAGAGACCTACCCCAAGCTACTTGCAGCTGTAATCGCAGCAAAAAGTGGCCCTACAAAGTATTAACTCAAGGGGGCCGAATAATATTGCACGCCTCACTTTTCAGTTTTTTATTTGTTAAAAAAGATAAGTTTCGTTCCACTTCAAGAATGTGTCCCACTTGTTGTGGATTCTTCACAAAAAAATAGAATTTATATCTTTATGTTTGAAGCCTGAAATGTGGCAAAAGGTTGAAAATTTCAAGGGGGCCAAATACTTTCACAATGCACTGTACATTGAACCCAGCAGAATGTTTGAGACCCTGGTAGATGTTTAACAGGGATCCATATATTCTGTTGGCTTCAATGTATGTATACCTAGAAAGAGCCTATACATTCTAGCATCTTCAGCTAGAATGTGTGGGCTGCAGTCAGGACCTGCAAGGAGCCGATACAGTCTATGCGAGATTCGGCAGGAGACCTCATCCTCAAAATGAAACTTCGGAGGTCTGCGCATGTATAGTTGTGTTTTAGGCTTTGCTCTCTGTGCAGTTATCTGTGCAGGAGGCGTTATCCACATTAACCAGAAGAAGAGGAAGTTGGACGGCGCGGTGAGGCGAATGGATGGCGCAAAATTCAAGCTCATCGGACCGGGCCGAGGAAATTATAATACAGGGCAGGAGATTTATAAAAGCTATTTCTGGAGTGTACAGGAGCACACTCAGGGTGTAATATGCACCTTCATAGAATGCAGCATGGATGCTTCTGAAGGTGGTGCGTTTAGTTTGGAGATCAAATAACTGGTGGCAGTTTCCCTTTAACAAGGACTGTAGATGAGCAGCAGAGAGACGGCGCTGGAGAAGCAAGGGTATTATACAGTTGAAACCAGAAGTTTACATACACACACTCATGTTTTTCTTACAATCTGACATGAAATCACAATAAACCTTTCCCATTTTAGGTCAGTTAGCATTACCATAATTATTATTTGCCAAATGCAGACTAAGAGAGCGTGAGAGAGCATGTTTTAAGGCATTTTTATTACTTTCTGCAAAGTCACAAGTTTACATACACTAAGATTACTATGACTTTAACCCCTTAAAGTGATCCTGAACCCATAAACTGACCCACCTGTATCTTTAGACCTGTCCCTGCACCCCCTCTTATCACTTCTAGCCATCCCTTTTGCAGAAAAAAATCGATTTTGTAAAGTAGAGAAAAAGTTATATTTACTTCGTCCTGTGTGAGTTCTCTGTTTCTGAGGAAGCCGCAAATAGGCGTGCCTATCTGCTGCTGCCTTGTAATTATGCACGCCCCTCTCTGCTTGATGCCTTGGTAAAGGCCTGGCCGCATCATGAAAGGGGGCGGGACTCCGGTATGACACGATTTTAGCCCCGCCCCTTTCATGACGCGGCCTGGCTCTTACCAAGAGCCAAGTTTCTAGTAGGAAAGGGGAATGGAGATATGTGCTCACCCAATTCCAATGGACCGGTGGTGCCTGGATTGACTGTCTGTAGAAGTCCACAATGTAGAAGTAAAGGATCCAGCACCAGTAGAACTCCATATAAAAGTTGCTTCTTTATTAGATCACGTCATCGTGCGTGGATGTCAGCATGCGTGAATGATGGGTGCAACAAGGGATCAAGCGTCCTCTTGTTGTAGTCTCTGGGATCATAGTCATGGTGCACTGTATGACAGATCATTGCCATACAGTGCACCATAACTCTGACCCCAGAGACTGTAGGAAGAGGACACTTGATCCCTTGCTGCGGTCTCTGTATTGAGCAAAGGCGATCGAGCGTCATGGGACCTTCATGTGGACTACGTCAGATCTTTATAATACAGATGGAGTCCGAATTTTGTTTGTGTTTTTTTTTTCAAATAAAAAGATTTTTCTCTGGTGTATTTTTTTTTTACTATTTACTAGAGATTCCTAATGGCCGGGTCTAACATTGGCCCGACATTATGAATCTCGGGCTTAGTGCCAGCTGCCAATAAAAAAAGCTGGCATTAACCCCTTTATTACCCAGTTTGCCACTGGCACCAGGGCAACTGGAAGAGTCTGGGTGCAGCGCCAATGGATGCGCCACTTTCTGGGGTGGTTGCGGGCTGCAATTCGCAGCATGGGGGGCCCAGAACGCTTGGGCCTCTCCATGCTGCGGATTCCAGCCCCCAGCTGCCTAGTTGTACCTGGCTGGACCAAAAATATGGCGGAGCCCCATGTCATTTTTTTCTAGAATTAGTTTTAGGAAAAAAAAGAAAAAGGGCTTTGCTGTATTTTTGGTTGCCAGTCAGGTACAACGAGGCAGCTGGGGGTTGGTGGCAATCCGTAGCTGCCAAATTGTACCTGGCTAGACCAACAATATGGCGAAGCCCCACATCATTTTTTTTTTATTCTACCAATACAATGACATGGAGCTTTGCCGTATTTTTGGTTGCCAGCCAGGTACAACTTGGCAGTTCGGGCGCTGCAATACTCATCATGGAGAGACCCAAATGTTGTGGCCCCTCACGCTGCAAATTGCAACCCACAGCCACCCCAGAAAATAGCACATTAATTAGAGGCGCCATTTTCTGGTGCTGTACCCCAACTCTTCCAGTTGCCCTTGTGCTGGTGGCACACAGGAGCACTCCATACGCGACATGGTGTCCGCTAACAAGTTGAATGGAAAATTAGCTCCAATTGTTAGTGGACACCATGTCGCATATGGAGAGCCCGTGTGTGCCTAAACATTGGAGCTCCCCCACAAGTGACCCCATTTTGGAAACTAGTCCCCCCCAAGGAACATATCTAGTTATATAGTGAGCACTTTGAACCCCCAGGTGCTTCACAAATTGATCCATAAAAATGAAAAAAGAACATTTGTGTGAAAAAAAGGTACTTTTTCCTTATTACAGATCAATTTTTGAAGCACCTGGGGGTTCAAAGTGCTCACTATGCATCTAGATACGTTCCTTGGGGGGTCTAGTTTCCAAAATGGGGTCACTTGTGGGGGAGCTCCAATGTTTAGGCACACATGGGCTCTCCATAAGTTACATGGTGTCCGCTAAGAATTCCAATTGTTAGCGGACACCAAGTTGGGTATGGAGAGCCCCTGTGTGCCTAAACATTGGAGCTCCCCCACAAGTGACTACATTTTGGAAACTAGACCCCCCAAGGAACGTATCTAGATGCATAGTGAGCAATTTGAACCCCCAGGTGCTTCACTAATTCATCTGTAATAAGGAAAAAGTACTTTTTTTTTAACACAAAATTTATTTTTCATTTTTGCGGATCAATTTGTGAAGCACCTGGGGGCTGAAAGTGCTCTCTATGCATCTAGATATGTTCCCTGGGGGGTCTAGCTTCCAAAATGGGGGAGCTCCAATGTTTAGGCACACAGGGGCTCTCCAAACGCAACATGGTGTCCGCTATCAATTTGACTGAAAAATCCGCTCAAATTGTTAGCAGACACAATGTTGCGTATGTAGAGCCCCTGTGTGCCTCAACATTAGCGCTCCCCCACAAGTGACCCCATTCTGGAAACTAGAGACCCCAGGGAACTTATCTAGATGGGTGGTGAGCATTTTGAACCCCCAGGTGCTTCACAAATCAATTCGTAAAAATGAAAAAGTACTTTTTTTTTCCACAAAAAAATTCTTTTTTCATTTTTGCGGATCAATTTGTGAAGCACCTGGGTGTTCAAAGTGCTCACTGTGCATCTAGATACGTTCCTAGGGGGGTCTAGTTTCCAAAATGGGGTCACTTGTGGGAGAGCTCCATTGTTTAGGCACACATGGGCTCTCCAAACGCGACATAGTGTCCGCTAGCAATTTGAATGGAAAATCAGCTCAAATTTTTAGCTGACACCATGTCACGTTTGTAGAGCCCCTGTGTGCCTAAACATTAGAGATCCCCCACAAGTGACCCCATTTTGGAAACTAGAGCCCCCAGGGAATTTATCTAGATAGGTGGTGAGCATTTTGAACCCCCAGGTGCTTCACAAATTCACCCTGTGAGACAGTGCGGGGGATCATATGCGAGGGGCGCTATGTCTCCCCCAGAATGCGCACTGTCACGTATTGAGCCCGGTATAGGGTGTGAGAGAAAGGGACGGTCCGCTCCCTCCGCTCCGGGTCTTGCAAGGTCCCGGAAGTAGACACGGAGTTAAAAGCCTGGTCAGGAGGCAGGGCGGGGTTCCCTGTACACAGATTTGTGCCTTGGCTGCAGCAGCAGCAGATATACAGAAAGGAGAGGTCTAGAGTTCCAGGAGGCCGTGTGCTAGACTAACACGGCCTAGCCCAGGAGGGCTGGGGAACTCGGGGTGGCCCATAACCGAGGCCTTTGGCCTGAAGGACCCGGGGTACGTTATATGAACTGTGTCTTGTGTACCCGGCTGCGACCCGGATTCCGGCAGACTGTGCCATCGCTGTGTGTACCAGCAATAAACACCGGGTCCTGTTTGAACCACTACCGGGCTCCACGTGTTTCCTGACTTGCAATCCAGGCGCTGCCCCACAACCCGTAAAAATGAAAAAGTACTTTTTTTTTTCACAAAAATTTTCTTTTAGCCTAAATTTTTTTATTTTCACATGGGGAACAGGATAAAATGGATCCTAAAAATTGTTGGGCAATTTCTCCTGAGTACACCGATACCTCATATGTGGTCATAAACCACTGTTTGGGCGCACGGCATGGCTCGAAAGGGAAGGAGTGCCATTTAACTTTTTGAATGGAAAATTAGCTCCAAAAGTCAAATTGCGCTCATTCCCTTCTGAATGCCCGTGCGCCCAAACAGTGGTTTAAGACCACATATGAGGTATCGGTGTACTCAGGAGAAATTGCCCAACAATATTTAGGATCCATTTTATCCTGTTGCCCATGTGAAAATGGAAGAATTGAGGCTAAATGAACATATTTGTTGGAAAAATTAAAATGCTCATTTTTTCCTTCCATGTTCATGTTGCTTTAGTTCATGTGAAGCACCTGAAGGGTTAATAATCTTCTTGAATGTAGTTTTGAGTAGGTTGAAGGGTGCAGTTTTTGGAATAGTGTTACGTTTGGGTGTTTTCTGTCATATAAACCCCTCGAAGGAACTTCAAATGTGATGTGGTCACAAAAAAAATGGTTTTGTAAATTTTGCTGGAAAAATGAAAAATTGCTGATGAACTTTGAACCCTTATAACTTCCGAACAAAAAAAATGTTTTTTCCAAAATTGTGCTGATGTAAAGTAGACATTTATTAACTATTTTGTGTCACATAACTCTCTGGTTTAGCAGAATAAAAATTTATAATTTGAAAATTGCAAAATTTTCAAAAATTTGCCAAATTTTTTATTTTTTCACAAATAATCGCAAAAATTATCAAACTAAATTTAATACTAACATGAATCGCAATATGTCACGAAAAAACATTCTCAGAATTGCTAGGATCCGTTGAAGCGTTCCAGAGATATAACCTCATAAAGGGACACTGGTCAGAATTGACAAAAATGGCCTGGTCATTAGGGTCAAAATAGGCCCGAAGGTGAAGGGGTTAAGCAATTTGGGACAGCCCATAATGAGGTCAAGTGTTTGGAAGCTTCTGATACACCTTGTGGTGATGCGACCCCGATGTGTCCCCTGACCGGTGCACAGCACATGGGGGATTGTATCTTTTGCTCTGTGGCAGCACTCACAGGGTTAACAGAAGTGAGATCTGAGCTAAGTGCTGATGGAAAGCACTCAGCCCACCTGTGATGGGATAGGAGATGATATGAGCTGCCCTGGGCTGAGGAGTGGGATCAGAAAGAGGAGGAACTGCTGTGTGAAGCTAACAGCAGCCTGGGAGCTCTCTCAGAGAGGACTGTGCAGAGAGAGAGTGGTTGTGTGCTGATAACACAGCCTAGCAGTGAGGACCTGGCCCTCACCAGTGGAGCCGGCCAGGACAGAGCCTGTCCTAGGTACAGAGGTACTGTGTGTGTTGGGTGAACAGAGTTGTACCAGCTGTGCCCCCAGAACTTGGAGGTCTGTAATATACCTGAACTGTACCATTAAACTGTGTGTTGTGTGAACAGTTGCCTGAGTCACTGCCTTCCGTCGTGCCGATCCTAACCGCTACCTTACATGTGGTGGAGGATGCGGGCACAGCAACCTGGTTGCTGACGGCAATGACTGTGTGAAAAAAAAAAAAAAAAAAAAAAAAGGCAAACTCAGTTCACACATGTCAGTGGTGAAACCTGCTACGCTACAGTACAAACCAGCAGCCAGCATGGAGGACTTGCTTAAGCACCTGGTGCAAGCACAGCAGCAACAGCAGCAAATGCACCAGCAACAGCAGGTCGCACAACAGGAGGCTAATCAGCTCTTGATCAGGCAAATGCAGCAGCAACAGGAGCATCAGCAGCGCCAACAGGAGCATCAGCAGCGACAGTTGGATCTTCTGACGGAGGCAATCCGTGCAAAGCCAGCGGCTCCATCCCCAGGTCAAGGAGATGACAGCAGCGTCCGGAAGGCGGTAAGGCGTGCCATGCAAAAGATGACCCCGGGGGATGATGTGGAAGCTTTCCTGGCGGTATTTGAGAGGGTTGCAGAGCGGGAGAAACTGCCGCCAGAGCAGTGGGCTGAAATGTTGGCGCCTTACTTAACCGGAGAGTCCCAAAAAGCCTACCTAGACCTCTGCACAGAGGACGCCATGGACTATGGGACTCTGAAAGGTGAGATCCTTGCCAGAATGGGGGTTAATACGTATGTAAGGGCTCAACGGGTAAGCCAGTGGTCCTTTGAGGAGGGTAAACCCGTCCGGTCTCAGGCCTATGACTTGTTGCACCTGGTAAAGAAGTGGCTGCAGCCTGAAAGCCTGAGCCCCGCACAAATGATAGAGAGGGTGGTTGTTGACCGGTTTGTGCGCACTCTGCCTGTCTCCATCCAACAGTGGGTGGGACAAGGTGACCCGGGTACCCTAGATCAGGTAGTGAGTGTGGTGGAGCGGCATGTGGCTACACAAGACTTGATTCGGGACTCTGGGACACTGCGTGCAGCACGGCGGACCGCATCCACCAAATCGGCAATTAGGGACCCCCAACCCGGGCCTCTGCTGGGTTCAACCCCACCACAGGCAGAGAATGTGCACCGCCCAGAAGTGAGACGGAAACCCGGGTCTCCTAAGCGGGGCACCGTAAATAATTTTTTCCCCGCCATAAGGTGTTGGCGATGCCAGGAGTCAGGACACGCAATGGCGCAGTGTCCCCTCAACACGGAGTCCATGGACTGTGGGTATACCCGCCGGATGTCCATGTTCGCCCAATCTGCCAGGGCAGGACGCTATGGGACTGGGCGTAAAAGGAGTGTTTTGTGCCAGGTTCGGCTCAATGGATATGACGCTATGGCCCTGTTGGACTCAGGGAGTGGTGTGACCCTTGTGTGTGCCTCCTTGGCCTCTAGATCCCAACCCACCGGCCGTACGGTGCGAGTGCTTGGGGTCCATGGGGACCACCGTAGGTATCCAACAAGGAGGGTCACTATCACTACCCTGTCCGGACGGGTTCGACATGAAGTGGGGGTGGTGAAGACACTGCCTTTCGATATGATTTTGGGGAGGGATTTTCCTCTGTTCTGGACTCTGTGGGAGAGGCAAACTAATCCTCAGGTAGTGAATGGTCCAGGCCCTGAGCCCAAAGATCCCGACTCTGGGACACCTGCCATAGGGGTCACCACTATAGGGAAAGAGTGTAATCCCGATAGGTGTTCCCTAGAGGTAAAGGCAGGAGGTTTCAGAGCGCACAACCCCCGCATACAGGTGCAGAAGCGCCAACCATAACGTCCCAAGACCCGTAGATGTACTCATGGTACAGACAGTGACTCCACTGTGGACTTAGGGCTACGGGACTCAGATGTCCTGCCCAATCGTGTAGCAGACGACATAGCGTCAGGACTCCACATAGCTAAAAGGATAGGTGGACCGCGCTACCACACTGGCCGATGGGGGAGGGGGAGAGCTCCCACAGATATGCCTTTGAGACATAGAGTGACTGGGTCCGATTGGTCTTGGTACGCAAGGAAACAGTTGGTGCCGGTACGGGACCGCGTGTCGGACGCGGACGGCCCTGGTCGACTGTCCCCTCGACGGGTGGGCTCCGAAGACGGGGAGCCCCTGTCTCGAGGCCCCGGATCGTGGGCTGGTGTTCCGCCCCACGGGCTTGAACAGAGGGGGGAGGTATGTGGTGATGCGACCCCGATGTGTCCCCTGACCGGTGCACAGCACATGGGGGATTGTATCTTTTGCTCTGTGGCAGCACTCACAGGGTTAACAGAAGTGAGATCTGAGCTAAGTGCTGATGGAAAGCACTCAGCCCACCTGTGATGGGATAGGAGATGATATGAGCTGCCCTGGGCTGAGGAGTGGGATCAGAAAGAGGAGGAACTGCTGTGTGAAGCTAACAGCAGCCTGGGAGCTCTCTCAGAGAGGACTGTGCAGAGAGAGAGTGGTAGTGTGCTGATAACACAGCCTAGCAGTGAGGACCTGGCCCTCACCAGTGGAGCCGGCCAGGACAGAGCCTGTCCTAGGTACAGAGGTACTGTGTGTGTTGGGTGAACAGAGTTGTACCAGCTGTGCCCCCAGAACTTGGAGGTCTGTAATATACCTGAACTGTACCATTAAACTGTGTGTTGTGTGAACAGTTGCCTGAGTCACTGCCTTCCGTCGTGCCGATCCTAACCGCTACCTTACAACCTATAGATGTACCGTATTTTTCGCTTTATAAGATGCGCCCCCAAATTTGGTGAAGGAAAAGAGAAAAAAAAAATTTTTTAATGTTAAATGGAGTCCGTCTTATAATGCCAGTGTCCGTCTTACAAATCATATATATGTCCATCCTGGTATATATATATATCCATCCCATGCTGGCACACTGCCCCTCATGCTGGCATACTAGCCTCCATGCTGGCTCATTTGCCCCCATGCTGGCACACTTGCCCCCATGCTGACATACTTGCCCCCATGCTGGCACACTAGTCCCCCCAGCCATTTTGGCACTCTGTCCCCCTTCAGCCATGCTGGCACAGCCCCATTTTTGGCACATAGAGCCCCCCAAAAAATAATAAACGATGTGATACTCACTTAGCTCCACCGCTCCCTGCTGATCGCGCTATCCCCGCTGTCTGTGCTGTGCTGGCATCCGGGTCCTGGGAGCAGCACACAGTGATGACGTCACTCTGCAGCGACGCTCACAGGACCCAGATGCGTAAACAGCGCGGTCAACAAGGAGCAGTGGAGCTAGGTGAGTATCATATTCCTGGGATAGTCAGTGCTTTCCATGCAATGCAAGCATGGAAAGCACTGACTATTAACACAGGCTGCTGCCGCTGAGCTGCATACCGCTCCTGTAATATGGGCTACTCTCGCAGGTGATTGACAGCGGGATGCAGTGCACATTACAGGAGGTAATGAACGGCCCCACGTGACCACGGCCCACAGCTGAAGCCTGCTCCTGTCCCCATACAGTCCCCAGACACCGATGCTGAGCCACCCCCCCTTCCAGCTCAACAGATTTTACTTTTGCTTTATAAGACGCATCCCCCACTTTCCCTCAATAGTTGGGGGACTAAAGGTACCGTCACACACGGCAATATTGCTAGGCAATTTCACTGGCAATTTGCTGGTTGCAGTGAAATCATGGACACGTTGTTCTATTTTGTTGCTGTGTACAAATTTAGCAATGTGTCCATGATTTCACTGCAACCAGCAAATTGCCAGTGAAATTGCCTAGCAATATTGCCGTGTGTGACGGTACCTTTAAAGTGTGTCTTCTAAAGCGAAAAATATGGTATTTTAATGCACACCTGAAACACACTGTTTCTTTGTGTTGCATTTTGGGAAAGTCTAAAGAAATAAGCCAAGATATCAGGAAGAGAATTGTGGACTTGCACAAGTCTGGTTCATCCTTGTGTATAATTTCTAGATACCTAAAGGTGCCTTGTTCACCTGTACAAACAATAATACATAAGTACAAACAAGATGGAAATGTCCACCCATCATACCACTCAGGAAGGAGACTGGTTCTGTGTCCAAGAGTTAAATGTGCTTTGGTCTGACAGGTGCATATCACCAAAGAACAAAAGCAAAAAACCTTGTGAAGATGATGGCGGAAGCTGTTAAGATTGTGTCATTATCCTTAGTGAAATGAGTACTGTATCAACATGGGCTGAAAGACCACTCTGCCATTATCCCAAAAGAAAATAAAAAAGAATAATTTTTGTAAATGCACACAGGAATGAATACCTACATTTTTGAAAACATGTCTTGTGGTCTGACTAAACTAAAATTGACCTGTTTGGCCATAACGACCATCAATGCGTTTGGAGGAAAAAAAAGAGAAGCTTGGAAGCCTAAAGGAGTAAAGGTACCTTTACACACAGTAACTTTTCTAGGAATTTCTCTGGCAACTTACTGGTTGCAGTAAAATCATGGAGACATTGTTCCATTTGTACACAGCAACAAAATAGAACAATGTGTCCATGATTTCACTGCAACCAGTAAGTTGCCAGTGAAATTCCTAGAAAAGTTGCCGCGTGTAAAGGTACCCTAAGAACACCATCCCAACTGTGAAACATGGGGGTGGCAGCATGTTGTATGTTTGTTTTGCTGCAGGAGGGACTGGTGCACTTGACAATATAGATGGCATCATGAGGAAAGAAGATTTTGTGGTAATACTGAAGCAATATCTCAGACATCAGCCAGGAAGTTTGGGCGAAAATGGGTCTTCCAAATGGACAATGACCCAGAGCATATTTCCAAACTTGTTGCAAAGTGGCATAAAAAAGCAAAGTCAATATTTTGGAGTGGCTATCATAAAGCCATAATCTCGGTCCTACTGGCATTTGGCAAATATCAATAATTATGGTAGTCCTAATTGACCTAAAATGAGAGAGGTTTATTCTGACTGGTGGTTATGGTGTTCTCCGCAAGGAGCCACCCCTTGACTGGGTCCTTCCCTGGAAGGATATCTGGCTAGTCCTGTGTTTGAGACTCCTAACCGAGGCTCCACAGACTTATTTGCATATTCATAATTCCCAGGAGGCAATGCGCTTAGGAATTCACTGTGTTGAGCGCTTTAGCCAGCTGCCCGCAGTGTTTTCTTGGACTGGTCTCCCTGAGATCAGTGAATACTTTGTGATGTTGGTCTACTAGGCCTTGCTTCCACCTAGCCAGAATCCTACTCCACACTGATGAGGGGCAACACCCCGAAACAGCTGTCTGTGGATGGATACCTGGTCTTGGTATTCCCTTGTCATATCTCTAAGCTTGTAAAAGAGCTGGATATTGACTAAAAGGGCCACTTAACATGGTGGTTATGGTGTTCTCCGCAAGGAGCCACACCTTGACTGGGTCCTTCCCTGGAAGGATATCTGGCTAGTCCTGTGTTTGAGACTCCTAACCGAGGCTCCACAGACTTATTTGCATATTCATAATTCCCAGGAGGCAATGCGCCTAGGAATTCACTGTGTTGAGCGCTTTAGCCAGCTGCCCGCAGTGTTTTCTTGGACTGGTCTCCCTGAGATCAGTGAATACTTTGTGATGGTATTCTGACTTAATGTCAGGTAGTGAGAAAAACATGTCTTTTTATATAGTGTATGTAAACTTCTGGTCTCAATTGTATGTAAACAATGGTTATTTTGACATTTTAAACCAACACTAATGAAGGCCCCAAATTGTTTATGAAAATAGATGTCCTCTTTAAGCCATTACTACACTCTAAACATTTTGTATAGATATATAGTTTCTAATTATGTTTAAATCTGTTGAAATCAGGTAATCTAAAAGACAACAAATTAATCTGCTCTCTATAAGAAAAAGAAATCCATAATTGTAATATAGTGTATCCCTATTGTTCTTTATCTAATGTGTTAAATACCTTTATTGGATATTACCAAATTTTCATTCTTTTCATTGATCACTCTTATTCATATTCTGTAAATACACGTATTTAAAATGTATTTAATGTATGTAACATTGTCTCTTGCTCTAAGCATTGCTGGGATTGTGCTGTTAATGTTGATGGCTGTAATCAGCCTTGTTGCTGTCTGTTTCCTTAGACTAATAGCAAAAAGATCAGTGCCATGAGAGTTCAGGCAAAGGTTATCTTTCCCAGGTAGCACCTCGCCTACCAGAATTAGATTTTTTATTCTATTAGATTAATGAAATTTCAATGAGCCTGGTGCCCCCTGAAGCTTTGTTAGGGAAACAAATGGTGATACTGGAGTGTGACAGCTTACTGAGTTCAAGAAGCTGAAAACGTCTATAGAACAATCCACTCAGTTTATACTACATTGATCTCTATGTAAGACACATATTAGATTTTTACTTCTCTTCGGCTGATTGATTGATTGAACTTTTTATTTTATTTTACTCTTTGTATGTTATACTTGTTTAAAGATTTTATTTAGTTAAAATTGCCAGGCTTGACTTCTTGTTTAATTGTCAGGTTTCCTATGAAATAGCATGTTTTAAAACAATGCTGCGCTTGTTGATGGCATAAAACAACAAATTTCAATTTCCTAATGGCAGCATTTGTAAAGTGACAAAGGACATGAGTGGTAAATGCAGTTACCTAGGAACTCTAGTGCCAATCTGACTACAGCTAAATGGAAATCCAAGGGGGTTTTTTGGTTGAATTTATTGAACTAACCCAGTGACTCCTGTACATTTGAGAGTTCCTCAGTATTTTGTAGGGTCAGATTGCTTTTTTTATTCTGCAAATAGGCCAAGAGTATGCTTCGTTTTTACAGCAGACTGAGCAAAGGTAACAATTATGAGACAATATAAATACTAATGAATAATAATAACATACTTTTTCTTCGATGTTCTATTTTATTGTCTTCATGAGTACATCTTTCAATTGTATTCTTTTATTAGTACACACAATACAATTAGTACCAACAATACAATTAAAGCCACCTTCCTACTACTGTGCAGGATCCCCTTGACCTCTCAAAACATCTCTGACCTGTTGAGGCTTTTAATTCACAAAACCTTTAGAAGGTTTCCAGTGGCATGTGACCTCACAATGTTAAACAGCAGAACTACTTTTGCTGTTCTGAAATTTTTGATATCTCATGACGTGTTAGGTGTTGAGTGCCCAATCAATTGCTAAATCAAGAGGTAGAAGCACTAAGCTGAAAGAAATACCCCTTTTCTTTTGCTTAACTCTTGGAGAACGAAAAGAATGATAATAATAATAATAATATTTATTTATATAGTGACAACATATTCCGCAGTGCTTAACAAATCAGATTCATATACAAACAGTCATAAGAAACAGTTTTGAAAAACATAATTAAAAAGCAAAAAATAACGACGACCCTGCTCGAAAGAGTTTACAATCTACAATAAAGTGGGGGTGACACAAAGTCCTGGGGTTTATTTACAATCCTGATCCAGCTATTTTGAGTTTGTGGAATAGATGAGAGCGGAGTAAGTGGCTACCAGCCAATCTATGTATGTTTTGGGTTTGATGGAGTTTAACTGTTTTGTTCAGGGAAGTAGTGGATAACCTATGTCTGAATTACTTTGATTAGGGAGAATGATAGGCCACCCTAAAAAAGATGTGTTTTTAGGGAGCTAAGCAAGTTGTGGGTAGTCCTAATTTCTTGGGGAAGAGCATTCCAGAGAATTGGTGCAACTCGGGAAAAGTCTTGGAGCCGAGAATTAGAGGTTTGGATTAGTGCAGATGTTAGTCTAAAGTCACTCCCAGAGCAAAGAGAATGGGTGGGGTGATAGAGTTGAGTGTAGAGAGGTAGGGAGGTGCTGCACCGTGAAGAGCTTTGTTGGTGAGAACAAGCAATTTGAATTGGATCCTATAGTGTATGGGCATCCACTGCAATGACTGGCACAGGGTGGAAGCATCTGAGTAATGGTTAGCCTGATAGGTGACCCTGGATGCTGCATTAATGATGGACTGGAGAGAGGAAAGCCTAGTCATTAATTAATAGAAAGTTGCAATAATCAAAGTGGGAGTGAATCAGGGCCACTGTGGTGGTTTTAGTTGGTTCCATGGTGAGGAAGGGGCAGATTCTAGAGATGTTCTTCAGTTAGAGGCGGCAAGAGCAGGTGGGAGATTTTATATAGGAAGTCAATGAAAGATCCGCATCAAACGTAACAGCCAGACATCGAGCCTGCTGCCTAGGCATTATTGTGGTGCCGCACACCAAGAGGGAAATGTCAGAATTAGGCAGGTTAGTGGAGCGCGGGCTCATAAGAAGTTCAATTTTGGAAAGGTTGAGTTTCAGGTATAGAGTGGACATGATATTGGAAACTGCAGTTAATTGGCGTTCTGTAATACAGTGTGGGTAAGGTCAGGGGAAGAAGTATATAGTTGTGTGTCATCAGCATAAAGGTGGTACTGGAAGCCAAATCTACTGATGGTCTGTCCAATAGGGGCTGTGTAGAAAGAGAAGAGGGCCAAGGACGAAACCCTGAGAGACCCCCCTATAGTGTGACTAAGAGGAAAGGAGCCAGCAAAAGATACACTGAAAGAGCGGTTGGAAAGATAAGAAGAGAACTAGGAGAGAGCGGTGTCCTTTATGCCGATGGAGTGCAGCATAGAGAGCAGGGGATAGTGGTCGACAGTGTCAAAGGCTGCAGAAAGGTCAAGAAGAATAAGTAGTGTTCACCATTACTTTTTGTCATCAGAAGGTCATTGGTGACCTTCATGAGGGCAGTTTCTGTAGAATGTAGGGGGCAGAAACCAGACTGTAAGGGTAACCTTTACACGTGGCAACTTTTCTAGGAATTTCACTGTCAACTTACTGGTTGCAGTGAAATCATGGACACATTGTTCTATCTTGTTGCTGTGTACAAATGGAACAATGTCTCCATGATTTCACTGCAACCAGTAAATTGCCAGTGAAATTCCTAGAAAAGTTGCCGCGTGTAAAGGTGCTTTTATGGGTCTAGAAGAGAGCGAGTTGGGAGTTAGAGTGAGGCGGGAGTAGACCAAGTGCTCCAACAGTTTGGAGATAAAGGAGAGGTTGGAGACTGGGCTGCAATTATTTGTGCAGGATGGGTCAAGAGACGTTTTCTTTAATAACGGAGTAATGATAGAATGTTTGAAGGAGGAGGGGAAGATGCCAGAAGAGAGGGAAAGATTGAAGATTTTAGGTAGTTGAGTGGTGACCACTGGAGAGAGACTGGAGTAGGTGTGAGGGAATGGGATCAGAGGTGCATGCAGTACGACGAGAGGAGGAGATGAGCCTGGAGACTTCTTCTGTGACTGGGTCAAATGTGAAGAGGGATGGAAGTAACTACACCTTGAGGTTGGGAGTTGATGTCCTGACGGATGTTTTGTATTTTCTTAGAGGCCAGATCATCATCATGGAAGTCAGTGATGGGGCCTGCACTTTATGATTGAGGAGAGAGAAAAAAGGATGTCAGAGTTTCTTTGTGTTGTTGGATAGTCAGCAGATCAGGTTGGTGAAGTAGGTCTGTTTGGCAAGGTGAAGGGCAGAATTGTAAGTTCTCAGCATAAATTTATAGTGAATGAAATTTTCTGGTGTGCGGGTTTTCCTCCATAGGCGTTCAGCACTCCTAGAGCATCACTGGTGGAATCGAGTTTGTGATGTGAGCCTGGGCTGTTTTACTCTGTGTTTGGAAGTTTTGATGGTGAGGGGTGCTACTTGGTCCAGGGTACGTCTGTGAACGTCATAATAAAGTGATTCACTGCCAGATCGGGACAGGAGAAGGAGGAGATAGGGGACAGTGATAAGCGAAGAGAGTCTGTGAGTATATGAGGGTTAATGGCCTGTAGATTTCTCAATGTGTAATAGATAGGAGTGTGGTGGGGTGGGGGAGGATTTGTGAGTGTGAATAAGTGAATATTGTGATCAGAGAGAGGAAGGTGAGTTATCTAAGGAGGCAGTTGAACAGAGCTGGACAAAGACCAGTTCAAGGGTGTTACCATCTTTGTGTGTCTCAGAAGTTGAAAGCTGTGAGAGGCCAAGGGAAGTGTTAAGAGATAGAAGTCGGGATGCAGATGGGGAGGTGGGGCTGATTATGGAGATGTAAAGTCTCCCAGAATAAGGGTTGGTAATTCTGAGGACAGGAAGTGTGTCAGCCACGTGGAAAAATGGTCGAGGAACTGGGTTGGTGACATTGGTGGGTGGTATACAACTGTAAAGGCCCAGTCACTGTGACGTTACAACGATCTCTCCAGCAATCTCGTTATGTGTGACAGCAGCGATCAGACCCCTGCTGTGAGGTTGCTGATCGCTGCAAAGTGCTCTGGGTCATTTTTGATAGTTGGTTTCCTGCTCTTCAGCATGCATCGCTGCGTGTGACAGCAAGAAACCAGCGATCAGTGACCTCACTGGCTGGTAACCATGGTAAACACCAGGTATCCAGGCAGCACGCGCTGCCTGGATACCCGGTGTTTATCAGTTACCAGCGTCCTCCCTGCTTAGCGCTGCCTGGAAGCAGGGAGAACACTGGTAACTATGGTAAACACCGGGTATCTAGGCAGTGCGCGCTGCCTAGATACCCAGTGTTTATCATAGCTACCAGCGTCCTCCCTGCTTAGTGCTGCCTGTAAGCAGGGAGGACACTGGTAACTATGGTAAACACCGGATATCTAGGCAGCGTGCGCTGCCTAGATACCCGGTGTTTATCATAGTTACCAGCGTCCTCCCTGCTTACAGGCAGCGCTAAGCTGGGAGGATGCTGGTAACATCGCCTTCAGCGATGTTGTAGATGGCTCCCATGCCCCTGATCTCTGGGGAGATCTGCCTGTTTGACAGCTCCCCAGCGACCAGGTAATGACGCTCCAGCGATCCCGGCAGGTCGTTATCGCTGTCGGGATCACTGGACCGGTCGTTGTGTGTGACAGGGCCTTTACTCTGAGGGGAGAAGATGGAAGAGCCTAATGGTGTGGACCTCAAAAGAAGGCAATGAGAGTGATGGAGCGGGGGGGGGACTAGTGCACTGAAGGGAAAGGAGTAAGCCAACTTCACCACCATGTCTGTTCCCAGGTCTTGGGCAATGGGAGAAATGTAAGCTGCCATGAGAAATAGCGGCAGGGGAAACCGAGTCGGAGTCCTGGATCCAGGTTTCTGTGAGGGCCAGCAGTAAAGAGAGTTAGTGAGAAAGTAGTTGTGGATAAAGGGAAGTTTGTTGCATACAGACGGTGGATTCCAAAGAGTGCAGTTAAGAGGGAGATGAAGGTGTGCATGCAATGTTAACGAGGTTAGTAGGGTTTCTATGTGAGTGAAGGAGGGGTTAAATTAGGTAGAGGGTGGACCAGGATTGGTAGAGATATCACCTGACAGGAGCAGCAGTAAAAAGAGCAACTAGTTTTGGGATTTAGGACATTTTTTCTGTTGCAATACTCTGTTGCAATACTCCGGAATATGATGAGATTATTCAGTACAGTGAAGAGGGCGAGTGAAAGAGTGTGGGTTACCTGACTCCTGCCCTGACTAAATGTCATACACAATCAAACTGGTAAGTGTTGATAATGTTGTAACAGATGATACAGAGTTTACATCAAACGCAGGTATGGTATCATGAGAAGAGTTGAAATACAATGTGAGTTCATTAGAAAGATACCATAACAAGCAGAAATCTAGTACCTTCCATTTCCAGCAAATTCCAGTCAATTCAAGTTGAATTCGAGTCAAATTAATATCTATGCACTTACGTGAGGCACTTGGGTGAGGCACAAGGCAGACACACTTCCTGGCAGACGTGAGGCTAGAACATTTATAATAATACAATTAGATTCAGCTGAGAGTGGAGGGAGCTGAAGTCCAAATAGTTTATTTAGGGTCAGAAATGAAAGCAAATGGTTTAGGACAGGCAGATTTAAGGATCATAAACTTAGGTATGTAGCTAGAGCAATGGGATGAGAAGTTTCAAGCATAATCAGCTGAAATATTTCAGCGATGAAAATGAACATACTGCACTATACATATAGAAATGTAGCAGGAAATGAAGTCAGACACTATTCAGTATTTCAGGGATGAAAATGAACATACCTATGGAGAATGGAGACGATGATTAGATGATTGTCAGACAGCAGCGGTATAAGAGGACCAGGCATGTCATATTAATCTATGAATTCAAATCAAATTCATTTCTGTGCACTTATGTGAGGCACTTTGGTGAGGCACATGGCAGACACACGTCCTGGCAGACATGAGGCTAGAACATTGTACCGATCCAAATTATATGAGGTTGTGCTCTTGAGGACAGCTGAGCAAAGTCAATTAAAGCACCCAACCAAGTTCTTCTACACCTTCGTTTTAGTGATCGTGGGCTTTTATCACCTTGTCACCCACTCCTACAGACACTCTTTTGGATTGGGATTGACAATTCCTCTACAATTTTTGCTGTGCGGCAAGCAGGGTTTTACTGCTAAGAGTTCACTGCCATTAATCAATTAATTCTATTAGGTAGTGCAGGTGTCATTGGTCTGCAGAAATGTTTTCAAAGGTGGCAAGTTTCAGAGATATCTCATCACTGGGCCAGATCTCACACATACTCATCTTTCTGATAGTGTTGAATGACTGAGGAGAAAAGGGAAACTGGGGCACCTGATCTGCCCCTCAAGCTAGGGAGCCTTGAACTAAGCCTAAATCAGGGGAACTTCTGATGGTGGAGAGGCCTGAGTCTCCACCCTAGCCCTGAGCTGATTCCCACTCACCCTCCCCCTGAAGCTGGGGAGTTAAGGAACCCACAAATAAAGAATGACCGGGAAGAACCAAAACACAAGCTCACAGCACTTATAGTGCCTTGTGAAAGTATTTGGCCCCCTTGAACTTTTCAAACTTTTGCCACATTTCAGGCTTCAAACACAGAGATATAAATTCTATTTTTTTTTTTGCGAAGAATCAACAAGTGGGACACAATTGTGAAGTGGAACAAAATTTATTGCATATTTTAAACTTTTTTAACAAATTAAAAACTAAAAAGTGTGGCGTGCAATATTATTCGGCCCTTTTACTTTCAGTGCAGCACCAGAAGTTCAGTGAGGATCTCTGAATGATCCAATGTTGTCCTAAATGACTGGTAATGATAAATATAATCCACATGTGTGTAATCAAGTCTCTGTATAAATGCGCCCGCTCTGTGATAATCTCAGTGTTCTGTTTCAAGTGCAGAAAGCATCATGAAGTCCAAGGAACACACCAGGCAGGTCTGAGATCCTGTTGTGGCAAAGTTTAAAGCCGGATTTGGATACAAAAAGATTTCTCAAGTTTTAAACATCTCAAGGAGCACTGTGCAAGCGATCAAATTGAAATGGAAGGAGTATGAGACTACTGCAAATCTACCAAGACCGGGCCTTCCCTCTAAACTTTTATCTCGAACAAGGAGAAGGCTGATCAGAGATGCAGCCAAAAGGCACATGATCACTCTGGATGAACTGCAGAGATCTACAGCTGAGGTGGGAGAGTCTGTCCATAGGACAACAATCAGTCATACAGTGCACAAATCTGGCCTTTATGGAAGAGTGGCAAGAAGAAAGCTATTTCTCAAAGATATCCATAAAAAGTCTTGTTTGAAGTTTGCCACAAGCCACCTGGGAGACACACCAAACATGTGGAATAAGGTGCTCTGGTCAGATGAAGCCAAAATCGAACTTTTTGGCCACAATGCTAAATGATATATTTGGCATAAAAGCAACACAGCTCATCACCCTCAAAACAACATCTCCACTGTCAAACATGGTGGTGGCAGCATCATGGTTTGGGCTTGCTTTTCTTCAGCAGGGACAGGGAAGATGGTTGAAATTGATGGGAAGATGGACGGAACCAAATACAGGACCATTCTGGAAGAAAACCTGTTGGAGTCTGCAAAAGACCTGAGACAGGGACGGAGATTTATCTTCCAACAAGACAATGATCCCAAACAAAGCAAAATCTACAATCTAATGGTGCCTTCACACCTGGCGACGTTGCTAGCGACATCGCCGAAAAAGTGACGTATCAGCGATGTCGCTAGCGACGTCGCGCTGTGTAAATGAGAGGCGCGACCGCGTTTTATCGCTGGTCGCAGGTTGACAGGTTTACAGGAAGAACCATAAACCTGGCAACTGGCGATAAGGCTGGATCGCGCCGTGTGACATCGCCAGAGCGATGTCGGCGGCGATCCAGCCTATACCGCAGCGTCGCTGCGGATCGCTCGCTGGGCTGAGCCCAGCGAGCGATGTCACCGCCCGCGTCGCTGCGACATCGCCGGCCGCAGCAATGCTGTGTGACAGCTGGCCAGCGATGTCGGAAGCTAGCGGGCACCTGCGCATCGCTTCCGACATCGCTGGCCAGATCGTGCTGTGTGACAGCACCATTATGGTTCAAAAATAAACATATCCAGGTGTTAGAATGGCCAAGTCAAAGTTCAGACCTGAATCCAATCAACAATCTGTGGAAAGAGCTGAAAACTGCTGTTCACAAACGCTCTCCAACCTCACTGAGCTCGAGCTGTTTTGAAAGGAAGAATGAGCAAGAATTTCAGTCTCTCGATGTGCAAAACTGATAGAGACATACCCCAAGCGACTTGCACGCCCCACTTTTCAGTTTTTTATTTGTTAAAAAAGTTCAAAATAGCCAATAAATTTCGTTCCACTAAACGATTGTGTCCCACATGTTGTTGATTCTTCACAAAAAAATTTGAATTTATATATTTGTTTGAAGCCTGAAATGTGGCAAAAGATTGAAAAATTCAAGGGGCCAAATACTTTCACAAGGCACTGTACACACAGGTAGAATACAATAAGCAATAAAGGAGAAGAAAATACAAGCAGGAGATGAAAATGCAACAAGGAAGTATTCACCATACACCAAATAAGTAGCAACTAATACCAGATTACCCGAACACCAAGAAAAGGTGCAGTATGTTGGAGCAACTCTAAAGCCATAGTCAGCATGAGTGAACAGATTCCACCATCTAAAAAAGGCAGGGAGCAACTGTGGTACGTCTTTTCTGTGATCGTAGAGGAAATCAGGAGTCATACAAGGATTAATTTCTGCTAGCCTAATCACACTGAAAACACAGCTGGTCGACGATCAAGCCTGCCTGTGGAACTCAGAGGCATGAGAGAAACCTGTGTGGAGTGTCAGAATCTGAAGTGTGAACAGAGCCAGATGCTGCCATGATACTCAACAAAGAGGTCAAAGTGTGGTGGATGTCAAACACTTTTTTCAGGATTTGAGGCCAGGCCAATCTGGGGGACTCAAAACCCTTGCCAGACTAGTCCTATTTGATTTTTTTATAACAATGACATTTTTTTAGGACACATAAAGGACTTTGATTTAATAGATGACTAGTCTTGCTTAGTTATGGTGGCAGTTTTGTTAGGTGTAAGGGAGCTGACAAGTTTCCTTTAAACTTTGGGATCACCTGCAATCTGCACACAAAAATATATTTTGCAGGTTTTTCGACTGTAGTGCCTTGATTAAAACATGCAGTTCAAGAAATCTGAAGATCAGGGAAAGCAGCAAGGTTTAAAGAACATCAGGGAGTCCTTGCAAATTATTTTGATTTAGAGCTTTCCGCACCTCTGTGGAATAATTGTTCCTCTATCTTTGCAGCCAGATGGCATTTAGTAAACACAGCCATTGAGGGCCTGAAACAGGAGGCCCGCAGGTGATCCTTCAGGGGCTTTGTTTGCTCTCACTCATATTATCTGTACAATCGCTCTTTTCGCAGAAAACCACATAAATCTATGTCGTTTTCTAGAAGCTGGGGTTCCGGATTATACCTTTCAAGTCACCTTTGTCATGGCAGCAAACACTCTGGGATAGAAGTATCTAGGCCAGACCACACGAGAGCATACCTTTCAGAGGAGTCTGGCCAAATAGTGCATAGTTTTCTCTATTGCTAGATACCTTGCTTCACAGACTGAAATATATCATGAAGCATGTTTGTAACCTTCTTTGTGCAAATCTAAATAAACATGTAGGTCAGCTCTGTATAATTGTGCAGGAGCCCATCCAAAATTCTCCAAATACTTTTGGCTTGAGTGAACAGCAGAAGGAACAATGAAGCAATATGGAGTGTGTCAAATCTGTGAGATATATTCCTAAACAGAGTTTCCTGTCTATAGTAAAAAAGAAAACTGCAGATTCATGTTTGCAGACAGTTCATTTGACCAGAACAGGCTCCTGGGTTATTTCCAGATGAAATCTAGAGATTCTTTTCTATTGCTGATACTTTTATCCAACCAATTTTTCTCTGAACAATAGACATAAAGCTTACATAGTTACATAGGTTGAAAAAAGACTCAGGCCCATCAAGTTCAACCTTTGCTCCATCTAGTATGCCAGGTGGGGTTAAAATTGCAAGGCTTTCGATTATTCAAAGCACATTATGATCTTGATGTTCAAGATATCATACTGCACAACTCAATATAAAGATCCCTATAAATGGTACATAAATAGAAAATAAATTCCTGAACTACTGGGTTGCAAACAAATATGCATGTTCTGATTATATCTGCATATTTGGGGATAAAATTTACATAATTAATAAATTACAGACATGAATAAACAAAACAATAAGCAGTGAATAGATTAAAAGAAGGGCATAATGATGGTGATCGGGCCTGCTGACCCCAATGCTTACTACAGTAGGATGCACATCCAGCTGAAATGCATTGTGGTACAGTGACTCATCGAGTCCCAATGTGGCACCCCTGCGGGGAATTGCACAAGACCCACCGGTGCAGGGAGGGATGTATACCTTGGCACACACGGCACAAAAACACCTTCCACCCCAGGCCTGAAGGGGGAGCTCCACTGGCTGCTTTTAAGCCAGATTCCCTACAAAGACTCAGGCCTGAGGGGAGGAGTTAGTTAGTTCCAGAGAGACAGCAAAGAAAAAGGTACTGGAAGGAGCTGGTTGCTGGGACCAAGCTAGGCCCAGAACCAGGAAGCCTGACTCAGCTGTGCAGCGCCCTGGAGAGAGGGACAGAGGCCAGTGGGAGAACTAGAACAGAAGAAGGGAACTTAGTTGTGATCCCTTTAGCTCACCCGGACACCGGAGTCCAAAGCTGCTATTAATTCAGTGGTAGTAGAGAAAGCTTGGACAGACCAGGAGGATTTAGTCCCCCTGGAGCTCAGGAAAACATATACCCCAAGCCTGACCAAGCATAGGACCAGGGACACAAGCAGAAGATTGGGATCCCCCACAGAAAGGTCCTCACTGTTGGTTATGGAGTAGCATCCTGAGAGAGGCGGAGAAAGAGGGGCAGGTCAAGCTCCCAGCAGAACTTACCCCAATAACTAATAACACTAATAGAGGAGGCCTCGCAACTCTCCAAGGTGGACGTCCCAAACTGCACCGATAACCTGGTTACCCTCCTGGACCATGCCTGTTAACGAACATCAGTAAAAAGGTACCGAAACAGAGACTATTGTGTGTGTGTGCCTGCTTCACCACCGCCGCCTGCAGCCTTCACAGCAGAACAGCCACTACTATTCCCTTCATCCACCCCGCTGCCCTGAGGTAAAGCTCCACCTGTGTGTACTACCAAAGCTGCATTTCCATCACCTCAGCGACCAGCCGCAGCGCTGGTAACCCTATTACCAGGTACCACAGGTGGTGTCACGTTACCATTCCCCCATCATCATCACCCCCACCCGCCATTGAGGGTCCACGGAACCGACCAGCCATGATCCCCACTGAAGTAACCCCTACCCTGTTGACCGACTCCCCTGCGCTGCAATACATGCTGCCAGCCAAACAGTGGATGTCAGCTGAAGTCAATGTGCCCATGACTGGCGTTGCCACAGCATGTATGCCAATGTCAGCTGCCAGCCATTGCTGGCTACAGAGTTGGATGCCACATGGTGCGACAGTCAAGATATGTGAGCAGAATTTTTTTTATGCATTAGATACTGAATTGGGTCTGTATATTCCAGAAAGGGCCTGGGATGGGAACATATATACCAGGATGTGTACATGTACACCAGGATGAAACGGACACATAAAGCAGGTTGAGGACTTCTATACTAAAATAAAACATAAACCAGAGTCCAGGACGGGGGTCATACGTACCAGGCTGTGCCCGGGATGGGGAAATATATACCACAATAGGCACAGGATGGGGACATATATACCAGGAGGGGCTCAGGATAAGGGCATATATACAAGAATGGGGACATCTGGCAGAACCGCACTTGCCTCACCGAACCGCAAGCCCCATAGACAATGCATGGGGCTTGCCGCATCCGGGCCGCAAGTCGGCCATTAGGCGGACCATCTGACACATGTGGCGCCACCTGCCGGATCAGCCGCAAACATCAGCTAAACGCTTATGTGAAAGCAGCTTTAGTTAGGCCACTTTCACATCAGCGTCTTTCAAATTGTGGCAGATCTACCTAACAGCCACATTTGCGGCACACTTGCAGCAAGCAAGCCCCATGCATTGCAGCAAGTGCGGTTCTGCTGGATGTGGTAGATCTGGAAGTGAAAAAAAATTAGGTCAGCTGCGTTTTGTTTTTTTTTAACTGCTGCAACTGCCAGATCTGCAGAACGCACTTGCCGCACCCGACCGCAAGCCCCTTAGACAAAGCATGGGGTTCGCAGCAAGGGCAGCTGTTAGGCGGCAGATGTGGTAAATCTGCTGGATCTGCAGCAATTTGAAAAAAAAGCAGATGTGAAAGGGGCCTTAGTACACAAAACATTTACTTACTGCTAAGGGCCCTTTCACATCAGCGTTTTTTGCTGATTGTGGCAGATTTACTGCATCTGACGCCTAACGGTCACACTTGCGGCAAGCCCCATGCATTGTCTATGGGGCTTGTGACAAGTGCAGTATTGCCGCGGTTACGGTACTTGCGGAAGTTGCGGCCACAAAAAAAATCGCGGTCAGCAGCATTTCTTTTCGGGCTGCAACCACAGCTATACCGCATTTGCCCCAAGACAATGCATGGGCTTGCTGCAAGTGCGGCCGTGGCAGCACATGCTGCAGATGCGTTTTTTGTCACCTTTCACTCTCTCCTCAGTCCTAAAGTGCAGGCCCCCATCACTGACCTCTGTGCTGATGACCTAGCTTCCTACTTCATGGAGAAAATAGACAACATCCGCCAGGAAATCAGCTCTCAGCATCCAAGCACTGCCACCCCCATTCTTCCCCACATCTCCTCCGGCTCACTCTCCACATTTGACCCAGTCACAGAAGAAGAAGTCTCCAGGCTCCTTTCTTCCTCTCGTCCCACCACATGCACTACTGACCCCATTCCCTCACACCTGCTCCAGTCCCTCTCTCCAGTCATCACCACTCACTTAACCACAATCTTCAATCTCTCCCTCTCTTCTGGCATCTTCCCCTCCTCCTTCAAACACTCGATCATTACTCCATTATTAAAGAAACCACTCTCGACCCATCATGCACAAATAACTACAGACCAGTCTCCAATCTCCCCTTCATCTCTAAACTCCTGGAGCGCCTGGTCTATTCCCGCCTCACCCGTTACCTCTCCGCTCACTCTCTGCTAGACCCATTACAGTCTGGTTTCCGCCCCTTCACTCTACAGAAACCGCCCTCATCAAAGTGACCAATGACCTTCTGACAGCAAAACGTAATGGTGACCACTCTCTGCTTATTCTTCTTGATGTCTCTGCAGCTTTTGACACTGTCGACCATCAGCTCCTACTCTCTATGCTGCACTCCATTGGCATAAAGGACACGGCTCTCTCCTGGCTCTCCTCTTATCTTTCTGACCGCTCTTTCAGTGTATCTTTTGCTGGCTCCACTTCTTCCCCTCTTCCCCTCACTATTGTGGTCCCTCAGGGTTCAGTCCTTGGCCCTCTCCTCTTCTCTCTCTACACAGCCCCGATTGGACAGACCATCAGCAGATTTGGCTTTCAGTACCATCTTTATGCTGATGACACACAACTATACACTTCAGCCCCTGACCTTACCCCTGCGGTATTAAAGAATACCAATGACTGTCTAGCTGCAGTTTCCAATACCATGTCCACTCTCTATTTGAAACGAAACCTTTCCAAAACTGAACTACTTCTGCTCCCCCCATCCACTAACCTCCCTAAATCGGACATCTCTCTCTGTTTGTGGCACCACGATAACGCCTAGGCAGCAGGCTCGCTGTCTGGGTGTTATGTTTGACACCGATCTCTCCTTCTCCTCCCACACACAATGTCTCGTCCCCTCCTGTCGCTTACACCTGAAGAATATCTCTAGAGTCCGCCCCTTTCTCACCCTGGAAACAACAAAAACCCTCACCGTGGCCCTCATCCATTCCCGCCTTGACTATTGCAATTCTCTATTAAGCGGCCTCCCCCTCACCAGACTTTCTCCTATCCAGTCCATCCTTAATGCAGCAGCCAGGATCACCCATCTGGCCAATCGTTACTCAGATGCCTCTGCTCTGTGCCAGTCATTGCACTGGCTGCCCGTATACTACAGGATCAAATTCAAATTGCTTCTTCTCACCCACAAAGCTCTTCACAATGCAGCACCCCCCTACTTCTCCTCCCTCATCTCTGTCTATCACCCCACCCGTTCTCTACGTTCCTCAAATGACCTTCGACTGACATCTGTACTAATCCGATCCTCCCACTCCCGGCTCCAAGACTTCTCCAGAGCTGCACCAAAACTCTGGAATGCTTTACCCCAAGAAATCAGGACTATCCACAACTTGCATGGCTTCAGACGATCCCTAAAAACGTATCTTTTTAAGGCGGCCTATCATACTCCCTAATAGAAGTCCTTTGTACTGTAGATAGTGAATGGGCTATCCCTCTGGATATTACTCTTCTATAAACTCCACCAAACCAAAAAAGGTCTACACAGATTGTATAATGACCATTCATGTAAGCTTATCTCTATGCCCCATTTCCTCAAGATGCCTGGACCATCAGTGCAATAAGCCCCTGTACCTTGTGCAACCCCTATCCCGTCGTAGATTGTAAGCTCTTTTGAGCAGGGTCACCTTCATTTCTTGCTTTATTTATTGTATTTTCTTTTTTACATTGATTCTATGCCTATTGTTTTGTATCCAATTATTGTACTGTATTTGTTCTCTACTGTAATTACTTACTGTATTATATTTTCTGTACTCTAACCCTACATTGTAAAGCGCTGCGGAATATGTTGGCGCTATATAAATAAAGCTTTATTATTATTATTATTATTATTATTATTATTATTATTATTATATATATCCAGACAAAAACACTGATGTGAAAGGGGAATTGCATTCTTATTTACACTGAGACTGAGTCCTTCCTGCTCTGCTGGAGAGTGGACATATCACTCACTCTTTAGGTGACAGTCCCTCTCTTCTCTTCATGCAGGCGCAGCCCAGAAGGTGGTCGGCGGGTGACACAGACAGAGGACTCTGCTAAGCCTCAGTCCAGATGAGATGAGGTGCCTGCCTGGGAAGTCTTCTTGGTCCTCCTGGAGCAGGAGGATTCAGCAGAATCTGCACAGCTGCCACTGCCAGCCTGCTGCCACAGCAGCTCGCTCGTCAGCAGCTCGCCTCAGGCACTCAGATCCTCTATGGTGGTAGGCGCCTAGGCAGACTGCGTGAGTGCCTTCGCGGTCTTTTCAACGTCCTCTGCACGGCGGACTCGTACGAAATGTGACGTTATAACGTACAGTGTTGTCGGTGCGGGAGGAAGATGGGGGCGGAGCGGAACGCCGATCAGTGTCAGGTCGGTGTCGCACCACTGTAGAGTGTGCGGTGACGGCGGCGCCGTGCCAATGGCGGATTATAATGGGGCAATTTAGCCCCTGGGCTGTGGGCCCTTCTACACCATTGGGCCTGGGGCTAAAGCCCAAATTGACCTCATTATAATCCGCCACTGGATGAGGTACATACAGTTGAAACCAGAAGTTTATATACACTATATAAAAAGACACATATGTATGTTTTTCTCACTATCTGACATGAAATCAGAATAAAATTTCCCCGTTTTAGCTCCTTTAGGATTACAATAACTAATAATATTTGCCAGATGAGATAGAGAATGTTCTGTTACTTTCTGCAAAGTCAAAAGTTCATTAGTATTTGGTACCATTGCCCTTAAACTGTATGACTTGGGTTAAAGGTTCTGGATTTCCTTCCACAAGCTTCTCAGAATACAACCCCTAGCAAAAATTATGGAATCATCGGGCTTGGAGGATATTCATTCAGTTATTTAATGTTGTAGAAAAAAAGTAGATCACAGACATGGCACAAAATTAAAGCCATTTCAAATAGCAAGTCTCTGCCTTGAAGAGACACTAAAAGAATACAGATAAAAAATGTGGTAGTCAGTAAGGGGACCTTTTTGCAGATCAAGCAGAGGGAAAAAAAATTATGGAATCACTCAATTTTGAAGAACAAATTATGGAATCACCCTGTAAATTTTCATTCCCAAAACTAAATTAGATCTACTCATTAGTCTGCATCTAAAAAAGGAGTGATCACACCTTGGAGACTTGTTGCACCAAGTGGACTGACATGAATCATGGCCCCAACATGAGAGACGTCAATTGAAACAAAGGAGAGGATTATCAAACTCTTAAGAGGGTAAATCAACACGCAATATTGCAAAAGATGTTGATTGTTCACAGTCAGCTTTGTCTAAAATCTGGACCAAATACAAAAAACATTTGAAGGTTTTTAAAGTCAAACATACTGGTAGACCAAGGAAGACATCAAAGCGTCAAGACCAGAAACTTAAAGCAATATGTCTCCAAAACAGGAAATGCACAACAAACCAATGAGGAACGAATGGGAGGAAACTGGAGTCAATGTCTGTGACCGAACCGTAAGAAACCGCCTAGAGGAATTGGGATTTACATACAGAAAAGCTAAACATAAGCCATCATTAACACCTAAACAGAAAAAAACAAGGTTACAATGGGCTAAGGAAAAGCAATCGTTGACTTTGGATAACTGCATGAAAGTCATATTCAGTGATGAATTGCGAATCTGCTTTGGGCAAGATGATGATGCTGGAACTTTTATTTGGTGCCATTCCAATGAGATTTATAAAGATGACTGCATGAAGAGAACATGCAAATTTCCACAGTCATTGATGATATAGGGATGCATGTCAGGTAAAGGCACTGGGGAGATGGCTGTCATTACATCTTCAATAAATGTCCAAGTTTACATTCATATTTTGAGCACTTTTCTTATACCATCAATTGAAAGGATGTTTGGGGATGATGAAACAATTTTTCAAGATGATAATGCATCCTGCCATAGAGCAAAAACTGTGAAAACATTCCTTGAAAGAAGACACATAAGGTCAATGTCATGGCCTGCAAATAGTCCGGATCTCAATCCAATTGAAAATCTTTTGTGGAAGTTGAAGAAAATGGTCCATGACAAGGCTCCAACCTGCAAAGCTGATGTGGCAACAGCAATCAGAGAAAGTTGGAGCCAGATTGATGAAGAGTACTGTTTGTCACTTATTAAGTCCATGCCTCAGAGACTGCAAGCTGTTATTAAAGCCAGAGGTGGTGCAACAAAATACTATTAAGGTATTTGAGTGTTGTTTTGTGTGTTTGTTTTTCATGATTTCATATTTCTTTCCTCAGAATTGAGTGATTCCATATTTTTTTCCCACTGCTTGGTCTGAAAAAAATTACTCTCACGGCCACTTTACACGTCCCAACATCGTTTCGATGCTGGATACAACGGCGCGGTAGCGCGCATTTTTTGGGCAGAAATCCAAGATCGCATAAGAGATGTCACACAGCGCGATATCGGCAGGCAACACAACTGCGATGTCTACGCCCACTTGTACGGGCGACCCAGGAACGACCATTTAACATGGGCGAGAATAGGGGAAGTTGTACTCCAAGTCGGTGTTGGGCTGTCACACAGCACGATCCTGCCAGGTCGTCCATCCAATATCTGGCAGTTGGAGAGCCTGCTCATTTCTTCCCCGATATCGTTTTGGCATCGTTCTTGCATCGAATTGAACATTTACACCATACAACGCACAAACGATATCGGGGCCATCGCACGAACCACGTGACTTTTTATTGGAGTTGGACGACGATGTCGGGACGTGTAAAGTGGCCATTACTGATTACCACATTTTTTGTCTTGATTTCTTTTAGCGTTTCTTAGGGTACTTTCACATCAGCGGTTTTTGGCGTTCGCGGCAGATGAGGTGAAAAAAACGCTACTGCCGCGATTACCACATAACCGCTGCACTTGCGGCACAGTTGCGACAAGCCCCATGCAATGTCTATGGGGCTTGCAGTAAGTGTGCGGCAGGTGCGACAAGTGCGGTTTCGATACCGCACTTGCCGCACCTGCCGCAAGCCCGCATAGACATTCTATGGGGCTTGCTGCAACTGTGCTGCAAGTGCAGCGGTTATGCGTTAATCGCGGCAGGTGCGTTTTTTTCACCGCGTCTGCCGCGATCGGCAAAAAACGCTGATGTGAAAGCAGCCTTAAAGCTAGAAAGTTGTCATTTGAAATGAGTTTAGTTTTGTGCCATGTCTGTGATCTGCTTTTTTTCTAAAACATTAAACAACTGAACTCTAACATCCTCCGTGACAGGTGATTCCATAATTTTCGCCAGGGGTTGTAGTGTGTAGGAATTTGGGCCCATTCCTCCAAACAGAACTGGTTTAACTGAGCCATGTTTGTAGGTAGCCTTTGTCGCACCTGCCCTTATAGCTTTGCCCATAAATTTCAATAGGATTGAAATCAGGGCTTTGTGATGCCCACTCCAAAACATTGACTGTTATCCTTAACCCCTTCATGACCCTGGAATTTTTAGTTTTTCGTTTTCGTTTTTTGCTCCCCTGGTTCCAAGAGCCATAACATTTTTATTTTTCCGTCAATATAGACATATGATGGCTTGTTTTTTGTGGAACCAGTTGTACTTTCAGATGCAATAATTTATTTTTTCATATAGTGTACAGGGAAATTGCAAAAAAGTGCAATTACATGTTTGTTTTGCATTTTTTTTTATTCGCCATGTTCACTATATGGTAAAACCGACGTGACGGGGTGATGCCTCGGGTCAGTACGAGTTTGTAGTTACCAAACATGTATACTTTTACTGGTATCTAGGTGGTGAAAAAAAATTCAGAGGTTTGAAAAAAAAATGTTTTCAATTAGTAGCGTCCTCATTTTTCAGGATCTGGGGCTGTGTGATGGCTTATTTTTTGCATCTTAAGCTGACGTTTCTAATATCATTTTTGGGTGGATGCGCTGTTTTGATTGCCCGTTATTGCATTTTATAGCAATGTTGCAGCGACCAAAAAAAGCGTAATTTTGGCGTTTGGACCATTTTTTCCGTTACGCAGTTTACGGCTCTCATTAATTGATTTAATATCTTAATAGATCGGAATGATTCTGAACACCAAACGTGAATTTTTTAAAAATTTTTTAATACTTTTATTGTGAGTGGGGGAAAGGGGGGTGATTTGAACTTCTATGTTTTTTTCACCCTGCTGCACAGTCCGATCACTTCTGAGAGATACCGATGAGCTGCAGCTCTCTCTGCAGTATCTCTCAGAATCAAAGACATGATGTGGTTGGCAGCGCCTGCCAACCACAGCCCGGAAGTGCTCCGTGACAGCTTCCAGGATCTAGACTGGAGTCCTGGCTGTCACGTGAGCATCGGAGATCCCACGATGTTCCCCGCTGCTGCACCTTTGGATCCTGCTGTCAGTGATTGATGGCGGGATCCTAAGGGTTAACAGCACAGATCGGATCCCGGATGATGATGAGATCAGCTGAGATGTTGGCTGTTTGATGTGAGTGCCGTGTCGGAACTCACATCAAACCCCCTTACCAGCCCATAATGTTGTACAATGTCATAGGTTGGGAAGGCGTTAAGCCACTTTGTAATCAGTTTGGCAGTATGCTTCGTGTCATTGTCCATTTGGAAGATCCATTTCCACCCAAGCTTTAACTTTCTGGCTGATGCGTTGAGATGTTGCTTCAGTATTGCCACATAATCTTTTCTCATGATGCCATCTATTTTGTGAAGTGCACTAGTCCCTTCTTCAGCAAAACAACCCTACAACATGATGCTGCCACCCCCATGTTTCACAAATGGGATGGTGTTCTTAGGTTTCCAAGCTTCTCCCTTTTTCCTCCAAACATAACAATGATTATTATGGCCAAACAGTTCAATTTTAGTTTTCTCAGACCACAGAACATGTCTCTAAATATGTAGGTCTGTGTTCCTGTGTGCATTTGTAAATATTAATCTTTTTTATGCTTCTTTTGGAGTAATGGCTTCTTCCTGGCAGAGTGGCCTTTCAGCTGCTGATACAGGACTCGATTCACTGTGGATAATGACACAATCTTTCCAGCGTCCGCCATCAGTTTTACAAGGTCTGTCGCTTTTGTTATTGGGTTGATATGCACATGTCAGGGCCACTTTACACACACCAACTTATCTGTCCAACTTCTGACCAACTTACTGGTTGCAGTGAAATCATGGACACATTGTTCCATTTGTACATAGCCACAAAATGGAGCAATATGTCCATGATTTCACTGCAACCAGTAAGTTGGGCAGAAGTTGGACAGATAAGTTGGTGTATGTAAAGTGGCCCTCAGTCCAAAGCACATACATCTCTGGGACACATAAACAGTCTCTTCCTAATATCTTGGCTGATTTCTTTAGACTTTTCCATGATGTTGAACCAAAGAAGTAGTGTGTTTCAGTTGTGCATTAAAATTCATCCACGTGTGTCTCTAATTAACGCAGATTAACTCAGATGTTGCCAATAAACCTATCAAAAGCTTCCAAACACATGACCTCATCATATGGGCTTTCCCAAATTATTTAAAGGCATAGTAAACTTAGGGTAGGTAAACTTTTCACTTTTACCAAAAAGGTTGTCCTTACAATGTGTATCATTTGGTTGGCCATTGGCCAGAATGGGCCCCTCCTATACATACAATTATCCTAAACCAAGCAAAGTAGGAGGTTTCAAGCCCTTTTATAATGATTACATATATCAAGGTCAAATGTGCTATGTTTTTCAATATGAATTTATTAAAGTAGTAAAAATACATATAAAGTTCTTTGCATAGCATATACAGAGGATATACATAATTTACGTTTTTATTTATTTCATGAGTGATCAATAATGGACACTCATCCTCCCCTTAGGACATGGGTAAGTGTAGAGGTGGTGGGAGGAGGAGGAAACTTACAACCCTAATGTAAACACTGTGCATGTGTATTATTTTGCATAGAGGCTGTCACTGTGCTCCCCCAGGGGTGGAGGAACTGTAGGATCTCTGTATGGGATACTATCCAGCATTGCTCCACAGGGCTCTCCTCCTTGGAGGTAGCACATTCACTACACAGTTGCCCCCAATACTTGATATGACTTGCAAATTACATGCATAGTATACATGGATTTGATTTGTACCTAAATACTCCCTTTTCTCTACCTCATGTCCAATTAGAAGGTGGTTTCCTACACCTGGGAAAATTTTAATAGTCACAACTTCACATTGATTATTGATCACTCATGAAATAAATAAAAACGTAAATTCTGTATATCCTCTGTATATGCTATGCAAAGAACTTTATATGTATTTTTACTACTTTAATAAATTCATATTGAAAAACATAGCACATTTGACCTTGATATATGTAATCATTATAAAAGGACTTGAAACCTCCTACTTTGCTTGGTTTAGGAAACTTTTCACTTTACAGAAAGTAATAAAAAATGCCTTAAAACATTCTCATTCTCTCTCTCTCTTTCTCTCTCTCTCTTTCTCTCTCTATCTTTCTCTCTCTCTCTCTCGCTCTCTCTCTCTTTCTCATTATTCTGGCATTTGGCAAATATAAATAATTATGGTAATCCTAACTGACTTAAAACGGGAAAGGTTTATTTTAATTTGATGTCAGATGGTGAGAAAAACATGCATATGTGTCTTTTTTTATATTGTGTATGTGAGCTTCTGGTTTCAACTGTATATACCATGACAGGGGTCATAAATACCAGAATAGGGGGGACATACACACCTGAATGGGAGACATACCAGGTGTGATGCACCGCCGGCATTGTGCCCCATTGCCATGGTGCATCACATGGGCTTTGTGAGGTGTGGCCAGCATGTAGTGCAAAAGAAGGGAAAAAACAGGTAAAAGGGGGTCCTGACGATGGAGAAAGAGGAGATGGGTGACCGCTAAACACTAGCTAGTGAGTTAGGCAGTAAGACTTGATCCACGTTATAATGCTGGAAATAATAGGTCCGCTATAACATCAGAACAGAGCAAGAAGATGCCCAGAATGCGGCACAAAAGAAAGGAAAACCAGGGAAAAGGTAAAAGGGGGCCCTGACGATAGAGAGAGGGATGACCCCTAAACACTCACTCAAGGCTGAACCCTGTACTCTTTCATCCCTAGACCTGTCCTTCCCCCTATGTGTGATCATGTGCCTAGATCCTGGCTAACTCAGGCTGACACAGAGCAAGACACTTGTCTTAGGCTCCTTTCGCACTAGCTTTTTTGTTCAGATCCAGACAAAAAAACGCATCTTCCGAGGGTATCGCCTTATGGCCGCACTTGTGGCACACTTGCGGCAAGCCCTATGCATTGTGTATGGGGCTTGTGGTAAGGTGCGGCAGGTGCAGAAAGTGTGGTTGCGGCAGGTGCGGCCTTTAGGCAACAGCAGGAGAGAGACAATCAAGTGAGAATAAAACAATAAACAGAAATCTACAGTTTCCACAAGGACAACTTCTCCTGGGAGGTCAGCATAGAGGAACAAAACTAGCACATGGGAAAGTATGGATTGAATTTAAATGAAAGGGAGGGGCAGCATCTGAGATTAGTGTGCTATGGAACCTCAGCAGGATCAACACCAAATTAAAATAAATCTACTTCACTTATGTTAATCACCTAGCGGAATCCAAAGAGGACCTGTGATCTTCTAATCGTAGAGACCTTCTAATCCCGAATACCGGAAAGGGCTCAACCGGATGCAACACTTTCGTGACAGACAACAGTTTTTTTTTTTTCGTTTTTTTTTCTTTGTTTCACTTTTTCTTAGGCTGGTTTCACACTACGAATTTTGCAGTTCTGATGCTGTCCGATAAAAATCGGACAGCATCGGACAGATTTTGGCTCACATGCAGCCCTATGGGCATCGGACCAAATCGGATGTGCACTAAATGGCACCTGATTTGGCCTGATCCAATTCTGCTCCGATTTTTGCACAGAAAATAAAATCAGACAAAATCGGATTGAACCAAATCGGATGCCATTTAGTGCACATCCGACCCGACCCGATGTTTTTAACATGGGACCCTATGGAGCAGGGTGCGAGGAAACATCTGATGTGTCCTCGGACCCGATTTTACTGTACTGAGCATGCTCAGTACAGTAAAACTGCTCCTAACTGGGAAAGCAGGGGTTAAAAAAAAAAAAAAAAAAAAAAAATATATATATATATATATATATGTATGCTCGCCTGTCCCCGAGGCCCCCGCCGTCTCCCGCACGGTCCCGCAGGCTCCCGGTGTCTCCAGAGGTCTCCTTCTGAACAGGACCTGCCGTGACGTCACAGTCACGTGACCGTCGGTTACACCATGTTAACAGGCGGTCAAGTGATTGTGACATCACGGCAGGTCCTGTTCAGGAGAAGAAGACTTCTGGAGACACCGGGAGCCTGCGGGACCATGCGGGAGACGGCGGGGGCCTCGGGACAAGTGAGCATACATTGTTGTTTTTTTTTTTTTTTTTTTAACCCCTGCTTTCCCAGGAGCGATTTTCTGTCGGAATCGGATGCCTAAAATCGTAGCGTGAAAGCAGCCTTAAAAATGTTCAAAGACCTAGCAAACCACTTCTAACCAATCATGCTTTTTTTGTCTATATCATCCAAACCCAGTTTTGTGAGAGGTGTAAAAATTTAGCCATATGTTCAAACTTGTTACTACCCACTTCAATCGATTGGGTAATCTCATCAGTTACATTGTACACTGCACTTAGGAGACCAGATCTAGTCTACAGTAGCATAGTTACACTACTAGCGCTCAGATAATTCTGTTAGTCGCGGTCACTTCAGGTATCCCTGTAGTGTGCTCAGCTCAGGCAGATGCTTTGTTACAGGAGTACAGAGCCTGTCAGGTATAGTAGCTGTGTATGAAGAGGGATCTTATTTAGATGAGAAATGAGCATTCAATGGTGTGTACCATATGATGGGCAGGTTTAGTTCCAGTTCCTACCTGAGAACTTTTCGCAGGGAGCACAAGTTAACTGCTCCCATTGGGTCATCTGTGTGCGGTTCACAAGTTCACAGCTCTGCCTGCTTATTAAAGATTCACTATGACATTGAGGGTGCGTTTTTCTAACTGGAATAAGTGGCCGAGTAGCTGGTGCTTCCTTTCAATATGAACGGTGTCAGATTTTTCACTCAGCAAGGAGCTAATAAGACTCTAATTGGCACTGAAGTCTCTGCGACCCCATAAATAGTGTGACAGGAGCGGAGTTTGAGACATGTTTATAGAGGCGGATATGCTTCGATGTGAAATAATGCCACAATCTGTTTGATCCTCCAGCCGTTCTCTCGTATTTCTTCTCTTAGGCATTAATGTTAATCTGCGAGCTTTCCAGATAAATTTGAGACAAATTCCGTGCTTGTGCAGTAATTTTTTTACCAGGGGTTAATATTTTCTTTCTTTTTTTTCTTCCTATACAAAGAATATTTTGTGTAAATGTCCAATTAAAAATCACAGAAAATTTACTTAACGCATCATTTTTAAGCAAACTGGTATAAATGGCTCAGAAACTGCCTGGGCAGGCTGCGTGCAGGAAGAATAATGTCTTTGAAGTACAAATACTAGGACTGTCTGTTAGACTGTCCAAAGCTTGGGTCACCCTGCGGTCACAAAACACTGCCTGAACCTTCTTCCCGAAGCGTCCAGTGATTTCTTATATTTAGTGTTAAACTTCAGACATGTTTTCTCCTTAGCAACTGTTTTCACACAGCTGTCAATGTATGGCTCCTTTCAAAGTTTTTCTAACTTTACTGAGTTGTTTGAAAGGCAAATGTTGTGTTTGCGTAATATTATAACCAGGGGCTGCTTGCTTCGCCCTCTTTAATCATTTTGCTTGTGACATTTTCCATCCTATATGAGCATTGAGTAAGTATTTGATTACTTTTTCTATGAATTTCTATTTTTTTATGTCTTAGTGTACTGTACAGATCTTGTGCCCACTAATTGCCCCCTGCAGCACATGGCAATTTGTTTTTGAAAAATCTAATCTTTCAAAGGCCGTGCATAAAAGGTTTGACTATTGCTAAAAAGGTAAGGGAAGCATTGGTAATATTGGTATTTTTCGCTTTATAAGTCGCACCTGATTATAAGACGCACCCCCAAATTTGGTGAAGGAGAAGAGAAAAAAATAATTTTTAATGTTAAATTGGGTCCATCTTATAATGTCAGTGTCCGTCTAACAAATCATATATAGTATATGTCCCCTACTGCATGGCACACATCTCCTACTGCATGGCACACGTCTCCTATGCATAACACAAGTCCCCCATGCATGGCACACGTCCACCATGCATGGCACACGTCCCCCATGTATGGCACACGTCCCCCATGTATGGCACACGTCCCCCATACATGGCACACATACCCTTTGCTTGGCACACGTCCCCTATGCATGGCACAAGACACCTAGGTATGGCACATGCCCCATATGCATGGCACACGTCCCCTATGCGTGGCACACGTCCCCTATGCGTGGCACACCTCCCTTATGCGTGGCACACGTCCCTTATGCGTGGCACACGTCCCCTATGCGTGGCACGCGTCCCCTATGCGTGGCACACGTCCCCTATGTGTGGCATATTCCCCTCTGTGTTAGATATGAACGCCATGCTGCTGCATTGTAAAATAAAAAACTCTCTTCTCACCCCCTCCAGCGCTGATCTCCCGGTCTCACTGCTGCTGCTGTGATCGGGCAGAGATGATGCTGCAGAGCTCCTCCACTTCCTGGTTCTGTGTGGTCATGTGATCTGCACAGCAGAGAGTGACATCATCTCTGCGTGTGATCACAGCAGCAGCAGGGAGACCGAAGAGACACCGGCAGATCAACGCTGGAGGAGGAGATAAGTATACAGTTTATTATTTTACTATGGCAGCAGCATGGGGGCCATATCTAACATAGGGGGGGGCATGTGCCATCACAGGGGGGGCACAGGACAATATAATATGCGTCGCTCCCCCAGCCCATCACGGGTTTCAGTACCACGGTGATGGAGAGCGGCTATGCATATTATATAAGCAGGAGATCTCCCGTTGCCTCCTGCAGCCTCCACCAGTCCGCCCCAGCCCCCGGACAGGCTCCAGAGCTGCCCCCACCTCCTTTGGGTCCGGCAGTACATAATCAATATTATCGCATTATAAGACGCACCCCCCACTTTCCCTCAAAGTTTAGGGGAACAAAAGTGCGTCTTATAATGCGAAAAATACGGTAGTTAAATCTATTTTTTAAATTGAATAATATTTAATTACAAAATTAAAGTGAGCCTGGCATGTAAAAAAAATTGCTATTAACCTGCAGATATGAGGTTAATCTGCAGGTTAATAGCAATTCGAAACTGCCTGCACATTAAACCCTGCTGACAGGAGGAAATGAACTCTAATCCTCCTGGCAGCGTTCCAGTTTCGGTCATGGGAGCGATGTTGTCATGGGTTAAGTCATGTAGTTTATGTATGAAGAGCAGCGGCACTGACTGACAGCTGTCTCTAATGTAAGGGTGTTGGCACACTAGCGTCAATCTCGTGCGAGTGCAATTCGTGAAAAACTTGCATTGCACTCGGTCCAATGTCAAACAGTCAATCAGGTCAGATTGTTACTGTTTTCCTCCACTGAACTTGCATTGTGTGCAAAATTGCAGCATGCTATGATCGCACGCATATCTCACATGTGAATGGCCAATGAAAGTCTATGGGTGCGCAGAAAAAACGCACAGACAGCACACTAAGCATTTGTAGCATGGTCTTTCCCATGCTGGTAAAATTTAAAATAGACAGATTGGATAGATAGATACAGTGGATACAGAAAGTATTCAGACCCCTTTAAATTTTTCACTCTTTGTTTCATTGCATCCATTTGGTAAATTCAAAAAAGTTCTTGTTTTCTCATTAATGTACACTCTGCACCCCATCTTGACTGAAAAAAACCCAGAAATGTAGATATTTGTGCAAATTTATTAAAAAAGAAAAACTGAAATGTCACATGGTCATAAGTATTCAGACCCTTTGCTCAGACACTAATATTTGTCACATGCTGTCCATTTTCTTGTCCTCCTCCTTGAAATTGCTCTACTCCTTCATTGGAGTTCGGCTGTGTTTATTTACACTGATAGCAATTGATTTGACACAGACCTGTCTATATAATGGTACCATCACACGTCACGATATCGTGTAGGATATCGCATAGAAGTTGCGTATTTGGAGGCGTGGCTGCGACATCGGCCATCTGCTGGATCGTACAGTGTTACACCGCGATAACGATGTGTTCCACGATTTCTCCCATTCAGCTGTGTGAAAACAAGGAATCCTAATGACCGCTATTCACGATCTCACCCCGAAATCGCCACAATGTTGTAGACCATATCTCAACGTCACACATCTTCACTCCGATCACAATCCGAATCTCTGTGCGAACGCGCTCTCGTGACTTCTATGCGATATCGCGACGTGCGACGGTAGCATAAGACCTCATAGCTCACAGTGAATGTCAGCACAAATGAGAATCCTAAGGTGAAAAGAACTGCCCAAGGAGCTCAGAGGCAGAATTGTTGCAAGGCACAGATCTGGCCAAGGTTACAAAAGAATTTCTGCAGTACTCAAGGTTCCTAAGAGCACAGTGGCCTCCATAATCCTGAAATCGCAGAAGTTTGGGACCACCAGAAGTCTTCCTAGATCTGGCTGTCCAGCCAAACCAAGCAATCGTGGGAGAAGAGCCTTGGTGAGAGAGGTAAAGAAGGACCCAAAGATCACTATGGCTGAGCTCCAGGGGTGCAGTAGGGAGATGGGAGAAAGTTCCACAAAGTCAACTATCACTACAGCCCTCCACCAGTCGCGCCTTTATGGCACAGTGGCTTGACGGAAATCTCTCCTCAGTGCAAGACATATGAAAGCCCACATTGAGTTTAGCACAAGTGGTTAGCACTGCAGCCTTTGCAGCACTGAGGTCCTGGGTTCAATTCACCAAGGACAACATTTGCAAGGAGTTTGTATGTTCTCCCTGTGTTTGTGTGGGTTTCCTCCGGGCACTTAGGTTTCCTCCCACATTGCAAAGACATACTGATATGATATTTAGATTGTGAGCCTCAATGGGGACAGCATTACTGAAGTATGTAGAGTGCTGTTGAATTAATAGCGCTATATAAAAGAGTAAATATTATTATTATTATTGAGTTTGTAAAAAAACACATGAAGGACTCCCAGACTATGAGAAATAGTATTATCTGGTCTGATGAGACAAAGATAGAACTTTTTGGTAATATTTTTAAGCGGTATGTGTGGAGAAAACTAGGCACTGCTCATCACCTGGCCAATACAATCCCAACTGTGAAACAAGGTGGTGGCAGCATAATGCTATGGGGTTTTTTCCAGCTGCAGGGACAGTACGACTGGATATCCTGGATGAAAACCTCTTCCAGAGTGCTCTGGACCTTAGACTTGGCCGAAGGTTCACCTTCCAACAAGACGACCCTAAGCACACCGCTAAAATAACAAAGGAGTGGCTTCAGAAAAACTTTGTGACCATTCTTGACTGACCCAGCCAGAGTCCTGACCTAAACCCAATTGAGCATCTCTGGAGAGACCTGAAAATGGCTGTCCACCAACGTTCACCATCCAACATGACGGAACTGGAGATGATCTGCAAGGAAGAATGGCAGAGGATCTCCAAATCCAGGATTGAAAAACTTCATTCCCAAGAAGACTCATGGCTGTACTAGCTCAAAAGGATGCATCTACTCAATACTGAGCAAAGGGTCTGAATACTTAAGACCATGTGATATTTCAGTTTTTCTTTTTTAATAAATTTGTACAAATATCTACATTTCTGTTTGTTTCAGTAAAAATAGGGTGCAGAGTGTTCATTAATGAAAGAAAAAATTAACTTTTTTGAATTTACCAAATGGCTGCAATGAAACAAAGAGTGAAAAAATTAAAAGGGTCTGAATACTTTCCATACCCGCTGTAGATAGATAGATGGTAGGAATATCTAGATCGGGCTTACCAGTCTTTGACTGCTACCTGCAGGGCCGCCTATTAAACTACTTGCATATTCACTGCATTCTCTGTCAAACAGCCATTCACAAACACTCACAATCAGTGAGAGCATATGTGATTTGCTTTTGCAATCAGACTGCATTTCCTCAGTCTGGACGGTGATTCTGCTTGGTTGCCATACACATTAGCGTACCCCTCCACGATTCTCATCTTCTTTCTTCCTGCACTCATTCAGCTCTACTACAGTAGAGATTACAAAGAGGAAAAACATGTCCATGCACTCCATGTGGTCTCTAATCACTGAATGATAGCAAGGAGACCTGTGCCACGTTAAGCGTTGATATCACCGAGGCCACCTCTTCCATAGTCACCGAGCGATCGGTAACTATAGAAGCTGTGTCTTTGGATCACTGCAGTTTACTCTGTGCTTGCCATTCCACTATTCCCAGAGTTCTGGCTCATTAAGGAGCTGCGGCGCAGTAAGCAGGGAGTTAACTGCGGTGATCCGAGGACACATTTGCTATAGTAACCGCTCGCTCTTTTACTATGGTAACGGTGACCTTGGTGATGTCACCGCTTAACATGCTGAAGTTCTCCCCGCTGTCATTCAGTGATTAGAGACCACGAGGAGCAGACAGACCTGTTCTTCTCTATTGTAGCAGAGCTGAATGAGTGCAGGAAGACAGAAGACAAAGATCGTGGAGGGGAACGAAGGTGGGGAGGAAGTAATAAAGATGGCGTCTCTAAGTGTCTTTGTATTTTTATTTCTAACTAGCTGTACTACCCGGCTACGCCCGGGTTAATAAATAACTGATGTTAGCTATAACAAAATAGAAATTGAATATGTCATATTAATGACCTGTAAGAAAATAGAAGCTGAGCTGTGATTGGTTGCTATAGGCAGCCTAATAAATCTCCAGCCAACAGTAAACACTCCCCCCGGCCGGGCAGTATATGTTACCTCACACATACACATAATAGACAGCTCATGTGACTGACATCTGCCTTAATTCCCTATATGGCACATGAGTTGCACTTTGGCTGTTTTTAATCAGATGTTTATATTTGGAAATTAAAGATAGCAGACGTATGAGGCGAGTTGTGTGAGGTGGTTTGTGCACATCTGTGTCTGTCTGAGTGGTGTGTGTGTCCCTGGGGTGTGTGTATGTGTGTCCCTGTGGGGTGAGTGCATGTGTCCCTATAGGGTGTGTATGTGTGTGTGTCCCTGTGGGGGGGGGTGTCTGTGTGGGTTGTGTGTGTTTCTGTGTTGTGTGTCTCTCTTTGCAGTGTGTGTGTGTGTGTGTGTCCCTGTGGGGTGAGTGCATGTGTCCCTATAGGGTGTGTACGTGTGTGTGTGTCTGTGGGGGGGGTCTGTGTGGTGTGTGTGTGTCTCTTTGTGGTGTGTGTGTGTGTCCCTGTGGGGTGAGTGCATGTGTCCCTATAGGGTGTGTATGTTTGTGTCCCTGTGGGGGTGGGAGGTCTGTGTGGTGTGTGTGTGTATCTGTGTTGTGTGTGTCTCTTTGTGGTGTGTGTGTCCCTGTGGGGTGAGTGCATGTGTCCCTATAGGGTGTGTATGTTTGTGTCCCTGTGGGGGGGGTCTGTGTCATGTGTGTGTGTGTGTATCTGTGTTGTGTGTGTCTCTTTGTGGTGTGTGTGTCCCTGTGGGGTGAGTGCATGTGTCCCTATAGGGTGTGTATGTGTGTGTGTCCCTGTGGGGGGGGGTCTGTGTGGGGTGTGTGTGTTTCTGTGTTGTGTGTCTCTCTTTGTAGTGTGTGTGTGTCCCTGTGGGGTGAGTGCATGTGTCCCAATAGGGTGTGTATGTGTTTGTGTCCCTGTGGAGGGGGTCTGTGTGGTGTGTGTGTGTCTCTTTGTGGTGTGTGTGTGTCCCTGTGGGGTCAGTGCACGTGTCCCTATAGGGTGTGTATGTTTGTGTCCCTGTGGGAGGGGGGTCTGTGTGGTGTGTCTGTGTTGTGTGTGTGTGTGTCCCTGTGGAGTGAGTGCACGTGCCGCTATAGGGTGTGTGTGTGTGTCCCCGTGGGGGTGTGTGTGTGTGTCTCTGTGTTGTGTGTGTCTCTTTGTGGCGTGTTTGTGTTTGTTCGGGTGCCTGGTGAGTATCCAATATTGGGGCTGCACCTTAGCAACTATACACTTGGTGTTATTCTTTGTGGGCGTGTGGTGTGTATACATGTCCCCGTGCGTGGTGAATATCTCATGTTGGGGCCCCACCTTAGTGACTATATGCTGGTATGTGTTGTTAGTCTTTGGCGCTATCATTAAGCCCCTCTCATTCACAACTGTCAACTGGTAACTGTCACTTTTTCCCCATTATGTAGATGGGGGCAAAATTGTTTGGTGAATTGGAATGCGCGGGGTTAATATTTCGCCTCACAACATAGCCTATGACGCTCCCGGGGTCCAAATGTATGATTGTGCAAAATTTTGTGGCTATAGCTGACAGCTGTCGATTTTCCCCAACACTTTTCCAGTCACTTTTTCCCCATCATGTAGATAGGGGCAAAATTGTTTGATGAACTGGAACGCGCGGGGTTAAAGTTTCGCCTCACAACATAGCCTATGACGCTGTCGGGGTCCAGACGTGTGACTGTGCAAAATTTTGTGGCTGTAGTTGCGACGGTGTAGATGCCAATCCCGGACATACATACACACATACATACACACACACATTCAGCTTTATATTAGATAAATTAACTTTTCTCTGTGTTGTCTTTTTTAACCCTTTAGTAGAGATTCTTAATGGCCAGGTCTAACTTGGCTTGACATTAAGAATCTCAGGGATTAATACCAGCTGGTAAAACAAAGCTGGTATTAACTCCTTATTACCCAGCGTGCCACCTGCCACCAGGGCCGCTCGAAGAGCCTGGTAAAGCATCTGGAAATGGCGCCTATTATGAAAGCGCCATTTTCAGGGGTGGTTGCGCGGGCTGCTATTCTTTAGCATGGAGGGCCCTAAAACAATGGGCCCTCGCCCCACTGAGAATACCAGCCCTCTGCTGCCGAGTTTTACCTTGGCTGGCAATCAAATCAAATTTTACCAGCCAAGGTAAAATTAAGCAGCTGAGCGTGGCAGCTTGAAGCTGAGAGTAGCAGCTTGTAGCTGTCTGCTATAATTGGCAAGACATAAAAATACTGCGAAGCCCCACATGTTTTTTTTAATTACTCATGTAACACCCTATGACGGCAGGTTGGTCGCCATGCACTGATGTGTATGGCAGCCAAGCAGAATCACCTTACAGATTGAGGAAATGCAGTCTGACTGCAACAGCCAATCACAGAGGCTCTCTCAGAGTGTAAGTATCTGTGACTGGCTGTTTGGTAGACAGTGCAGTTAATATGCAAGTAGCTTACTAGGCAGCCCTGAAAGTAGTAGTGGGAGACTGGTAAGCCCGATTTAGCTATTCTAGCATCTATCTGTCTATTGTCTGTCTACTATTTTCTCACTTTTTACCGTATGGGAAAGACTATGTTAAAAATGCATTGTACACGGACACCACACACGTCAGCTGAGAAAAAAAACGCACACTCCCATCACACTCACACCACCGACCATACGGAGAGCACTTGCGGGACTGCCATGCATTAAAATCGCTCCCATGAAGCATATGCTAGTGTGTCTGCACGTTAAGAGCAACTGTCAGCAACTTATGTTTCTATGTTAAGGGTTTGGTGAAAAATGCAGTATTTTACAGTTTCAGCAAACTGGATAAGAGTTTACAGAAATTTTCTGTCCACTATGCTTCCTTTTTTACTCAGCATAAACTGACTGCAACATGTTAATTTCTCTTATGGATATGATGAGATTTATGTGTAGATTTTCCCTATGGAATTGCATTAAAATACACAAGTTAAAAAACGCAACTGCGTTTATAACATTTCCAAATCAGAAATTCACTAAAATTGCATTTGATCCCACACGCTGTATTAATAAGGTTTTGGCAGAACCTAATACCACATAGTATCGAAACCAAAGCAACCTTTTTTAAAATATGACTGACTAAGGGCCCTTTCACATCAGCGTTTTTTTCAAATTGCGGCAGATGCGGTGAAAAAACCGCATCTGCCGCGATTACCGCATACGGCTGCACTTGCGGCACGGTTGTGGCGCGGTTGCGGTAAAGGCCATACAAGGTATAAGCGGACTTGCGGCAAGTGCGGTTTTGGCACTTGCGGCAGGTGCGGCCGCGAAAAAAAATACTGTCAGCCGCGTTTTTTTTTTGCGGCCGCACCTGCCGCAAGTGCCAAAGCCGCACTTGCCACACCTGCCGCAAGTCCGCCTATACCTTGTATGGCGTTTACCGGAACCGCGCCGCAACCGTGCCGCGAGTGCAGCCGGTATGCGGTAATCGCGGCAGATGCAGTTTTCTCACCGCATCTGCCGCGATTTGAAAAAAACGCTGATGTGAAAGAGCCCTTAGATCTATCTATCTGTATACAAAAACACCAGTAACGTAATTTACCTAAAAGGAGTAAAAACGCTGCAGAAATCTGCAACATCAAAAGCTCACCAAATTTTAATTGTGGGAATTTTGCCTTAGAAAGGTTTATTTTACTGTCGTACAGAATGTATTCCTGATATAAAGTGTGAGTATACCTTACCTTTAATATCTTGCATCATGTAGAGTAGACACAAGGTTATAAGTAATTAAAAGGAATAGCCGTATTGCGGCAAATGGAATTGAATGGTTATCGCACAGCACTGTTTGGCAGTTGCTGATAACATGTTACATGTCTGCCGTCATCACTATTACTGATATGTGATTTATGTAGTGGAAACATGTTTAGCTTTTAATTCTAGTTACAGAAGTTTAGTCCGGATAGCAGCCAGCTCATACGTATGCGTTTCTCTTCTGTCAAATGTTACAATGTGGCATTTTTTTTATTATGATCTCACCAGCAGAGTAAATAATAAAAGAAAATACTAATTTGGGTGTAATATTATATTGAAAAAAAAAAAAAAGAGCCAGAGTGGGTCTTAATATGTTCTCATGGTAGATACATATTAAACTTACATACTAAACTTTGAGCTCCATAATTCTGTAACTATCATCCTTATTTTTGCTTCCTGCTAGGCATCTACATGTCATTAATTTATATGTTGTAATGTAGTTTATTTATTATGGATTGCTTATATATCGCCATCATATTCCACAGCTTTTTACAGAGGTTATCATCACTCTGGATATTACCGTATAAACTCGAGTATAAGCCGACCCGAGTATAAGCCGAGGCCCCTACTTTTACCTCCAAAATTAGGGAAATGTATTCACTCGAGTATAAGCCTAGAGGGGGAAATGCAGCAGACCCCCATCCTGTTATATAGCCCCCCACCCCGGTATATAGCGCCCCCCAGCAGTGGTATACCGGCCCCCGGCAGTGGTATACAGGCCCCCAGCATTGGTATACAGGCCCCCAGCAGTAGTATACAGGACCCCAGCAGTAGTATACAGGCCCCCAGCAGTGATATACAGGTCCCAGCAGTGGTATACAGGCCCCAGCAGTAATATACAGGCCCCCAGCAGTGGTATATAGGGCCCCAGCAGTGGTATACAGGGCCCCAGCAGTGGTATACAGGGCCCCAGCAGTGGTATATAGGGCCCCCAGCAGTGGTATACAGGGCCTCAGCAGTGGTATACAGGGCCTCAGCAGTGGTATATAGGGCCCCATCAGTGGTATATAGGGCCCCAGCAGTGGTATACAGGGCCCAAACAGTGGTATATAGGGCCCCAGCAGTAATATACAGGCCCCCAGCAATGGTATACAGGCCCCAGCAGTGGTATACAGGCCCCCAGCAGTGGTATATAGGCCCCCAGCAGTGGTATATAAAGGGCCCCAGCAGTCGTATACAGGGCCCCAGCAGTCGTATACAGAGCCCCAGCAGTCGTATACAGGGCCCCAGCAGTCGTATACAGGGGGCCAGCAGTGGTATACAGGGCCCCAGCAGTGGTATACAGGGTCCCAGCAGTGGTATACAGGGCCCCAGCAGTGGTATACAGGGCCTCAGCAGTGGTATACAGGGCCTCAGCAGTGGTATATAGGACCCCATCAGTGGTATATAGGACCCCAGCAGTGGTATACAGGGCCCCATCAGTGGTATATAGGGCCCCAGCAGTAATATACAGGCCCCCAGCAATGGTATACAGGCCCCAGCAGTGGTATTATGGCCCCCATCAGAGATATCCAGCCCCCCCTCCTTAGTATGTGTCCCCCAGGCTGCGGCACACATTAAAATAACAAACTTTTTATACATCACCTTTCCGGCGACTCCTTGCTGGCAGCGCCGCTCCTCCGGTCCCGGCTTCCTCCTGCTTGTGCCGGCTTCTATTCCTGTGGCCGACGCAGCAGATGACGTCATCTGATGCGCCCGGTCACATGACACCAGCACAAGCAGGAAGAAGCCTGGAGACGGAGGAGCGGCGCTGCCAGCAAGGAGTCGCCGGAAAGGTGATGTATAAAAAGTTTGTTATTTTAATGTGTGCCGCAGCCTGGGGGACACATACTAAGGAGGGGGGGCTGGATATCACTGCTGGGGGCCAGTGTAGTGCAATATGCACCGCTCCCCCCGCCGCTGATGGACGGGGGGATGCCGTGCATATTCATTACACTAATAGGCGGCCCCACGTGACCTCCTGCGGTCACTGCGGCCCCCTCCTGCCTCCTCCAGCCCCCGGTCACAGCCCCCCTCCCCCAAGCATATACCGAGTGACTCGAGTATAAGCCGAGTGGGGCACTTTTCAGCACAACAATTGTGCTGAAAAACTCGGCTTATACTCGAGTATATACGGTACTTTGTTGAAAAGCTGTATTGACACATGTGGCCTCGTTCACACGCTGTGTATTTGTCCCATAGTTTTACGCACGTTTTTTCCGCATCTGCGCCTGCATTTCCCAGCAAAGTGGATGGACATTCACTTTTGCCATTCAGACGTTGCGTAATTTTACACAGCGCTTTTGGGACAAAAAACGTGCGCGTAAAAAGAATGAAAATTTCAATTCCTTGCGTTTTTTTATGCATGTTTCTTCCATAATCCCCTTTATAATGAGCTGGAAATATGCATTTGTCTGCCATTCATACAATGCGTATTTCAAGTTGTTTTACACTCATATTTTTATGCGAGCTTTTCCCCATGAAAACACACTCGTAAAAATATGCAACAAAATACGCGACGTGTGAACACAGCCTTATGTGCAAGGCAGAATGGTGGGAAAGAGTCCTACTACAGTAATACAGAGACTGCTTGCGAATTATAAGAAATGGTTGTTGTACAATGTGGTTTCTTTCAAAACCTTAGTATATGTCAAATGTTTTTTTCGATTTAATAAATGGAGATATAACTAGCAATGTTTCTGTAAAATTTGCAGAAATATCTAATCTCTTTTTTGCAAGATTGAGGTCTAAAGGTACCTTCACACGCCGCAATATAGCCTAGGAATCCTAAAGGCGATACGTCGCCCCGGAGCAATCACTGTGAAATTGCCTCACAGTTGCAACGTGTGATTGGGGAATTTTGCAGCGATAAATCGCCTCTCGCCTGTCGTCTAATTCCTGAGCACTGCTCTGAAATCAGCCGCAATCATGAAGGCGATATTTCCGTGTTGTGGCGTGTGATAGGGCGATAGTGATGGAATCAGAATTGCCTATGATTTCCTGTAGGCGTGCCACAGCGTGCTGTAGTCCACGCACTGTGTGAACTGATTGGTGTGGGCTACTGTGTTCCCATTGGCTGTCAATTGACACCATGCCATATTTGATGAGCTGTCCGTCCAGCACCACACAATGGCAATGGCGTCATGTATTAGCCAGCCTTCCAGAGCAGGCTGACCAATTGGAACACTGTTGCGTTGTCCAATGAGCGTGTAAGGGGCGCGGTGTAAACCTCTGCGTCACGCCTATCTCTTCGCCGCGCTGAACATGTACGCCCACATTGCCTTTGAGATTGCGGCGTATGAACTGGGGATGGGATTAGACAGGAATGCTTCCGCTGTACGTGAGGCGATTTCTGGAGCGACACATTGCCTTACTTTCAGGGTGCAATTGCGGCGTGTGGGGCCGCCATCAGCGAGCATGAAAAACGTGCACGGGCACCTTAGATCGCCTCATATCGCCAGACGATATTGCGGCGTGTGAAGGTACCTTAACACATTTATGGGATTTGCAAAGAAAACCTACTTACACATAACTTAAAGGGAACCTGCCTGGTCCCCTGTGCACGCAGAATAATCAGCAGTTCTGTGCACATATACACTGGCGATCAAAGTTAAGAACAGTGTATGATCACTTGATTTTTTCAGACACAATTTAATCTACATTGATCAACATTTCAAGATTTTTGTGTAAGGGGTACACCATGCCCTAGAACACTGTTTTTCAAAATAACCAAAGTTTATAAACTTAAAACCTTTATTTTACACAAAACGTGATGATCATAATTAGAGAACAGCAATGACTGTAGCACAGAGAAAGATTAAAACTAAATTTTGTGAAGGTTACAACAGTCACCAATCAGTAGGAAGTGTACCGTATATACTCGAGTATAGGCCGACCCGAGTATAAGCCGAGGCCCGTAATTTTACCCTCCAAAACGAGGCAATCATATTGACTCGAGTATAAGCCTAGGGGGGGAAATGCAGCAGACTGATCATGGTATACAGGCCCTCTCATTAGTGGTATACAAGCCCTCTCATCAGTGGTATACAGGCCTCAGCAGTGGTATACAGGCCCCAACAGTGGTATACAAGCCCCAACAGTGGTATACAGGCCCCCAGCAATGATATACAGGCCAACAGCAGTGATATACAGGCCCCCAGCAGTGGTATACAAACCCTAGCAGTGGTATACAGGCCCCCAGCAGTGATATACAGGCCCCAACATGGGTATACAGGCCCCAACAGTGATATACAGGCCCCCAGCAGTGGTATAGAGGCCCCAGCAGTGGTATACAGGCCCTCAGCAGGGATATACAGGCCCCAGCAGTGATATACAGGCCCCCAGCAGTGGTATACAGGCCCCAGCAGTGGTATACAGGCCCCAACAGTGATATACAGGCCCCCAGCAGTTGTATAGAGGCCCCAGCAGTGGTATACAGGCCCTCAGCAGGGATATACAGGCCCCAGCAGTGATATACAGGCCCCCAGCAGTGGTATACAGGCCCCAGCAGTGGTATACAGGCCCCCAGCAGTGGAATACTGGCCCCAACAGTGGTATACAGTGGTATTCTGCCTCTCCAACCCCCCCCCCCCCAGTTGCCCTCTGTATCGTACTCACCGATGTCTTCGCATTGCCCCTTATAGTCCTTGCAGCAGTCGGCGCTCTGGTGGAAGTGACCCGCTGCAGGCATTGTTCCTCTGCCGGCAGCACCTGGGACGTCCACGTCGGGCAAAGACACACCGACCTCCCGGGTGACCCACACAGAGCAGAGGAGGAGCTACATCCCGGGAGGTAGCCGGGGCGGCACAGGCTGGAGGGGCGCGTGGGGCAGTCACTGTGCCCAGCGGGTCATGTGAGGTCAGAGCCGCCTGACGTTCACCGAACATCCTCCCTCCGGTCTTCTTGCTTATACCCGGCTTCTATTGCTGTGATGTCATCGCTGCTGCGCGGTCACAGCAATAGAAGCCGGGTACAAGCAGGAAGACCGGAGGGAGGATGTGCAGTGCCTGCAGGACATCGGAGGGTGAGTAAATTGCTTATTATTTTATGTGGGGCAGCAAGGGGCTGTAACCAGTGATGGGGGGGGGGGGGGGGCGAGTACACATAGTTTATTGTTCTATGCACCGCTCCCCCTGCCGGTGATGGACAGGGGGATGCAGAGCATATTGCAATACACTAATGAGCGGGGTCTGGCGACCTCCTGCTCCCTCTGTAGCCTCCCCCCGCCTCCTCCAGCCCCCGGACATCGCTTCTTCCCCATACTGACTCGAGTATAAGCCGAGGGGTGTACTTTTCAGCACAACATTTGTGCCAGGACCAAGGAATATGAACACTCAAAGGTTTAGAAAAAACATAATTTTATTGAGCATAAATAGATAAAAAAAAATGAGACACAAATTGACACACAGTGTTTAAAAACAAGTAAAAACCCAAGTGTTACACACACAAGATACAAATAATGTCCATGCCCATGGAGTATTTACACCCCAGTTCTGTAGGAACTGTTATACAATTGTGTTCGATCTGACCCCAATACTGGTGAATTGCATGGGTTAGTTTAGGGCAGGGGTCTCAAACTCCAGGCCTCGAGGGCCGCACACAGTCCAGGTTTTTAGGATTTCCATAGAATTTGACAGTTGGTAGTCAAATGACCAATTGTCAAATTCTGAGGAAATCCTGAAAACCTGGACTGTGTGCGGCCCTTGAGGCCTGGAGTTTGAGACCCCTGGTTTAGGGTATCGAATAAAGAATATGCCAAAAGAGGGGGGAAACCCCGTTCCAGAGTAATTGTATAGGCTATCTAAGCAAGATTGAAAGGTTCAAGACCAAGAAATAATTCTTAAAAATACTCCTAAAGAAGACCAATGCAGGAAGAAATTCGGCTATCTAATGCACACTTGTTGCTGTAGAGCCTTCGATGTAGCCTGCAATAACAAGGCGTGAAAGAAAGCTCCTATTGGCAATAAAGAGTCACCGCCTCTACAGGTAGCAGTCGCTTCTACGCACATAGCGCTATTAACAAATGACCGGCCGGTCTGTGGATACGTGATCATCGCTAAGCGACAACCGCAACAACTCACTTTTTTTATCTATTTATGCTCAATAAAATTGTTTTTTCTAAACCTTTGGGTGTTCATATTCCTTGATCCCGGTCAATATTACACGTTTCCTTTTTCTCTATTATTAAGATACACTTCCATAAACGTGTCACTGGCTGGATCACGCAGCTGTGCCAACCAACCAAAAACACCTGTTTTACAGGACATCACTAGTCTCTCACACTGCTCTGGTGTTATTTTGGTCCACTCTTCTTCCAGTCTCTTCCACAGTTCTGTGACTTCTGTGGGTTTCTTGGTCATAACTTTGTCACCAAGGATTTTCCAGAGGTTTTCTATTAGGTTTAGATCAGAACTTTGGGCTGGCCATTTCATTGTTTCAATATTTTTTGCTTCAGGGAACTGGTGTACCCATTTTACTGTGTGATGGGGAGCATTGTCCTGCTGTAAATTGCTGACTAAATGAGTGCTAAATGCAAGTAAGGAACCATGTGTTGTTGAAGAAGGTTCTGATACACACTTCCATTCACTCTGCCATGTAGCTGTATGAAATGTCCAACCCCTTACAGCGCAAAACATTCCCCAAACCATGACACTTCCACCACCTTTCACTGACTTCTTTACACACTCTGTCTTTCCCCAGTTTGTTGATGAACATAATGTTTCCCATCAGACCCAAATAAATTAACCTTGCATTCATCACTAAAATGAGCTATGGATCACTTCTCCGTCTACACAACATGCTCCTCATCAAAGGTGAGTCTAGCCTTTTGATTCTTTCTGCTAATGAAAGGCTTGGTCACTGCAGAGTAGGTTTTCAATTCAAATGCTCTTAAACGTCGTGACACTGTTTGTCGAGACAGATCCTTACCCTATTTAGTGCTCAAATGGCGAGGTATTCCAGGTTCAGTGTTGTAAAGTTAAGGCCGGGTTACACATAGCGATGTTCCAGTGACCCGACCAACAATCGGGATCACTGGAACATCACTACGTGATCGCTGGTGAGATGCCACATAGGCATACTTACCAGCGATCACCCAGCGATGCGCCCAACACCCGATGGTCGCTTGGATCGTCCAAGGTCTCGGGCGCAGATTGGGGATCACTGGTCGTTGCCCCTATCACACATGCCGATGCATGCGTGACAGCGGCAGACCAGCAACCAAAAAATGGTCCTGGCCATTCCGCAGCAATCATCGAGCTGATCGCTGGTCTCTGCGGCATGTCACACGCAGCGACGTCGCTGCAACGTCACAAAACCTGTGACGTTGCAGCGATATCATTAGTGATATCGCTGCGTGTAATGGGGCCTTTAGACTTCCAGTTAAATATGGTTTGTCAGATAATCTGGCACTTGGTGCCAATTTCCTTAATGAACACCAATAATTTGCTGGTATCTGAAAGTGTTCTCTAATTTTGATCAGTGTTCTTTTTCATTTATCTCATTTACATTTTATTCTGTGCTTTAGGGTATATTCATTTTAGGAAATAAGCTTAAAATACTGCTAATTTAATCATGTTAGGATATTTTCACATAGGACAACACAATGAACTTAACACTAATAATATTGTGTGTTGTTCTCTAATTTTTATCGCCAGTATACGTATAATCCCTGCCTAACAGCACCTTCGTATTGTAGCATACATAAAAAAACACCAAAGAAAATAGATATAAGCCAAAAAAAATTTGGAAAACATCATCTTTATTATTCATATTAAAAATAATTAGGTATGTAGGTATATATAATAACGTGGAATGCATCCCATACAAATATCATAGTACTATTTAAGTAGACTGGGGTATACCTGAGCAAAAATAATAGGAAATAGTAACCGCTATATTAAAAATACTAGAAATACAGGTGAAAAAAAAACAAACAATATAGGTTATATTATTATTGACTAATAGTTGTTCTATCCTGAGAGAGATATAAAATAATTCCCAAGCTCAGAGATCAGCAAAAATAAAACCACCAGTACAAAGACTTAGAATAAGAAGAACACGGCTATAGTAACTAAACGGTAATAAAGTTGTCACCAGTAGATGTAGAGGCCCAGGGTCCCATTTCACTCGACGTGCGTTTCACAAAGAAAGGAGAGAAAAAGTGAGCAGCACCACAGAGTATTTAAGGACTAAATAGGAATATGAAAGTTTAATGGCCGGAATAATCACTACCAGTCCGCGGGATGCATGCTCCGGATATTAGGTGTCACATAACCTGTGCATGTGACTATCATTGCTGGTGGTTGGCCATTAAACGATCACATTCCTTAAATGGTCACATGCACAGGTCATGTGACACCTGACTTTCGAGGCACTTAGCATATTATTCCGCCCCTGTGTGCATGATAGCACGCAGCTTTGCATCTCTATCTCTCACAATTGAGCTTTTCCAGTTGCATGCACCACAGCTTAAGAGTGGCTCACTGCGCTTGATTGGACATCTTCTGGCCTCTTTGAGGCCAAGGTGCATGCACTTGGTGTCAGAGAATCTCAATGCTGAGAGGTACAAAGCTGTGCACACGCGCAACTTTGTGTAGCAATGCTTATGACACTGGCTGCATAAAGCATGTTATTGCTGCAGGGATGTGATAACTTGTTAAGTGGGCCAACTAGTTGGGGAACTAACCCCCCTCGACTATTGAAAGCACTAATTAGTATCTGATAAACAGTTTTTAGAAATACTTTTTCTAAAGATCTGTTTAGATATGGTAGTATATAGGGGACAGTTAGGCAGGTATTATATAGGAATGTGCCTAGAACTCCTAGTAGTTCTGTGTGCACAGTGGACCTGAGAAGTTCCTTATAATTTATGGCCATGTGTTGTTTGATTTCTTTGCCTATTTGGATCGACAGGTTGTCACCGACATCTGGTAAGACATCAATAGCACCTTTAGAAATATTGCTGTATTTACTTAAATAATTGGTGACGTGTTCAACATTTAGTTCACCCGCTGTGTAAGACCCAATTTTTGCTGGAATAGGCCGACAGTTGTGAAAATTATTATCCAAGGCTTCTGATGTAGTGATAACCAGCCCAAGATAAAATCATCTATAAAGATGATTTGCCTAACCCAACAAGAAACTGGCAATTGAAATAAGCTTTCCAATTGAAAATGGCATCATTATTCTTCATGGTAAATACTTTCGGTGATTGCACTATTCCCCTGCGTGCCCATATATTTGTGTTTTTAACGTTTTCTTTCAGCTACCAAAGATGAATCCAAACCAGAAATCTGTTCAATTCTAGCTGACATTTTTAGGGCCTGGAATCTGTGTTTGGCTCCCTCTGCTGCCTTATTTTGCTATTACATTCATACATCTTTGTAGTTTTAAGGAATTGACAGAGAAGGAAAACCTACATACTTTAATTGTGTGTATGTCTGTGTATATACTTTATATATATATATACATATACAAAACAGAAAAAATCTGCACAGCACTCACAGACACAATGTGAACTGGTGCCAGCAGGGACACTGGGTCAAACAACTAGAAAAAAATTCTCTGCAGCACTCAGCTACTACCAATGTGCAAACATGCTAACAAGCGGTATATATTTGAGGAAAAAATTGAAAACTTACTTTTTAAAAAAAAAAAAAACTCAAAAATCTTATTTTTTTATTATTTTGGGGTTCTTGGTACGCACATTGGCCAATGTCCGTTTGCTCATCAGCCGCAACAAGGAGACCCCAGGTCTGATGAGTCCTAACGCTGACATCCCTGTCCTCCTTTTCCTCCCTATATATATATATATATATATATATATATATATATATATATATATGTGTGTGTGTGTGTGTGTGTGTGTGTGTGTGTGTGTGTGTGTGTATATATATATATATATATATATATATATATATATATATCTATATATGTATACAAAAGCAAAAGGCAAGAGTAGCACAAGGAGCATTCACAGTAAGCACAAGGAGCAATCACAGAAAGTCCGTTGCAAAGTCCTTGGCGATGTTCAATTGCTCATGTATTTACCAAAAAATGGACAGCACTCATCAGTAGCGTATACTTTACAGGTTTATTGGCCCATACCGACCGAACGTTTTGGTTCCAACATAACCTTCTTCCGGCAGTGCTGTCCATTTTTTGGTAAATATATATGTGCATGTAGTCATGGAGGAAAATGTTGGCACCCTTGAAATTGTACACACACAGCACAGAGACACACACTCTATAGCGACACATACACTCACCCCACAGGGACACACACACCACAATGAGACACACATAACACAGACACACACACCACACAGACCCCCTCCACAGGGCACACACACATAACCACCCTATAGGGACACATGCACTCACCCCTCAGGGACACACACACACCACAAAGAGACACACACAACACAGAGACACACACACACACACCCCCAAGGGGACACACACACACTCTATAGCGACACATGCACTCACCCCACAGGGACACACACACACTACAAAGAGACACACATAACACAGACACACACACCACACAGACCTTCCCCCCCCCCCACAGGGACACACACACATAGCCACCCTATAGGGACACATGCACTCACCCCACAGGGACACATACACCACACAGACCCCCCCACAGGGACACACACACATGCACACCCTTTAGGGACACATGCACTCACCCCTCAGGGACACACACAAACACCACAAAGAGACACACACAACACAGAGACACACACACCCCACACAGACACCCCCCACAGGGACACACACATACACACCCTATAGGGACACATGCACTCACCCCACAGGGACACACACACACCACAAAGAGACACACACAACACAGATACACACACACACACACACCACACAGACCCCCCCCCCACAGGGACACACACCTACACACCCTATAGGGACACATGCACTCACACCACAGGGACACACACACACCACAAAGAGACACACACACACCACACAGACCCCCCCCCCCACAGGGACACACACCACAAAGAGACACACACACAACAGAGACACACACCACACAGACCCCCCCCACAGGGACACACACACATACACAGCCTATAGGGACACATGCACTCACCCCACAGGGACACACACAACACAGAGACACACACACCACACAGACCCCCCTTCACAGGGACACGCACACATACACACCCTATAGGGACACATGCACTCACCCCACGGGACACACATACATACACACACACACCCCAGGGACACACACACCACACAGACAGACACAGATGTGCACAACTCGCCTCATACGTGTGCGATCTTTAATTTACAAGAAAAAACATATGATTAAAAACAGCCAATGTGCAACACATGTGCCATATAGGGAATTAAGGCAGATGTCAGTCACATGAGCTGTCTATTATGTGTATGTGTGAGGTAACATATACTGCCCGGCCGGGGGAGGGTTTACTGTTGGCTGGAGATTTATCAGGCTGCCTATAGCAACCAATCACAGCTCAGCTTCTATTTTCCTACAGGTCATTAATATGACATATTCAAATTCTATTTTGTTATAGCTAACAGCAGTTATTTATTAACTCAGGCGTAGCCGGGTAGAACAGCTAGTTAATAATAAAATTGCATTCTCAAATATGGGCGTATGATCATTTTTCTTGTGGTGGTTTACATTTTTCATGGTGTTGCAAAGGTCAGGAGTACAAAAAAAAATGCATGGTGCCTACAGTGAAACATGGCAGTATTCATTTGTGGGGCTGCATGCGTGCTGGTCGTGTCGAGGAGCCACATTTCATCGTTGTTATCATGAAATCACAGATGTACTTCTCTATATTGAATGAGAAGTTGCTACTATCACTCCGTGCCCTTTGCAGATGTGCACTTTTCCAGGATGACTGATCCAAAACACACATCTAAGACCACTGTTGCATTTTTGGAAAAACTGGAAAAAAGTGCCAAGCACGTCTCCTGTTCTGAAGCCAACTGAACACCTATGAAGAGATACTTTGAGCATCACTCTCCATCCATAATACAGTCTTTAAAGAGATTGTTCTTGCAGAACAGAAAATAATAGAAGTTGTAACATGTCGACAACTTATTCTTTCCATACCTAGAAGATTTTTTACTGTTCTTAAAAGTCATGTTGGTCTCACAAAATTTTAGAGATTAGTTTTATTATGTGCTGTGTATTGTTTATTGCATCAAATAATTTGAGTAGACCTGAAGATTTTGTAATGAATGTTATATTATTACACTTACTTTCATGGTATGGGTTAAAAAGATGTTCTGTGCAACTGAGTCTTAAACGTTTGGAAATTGTTGTTGTGTTCAGTGAGATATTAATTCATTTCAAATATTAATTTACAATGGGGGTGTCCTCATTTATGCAGCGGGTGAAATAAGTATTGAACACGTCACCAATTATGGGGAACAATTTGAAAAAAAATTTCTGTTGAGTTAGGTTTTTGAGCTGATTTATACTAAAATTGACATGCTGATTCCAAAAATGTAGTCAGTTTTTTTCTAGCACGTCAAGTTTTTCCTCCACAACTTACCTGCCAGAGATGCACAATTGCACTGATATCTGTAATAAGACTTGTTACTTGCATATATATACATATATATATCCTTTGTAAAAAACATGATAGTGTTAAAAAACATATTTGTCATGCCAATTTCTTATATATTTCATTTTTTGTTCATATTTGTACTATTTAAAAAAAACAAAACACTTTTTACGTACAGTAGTTTACATATATTTGAGAAAACAAAAAATCCTATAGTTCAAAAACTTGACGTGATAGAGAAAAACTGAGATCATTTCTGGATTCAGCATTCAAAAATTAATTAAGAACAGTTGTCAGACCTAACTCCTAAAAAATTGTGTTCCCCAGTGTTATCAAAGTATATATGTTTTTACAGGTGCTATTGACATGAATTTCTCAACAGATGTCCGTAACAACTCATTTAATCCACACAGGCAAAGAATCATGAATTAAGTTACTGTATGTTTCGCTTTAAAAGACACAGCAGATTATAAAATGCACCCAGGTTTTAGAAGAGAATAATAAGCAGAAAATTTGGTCATGACACACTTATGGGGGAGGAACTGCAGCTGACACTGTTATTGGGATAATGTCCTCAAATTCTGTACTAGTGTCCCCATCCTGGGTATGTATCCCCATATTCTGACACATGATCCCCATCCTGGCATATGGTTCATATCCTAGTCTTTGTCCATTATCCTGAAATTATTTCACCATCCTGGTATATGATTTCCTCATCCTAGTATATATTTCATCATCATGGTATATGATTTCCATCCTGGTATATGATACCCCATCCTGGTATGTACCCCATAACAAATTAGAGCTGAAAATTTGCTCATGACACACTTATGGGGGTGGAATTGCAGCTGACACTGTTATAGGGATAATGTCCTCAAATTCTGTACTAATGTCCCCATCCTGGGCATGTGCCCCATATCCTGGTACATGATCCCCCATCCTGCATATGGTTCATATCCTGGTATGTGTCCCGTATCCCCATATCCTGGTATTTGTCCCTCAACCTGGTACAGGGGGCCTCCATTACGGAACACACTTAAAAAAAAAAAAAAATAAGTGATCATACGCACCGCTCCCCCTGCAGCAGCCGACGTCCTGTCTTTTCATGCCAGCTGCAGATCCGTGTGTGAGCGCATGTGCCCCACTCCACACTGTGTCAGCTGCCTACACAAGAGGACAGGAGAATGTCGTGCTACTGCAGGAGGAGCAATAGGATGCGAGTATGATTGTCCATCCGCTGCTAGGATATTCACTGCTTCCCATGCCAATAATGATACGTGAGAAGCTGTGAATATTCACACAAACGATTGTCTGCAGCTGCAGCAGCCATGGGTGATCACATGTACCCGGCTGTTTCTTAATGTAACATTCACCACTCCTCCTGCCTTTCATCCCACTCACTTCTCAGCGCTGACTTCAGTGCCGAGAGGTGATGGGCGGGGGGCATCTAGTAAGTAGTATATCAGCTTAAACAGCGGGCCCACGTGATAACTACTGGCTGCAGCTGCAACCTGCTGCAGCTGCAACCTGCTCCAGCCACAGCTGCCCCCCAAAAGCATGGCCAGACTGTACATCCAGACTATAGGGCGCACACTCCACTTCTTTTCCCCCCCCCAGTTTTTATTTTGGGGGGAGGGGGTGTGTGTCTTATAGAATGAAAAATATAGTACGTGTAATAATGAGAAATGACACATTTAAAAAGTATTGTTCATGTTTACTAAAATGTATTTAATACTTTGTTCAAAAGCCTTTTTTTGGTGTTGACCGCTTTTAAGACACCTTCTGTATGGAGAACCTAGTTGCATGCATTTGTGGCGCCCCTGTGACTAGGCGCCACAGGGAAGTAATTCTTTGTACTTGACGCTGAGACACATTAAAGGTGCCAGCCACCTCTGCAGTGGATCTGGTCTTCAGCCTCTTGATAATCAAGGCTTTGGTCGCAGGGTGGATTTTTGGCATGTTGACAGAGCTCAAGTTACAGTTCAAGTGAAGGTCTGGGGTGCTGGGTTTCTTTTTATACACACCCACTAATTAACCGATCATTTACAGAGCACAGGTGAGGATGTAAACTAGGATTGGGTGCATTATATGACCAGGCGACAACACATTTGTCTTGCCAAAATCTGACTATTCTGTGTTCATTAAATGATCAATATTTCAGCATTAATGCCAATTTATTTTCTTAACCTAAACCACATTTGGGAGAGTTTCAGCTTTCAAAAGAGTAATTTATAAAACCAATGGATGAATTTAACGTCAGGTTATAAGCTTTTGTTTACATAATAATAATAATAAAGCTTTATATAGCGCCAACACATTCTGCAGCGCTTTACAATGTAGGGTACAGAAAATATACAGTAAGTAATTACAGTAGAGAACAAATACAGTACAATAATTGGATACAAAACAATAGGCATAGAATCAATGTAATAAAGAAAATACAATAAATAAAGCAAGAAATGAAGGTGACCCTGCTCAAAAGAGCTTACAATCTAAATAACATGGATAAGCGACATAACTTTTGTCAGGGACTGTACTTCTAGACTTTTTCATCAACTCTGGAAAATAAAATGGCCTATCGTAATGAATCAAGGACTATGTGCTCAAGTAAAATTTGCCTAATTAATTAAGAAGTGTGTGCTTCTTAATAAATTTGGTACATCGTTTCAGCTGTTGTGCACTTTTGCAAGAGAGGTACTCCAGTCAGGATCTGGTCTACATTTCCGTTACAATTTTTGCCACTTCTGTCATGTAAATTATGATAAATTTGCTGGCTGTACTCAGTCATTCCCTTTCCCAATTAAGTTCTGTTCATTTCTTCTAAAGTTGCCGTTGCTGACCAGGACTCATCACCTTTAAGATTCTCAAAAAACCTTCTAAGGCCGGCTTCACACCACGGTGTGATCAGGTCCAGTGCGATCCTGTTTTTTATTATGCCTCCCCGGAGTCTCCCGGATGCAAGCGGATCACAAACACCGGATGGCATCGGACGCATGCACCTGATCTTTTTCTCGGATCCGGTAACTGGAACCGCGGAAAAATCGGGTCGTTTGCATCCAATTTTTTCTTGTTCCGTTTTTTTAAACACACACCTTCTGGGGCTTGTTAAATATAAATTGCCTGCAGCCTTCCTTTATCCTACCTTTTTGCTTGCAGAATGGCTATGTCCCATAGTGATTTTTGTGCCTATGTGGATGCTAGTTATGAGCAAGTGCGTGCATTCTCTGCATTATGTGATGTTGAGCGGCGAGGACGGAGACGGAGAGAGCGCCAGTACTGGGTGCACCCCATTGTTTTTGGGCTCGAGACTAGTGGGGTTTTTGTCAGACTCTACCCAGAGCTGCGTGCTCATCCGGATAAAATTTTCAACTACCTCCATATGTCCATGGACAGCTTTGATGATTTGGTGTCCAGACTGCGTCCTTACATCCAGCGTGAGAACACTGCTTTTAGAAGAGCCATCACACCACAAGAGCGCCTTATGCTGACACTGAGGTATGTGTACTTGTTTCTCATTCTAATAATGTGTCCGGCAGACACTAAAAAGAACGCGATGTTGTGTTCATGGTGCGGACGAGAATGTATGATTTGTACGCAAGCATCTGCATGCGTACAAATCACACATGGCGGGCAATGGGTGCGCACGGCCATGCGCACCCAAGCGCATTCACCATGCGTCCCCATGTTAAACATAGGGACGTGCGGTGTATGAGCTCGGCTTGCGCTCCCCTGCCGCAATATGCAGCAGCGGGGAATGCAAGTGTGAAGCCACATTAAGTGCGCAGTAATGTACCCTTCATGGGCTGGTGCCACACCTACCCACAACATCCTCTGTTATGTACCCAATCGTGTGTCTTTTCTTCCTGAACATATGGTTCAATCATACTTTCATATATGTAATTTTGTTTGCTCTGCAGGGGTTAAATGAATCATGCAAGCGAGATTTTGGAATTCATGTGTTGAACCAATTTTTATCTGCTTTTTGGATATATATGGGCCCCCACCTCACACACAACACCCATGGTGCTTAATTCTGTAATGTGTGCTGGTGGTTCTAATTGTGTATTTACCTCACATTGAAGCAGTTCATGCAATCATGTTCACAGAGTAGCAGCATGTTCTTTTCAACTACATGTCCGCGTGTGCCTTACCATGTTTAGTGTCAGTAGTTCAGCACATATGTTTTGCCCTGACTCCACAATTGGAGTCTACATCTGCCTATTGTGTAATGTTGTTTTTGAGGTTTGCCTTATTGTCATTTTTGCCGGTTTGTAAATAAAAATATGTTTGTCCGACATAACTGATGTGTTTTTTTTTGTGTGTTTTGCACGTTTCTGGCGACATGGGAATCCTTGACTTCCCTGCATTACCAGTATGGCATTGACTTGTCCACAGTGTCTGGCATAATAAAGGAGACTTGCTGGTTGCTCTGGTAGGAACTCCACACCGAGGTGATTCCATATCCCATAACCAAGCAATGGCTGTCTATCTCGAAGAAATTCTTGCAGACATGCCAATTTCCAAATTGCCTCGGCACCCTCGACAGAAAACATATCCGCATCATAAAGCCAGCAAAGAGGGGATCGGAGTTCTTTAACTATAAAAGATATCACTCCATTGTGATCATGGCAATTGTGGATGCCGACTACAAATTTGTAACTGTTGATATTGGTGGTTATGGCCGGGGCAACGACTCACAGCTGTTCAAGTAATCAGGGATGGGCCGTCTTGTATACAGCCAGAAATTTAATTTCTCACCACCCGCACCACTCCCAGGCACACAGGCATCAGCAATGCCATATGTGCTTTTGGCGAACAAAGCCTTTCAAATGGCTCCTAATCTTATTAAACCATACCTTATTATACCAACGTATATACAACCGCCTGACACGTGCACGACGCATGGTCGAGTGTGCGTTTGGTTTGCTTGCGGCCACATGGCGAGTACTAGGCACAGCTATAAATTTTAAAGTCGACACCATCGACGATGTCGTTAAGGCATGTGCTGTGCTTCATTATTTTGTGCGGGTGCGTGAGCGAAGTGCAGTTGACCCCGGGAACATACCAGAGCCCCCTTTAGAGAACTTTGTTGTCACATCTGGTCGTTCTGCCAGGGCAGTTTTTGAGATACGTGATAGCTTTGTAAATTATTTCATATTCGATGTTGGTAGTGTGCCCTGGCAGGACCAAATGATTTAATTTGTTGGTGATGTCACTTTTTGATTTCTATGGAGTTATCCATTGTTGTAATTTTGATGTCTTCTCATGTTTCTCTGTAATGTTTGGATCCAAACCGTTTTGCCTTTTGTTTGTTTTGCATCATTTCTGTTGTTTGTCCACATTAAAGTTGATGTCACATCTTTTTCCTTTTTTTTCTTATTGCTTTTTATAAATCCCCTTTGGAGTGTCTGAATCCCTTACAATATGTGGGCATACATTTCAAACAACATTGACAACACACACACCCCTTTGAAAAAGTGCACACTCATTTTTGTCCCATGACATGTCCATGCATGGGCAACCATATTGGCATATAGATGATGTTTTATTCTAAATCTGATATTGCCCCAAGCCTTCATTATCATAAATATGCCCATATGAGTGGCCATATATGCCCTTTTTTTTCTGTTGTTGACCAAATTTCCAATTTCACAAACAAATACCCAAACATAATCCTTTCCACCAACCTTGTGATTGCATTAAACATATCATGTAGGTAAATCACTGGCAAACATCCAAAGAAAAAACAACACCTACCAGCTGAGATAATTCTTCACAAATTAAGGGCCCCTTTAGACGCTGTCCCTTTCCGTGAACCCACCACCAATCCGACCTGGCCGGGATTGCTGGAAAGTCTCGATGCAGTCGCTGGTGAGCTGCCAAACAGGCAGACTCAGCATCGAGCAGTTAGCAGCAAGATTGCTGGTAAGCAGGTTAAATATGGTGTTGCTAAACCTTGCTCTGTGCTTAGTTACCTGTTGTTTACCCTGGTTACCAGCGTCCTCTTGCTTACAGGCTGGGCTAAGCATGAGGACATTGGTAACCATGGTCAACAACGGGTAACTAAGCAGAGCACGCTTCTTAGCTAACCCATACTTACCCTATGTAACAGTGGCCAGCATGTAATGTGTGGCGCTGACCATTGGCTGCCATGTCGGTTGATCGTTGATCTCTCGCTGGCACACACGCCAATGCCTGTTGACCAGCGGGAGACCAAGTACCAACAAATGGTCAACAACAATTTGTATTGATGAGCAACCTCACAGCGGGAGCCAGGTAATTGATGCATGTCACACACTGCAACATAGTTGGAGAGGTTGCTGTTAAGTCACAAAACCTGTGACGTTTCTGCAGTATCGCTAGCGATGTCGGAGTATGTTAAGATGCTGCTTTTCTTCTAGTAGTTTAAGTACCCTTAACACACATTACAATATCTCTTTACGCTTGGGTGTGCTATGTGTCAGTGTTCAATAAATACTGGTGTGTCACATGTCCTAGCCAGAATGCTTGCACTGACTATGTGTGAACACCTTTGCTTAAGTCCGCCTGTAACATTGCAATGTTCCAGGGATCCCAGTAATGCTGGGAATTGCTGGGACATTGGAATTTGTTTGCTGCTGAGCTGGCACACAGGCAGACACACCAGCAATCTGCAGGCAGCAAGAACGATGTTAACCCTGGTAAACAACGGTTAACTAAGCACAGCACTTTGCTTAGTGAGCTGCTGTTTTGCATGGTAAACAACTTAATCGGGAGTCTCCCGCTGTCACACACAGCGATGCTGGCTGCCCAGTAGCAGAACAACAAAATATACATGGGCCTGCCCAATATACCAACGCTACACAATCAGCAAAGTCATTGCTGAATGTTGTAGGATCACACACATAGCAACATCGCTATTAGGTGGCAGCAGCCTCAATAGTTGTAGCCACATCATTAATGATGTGGGAACGTTTAAATCGCTCTGCACCTCCAACATAATGTCGGGCCACACATGTACCCAAGCCAACACAGTGGTGCAATGGTAAAGTCATCCTTGGGATTGTGTGAAGATACCCGGCCTTTATAAGACCAGCATATTTTGAATGTTAATGGCAAGTTATACCAAAACATGTAAGATACATGTGTATCTTGCTGTGTTTTGGATCACACAGACAAGTTAAAATCAGTCATGTTTGTGTAAGCATGTCAAACAACACTTTCCCCCCTGGAAATGGTACACATATGGAGATAATGACACATTTATTTTAGTTATCACACACTGTTGACTTTTAACAGTAACCTGGAGTTTGTGTATACCCTCTCATAGACTCCTTTCACACAGGCAGTGTAGTCCTGATCCTGTGGATACAGAGACAAATAAGCATCTCCCACAAGTGCGTCCTAACGGCGGCACTTGCAGCAAGCCACATGCATTGTGTATGGGGCTTGCAGGAAGTGCGGTATAGCGGCGGTTGCTGCACTTGTAGTAGATGTGGCTGCCAACAAACCACCTTTAGCAGCGGTTTATTGGTTATCCATAACTGCCGCAAGTGGTGGAACCACAATTGCCACAACTGGGGCAAGCCCCATACACAATGAATGTGGCTTTGCACAAGTGTGCCGCAAGTGTTGCCAAAAGGCACCAAATTCCGCAGATGGGTTTAATGTGGCGTTTGTTTTCAAAAGCGTCTATGTGAAAGGGGCCTTATGCACATGTAAGGAAAGGTTGCCCAGTGAAGTGCAGGGTGCAACCTTGGCCCGGTGGCAACCAATACACCCCTCAGGTCCCGTAACAGGGGCTTGATATCCCAACCTGCCCTGGGTTCACATCACACATACCGCCAAAACATCACCATCTTGTTAGGAAATTAGTATGTGGCCCACATGTACACAGTCATCCTCATGCCTTGCATGTGTATGGTAAATGTTGCAGACGTGTACCTTTTCCAACATGCATGTTCCTCATCCATGGCCAAACATTCAAACAACATTGCTAAGTGAGACACAAACACAAAGTATTCCAAAGAACAACAATTTAATGGTGTCTTCACACCAAAACCCAAAAAACCTCAAAGTTTTGCCATGTCCCTGGGTGGGGTACTAAACACTAACTGCAAAGGATTTTGGGAGGCAGTGGTGGTTACAGTGGTGTGGCTTGGTCCACTCTGCTGTGCCATACACACTGTGGGCAGAGAATGGGTTTGTGTAGTCTGCAGGGCTTGTTCCTGGCGGCTGCAGACCACTATAGGTGGGGTTAGGGTGGCCAAGGAAGTGGAGCTGTGGTAAGGCAGCCGTGTTTGTGGTGTCTGCGTGAATGATGCTGGCCACATTTGGCCAGTGGACACAGTGGCAGCACCATACCGGCTGCCTTGTTGCTGCTGGGAGGCTGCTCTTTGTGGCCAAACGTGCCTGCCATCTGTCAGCCCTTAGCCCTTGGCCATGTGTCTGTGTGGCTTGTGGCGGCCACTGTCCTCTGGAGCTGTAGACCCGTTCAGGAAGGTATCTGTAACCTAATGGATCCTGGCTACTTGGCTGGTGTTGTCCCCAAGATAAAGGTGTCATCACATCTGGATGGGAGAGACCAAAGGTGGAAGTGTGTCTCTCCCCCATGTTCCCGGCTGGCCAAAGCTGCTGGGAAGACATCGGTGCCTGGTAGGGAGCCCTCCAAGCACCCATGTGTTGCCTTGGTTGATGACCACACATACTGAGGCCAGATTGCCGTGGTGGCTGATGTGGATGCCACATTTCATCTATATTGGCTTCAGGAGGAGGGCTGTCAGAATGGTGTTGGGTGGCCGGAGACTGATGTTGCATCTGCAAATTTGGCCCCATCTCTCTGGCTCTACGCACAAGCTCCTGACAACCCCGGATGATGTAGGCCTGCTGATCGCTGCTCATCTGTTCCATCTCCTTGGCCACAGTAATAAAATACTGATTATGATAAATGTTGACACTTGTCCTCAGATCCCTCAGGTCGATGTGGAGATGTTGCAAGCCCACGGTAATTTGCAGCGACATCTGTTTCCACAACTCCTGGTAGACCTGAGACATGTGTACAACCTCAGGGTGAATGCTCCTTTCAGAAACCCTCTGGCGGGGGCGACCAGGCCGAGGAACAGCTCTACTGGCTGCACCTGTGTCAGAAGGTACTGTAAGGGGAACAGATGACCCAGCTTCTTGTGCGGGGCTCCCAGGTTGCCAGGAGGGTGTAGCGTGACCAGCATTGTTATCCTCGGATGGGGCTGCAGACGCGGCAACATAGTCACCATAAACATCTTGAGGGACAGCTTCTGAGGCGGGATGTTCGGAGGATGATGCAGACTCCAGGGTACTTGCATGAGTGCTGTGGATGGAAACAAAAATTAGAACACAGCATATCTTACAAGATTTTTTGCTTTCACTCTTCCATTTACTCCATGATCAGGTTCCATCAGGTTTGGGGGACATAACCAGGAGAGGCACTTGAATAACTCAAACAAACATTTCAGATCCACACCTGTTCCGAGATGTGTACACACTCGTGGTTTGGACAGACAAACCTGATGGAACCTGATCATGGGAAAAATGCAGCGTGAAAACAAGCAAAATCAGCAACTAAAAAAAAAAAAAACAAGGATGACTCAGATTAATGGCCCTAAACATTTACAGGCCAACTAACCACACTTTGCATGCAACACCACCATAATGGCAAATTCCAAGCCATTCAGAAACTTACTGTCTTGGAAACATGCTTGGTCTCACTAAGTCCAGCAAGTGTGCAAACTTATAAGGCCTCTTATTTTGGCCCACACCCCTGCGAGCATGCATCTCAGTTCGCAAATGCTTCTGGAAGCTGTCCCTCAGATTCCACCATTTCCAGATTAATGTTTCACCTGCAGTATCAAGGTAAACAGTAGTTGGGAAAAAATGCAAGTGATGATTGTCCAAGCAAAGGTTACAACTGTCTTAAACCATTGTTAAGGCATATACCGTATATACTCGTGTATAAGCCGACCCGTGTATAAGCCGACCCACCTACTTTTGCCCCAAAAATCTGGAAAAACCTATTGACTCGTGTATAAGCCGAGGGTGGACCCAAGCACAGGTATACAGCCCCCAGCAGTGTGGTATACAGGCCCCCCAGTGGTAGTATACAGCAGCCCCAGTGGTAGTATACAGATTCCCCAGCAGCCCCAGTGGTAGTATACAGATTCCCCAGCAGCCCAGTGGTAGTATACAGATTCCCCAGCAGCCCCAGTGGTAGTATACAGCAGCCCCAGTGGTAGTATACAGGAGCCCCAGCAGCCCCAGTGGTAGTATACAGGAGCCCCAGCAGCCCCAGTGGTAGTATACAGGAGCCCCAGCAGCCCCAGTGGTAGTATACAGGAGCCCCAGCAGCCCCAGTGGTAGTATACAGGAGCCCCAGCAGCCCCAGTGGTAGTATACAGCAGCCCCAGTGGTAGTATACAGGAGCCCCAGCAGCCCCAGTGGTAGTATACAGCAGCCCCAGTGGTATACAGCAGGCCCCCAGGGGTACATATAGCAGCCCCCAGGGGGTACCCAGCAGCCCCCTGGGGGTACCCAGCAGCCCCCAGGGGGTACCCAGAAGCCCCCTGGGGGTACCAACAGCCCCCAGGGGGTACCAACAGCCCCCTGGGGGTACCAACAGCCCCCAGGGGGTACCCAGCAGCCCCCTGGGGGTACCAACAGCCCCCTGGGGGTACCCAGCAGCCCCCAGGGGGTACCCAGCAGCCCCCTGGGGGTACCAACAGCCCCCAAAAGCTGGCACTGTCCCCCCTTGTAAGGCCTCCCCCCGCTGCTTATACATTACCATCCCGGTGTTCTGATCGGCGCCGCTCCTCTGTGCTGCGTCTTCATCCTTCCGTCCGCGCTGGCTGCATCCAGGATCTCCGGCGGTCGCGCGATGACGTCATATCGCTGCGACAGCCGGAGAACCAGGATGCAGCCAGCGCAGACGGGAGGATGAAGACGCAGCACCGAGGAGCGGCGCCGATCAGAACACCGGGATGGTAATGTATAAGCAGCGGGGGGAAGGGGGCCTTACAAGGGGGGACAGTGCCAGCTTTTGGGGGGCCATATGCACTGCTTCCCCCTGCCGCTGATTGACAGGGGGAAGCAGTGCATATATAATGAGCGGCCCCACGTGACGGGGCCGCTCATACAGCAGCCCCCCCCCTGCCTCCTCCAGCCTCCACAGCCCCCGGGACACAGCCCCCCCCGTATATGACCCGTGTATAAGCCGAGGGGGGGACTTTTCAGCCCAAATTTTGGGCTGAAAAACTCGGCTTATACACGAGTATATACGGTACTTTGTGTATTGTTGGGAGTACCTAACGGGAAAAACACGCAGCAACTAAAAGCCAGCTGTAGCAAAAGGCACTCCATAATTGAAAATGTGGCATTTGCTGTTTTGCTTGGGTCAAATTGATCCCCTTTATGGTTGTGGTGCACTCATGATTTAAAGGGATCCTGTCACCTCCAGAACGCCTCCTAAGCTATCAAATCATGTCCCTGCACCATCCTATCACTGATCTCACACTCCTTTTGTCTCCTAAAAGCATCCTGTGAAAGTACATAAAAACGTTTTAATACTTCCTCATTAGTGATTATAATTAGTAGGGGCTATATTCATTAGTCACCAGGACGGGCTGTTTTGCAGGCTCCAGGATTCACCCTCTCTCTGTCTCTGTGCTCTGCTTGTGCAGGCATTGCCCTCCCCCCTCTCTATCACTCACAGAATGCAAATCATTAGTCCTGCCTTCAGGTCCACATCACAACAGCACAGACAGAGAGAGGGTGGATCCTGTAGCTGCAAAACAACATGCCCTGGTGACTAAAGAATATAGCTCCTGCTAATTATAATCCCTAATGAGTAAGTATTAAAACGTTTTTCTCCACTTTCACAGGATGCTTTTAGGAGACAAAAGAAGTGTGAGATTAGTGATGGGATGCTGCAGGGACATGTTTTGATAGTTTAGGAGGCGTTTTGGAGGTGACAGGATCCCTTTAAGTGACGCACTACTCAAAATTAAGAATGGCCTTGATGACTTACTACAAGAATATAATTTTACAGGGTATATATACTAGATTCTTGATAGGGCGTTGCCCCAGGAAAGTAATCTGATTGCCGTATGTGGACTCAGGAAGGAATTTGATCAGCAATGTGGAGGTTTTTAGTGTTGGCACATGGGTTTTGTCCCTTTCCTCTGGATAAACATGTTTGGCTCTGGGTTTAACAAGATGGACTTACTGGTTTCACCCTGCAGATTTTTCCCTGATCAGGTTCCATCAGGTTTGTGTGCCAAAACCAGGAGAGGAACTTGCAGAGAAATACTATAAGATTGACACCTGTTCTGAGTTTTGGAGACACTCCTGGTTTTGACACACAAACCTGATGGAACCTGATTAAGGAAAAAACTGCAGTATGAATCCAGGGCTCCCTTCAACGTGACATACTATGGTACTATGTTACTATGTAACAAAGCTAACGACACAGAATAATACATTTTCTGCTCAAAAATTACAAACATGTGCTTATGGTGACGATGTTGGCCAGCCTCATTCAGTCGGTGCCACCCACGCAGAACACCAACACAGACCTCATCCCATAGCCGTCGTGTATGCGCCATATTGACGTAGAAGTGGCTCTGTTGGTCCCACAACGGAGCACGTGCATCCAACAGTTGGAAAAGGAGCTCCATATCCATTGCGTCCTCCTCCACGGCCTGGTGAGGCTTTTTGGAAGCCTGTGTGGATTGAAGAAAACAAATTAGCAGAAGCCCAACAGGAAAACATGGTAGAGTACACAACAAAACAAAAATAGCCAACTTACAGTACCAACCATAACACAGATCACATTCTCAGATTAAGCCTTGTAAGGCCAAACCCAATCAAACAAAAGGTAAGGTAACAACACAAATCATATAAAATCCAGACTTTGAAGCATGACACATGATGTTTCAACACAATATCCCATAAATTGTTGTGCCAAATTGTGAAACCAGAATTATCTAACCCCACCCTTGTGTGGATACATACTCCTCGTGTGTTGGTTACATGACCTCCGTGGACGCACAGCACCCCAGATGAAGCAGCATCTGACATACAAATGCATCGTCAACGCACAACAACATAGTGAATGTCACAAATTATGTGCAACACAACAATTTGAACAAAATGTCAAGGGCAACGTCCATGAAATTTACAAACAACATGATTGTACAGTGTGCAGGAGTGTGCATAAGGGGGAGCAAGTGTAATTATGAACACACATGCACAATTACAGTGGACACTATCACATATCCACCTCACCGTGGCAATTCAGTGGATCACACGACACGCAACATTACACAAAATTGATTAATGCAACAAGGGAGATAAATTTGGACTACTCATAGACCATTTAGCTCACAGACACACGACTCGGGGACATGGTGTGCGTGATGTGTGGCCCTTCCACATTATAATGGTTTCTAAAATGATAATCAGGTCAATGCAACTTTATGGAAGGAACAATAACATTTTAACAACAAAACACATTGCCACCGGGGTTTGATTCTGAATACATGTAAACCCATGATATCCATGGACAGAAGGGCCAAACATGACGAGAATTTCGAAAACCATGTGAACACACATTATCAGCAAAGTGTACGCATAAAGAACTTGACAACGCAAGCATGCAAACAGCAAAATACTTTTTGCATCACAACGGTATAAAACATAGGGTTATTTTTGCATGGTCAAAGACAAAATATGAAGTAAAAGGACATGCAAATCCAAAGATGTAGTTATGATGGGTGTCAGGTGTTTACGGGGCCTACACATTTTCTGTAAAGTACTTACACGGCTCCGATCACCTCTTGGTTGAGAACGACGACCATGGGATAGACCCGCAGCCACTCCTCCTGATGCATCAAACCCCTGAAAAATTAAATAAACAGTGTCCAAATAAGATGTCAGACATATTTTCATTACTTTTTTTTTTAAAACATTTAATCCCTACGTTGTGTTCTTACATGCTCAAGGCCAGGATCCGCATCATCATCACCCTCTCCTTCAGACACAGAATCGGTAGAATACTTTAGAAAAACTTAGGAACAAACAATTACAACCCCAAAACATTTGGAACATGTTTGTCAGAACAAATGACCATAAAAATAACACTGGGGAACACAATTTTTTAGGAGTTAGGTCAGACAACTGTTCTTAATTAATTTTTGGATGCTGAATCCAGAAATGATCTCAGTTTTTCTCTATCACGTCAAGTTTTTGAACTATAGGATTTTTGTCTTCTCAAAAATATGTAAACTACTGTACCTAAAAAGTGTTTTTTTCTTTTTAAATAGTACAAATATGAACAAAAAATGAAATATATAAGAAATAGGCATGACAAATATGTTTTTTAACACTATCATGTTTTTTAATTGTATCATGTTTTCGAATTGTAATCAGATAACAAGTCTTATTACAGATATCAGTGCAATTGTGCATCTCTGGCAGGTAAGTTGTGGAGGAAAAACTTGACGTGCTAGAAAAAAATTGACTACATTTTTGGAATCAGCATGCCAATTTTAGTATAAATCAGCTCAAAAACCTAACTCAACAGAAATTTTTTTTCAAATTGTTCCCCAGTGTAATCACCTGCACCAGTGGACGCCACTCCTCATCAGACATGATGTGTGTTTTTTAGGCACATGCAGAGCAAAATGTCGTACACACTACAAGACTTAACAAACTAAAAATAAATAACGTTAAAAAAAAAAAAAACACTCCCAAAAAAAGCTGAGATGAACACAATACATTGCTGTAAAGAATGTCACATGTACAGACCGTCATAAAAATGTAAGAAAGACGGCACTCACCAGGTCAGCAGGTAACGGGATCTTTATTTCGGGAGCATACAAAGTGCAGGGAGGGGGCACCGAGGTGACGACGGGTCCGTTTCGGGCAAAGACCCTTCTACCGGTCACGTTTTGTTCCACTATACTGGCACCACCAGTTGCACTAGTCCTTCCCGCCTCACATGCTTATTCCACTGCCTGAGAAGGATTGCTGGTCGTAGTGGTGCCCCTTTTTCGTTTCTGTTGGATTTTTCACATGTACAGACACATACAAAGATATGTGATTACAAGGGGATCCCTAGTCAGTACACATCCTGCTAATTTCCCATAAGGGTTCCCTTAAATTGCTGTGCATGCAGCAAGACATACATGCACATACACGTGCATGCTCTCTAGCACAGCTGTGCACGCTGCAGGCTTCCCATGCACACAGACATGCATGTTCTCTTGCACAGCTGGGCATGCTGTAGGCAGCCCATGCACACAGACATGCATGCTCTCTTGCACAGGTGTGCATGCTGCATCATCTGCACACAGCATGTGCACCACATTTGCTAAATAGAACTCACCGTGATTAGGTGAACGCTGGACAGCTGGGAGCCGGTCTCCTGCTTGGGATTCCGCTCTGAGAGGAAAATGGCGTCTGGAGGTAGGGTGGGAGGTCCTCAAACTGCTCATCCACACAGCCGTAGTGTCCAAAAATGAATTGGTGAACCAGTCCGATTTTTTTCACCGGACCAGTGCAATCCAGCACTCATACACTTCCATGTTATGACGCTCCGGATTGCGTCGGATAAGGGGCAATCTGATTTTGTTGGATTTCAGTCCCGGACACAAAAGATGCAGCATGTTCCTGTTTTGTGTCCGTAAAGTAAAAACGAAAGCTCCCGGAATCTCCCGGACAGGCAAAAACCGGATGCCAAAAGACATTCATCCGGCGTATTCCGGCCCCATAGGGTTACTATGGTGCCGAAATCGGATCCGGGGCTGTCCAGTTCACAAAAACCATGGTGTGAAGCCGGCATAACATTTCAAACCGTTTTACACCACAATTCTGCCAAAAAAAGTTAGTTGAATTGGGCCCTTTGTAAATATGAAATAAAATATTTGAGCATCTAAGGTGACACTTCATGTTAATTGTTCTAGTAAGCTTTACATTAGCACCAGCTGACAGAGGCCTTTTTTCTTTGTTGTGTTTTGGATCAGGAGCATCACACTCACTAATTGCTTTTTAGGTAAAGAATTTTATTAATAGCTGTTACAAGAGTTTTGTCATTTTATTGGAAATGATAATGTACATTCAATGAAAGACCTGATGACAAGCTTGTATCAAAAAGATAAAATTATCTATTTACTTAATTGTGTAAATAACTAGAGGCTTTCACCACATAAATACTGAGGAAAACTGGATGGAAATGCTTTATTGCACTGCCAAGTGGTCTTGTAGCATGCTGGGTCAGGAAATGCGCTGAAAGTTCCTGTGAGACGTTGCCCACACAGTGCTAGTTAGTGTAGAAAGCTGGTAGCAATGTGAATGATTACAAGGGTTATGACTCACTGGGCACAATGGCTCATGTGAGGTGTGAATGCCCTTGTGGTGCATAGGTTTGGGTTTAGAAACTGCTCATTTGTTATTTCTAAAAACTCGTGGGAAGCTTGTCTGAATGAGCAATTAAAAGACGGGAGCCAACGTTCCTGTACGTAAGAAATATCCCACACCATTGATAACACAAGATAAATGGTAACTAAAACATGGCTCTGACATCTGAATGGACAAGTATCGATGGGCAGGTCACCAGTGTAAGAGTTATTAATTTCAATCTTCATTCTTACATGCAGAGGATATAAAATTGATGTAAATGAATAAATCCAGTTCACCCACACAGGTCTGGCATGCAGGGATCAGCACACTGGCAGTGCTAGACTTCAACATAGTTGAACATCAACATATATAAGTGGATATAAAATGTCTTCATGCCCCTTTTAGCAATGCCAGGTAGTATCAAGTAAAAAATCATAAGAATCATTTCAGAACTTGTTTTTTACCTTTTGTCATTCTGTACAACTCAACTGAAAAATTAAAAATCTTTTGGAAAAATAAAAACCAAAATAATGTGGCTTCATAAATATTTCACCCCCTTTGGGCATTTTAAACTGTGCCCGCCAGCTTACACATAATGTAAATGGAGTTCTTACAACCCCTCTATGTCTCCAGACATGCCCCTCATACCTAAGATATGAATTTATATTCTGTCCAGCACTGCTTCCTGTTAAGTCTGGGAGGCTGGTATATGGTCCAGATGTATAAAGTCCTCGCCGCCTCCCTGGCTGCAAAACTGCCCTGCAATTTGAAAATTCCCACCCCTCCTCTGGCTGGCTCTTGAGTGACAGGCTCCTGTGCAGTGGAGCCACTGGAGCGGGTCACCGTGCTCCTCCATTGAAGTGCAGAAGTCTCACGAGACTCCAAAATCTTGCGAAACGTTGGCACTATCTTCATTGGAGGAGCACGGTCCCTTGCTCCAGCGGCTTCACTGCGCAGGTGTGAGTGCTCCTGTCACTCAAGCGTCGGCCAGAGGAGGGGCAGGAATTTTCAAATTGCAAGGTGGGTTTTGCAGCCGGGGAGTGGAGAGGACATAATCCACCAGGACCATACAGCATGCCTGCCAGAGGCAGCGTTGGACAGAATATGAATTCATATCTCAGGTATGAGGGTCACGTCTGGGCATATAGAGGGGTTATAAGAACCCCATTTACATTATGTGTCAGCTGGTGGGCACAGTTTAAATTGCCCAAAGGGGGCGACAGGTTCCCTTTAACTAATACTTTGTTGAAGTACACTTGGAATTAGACAGCAGTCAATATTTTTGGGTAGCTAATTTTAATTGACAGTCTTTGTTTATTCTTCATTACAGTAGCGCTCCAAATCTGTCAGATTGCGAGGGTATCTTCTTCCCTCATTAGGTCGAGTCACAAATTTTCAATTAAATTCAAGTCTGGGCTTTGGCTAGATCCTTCGAAAACTTTGATCTGGTTCTTCTTGCTGTTTCTTTTTGATTCTGCTCTACAAAAAGTCTAATAGAAAGTGATCAAAAAATATTATGCGGCTCAAGATGCACAGCTGTGCAAAAGAGCATGCATGTGTGTGTGCAAAAAAAAACTCCAACTCATCCCACAAGAAACAAGTCCTCACATGACTGTAGAAAAATAAAAAAAACTATAGCCTTCAAAATTCAGTGATACAAAAAACCTTCATTTTGTAAAAAAGCGTTTTTAGTGTGATAGTAGCCAAACTTAAAAAAAGAAAAACAATATAAAGTTGCTATCACTGTGGTCGTACAAACCTTACGAATAAAGGCGTCCAATCACTTATACTAGGGACCGGGCCGTGGGGGTCTCTGTGCCGGGCCGCGGCGCCGCAGAGCACACTGTGTAGAGGTTCAGAACGGTGGATGCTGCTGCCCGGCCTGCCTCCCTGAATGAAATGTCACCGCCCACCTGCAGCATTACAGCGCCTCTGCTCTATTCCTCAGATGTGGGCGTAGATGTACCAGCGAAGCAGTTGGCCAATCACGGCGCAGCAGCCGGGCCCTGATTGGCTAGTGGTTGCTGCGCTGTGATTGGCCCGGCTGCTTCACTCGTACATCTACGCCCACAGATGAGGAAGAGAGCTGAGGCGCCGCAATGTTGCATGTGAGGGGCGGACCGGTGAGCTGTGTGTGAGTGGAGTATGTGTGTTGCATGGGTATGATGATGGGGGGCACAATATTGGGGGCTGCATGGAGATAGTGGGGGCTGCTAGTGGAGGAGGATGGTAGAGGCTGCTAGTGGAGGAGGACGGTGGAGGCTGCTAGTGGAGGAGGACGGTGGAGGCTGCTAGTGGAGGACTACGGTGGAGGCCGCTAGTGGAGGACAACGGTGGAGGCTGCTAGTGGAGGAGGACGGTGGAGGCTGCTAATGGAGGAGGATGGTGGAGGCTGCTAGTGCAGGAGGAGAGTGGAGGCTGCTAGTGGAGGAGGACGGTGGAGGCTGCTAGTGGAGGAGGACGGTGGAGGCTGCTAGTGGAGGACTACGGTGGAGGCTGCTAGTGGAGGACTACGGTGGAGGCTGCTAGTGGAGGAGGACGGTGGAGGCTGCTGATGGAGGAGGATGGTGGAGGCTGCTAGTGGAGGAGGACGGTGGAGGCTGCTAGTGGAGGAGCAGGGTGGAGGCTGCTAGTGGAGGAGGACGGTGGAGGCTGCTAGTGGAGGAGGACGGTGGAGGCTGCTAGTGGAGGACTACGGTGGAGGCTGCTAGTGGAGGACTACGGTGGAGGCTGCTAGTGGAGGACTACGGTGGAGGCTGCTAGTGGAGGAGGACGGTGGAGGCTGCTAGTGGAGGAGGACGGTGGAGGCTGCTAGTGGAGAAGGACGGTGGAGGCTGCTAGTGGAGGAGGACGGTGGAGGCTGCAAGAGAAGGAGGACAGTGGGGGCTGCAAGAGGAGAGGACAGTGGGGGCTGCAAGAGGAGGAGGACGGTGGGGGCTGCAAGAGGAGGACGACAGTGGAGGCTGCTAGTGGAGGACTACGGTGGAGGCTGCTAGTGGAGGAGGACAGTGTAGGCTGCAAGAGAAGGAGGACGGTGGAGGCTGCAAGAGAAGGAGGACGGTGGGGGCTGCAAGAGGAGGAGGACAGTGGGGGCTGCAAGAGGAGGAGGACAGTGGGGCTGCAAGAGGAGGAGGATGGTGGGGGCTGCAAGAGGAGGAGGACAGTGGAGGCTGCTAGTGGAGGACTACGGTGGAGGCTGCTAGTGGAGGAGGACGGCGGAGGCTGCTAGTGGAGGAGGACGGTGGAGGCTGCAAGAGAAGGAGGACGGTGGAGGCTACAAGAGGAGGAGGACGGTGGGGCTGCAAGAGGAGGAGGACAGTGGGGGCTGCAAAAGGAGGAGGCTGGGGACTGCCAAAGGAGGAGGCTAGCGCTGCAAGGGGATGGAGAAATAAGACATTCCCCGCAAATAAGATGTAGTCGTGCATCTTTTGGTGAAACAGGATAGTAAACCCCACCCCTTCTACATTGCCCCACCCCATATGATCAAAGCCCCACCCCTATAACGCCCCCTTCCCCACCCCCCGCTGGCCTCGGGGAGATCATCTATCTTGACACCGGTCCCCGGAGCAAAAAAGGTTGGGGACCCCTGACTTATACCACAAGCTGAACAACATGAAAATAATAATGAAGTCAATTCTTCAACTTCTGCTGAATAGTTTATTCTGCCTCCCAAAAATTGCAGTACGGCGCAGCCTGCAACATTCCCCAGCATAACCGGTTTTGGCAGTGGGTCAGTAATGGTGTGGGGAGGCATTTCTTTGGAGGGCTTCACAGCCCTCCATGTGGTAACCAGTGGTACTCTTAGGGTACTTTCACATCTGCGTTTTTTTCAAATCCTTTTTTTTTTCACTGAAAACAGTTTTTTTTCCACTTCAGGTTTTTTAGGCTACTTTCACATCTGCGTTTTTGTCATATCTGGTTTTTCAATGCTCAACTGCTCTCTAGGTGTGCCGACTTTGAGTATCATTACAAATCCAGACCTCCATTGGATATTAATTATGATTTACATAGATCATTTGTATGTTTTATGGTTCTCAATGCATTCCACTATGCAATGAATAAAAATTTGCAACTGGAATATTTCATTAATTGACATCTAGAATGTGGTATTTTAGTGTTCCCTTCATTTTTTTTATATTCTTAGGCCCCTTTCACATCAGCGTTTTTTTCAAATCGCGGCAGATGCGGTGAAAAAACAGCATCTGCCGCGATTACCGCATAACGGCTGCACTTGCGGCACGGTTGCGGCGCGGTTGTGGCAAGCCCCATACAATGTATAGGCTGGCTTGCAGCAAGTGCGGTTTTGGCACTTGCAGCAGGTGCAGCCGCGAAAAAAACCGCGGTCAGCTGCGTTTTTTTCGTGGCCGCACCTGCCGCAAGTGCCAAAACCGCACCTGCCTCAAGCCCGCCTATACATTGTATGGGGCTTGCCGCAACCGTGCCGCAAGTGCAGCCGGTATGCGGTAATCGCGGCAGATGCGTTTTTTTCACCGCATCTGCCGCGATTTTAAAAAAATCGCTGATGTGAAAGGGGCCTAAGCCTATTTATTTTTGTAGAACTGATACAGAAGCTGAGTTTAGTTGATCTTGGAGATCGCTTAGAAATCCATGCTATGCTTAACTGAACTGAGTATGCTGACTTGAAGTAATTCTTTCATAAGACTGTAGCTTTATAGGGTTAAAGGGAATCGGTCACCCCCTTTGGGCATTTTAAACTGTGCCCACCAGCTTACACATCATGTAAATTGTGTTCTAGTAACCTCTGTGTGCCTAGATGTGCCTCTCATACCTGATAAAATAACTTTTATTCTGTCCAGGTCTGGCCTCCTAAAAGGTCCGAGAGGCTGGTATTTGGTCCTGGTGGATTAGGTCCTCGCCGCCCTATGGCTTCAAGACCTGCCCTGCATTTTTTAAATTGCCGTCCCATTTGTGACCGGCACTTGAGCGATAGCTGTACACGCGCCTGCGCAGTGGAGCGGGTGTCCGCGCTCCATTGAACATAGTACCGATGTCTCGCGGGCCTTCACGAATCTTGCGAGACGTTGGCACCATCTTCAGTTCAGCGCGGACACCCGCTTCACTGCACAGACGCGAGTGTGGATGTCACTCAAGTGCCGGTCACAGATGGGGTGGCACTTTTATAAAGTGCAAGGCGGGTTTTGCAGCCGGGGGGCGACAAGGTTCCAACAGGACCAAATACTAGCCTCTTTGACCTTTTAGGAAACCAGCACTGGACAGAATAAAAGTTATTTTCTCTCAGGTATGAGGGGCACATCAGGGCACATACAGGGGTTACTAGAACCCATTTGCATGATGTGTAACCTGGTGGGCACAGTTTAAAATGCTCAAAGGGAAAGACAGGTTCACTTGAAGGCCCCTTTACATGGCACGATATCCTGAATGATATCGCTCAAACTTCACGGGTTTGGAGTCGTTCAAGCGACATCGTTACTACCTCGTTGCGTATGACACTGAGATATGGATACGATAAATCGTTGGATCGCTGTATCCAGATTTGAGAACATGTTCTCAAATCTGACGATCCACGATCTTCCATTTGCTGCATCGTTCAGTGTGACACTGCGTTAACAATGTGGGTCACGACTTCGCCCATTCACATCAGTGAACAAGTATCGTTTGCTGGGTTGTGCGAACGATACCTGCTCGCTGGATCGTTGGTGCGTCGTCCACGATATCTATGCGTTTGACAGCTCACCAACGATGTCAAAATGATGTCCTAATGACTCCGCACCCCTTAGATCGTTAGTGATATCATTTCGATATTGTACCATGTAACGGTACCTTTAAAGCAACCCACTGATCAATGATTCATGTGTCCACTAGTCAGCAGCTCTTATTCAGTCTGTGTAGACAAGTATTTTTGTGGAATCACTGATTTGAGTGAAACTGTTGACGGTCATCTTACAGTAGCCATTATTTAGAGTACTGCTCTTCCACGTACATTAGTTATTCTTTATGTGAGTAAAGGTACCGTTACATGCTTCAATGTTGAAACGATATCACTAACGATCTCATGGACGTGCGGTTGTTAGGACATCGTTTAGAGATTTTGGTGAGATGTCACAAGTCTAGATATCGTGGACGACTCACCAATGAAGCGGCGAGCAGCTATCGTTCGCACAACCCAGCGAACGATGCTTGTTCACTGTTGTCAATAGGGGAAGTCGTTAACGACATCGTTATCGCGGTGTCACACACAATGATGCAGCAGGTTGGCTGATCGTAGATCGTCAGATTTGAGAACATGTTATCAAATTTGCGATCAACAATCCAACGAATTATCGTAGTCGTATCTCGGTGTCACACGCAACAACATACAAATGATGTCGTTTGAAGGACTCCAAACTCGTGACGTTTCAGCGATATCGTACCGTGTAACGGTACCTTAAGTCATAAACCCTTAGCATGAAAAACACAAATTGGCATGCATGTTATATCACTGATAAGCGGTGCCACAGATATGTCGGCAACATCTCTATAAAAAATGATAATATTGTCAAGCTAAAAGCTCAACAAATTGCCACACTGGCTAAAAAGAATATGACATGGTCGGTCGCAGATCTTGGTAAAATTGTTAATGGTGTGCTGGCAGGGATTTAATGTTTGTTGCTAGCCACATGTATCCTTTGTTTTTTGTGTCAGTTGTTGCTAAGATACTGTATCTTATCATAAGAAAAACCTTTTCTGATTTGATATTGACATGTTTACAGTGGGGGGACTTTTAGAGCACTAGGAGCTTGTAAACATTTGCAATTTTGATGCGTATTGTACATACATTATTACATTTCGTTTACCTTTAGATTTCTAAAATCTCATTCAAATGTTGCATTTTTTTCTGTGTATTTTTTTTGTTTACTAATGGTGCATTTAAAAAAAAAACAAAAAAAAAAACAGAATACCACTTCTTTCAGCATTTTTACAGCAGTTTTTCCTGATTGAAATGAATTATCAGCAAAGAAAAAAATAATTAATCAAAATAACAAACAAAAGGTAATCAAAAGGTACATAATTTCTGCTTTTGTTTTTCTTCCATAGTCTGCGTTTTTCATGCAGAATTTATCATTAGTATGCCAAAATTGCGAATCATTTTATGCTGAAAAACCATTAAAGCGCAACCATCATTTTAATTTTTATTTTATAATATTAGTACCCATGAAAATGAGCAACTTTGTAATAAATCTTATCGACAAGTTTGCTTCTTTCTCTGCTGGAATTGATCAGTCATTATCAAAGTTCTCAATTCTGAGGTAAAATCTGTATTCAGTGAAGACTTTCCCATTACTGAGATAGGAGATGGCAGCTGTTACTGATGAGATTCGAGGTAGATAGAAGAGAGAGGAGAGACTCTTACTCTAGCCCCTCCCTCTGCCTCTAGCTCCCTTCTCTGCCTTTAGCCTCTCACTTTGTCTCTAGCTCCTAACTCCTCCCATCCTCATAGAATATTATTAATAACAACTGCCATCACCTATCTCAGTAATAGCAAAGTCTGTATTTTATTACCGTATATACTCGTGTTTAAGCCGACCCACCTACTTTTGCCCCCAAAAACTGGGAAAACTTATTGACTCGCGTATAAGCCGAGGGTGGACCCCAGCACAGGTATACAACCCCCAGCAGTGAGGTGTACAGGCCCTCCCAGTGGTATACAGGCCCCAGTAGTATGGTATACAGCAGGCCCCCAGTAGTATACAGCAGGCCCCCAGTAGTATACAACAGGCCCCCAGTAGTTTCATGGCCCAAATGGTGGGCCAAGGGTCGGTAAGGGGTTAAAGAGAACCTGTCGGGTCGTTTTAGCCCTCCCAGCTATCACTGTCTGTAGCTACAGCTTCATAATACTAGTTTACCATCCCTATCTGAGCTCATAGTGTAATGCTGAAGGTAAAAAAAACATCTCTACACTTACATTTTCTTATGTAAATGAGGCAGTCAGACTACGCCTTGGAGACTGTAGTCTATCTGGCAGGTTAATATTTAACTCACAATTAACATCTCGTCATACGGGCCTATGTGATGTAGCGATCATGTGACCATAGTGGGCAGAGCTAAGCAAGCCAAATCATTATGCGCTATGAAGTTCTAACTCCTCCTATTATAGTCACATGGTTGTGACATCACATCAGGTTTTGCAGCATGATTTGACATTTGGCTGAAATGTTAACTATAATGTAAACTATTACCTGCCAGATAAACTGCATCTCCAAGATGTAGACTGTCTCATTTCCATAAGAAAATGTAAGTGTATAAATGCTTTTTTTAACCTTTAACATTAAACTATGCGCTCAGAGGGATGATTAGACTAGTACTATGAAGCAGCAGGTACAGCCAGTGATGGCTGGGAGGGCATAAACCACCTGACAGGTTCCCTTTAAACAAATGGGGGAGGCACTTCTTACTCACTGGCTTTTGTTATACAATCTTAGATGCTGATGTCGTTATGACAGTCGGGGGGGGGGGGGTCCAACATTTGTCTCCTTGACTGTCATCTTACTTCTCTCATTAGGCCCTTCCTGAGGTATGATCTAGAGAAGAAAATGCCTCTCAGCATTTTGTTGACAAGCATTATACACTGCAATACACAAGTATTTCAGTGTGTTCTATGAGTGATTAGGCTCATTCATTAAAGCCCCTTTAACTTTTGGGGCACTTGCACAAGTATTCACCTGCACAAGTTGAGCCCATGGGATGTCCTCGCCAACCACAAACACTCTTTACCCTTGTGTTTTCCCTATGTCATCATACATCGTCAGTTTGCACTAGCCCTCATTTCTCTTAGGGTATTTTCAGACTAGTGTTTTTCTGTTGCCCTGTGTAATCCGGCAGAATCTGGACACTACCAAATGCATGCAACATCCGGTTTGTCTCCATTGAATTTCAATGGGGACTCCAGCACTTGTGGGTGGCATGGGGTTACATCCAGTTTCTTCCAGATGTGCAGAAAATGTTTTGTTTTTTTTTCCATAGATAATTTTTATTAAAGTTTTAAAATAAACAACCATCAGAAATGGATAAACAGACATAGGTTATTGAGAACTACAAGTAGAGAAAACAGGACCAAGGAAACTCCGTATGACCTAAAGCCATATACTACCACATGGAGCCTTGTCAAATCAGTATGTTTCTTAGGGCCGAGTCCAAGTATTGATTTCCCCCATCATAAGATAAGTCCTTGTAGTCATACAGTCATTTCAAGACTAGGAGGTGAAGTTCGGCTTACATAGACCAAGGTGTTTTGTGAGTTTCCTTTGTTTAAGCAAACAAACAGACAACTATATTAATCAAGGGATCAACTATACATTCCTGTATAATCGGTATATACTATGATAATAAACAGAATTACATCAGGGGAGAACTAAACTAAGAGAGTGAGACGTTGGTTCAAAAGGAGGGGAATCTAGGGAAAGATTCAGAGATAGAAAAGAGACAGAAAAGAAAGCAGAAGATCAAGAGCATAGGGGGTCCAATAAGAGAGCAGGACGACGGGACCAGGGATTTCGGGGCCTCACCTGGGTCCCGATCAGAGATGAGGGCGGGTCGGGGGGGGGAGGGCGCGCGCCCCTCAAAAGTAAGCCGCTCAGCCGCCCAGCCCCCCCTCCCTCTCCCAAAACTCCAGCCTCGGATCCCTCTAAAAGGGAATCTGCATAGCTAGGGGGTGTTTCGCCCACATACTCCACATACCTCCACGGTACTCAACATACCGTTTGGCGCCCCTGTCCAATGCAAGATAGTATTCATGGCAGAAGATCGTGTTGATCTTGTCAGTCAGTTCGCTCATCACGGGGGGTAGATCACTCTTCCATTTTGCCGCAATGCATATTCTCGCTGCTGTGTACACATAGGTCGCGAGGTGTCTAATTACCGGCGGATTTGACATCAGTCCTATGTTAAGTACAGCTAGTTGCGGAGAAAGGGGGATTTCTGTGTCCGTAAGGGACACTAGTAGCCCTGCCGCTAGTTGCCAGAAGGGAGACAGTCTGGGGCATGACCACCTCATGTGGGCCCAGTCACCCTCCTGACCACATTGTCTCCAGCACTGAGCTGATGCTCCTTTGCCGAATTTAGCCAATTTTACTGGGGTGTATGCCATCGTAGGTGGATTTTCTTTAGGAGTTCAATGTGGTTGACGCACTTGGATGCTGCCGAGACACAGTGAATTGCGTTCTCCCAATCATCAGCGTCCGCCTGAAAGTCAAAATCTCTCTCCCATTTTTCCATGTACTCTAATTTGGAGGGGGAGTCCCTCTCCACGAGTTCTGAATATATCAGGGATAAGCTCCTGGGCAATACCCCGTCTGAAATTACAAATCTTTTCAGGGCTGTGCATACACTCGCTGGTCTTAAGATGCCTCGACCCTGACAAGCACGGAGAAAATGAGAAACTTGGAGGAACTGCAGGAAGGAACCGGTCATTGAGGGGTATTTGGAGAGAAATTCCTCTAACGAGAGAACTCTCCCCTGGGTCAAAAGATCTCCTACTACCTTCGGGCCCTTCTCCTTCCACATGGAGAGGTTCAATGATGGGATATGCCAACAGAGTGCATCCAAGTGCATATCCTCTATCGTCAGATTGATTCCACCTGTTCCTTTTGATCCCCACACCTTCAGTAATGTCCAGGCCGTTCCCAGCAGTTCCTTCCCCCGTACCTCCCCGAGGGTCTCGGCCTCCAGGTGGGATCGAAGTGAACCTCCCTTAGTCTCAGCTTCCTCAATCTGCAGCCATCCAGATGACCCTTCACCTCTCCACCAGGATCTCGCTGCTTCCAGAATTACCGCCCTGTGATAGGATTCCACATCAGGCACCCCCATACCTCCTTTGGTGATCTGGCGGTACATGATTTTCCCCCTTACTCTGGAGGGCTTCCCTGCCCATACACATTTATTTATCATGGATTGCAGACGTGCCAACTGGGTCCGCGAGTACTGGAGTGGCAAGCACCTAAAGAGGTACAGAATCTTTGGTTGCCACATCATACGAACTGTTTGTACTCTCGCAATCCATGATAAGGTAGCCACGGGGAAATCTCTCATGGCGGTACCCAGCGCAGATAGCAGATGGTCGATGTTTCGGGCGGCCACTTCGCTTGTAGGACATAACAGTATTCCCAAATAAGGGACCCCATTCGGGCACCACTTGAAGGGAAAGAGGCCTCTCAGACGGGCCGCCACCCTTCCTTCCACTCCCACCGGGAGGATCATAGACTTGGAGGCGTTCACCCTATAGTATGAGACCCGCGAAAAGAGGTCAAGTGTTTCCACTACTCTGGGGAGGGAGAGTAGTGGATCAGTCATGGTTATTATAACGTCATCGGCATAGAGACCCACTACATGTTTTTTCTCCCTCACCTGAATGCCTCTGATTTCAGGGTCAGCTATCAGGCAGGCCGCCAATGGCTCCATTACCAGAGCAAATACTAGTGGGGAGAGTGGGCATCCCTGCCGAGTGCCGTTTGTTATTGGGAAAGATCTTGAAAGGTAACCAGCTGAGAACGCTCTAGCACACGGATTGGAATACAGACTGAGGACGGCTGAAACGATGGGGCCTGAAAATCCAAAGGCGGAGAGGACCTCCCGGAGGTATCCCCAGTGTACCCTGTCAAACGCTTTTTCCGCGTCCAGGGACAGGAATACACTGGGACACCCCCTCCTCTCCGCCACCTCAATCAGATTCAGCATCCTTCTAGTCCCATCCCGAGCTTGCCTCTTCTGCACGAATCCCACCTGATCAGGATCAACCACCAAGGGGACCACCGCCCCCAGCCGGTCCCCCAGGAGCCTGGAGAATATTTTAAGATCTACGTTAAGTAAAGAGATTGGCCTATAGTTCTCAGGGCGGTCCCGGTCTTTCCCCGGTTTCGGGATTGTAGTTATTGTGGCTTCAAGTGCAGAGGCCGGTATGTTACCTCTAGACTGCCACAAGTGAAACACCCTGAGAAGGTACGGGGCCAACTCCCTCCCAAACATCTTGTAGTATTCTCCTACAAACCCATCAGGGCCAGGAGCCAAGTTGGATTTCAACCCGTCGAGTACTCTCAGTACCTCTTTCAAGGTGATTGGGCTATTCAACTCTTCCAGTTTCTCCAGAGGGACCCTCGGGAGGTTCAGCTTTTCCAAAAAAATTCTGATCCCTTCCACGGTGGGTTGGGGGGTGTCTTTGTCATGTTTTAAATTATACAACGCCTCATAGTAGGTCGCAAAGACCTCTACCACCTGAGCCGGGTCCTTCACTAATTTACCTCCTCCCCCCTTCATTTCCGTGATCATGGACTTAACCGTTTTCTTTTTAATTCTTCGTGCAAGCAGTTTACCAGCCCGATCTCCTGCTTCATAGTATCTCATTTTGAGTTTCCTGAGACTTATCTCATGCTGCCGTAACAACAGGGCACGTAGTTTATTGCGTATTAGCAAAATTTGTGCGAGGATCTGCGGCGAGGGAGAGGCTTTGTTCGCCGTTTCCAATCTTGTTATTTCAGCTGTCCATTCCTCCAGTAATTTGCCCCGTTTTTTTTTTTAGATGCGACGCTTTTTGTAACAATAGACCCCGTATGACCGCCTTCTTCGCTTCCCACAGAGTCTCATCCGAGATCTCCCCGTTGTCGTTCGTCTCAAAGTAGTCGCTCAGTGAGGCCTTCACGTCATCCGCGACTCCGTTCTCCAACAGGAGGCCTGGGTTAAGTCTCCAGTGTCGGGTCGCACCCCCTCCCGAGTCCAGAGCAATATCCAGAGTGATCGGAGCATGGTCTGACCATGTGATCACACCCAGCCCCGATGACTCACACCTCTCTAGCGCCAAATCGTTGACCAGAAAATAATCTATTCTAGAGTAGGATTTGTGCACATGAGAGAAGAAGGAAAAAAGAAGGAAAAGTCCCTCTCCTCTACATGGTGATATCTCCAGACGTCGTGTAGGTGGTACTCCCGACACAACTGACCCATGGACACCCCCCTGCCCGAAAGTGAGGAAGAGGAGTCCAATCGGGGGTCCAAGATCAAATTGAAATCACCTCCGATCACGAGTCGGCCCACTGAGCGTTCTCGTAAGATCTTAAAGACTGTTCTCGCAAATTTTAGTTGGCCCCTATTTGGAGCGTAAACGCTCGCCAGCGTAAATGGGGTGCCTCCGATCTCACACTTAACCACCACAAAGCGGCCCTCGGGGTCCGCTATCACCTCCCCCAGACGAAACTGTATTTTATGACTAACCATTATGCAGACCCCCGCCTTTTTGTCCTTTGCATTGGCGTGGAAAATGTGGGGGAAGCCCCCATGTTGCATCCTACCATTATCGGATTCTAAGAGATGAGTCTCCTGGAGATATATCACCTCCGCTCGGAAAGATCGAATCTCCCTCCAGGCAAAAGAGCGCTTGGCCGGGGAGTTAAGGCCCCGGACGTTTAGGGAAAGGAGGCTGAGCGTCATCACTACCCACCCCCCGGCCCCCACAACCCACCCCCCTGACCCAAAATGAAGTAGACTAAACCAATAGAGACTAACGAGTCTCTTAGGGGGGAAGGGAAGAAGATAAAAGGGGGACGTTAGAATGTACCCGGAGTTCCGGGTAGAGAGAAGGAGTGACAGAGAAGGTATTTAAGGAGGAGAGAGGAATAGCAGGGAGAGAAGGAGGAAAAGGAGCGATAGAATCATGGGAAACAAATGGAAAGGAGACACACAGTACTACGATGAGAAACATATACACATATATGTAAACAGATTAAGGCATCTTTTTTAAAGATACAGTCTGGGGAAAGAATCAGCCCCTTCAGGGGACACAGCACAGTGCCCCTTCAGATAGACCAAACCAAAACGAAACAAAGTAAGGCTATCTACTTGGGCTACTCTAAAAGGATATACTGAGCCGGTCAGAAGAGACCCGAGTAAGTGGTATGGGATCAGTTATGCGACCCCCACATCTGGTAGATTGGTATCTCTTGATTCTCCTTCAGCACGCGGAGAGCGTTGTGGTGTAGTGGAGGAGAGGCGCCATTCCTTCAGGGTTCGGCGCAACAACGTTGGTGATGAGAAAGTATGTCTTCTGCCCTGGTACCGGAAATTCAGTGACACCGGGATCCCCACGCATACATCATCCCACGGTCACGTAGAATTTTGCAGCTGGATGCAAATGCACGACGCCTGGCTAGGGTGCCAGGCGACAAGTCTGGGAATGTTGCTAGTCCTTTGTAAGGATCCGGTAGCGCTGGGCTTTGTCTCATTCTTTTCAGCAGCCGGTCCACCACTCCCGGACGGACCATGTAAACCAGAATGTCTCTCGGCACTTTGTCTGGGAGGTGTGCGGGTTTCGGTATCCTGAACGCTCGTGCGATATCCAGGTCAGATGTCGGGGTGTCCGGGAGTGCCACCGTTAAAAACTTTCCCACCAACACAAGGACGTCGTTTTCTGTGTCTGATTCGGCGACTCCTCTTAGTTTAAAATTATTGCACCGCATTTTATCCTCCAGGTGATGTAAGGTGGCCTGCACAGCCCCCATGTCTTTATCTAGTTCGTCGTGGCTATCCGCCAGGTCATTATGGGCTTTGGCTATGTCTCCCATCTTCCCCTCAAGGCGATCTGTTCTCTCGCCCAGGGCTCCCAGCTCCTCTCTGACCAGCACCTTCATATCCTCCATTATGGATTGCCTGAGTGAGCCTAAGGCTGTGTTCACACTGGGCGTTTTTGGGCTGTTTTTGCTCAACAGTTTTTGTAGCCAAAACCAGCAGTGGGTGATTAAATCCAGAAGTGGTGACGTGTTTCTATTAGACTTTTCCTCTGATTGCTCTACTCCTGGTTTTGGCTACAAAAACTGATGAGCAAAAACAGCCCAAAAACGCCCAGTGTGAACACAGCCTAAGAGGGAGCGCAGCATCCCCTGTGTCACCAGGGCATCATCTCCCGAGCCGGTCTCTGGCCCGGGAGACCGGGGGCTTGGAACAGTGCGGGTGAGTGCCCCTAAGCGAGGGGAAGCTGCTGTACGCGCTGTAGATGGGTCGCTTTCCCGCTCCCGCTCCGGCGCCATCTTAGAGGGAGAAGCCCGCCTGGAATCAGCCGCGTAGTAGTCTGTGACCTTATTATCGGTCTGGCGGCGTTTGGAGGCTGTGCGGGGCATTGTCCCGGTGTCCAGGGGCTGTCACCGACCTGATCGTTCTGTTCTTATGCATCTGGTCCGTCCGTGCAGGGTGCTTGGGTGCCGTTTCTCGGGTCTCTGCTAAGGAGCTCCTTTAGTGTGCGACCGGCGCCATCAGCAGCAGGTCCCGCCCCCCAGAAAATGTTTTTTTAACCACCGACAAAAACTCAATATGCATTGTTCTTTTTTTTTTTTTTTTTTTGTAGAGAGGGGGGGGGTGGTGGTGGTTAAAAACCTGGATCTGATTGGATCCAGTAGTTATCCAGCATAAATTAAAATGAAGGTCAGTGGGCGCTAGATCCGGTTTTACTGAATAATGCAGGATCTGGTAACACCGGATCCAGTATGCCTACAGAGCATGCTAGAAAGATACGGATAGATAGATCTCAACAGTCTCCCGCCCTGCTTGCTTCCGGAGCCACTCATTAAGCGCCATGAATATTCACTGCGCTGAACTGCAACGGCCAATCACTGGCTGTGTCACCCTGGTAATCGGATCAGCAGACAGGGCCGAAGCTCGCGGTGTCGTCATTGTGTCCTCGGAAATCGCGCTAATAAGATGCTTCCTCTTTCAGCGCGACGTCCGATGCAGCAGAGATGGGTGTTCTTCGTAAGCACTCTAAGTGTGTTTAATTTTTAATAAAGGAATTTTCTCTCTCTGTGTTTTTATTCACTATTCACTTACCTGATTGGTAATGGATGGTTAATGGATGGTTATCAGAAGATGCCTGACATCACCAATCCAGGGCTTAATGACAAGCTGACAATACTCCGCTTTCATTAACCCCTTCAATCAATCCGATGCCGCCGCATCAGGGAATTGGGAAAAGCAGGGTAAATGCGCCAGTAATTGGCTCTTCTAATGAATGTGCCAATTCCTGGGGCGGCTGCAGCCTGCTATTCTATAGCGATGGGGGGCCCAGCTGCCTAGTTTTACCCTAGCAATTAAAAATAGGTCGAAGCTCACACATTTTTTTTTAAATTATTTATTTAAATAATTGAAAACAAAATTAGGCTCCCCTGTATATTTTATTGCGAGCCAAGGTAAAACTGGGTAGCTAAGGTTGGCAGCCCTCAGCCCTGTGCTGAGAATGAAAAATACAGTGAATCACTACGCATTTGTATCCCCATCATTTATATATTTTACACACTATGACAGCAGGTTGGTTGCCATACACTAATGTTCATGGCAACCAAGCACAGACACCAGTACAGATTGTGGGGGTGTAGTCTGAGTGCAACAGCCAATCACAGACGCTGGCACAGAGAGTGAGAGTCTGTGATTAGCCGTTGCAGTTTAGTACAATGACTATTCATAAAGCTTAATGGGTGGTCCCAGAAGCAAGCAGCAGGAGAACGGGAGACTGGTAAGCTCTATGTATATCTGTCTATGTATATATGTATCTATCAACAGTATTTTGTGGAGGATCTGGAAAAAAATTGGACAAAAACCTGATGTAGCCTGAGATGACCGCATCGGTATTATACTGAATCTGTCTGATGGATCTGTTCTAATTCCAGTGCGGTCAACTTCATCTACATCAGAATTTACAATTTAAAACTGATGCAGTTTACGTCAGATCCCTGCCGGATAAAAAAACACTAGTGTGAAAGTAGCCTTAGTAATTTTTGAGCTGTGTTACTTGCAAGTCTTTATTGTCTGTACATGTCCCCTCTTATTTGTAAAGTGCTGCGGAATATGTTGGCACTATAGAAATATAATTATATGTATGAGAAGAAGAACACAGTTATACCCTATAGTGCCCAGTAACTTCTAATTTTGGACAGAAATATAATTACGGTATGTGTGTGTAGGCAGGGACTGAACAGTCTTGTTAGGCAAACAGGGCATACCTTTATGAAGTAACCTCATCTCTAATTACACTTACACCTTTTTTTTCTATGGAATGATACAATATTTCAGAGTAAAACATGTGTTTGTAATAAAGGAGCTGTTTTTGGATGCGATATACTTTTAGTATGTAATTTGCATGGTGTTCAGTGCTTCCTGTAGGGGTGAAGGTAAGAGTTTACAGCTCTGTTGCTACATGTATATGCTGCCACCTAGCTGTAGTTCGAATAATCTCGGTTTTATTTTTTAATTTGCAATGTTATTTTTGTATAAGGCTGGCTTCACATCACGATTTTTGCACATCCGTGGTGATCCTTGAATTTCAAGGATCACACAGACAGGCACACAAACAGATGCCCCTGATGCCCAAGGATCCGTGTTTTCCACGGCTCCGTCATCAGTAGCAGAGATAGGGCTGTACCTTGCTTCTGAGTATGTGCAGTACAGCAAATCGGATCTGTTTTACGGATCCGATTTTTTGACGGATCCGAGATACATAGACTCCTATATTATGCAACGGATCCGTTACGGACCCGTGGTGTCCGATTTGAGTCACGGGCACCAGAATCGCAACAGCCTACGTTTTTGTATCCGAGACAAAATTGGAAAGCTACGGATGGTGCTAAAATCGGATGCCAATAGGGACACATCCGATCCGTGGCCCATAGGGATACATGGGAGGCAAAATCGGATCCATGTGTATCCGTTTTGACACGGATACACTTGAATGCCTCAAAATCGTGATGTGAAGCCAGCCTAAGGCGTACTTTCCAGTTTTCCGGCCTTCTGTTTTTTATCACTCCTTCAGCATGCTTCCATAGTTCTCTATGGAATCATTTTCATTTATCCAAGACAAATTGGTGGATCAGAAATAGTGTTGTCAGCTTGATTTTTTTAAAAATTTTTTCTTGGACAGCTTAATAAATCGACAACCAAAACAATGGAAAATCAAAATAACATATCTAAGCTATTTAAGTGGTATACGGCTACAACTGTGAAATAATAATTACAGTCATAATGATCTGAACAAGATTGTCCAGCATTAATTTTTCTTTTATGGACAAGGGAAAAAAGTGCCCTATATTTACGGGCTGTCAATCAATTTTTTGTATAGGTAGCAACCCTGATCCAAAAGCTCCACGTGTATTTTTTTTCTAATAGAACTATGGTTTCCAGAACGATACAAAAGTGTGTGGCTTTCAGTGTTTGTGTCAAGTTTAGGATCTAAAAAAATGGACTGGATTCTGCTGATAAATAGAAACCCAAATTTCCAGGTAGTCCCCATGAAAGCACCACAGGAGGAGTAATCCCATATCCTCTGTAGGGACAGGAAGCACAAGAGGTTAAAAAACCCCTCTCACCCCTAACCTCCTCAGTGTTTTTCCTGACCCTACACAGGACAGGTGTGCAAAAGGAGCAATGGTGCAAGAAGATGTGCTGGTGCAACAAGGAGCTCTGAGCTGAAGATGCTCACGAGACCTGGGGAAATCTTGGGGATCTCAGCTTTCTCCTTCCCTCTGTGAAGTGGGTCCGAGGCCTACACTCCCTTGTCGGGAGTCTCTCAGCCTCCCGGCATGACTGGAGCTGCCTGCAGTAGCTGTTTCCTCCACTGCGGGGCTCTTGGCACCCTGCTTCAGGCGGTACCAGCATCTTTTAAGTTCTGGTGCCTGCCCTGCATCAAAACCGGAAGTGCATGGATGACACACTTCTGGTCGGCACTGACACGCAGAGGATTGGCGTGCGGCTGCACTGGACGCTGGAGCAGGGACCTGACTCAGGGTGAGATGCAAAGGGCTGTGCCTTGCTGTACTGTGCTGGGCCATGCTGTGTCAATCCTTGCTATACTGTGCTGTGCTGTACCTTGCTGTACTGTGCCGTGCAGGACCGTGCTGTGCCATGCTATGCTGTACCTTGCTGTGCTGTGCTGTGACATGCCATGTTGTACTGTACCTTGCTGTACTGTGCTGTACCGTTCTGTGCCATGTTGGGCTGTATATTGCCTTGCTGTGCTGTGCCATGCCAAGCCGTGCTAGGCTGTGCTGTGCTATGGAAGATTTGTCATGCTCTGATGCCCCCTCCAAATCACCGCAGGGTCATGTTAGTGGAACCATTACCTCAGGCTGGGTTTAATGGTTCCCATTCTTATTGGGTCCTCTATACGTATTGTAGGACAGACTTTCCCAGATCATTAGGATAAAAAAGAAAGAAGGGAAAAAGGCAGCTGCTAAGTTTAAAAGATGCCTGAACTGCAACATTAAGCTTCCAGAATCTTCTCCTAAGCGTATGTTTACAGGATGCAGAGCTTCCGTGCTGAAGGAAGAACAGGGTTCCCTGTTATCAGAAATGTGCAACATGATGAAAGAAGTACAGGCTTCTATCACATCTTTGCTTTCCCCAGTTTTCAGATAAGAGGCCCAGAGAAGGTATGGAACCATCTTCTGAGGGAGAAATCTACCCATCTGAGGGCTCTGAGCATGATGAGGAGGACCTTAATCCCACCCACGGTGGAGAACAACAGAAATACAGTACATGTTGAAAAGGCAGATGGTCTTTTGAAAGAGGCCTGGGAAGCCTTGGCGGTGATTATAAAATCAAATATCACTGCTGCATCTGTTGCTAGGTCCATGGAGATCTGGCTAGATGAATTGGAGGGTCATCTTAAAGACATCACCCCCAAAAGACTCCCTACTCAAGTCCTTACCTTTGCTTAGGATGGCGACTAATTTTTGTCCAACATTTTGGCTGAATAAAAAAAAAAAAAATAGCTGTGTTCCATTCCCTTCTCAAGGCTCTGAGTTTCGAACCAATCTTACCTGAGATCTTAGAAAGGCGTTTGATAAAAAGGTTTTCCTGAGGAGAAAAGAAAGGATCAATCCTTTAGTAGGTCCTTTCCCTTTTATAGGCGAAATCCGCAGAGGAAAGGGAAATCCACCAGATGGAGCTTTAATGAAGGAGGCAAGGATAGGGAATTTCAGCCCAGTTAAAGCTCCCGTCCAAAAAGAACATGACCCTCAAAAATTCAGGTTGACAAAGGGTTCCCCTATCCCTCTGTTGGCTAGAGGCAGACGTAGAGAAACTATTGCATAATGGGGTACTTAATCCTGTTCCACTGTCAGAACAGTATCTTGGTTATTATTCTTCCCTGTTTTCCGTACAGAAACTTTCCGGAGAGTTTCGCTCGATACTTAAAGGGAACCAACCACCTCAGATGACGTGTATAAGCTGTTAATACATGTCCCTGGACCCTATGTACACCATTGCAGCTATGTTTTTGCTAAGAATATTGATAACAGCAAACCGAAATAAACAGTTTATAAACTTACATGATTTAGTACTTGAGGGCGTCTCCCTCGGGCTTTAGTACGAGAGGGCTGTGTGTTATGCAGCCTGAGTGGCTTTCCTCCCCCTCCCTCTCTGTTTGCAGGACGTCACTGAGAAGACGTGCACGGACGGGAGCTGCCTTGGGTGCCCGCCCACACCAAGATAATATCACGCCCTAATGTGACGTCCTGCAAACAGAGAGGGAGGGGTAGGGAAGCCACTCAGGCTGCATAACACACAGCCCTCTCGTACTAAAGCCCGAGGGAGACGCCCTCAAGTACTAAATCATGTAAGTTTATAAACTGTTTATTTCGGTTTGCTGTTATCAATATTCTTAGCAAAAACATAGCTGCAATGGTGTACGTAGAGTCCAGGGACATGTATTAACAGCTTATACACGTCATTTTAGGTGGTTGGTTCCCTTTAATCTAAAACCCATGAATCGTTGGGTTAGATATAAAAAGTTAGGAGGGTGCTGATGTCCTTTCCTTTGGAGTTGCTGTATCCCAGTTCTGTGGAGGGAGGTGAGGGGGGAATAGCGCAGGGCTGGTGGAGGAGTTTTAGGAAGAGGCTGAAGGCCCGAACCTTCTCACCTTTATAGATACCTTTGGGATCAGGGCCATTCAGGGTTCCTAGACTAGGGTCAGACTAGTCTTACCTGGTCACCCTGCCCATAACTGCCAGTCCCTCATCAGCATTCTCTCACTACACCGTGACACTTTCTGCCTATACCCCTGATTCCAAGGGTCCTGAGGAAGATCCAGGAGAACCGTTGAATAGGTAATGACAATTGTTGCATTCTGGCCGAAGAGAAACTGGTGTTCCCTACTACGTTATCCGGCTTTAGAGGAACCAGTCATTCTGCCACTGAAGGAAAACATCTGACACAGGTTATATATATATATATATATATATATATATATATATACAGTATATATATATATTTTATATGTGTGTGTATATATATATATATATATATATGGTATAGGTATGGAAGACCTTCTGTCAGTACCATAAATCAGTGGATCTCTCTCAACCAGATATCCCTATGATTCTAGACTTCTTATAGGCGGATTTCTACCACGATCTCAATCCTAGTACCCTAAAGGTACAGATTGCTGCATTAAGTGCTTCTTCGACATTTCTCTGTTCTCACATCCATGGGTGAATAGGTGTATAAAGGCAATTCAGAGGCTTAGACCCACCAGGAGAATGTCTTCCCCTCCGTGGGATTTAGATCTGATCCTGAGGGTCCTATGCATTCCTTCTTTCGGACATGTGCAGGAGTTGGAGATCAAACACCTGACTCTTAGAACCTTTTTTTTAGTGGAAATAACCACGGCCGACAGACTGGGAGAAATTCAAGCACTCTGCATCATTGATCATATATGCAGCTTAGACACAATTGTGTCATCCTTAAATTGGATCCGGCCTTCTCCCCTAAAGTAGTCTCGACGGTGAACATGAACCAGATGGTTGTCCTTCCCTCCTTCTGTGAAGAGCCAAGAAATCAAAAGGAGTAGGAACTTAAACATCTTGATGTCCGCTGAGCGGTTTTGGCCTCAATGCCACTGGATATCTGAAATTGCTACATGATTATGTATATCCAGATATCCAGTGGCATTGAGGTTTCCATTGATGAAGAATGGCCCCACTATCTTTGCACCCCATATAACACCATATCATGAATTTTTGTGTTCCAACAGTCTTGGAGATCTATCCACTGTGGGTTAGGGTACCGTCACACTTGGCGACGCACCAGCGATCCCGACTGTGATCTGACCAGTCCGGGATCGCTGGTGCGTTGCTGTCTGGATCGCTCGTGAGATGTCAAACAGTCAGATCTCACCAGCGACGCAGCAACGATCCAGAATGATACGGATGTCGATGGGACCCTGTTTCTCAGACCTGTAGTATTGAGTTGTTGGTCGTTGTCCCTGTCAAACACACCGATGCATGCTGCCCAGCAGGACCCCAACGATCGAAAAATGGTCCAGGCGACTCTGACACAAACAGCCATCTCACAGCAGGGGCCTGGTCGCTGCTAAGTGTCAAACATAGCGAGATCACTGTTGCGTCACCAAACTTGTGACTCAGCAGCGATCTCGCTTAGCGTGACGGGGGCCAGTGGTTTTGTTAACTTCACCACTCACAAAAAAAGTGTGCCTTATCACTCCTCTGAACGCAATTGTCACCCCCACTTCATTGTTAGATTGTAAGCTCTTATGAGCAGGGCTGTCATTATTTAGCTCTAATTATTGTATTGTATTATGCTTTATATTGTATTGTATTTTCTGATAACTGTTTCTTATGATTGTTTAAATATGAACCTCTGAATTATGAAGCGCTGCGGAATATGTCGGCGCTATATAAATAAAGATTAATATTATATTAACCTGTATGATTCAATTGTCGTCATTTATGTTCTTGTCCTTGTCTGCCCTTACACATGTAAAGCGCCATGGAACCTAATGGCGCTATGTACATATTTAATAATAATAATAATAATATTATTATTGTCTACTAGATGGTGGCCCGATTCTAACGCATCGGGTATTCTAGAATACCTTGTAAACAGGAGTGAACTGCGTCACACTATGATTGACAGCCTTGTAAACAGGAGTGAACTGCGTCACACTATGACTGACAGCCTTGTAAACAAGCAGAGAAGTGCGTCACACTGAGCGGCAGTTCAAATTGCGCGCCAATATACCAAGCCGTGCTCCGCTTCGCTGATTGGTTGCTGCCAGCCACGGCGCGTGTATTAAAATATGCTTCGCTGATTGGTCGCCACGGCCGGCAGCGACCAATCAGCGAAGCGTGTTTTAAAAGCGGAGCACAGCTTGGCAGGTGTTTTAAATCCCGCGCCGCTGATTGGTCGCCGCTGAGAGCGGCAACCAATCAGTGGCGCAGGATTCAGATTTGCCGCCAAGCCACGCCGCTTCACTGATCGGTCGCCGCGGCAGAGAAGTAGCGCGGCTTGGCAGGGATTTGAATTCCGGCCGCCATATAGGAATACCCATAATGTGGGTGTTGCAGTATGGTGGTCGGGGTACTACCGCTGCAAGCCGACCCCAATCATCTCCCGGCTGGCTCGCCGTGTACCTCTATGCAGCAGTAGATGAGCCGCAGCTACCGTCGGATCTCCCGACGATAAACGCGGCCGGACGCATGTATCCTGGCGATAGCAACGCCGAGTTTTGAATGCGAGCGGCTGTTTTGCATACGCTTCGCTCATTGGTTGCTGCGGCTGGAGGCGACCAATGAGCGCTGGCGCGTGATTTTCTGGACAGACAGGCACGATTAGGCAATTATATAGTAGATACTTACAACAGTGTCCGTGTACAGCAGTGTCAGTGTACAGCAGTGTCGCTGTTCCGCAGTGTCTGTATGCAGTGGTGTCGGTGTGCAGCAGTGTCGGTGTACAGTAGTATCAGTGTTGTGCGGCAGTGTAAGTGTGCGGCGGTGTTGGTGTACAGCAGTGTTAGTGTACAGCAGTGTCGGTGTACAGAAGTATCAGTGTTGTGCGGTGGTGTCGATGTACAGCAGTATCAGTGTTGTGCAGCGGTGTCGATGTTCAGTTGCCGGGCGAGACTAATCAGCGGGGTGTCGGTGTGAAGCGGTGTCTGTGTTGTGCGGCGGTGTAGGTATGCGTCAGTGTCGTGTGCGGCGGTGTCGGTGTTCAGTCGCCGGGCGAGACTAATCAGCTGGGGCAGAAAGGAGCGGGGCAGGATGGAGCCAGCGGTGTCAGTGTGAACCGGTGTCAGTGTGAAGTGGTGTCAGTGTAAAGCGGTGTCAATGTGAAGCGGTGTCAGTGTGCTGCGGTGTGCAGCGGTGTCTGCGGTGTGCAGCGGTGTTGGTGTTCAGTGGGGGGCAGACCGGAGCGGGGCAGGATGGAGCTGGGGGGGCAGGATGGAGGCGGGGGGGCAGGATGGAGCGAGTGGGGCAGGATGGAGTCGGGAAGGGGGGGGGGGAACAGGATGGAGCTGGCAGGGCATGGAGCCAGGGGGGCAGGATGGAGCGAGTGGGGCAGGATGGAGTCGGGGGGGAACAGGATGGAGCTGGCAGGGCATGGAGCCAGGGGGGCAGGATGGAGTCAGGTTGGCAAGATGGAGCGAGCGGGGCAGGATGGAGGAGGAGGGGGCAGGATCCCCCACGCCCCCCTCTGTTCTCACACGTGGCTGGCTTGAGTGATGCTGGGTGCTGAAGTCTGTGCAGCGGTTATGTGACAGGACAGGCTGTGTGACGTCACATCAGCCCGCCCTGTCACATGACCGCTGTACAGAGTGCCACTCTGTAGCTGGAGGTGACTGGTGAGAACAGAGGGGGGGAGGGGGGCAGGGGTGAGAATGGGGGGGGTGAGGATGTAGCAGGGGGTATCGTGTCGGGGGTCGCCATGGACCTCTGTGATAGCCGCGGTCGGACGCGTGTATCCTGGCGATAGCGACGCCTATGTGTCGCTGTCGCCAGGTGTTGGCTTGGCGTGAGTTTTGAATGCACGCGGCTGTTTTGCATACGCTGCGCTCACTGGTTGCTGCGCCTGGCGGCGACCAATGAGCGTTGGAGCGCGATTTAGTCGACAGACATGATTAGGCAATTATAAAGTAGAAGCTATGAAGATACGAGATGTGCAGCATCTGAAACAACAGATATTGAAAGCCTGTGCTAGCATTTCTTCTTCGGTGTTGCTATCAGTGTGTCATGAGTGGGAGAAGAGGGTTGCATTGACAATCCAACACAGTGGGCAGCACTTTGAACACATTTTATAAGTGATCATAAACTTGTAAATAACTCGTGAAAGAATAAAGTTACATTAAAACCAAGCACACGAATGTTTTTTCTTATGAAATTCTCAATATGTTTGATGTCACATGATCCTCTTCCCATCGAAAAAATAAAGTTGAATCCAAAATAGCCAACTTCATAATGGCCGCCATGGTCACCACCCATTTGGAAAAGTTTTCCCCCTCCCACATACTGTACTAATGTGCCACAAACAGGAAGTTGATATCAACAACCATTCCCATTTTTTTTAGGTGCATCCATATAAATGGCCCACCCTGTACATATACATATAGTTATTCTCAATAAATTAGAATATCTCAAAAAAGTTAATTAATTTCAGTAGTTCAGTGCATAAAGTGAAACACATATATTATATAGATTCATTACAGTGTGATCTATTTCAATTGTGTATTCATGTTAATGTTGATGATTATGGCTTACAGCCAATGAAACCCCAAAAGTCATTATCTCAGAAAATTAGAATATTATATAAGACCAACTGAAAAAAATGATAGTGTTGGACTTGTCATGTGGAATCCGCAGCAGAATTGGTACATTTGGTTGTTTGGTTGGGCTTCACCATTACGGCTCACATGGTTTAGGCCCCTTTCACATCAGTGGTAAACGCTGATTGTGGAAGTTGCGGTGAAAAAACGCCACTGCCGCAGTTTACCGCATAACGGCCGCACTTGTGGTTCACTTGCGCAAGCCCCATGCAATGTCTATGGGGCTTGCGGTAAGTGTGCGGGAAGTGCGGTTTCAGCAGATGTCGCCGCGAAAAAAATGCGGCTGACTGGGCGCATCTGCCACAAGTGCCGAAACCGCAACTATACCGCACTTGCCACAAGCCCCATAGACATAGCATGGGGAAGTACAGGAGGAGAAGGGCACCAAAGCCGGCGGCTTGCTGAGGTGGATCAGCTCGTGGAGCAATCAGGTGAAAGACCGGAGGTGCCTATCTCCAAAGCACAACAAACATCCACAGAATTCAATAATGTAGAGACGGCACTCACCCAAGTCTTGATCGGTGATTTATTCAGGGAGCATATACATTCGGTGCAGGGAGGGGGGGATCGGAGCTGCTGACACGGCACCGATTCGCGCTTGTGCGCTTCCACGGGTCATAGGCTAATGGTAGGTGTAGCACTTCCTATATAGGAGGAGTCTACAACACACGCTTACGTCACCATTAGCAATAATAATACGGGATAGGAAAAGTAAAATCACAATTCCAAACAACGACAACTGTCAGGGCGAGAAGGAATGTTAAAATTAACATACATGATCATATATGCAGAAATTTCTATACAATATATAACCGAGTGCATAAAAGCAAGTTTTTTTGTATAATACATAAATACATATTTACATAGTTAAAATTAATATTCAAATATTTAAACTATTTAAACTAAGGGGAGATAGAGGCACGAGCACTAAGGCTTCGCACGCAATTTTCCTACCTGGTGAGTTGTGTCAAACACCAATCCACGATCAATTTTCCCTAATACTATAGGACGGATTAACAACATATCGCCAGTAGCAATCTTTGCAACACTACCTTACGAATATTTGTGACCCAAAAATACAATGCGATTTTTGACACTGCAACATGCAGATGTTGTCGTAATACTCCCCAAATGGATCCAAACAAAGAGCATGGATGCGAGGAATCCAGAGAAACACCAATGCAATACTAAGCGGAACGATGTATTTACAATTGTGAGTAACTATACAGTTGTGCCATCAATCATCCTCACTTAGTTACCAGCTAATATCAGTGGACATACTCCTTGCAAATAAGGTTAAACATGAAATAAAATCATTATCAATCTCAGATGCGTAACCAGCGCCTGTGCTTTAGACTGCCGAACTACAGTTAGACTCCTACAGCCATATACCAGTTAAATACGGCTTGATAAATTCCAGTCAAGACTTAGAGTATGGAAGACGGACCAGGAGATAGGCTATCGACTATCTTGAGGGCTGAGCATAGCATTAGAGTTCATGAATCCATTTTCTCAATTTGCAGAAGTTTAGTAGGCATAATGGAGGAAAAGATCCAATGGCAAAAGGGAGACACTGGGACAAAGGATGGTACCGGGACAATGTGGGAGACACAGGGGGCAAAGGGGGAGCACCTTCCCCGGAGCACGGAATAGAAAGGTTCTCTTACTAGCTATGACAGACTGGCACAAGGGGTTACACCCACGTGATAAAAGACCAAAAGGAGGCAATAATAGGGGACAAGAGGAAGATCACATGGCGCAAAGAAAGGATCACAAAGAGGGGACAAAGTCAGGGGTAAGAAAGGGGTACAGATCACATGTAGAAAGTACATGATCCGCTTCGTGCTTGCAAATATGCCGGTAATATGCTATAATTGGCATCCGATTCAGTCATCAGTTTTGACTCCTGTAGCTAGTTTTAGGGGAGATGCAAAAATCTGCAATTGTTGCAGTGGTAAGCACAAAAACGCTTGTGATACTTTAAGTCGACTGTTGAAATTTGCACCCTGTGTGAGTTGGACTAATCCCTAATACTCTTAATGTATAAATTAGATGGTGTTTGCCCAATAAAGTAGCTGAAATAGCGGGCAACTTCTACGCTTTGCCTCTTACTCCCATAGTTTAAATAGTAAAATATTAATATTTAATATTTACACGTAAATATGTAGATTTTGTATTATACAAAAAAACCCTAAAATGGATGCACTCGGTAATATTGTATAGAAATTTGATATGATCATGTATTTAATTTAACATGGCAATACTAGCCGAAATTGCGTTGTTGGAAATTGTGATTTTTTTTATACCAGTATTATATCTAATGTCGTCACTCTGTGTTAGACTCACCTAAATACGTGAGCCAACCAATTGCACCTAAACCTGAAGGCAAAGCGATAAATAGCCAGTCGTCAAAGCACTGCCGTCCTCACCCCAACTAAACCATATATTCCTGTGAATAACAAGATTAAGATTACGACTTGGTGAATTGCCAGTAACTTACAGTATGGATAGCTCAGACTCAAGATCGGCCTACAAGTCATGAGCCTGCAGCCCTAGCATTATGCGAATCAGTTTGTCTCTATTTGCAGAAGTTTTTTATGTAGGTTGCCTCCTTTAATGGAGGAAAAAATCCTCTCGATACCTGCAAACTTCAGGACCTTCGGGTCACCAGCATGGTGTTCCCGAATGTGCTGAATGAGTCTGGTGGAGCCCTGCCCCGTAGCCACTGAATTGAAATGTTCTCTTACTTAGCTTATGACAGACTTGTCACATAGAGGTTACCCCCACTCTGTGTTACTAAAAGCCAGAGAAAGAGTCAATCATTATAGGAGCAGAGCAAGAGATAGATCTGAGATTGATCCTGATAAGAAAGATCACGAAAAGACAGCGAGAAAATTCTATGGTCTATAACTGTATATTACATCACAATTTGTAAATACTCGTCTTCTCCGTCCTTAGTTATTGCCTTGGTATATGTATAATTCGGATATATCTTCATCTGTCTTTGCTCGTTGTATCTATTTTAGGGGAGTATAGCGACAACATCTGCAATTGTTGCAGTGGTAAGTAACAGCTTTATTATTATGATTTTTATATTTTGTAATGGTGAGCTGTTTGATAGTTGCTACCTGCTGATAGTTTAGCTTAATCTCCGTATATACGTCTTTACGGTATAAATTTATGATTGGGCTGTTTGCCCAACTCACCCTAAGTGGTGGAAAATTAGCGGGCCGAGCTTGTGGCTTACCGGCTGTTGCCTCTATCTCCCCTTAGTTTAAATAGTTAAAATATTTGAATATTTAAATATTTAACTATGTAAATATGTATTTATGTATTATACAAAAAAACTTCGCTTTTATGCACTCGGTTATATATTGTATAGAAATTTCTGCATATATGATCATGTATGTTAATTTTAACATTCCTTCTCGCCCTGACAGTTGTCGTTGTTTGGAATTGTGATTTTACTTTTCCTATCCCGTATTATTATTGCTAATGGTGACGTAAGCGTGTGTTGTAGACTCCTCCTATATAGGAAGTGCTACACCACCATTAGCCTATGACCCGTGGAAGCGCACAAGCGCGAAACGGTGCCGTCGTCAGCAGCTCCGATCCCCCCCTCCCTGCACCGAATGTATATGCTCCCTGAATAAATCACCGATCAAGACTTGGGTGAGTGCCGTCTCTACATTATTGAATTCTCTAGACATAGCATGGGGGCCTGCCACAAGTGAACCGCAAGTGCTGCCATTATGCGGTAACCACAGCAGTTGCGCTTTTTTCACTGCAACTGCCGCGATCAGCGATTACCGCTGATGTGAAAGGGGCCTTATATCGTTTTCTGCATGAATGCTTAATGATACAGGTAATCCAGCTTAAAAATATTGGGCTCTTTCACATAGTCAGTGTCATAAATAACAGTGACCACATGGTTTATAGATTGTGTTTCACTCTTAAAGAGAACCTGTCACCTCTGAAAAGCCATCTAACCTATCAATACATGTCCCTGCACATTCCTATTACCATTATAACTATCCCTCTATGCTAAATGCCTGCTTTTAATGTTCTAAAAAACATTTTTATACTTATTCATTAAGATAATAATGAAGCTGGGGCTATATGCAATAGTCCCCCTGGGCATGTTGCTTTGAAGCCTCCAGCATCCTTTATCAGGCCCCCATGGGCGTGATCTTGAAATTAAATTTCACACCCCCAGCCTGTTTCCCTCTGCTCTGCTATTCAGCCTTCCTGTGGTAATAACCTGCAAATGTGAGATAAATGCGCATAGGGTCTTATCCTTTTTTTTAAAGGTTATATCGGTGTAAATTAAGAACTGCTCACCTGATTCAGCTGTGTCACCCACAACCAGTATAATCGCCTGTAAGATGGCTTATAAGATGGCTGCTGCAGGGCCGCACCTTCACGATAAACGTGGAAACAGGAATGCTGTAATAGGAACAAATGCCGGAATGCCTGCGCTGCCAAACAGGAATCACCAGGGAACGAAGTTAACTGGGCAGATTTTTCTTTATTTCATCCTACGCGTTTCGGAGCCTCTATCCGAGCTCCTTCCTCAGGGAACAACCTGAGGAAGGAGCTCGGATAGAGGCTCCGAAACGCGTAGGATGAAATAAAGAAAAATCTGCCCAGTTAACTCTTCGTTTTCCTGGTGATTCCTGTTTGGCAGCGCGGGCATACCGGCATTTGTTCCTATTACAGCATTCCTGTGGTAATGACGCTGAACGTGTCATTTCCGGAACCGCGGGCCCCTTAGCAGCCCGATATTTATCTTAGTAGCGGCACAGCGCTGCTAAGCGGGGCTCCATAGAACCCCGCTTAGAAGCGCACACCGCTGCTATGGTAAACATCAGGTTGCTAAGGGGCCATAGCAACCCAATATTTACCGTAGCAGCGGTGTGCGCTGCTATGCGGGGTTCTATGGCGCCCCGGTAGTAGCTCTTTGCCGCGGCTAAGATAAATATTGGGTTGCTAAGGGGCCCGCGGTTCCTTAAATGACGCATTCAGCATCATTACCACAGGAAGGCTGAATAGCAGAGCAGAGGGAGCCAGGCTGGGGGTGCGAAATTTAATTTCAAGATCACTCCCATGGGAGCGTGATAAAGGATGCTGGAGGCTGCAAACAAAATATGTCCAGGTGGACTATTTCATATAGGCCCAGCTTTATTATCATCTTAATGAGTAAGTTTAAAAATGTTTTTTAGAACATTAAAAGCAGGCATTTAGCAGAGAGAGGGATAGTTATGATGCTAATAGGAAGGTGCAGGGACATTTATTGATAGGTTAAGTGGCTTTTCGGAGGTGACAGGTTCCCTTTAAGTTCAATTCTGTGCTGTTGTTTTTTTTTTCTAACTCATGCTTTTTTCAGAGTTACGTGGTGGGTTAAAAGGAACATTGTTCTGAATCTCAGCCAATTTACAAAATCCGGCATTTCATTCACCTTTTATGTGTAAAAGCGGGGAGGGGGGAGAAAAATTCTTTCCCATCTGCAGGATTTCCCTCTGTCCCCCACCCTTCCTATAATTAAAATTTACTGCAGACCCCTCAATCTGTTTCCTTTCTAAAAATAAAATGATCCCCCTGCAATGATTAAATATAAATGTGTACATAGTATAGTAAACAGACCATTAAATAACGTCAAATCCAGAACATTTCATGCAGGTTATATAACATTTCAGGCTTGATATCCTTGACTCTGACATTATTCTTGTTCTCAGCATCCTCTCTACTTATTTCATACTTTTCATTTAGAGCACCTTGAAAACGTCTTAAAACCCCATAAACGTTTTATGTGATATACCTACACTAAGTAGTAAGTATGTGTGAAGTGTAATGGAAATGATGCATGGTTTTTCAAATATTTGAAAAATACATATCTGAAAATTGTGACATGAATTTGTATTAAACCCCCCTGAATCAACACGAAGACCACCTTTTGCTACAGTTACTACTACTTTGGGATGTCTCTAGCAGCTTTGCACATCTAGTGGCTGATATTTTTGCCCATTCCTCTCTTGCTTAGTAGCTCTGGCTCTGTGAGATTGGATGGAGAGTGTCTCTGAACAGCAATGTTTAAGTCTTGCTACAGATTCTCAATGCGATTTAGATCTGGACTTTGACTGGGCCATTCCACACATAAATATGCTTTGATGTAAACTATTCCATTGTAGTTCTGGCAGTATATTTAGGGTCGTTGTCCTGTTGGTAGGTAAATCAACCTACAGTCTGAAGTTTGGAATCTCAAGTGAGCACCGCTTGTGGTTGTTTCTGGATAGCATCTACCTGGAGGAACCCACCAACAGTATGTGATTACCTTGCCTTGTGGTGTTTGTGCCGGTGGTGCAGTTTTGCTGGCCCTGTCTCCCTGTTCGTTACAACAGTCTCAAGCCTATTGCAGTCTCCAACAGGTTTTCCTCCAGGGTTGCCCTGCAATTAGTTCCATCGGTCTTCCCATCAACTCTGACCAGTTTTTCTGTTTCTGCCGAAAGAAAGCATCTAACCTCGATGTTGCCTCCATCATGTTTGATGGTGGGATGGTGTTTTCAGGGTGATATGCAGTGTTTGTTTTCCACAATACATAGGGTTTTGCATTCAGCTCAAAAAGTTCTACTTTGGTCTTATCTGACCAGTGCAGCTTCTTCCACATGTCATATAGGGGACATAGATATCATGAGGAAGAAGGTGCCGTAGACAGATGAAAACTAGTAGAACTTTTTAGGCTGATTGCAAAACACTATGTGTGATGGAAAACCAATGCTGGAATATCATTGTTGTTCATGCACTAAAATAGCCCAACTAGCATCTACAATAGTAACCACAAAGTGGCCAATCTCCAGGGCAAGCCAGGGCGTGGCCTGCTAGTGATTGGCCTTTGTTGCTGTTAGCAGCTCTATTATTTCATCATAATAAATGCATTGGTTTAAAAAGCAGGTTCTAAATTATAGTCATTGATGTCGTAGTACTTAATGTGAACCACATACTCTAATGAATTATTGTTTTACTTTGCAAGCAAACGTATGCACAGCCACACTTATTTTTTGCAAAAAATGCCATCTCCCTTAAGAGAATAAGAGAACCATTTTTCTTTCTATACAGTTGCAGGAAAACTGCTCCTATCCTCAGCAATCATGCATCAATGAACTACAAAGTCTTGAGATATATAATGGTCTCCACAGAAAACTGCTAGGCTGTGTACACATGATCCATAAGTTTTGCATGTTGGATGCACTGCCTCTGGACTTGCGGTCACCCACGGATGAACGCAGGAACACTGCAGTCGCCTGTGCACACGATCTATTTTGGGTGCAGGGCAGCTTCTCCCTGCTTTCACCCTATGGTGACAGTTTCCGACTTCGCAGCATGAAATTAACATGCTGCGCAGATGCGGAAGTCCAGCATCCGCACTGCTTCTGAAAACACGCTGTGGTCGAGAGAATTATAGTGAGCATGGGATTTCTTGACATCCCATCCACTATGCTGGTACTGTACAACACAGCATTTTTAACACAGCAGCAATACTCTGGGTCCAAAACTCTGCAATTCCTGAATGTGCACACACCTCAAAAGTCTCAAACGTTTTTCACAACTTCACATTTTGGCATAATTGCTTTGATGAAATGGGGCTTAGGAATTTACCTGGCACCAAAATGCACCATCTTTTACTATACTGATAAAGGGGTTTCCCCACAAAGTTAATTTTAATCAATAGATCTTGAAATAATAATATGTTTTGCATTTGGAAGTGTTTAAAAAGTGTTCCTGTGCTGAGATAATCTTACATATGTGCCCCTGCTATGTAGTTTATAATGGCCGTATCTGACCTAATGGGGAAATGGTACCACACCTTTTGAGCAGGAGGAGAAGCAAAAGGTGTGCTGTTCCCTTAATATCTTCATATAGTTCAATCCACTGTTTCATTGATATCTGTTTCATACTTGTCTGCTGCCACCTGCTGACCAGTAGCTTTGTGTCACTCCCTCGCTCCTCCTTTCATGCCTTCTAGGACGTGGGAGTGTTCTGCAGCCTTGTGTACTACCTCACTTCCTGGCATCCATTTTACTCTAGCTACCAGTGTGGGAAGGACACATATTCTTGGGCTGCAGAAAGCAAAGTCTTTTGACCAGCAGCAGCTTCAGCAGCAGCTTCAGCAGTGGCTCCAGGGGTGAACACCCACAAGACAATTACCCTACTGCTACTTGTACCATCTGCATTGTATCATCATACTGTCTTCTGGCAAGGTTCAATAAACCACCGCTGATTCATCTCTTTGTCCACGCTTGACTCCATCCATCCGAAGCTGCACTTGGTCCTGTCTGCCTCGCTTCAAGGATAAGAAGGTAATACTTCTCACACCATAACTTACTGCGCACCTTCATTCGCCTTAAGCGGGGACAGAACAAAAGGGTATACAGACATTACAGCACAGGATCACAGCTGATTCTCTTATATGAGGTAAAACATTTCCCTTCCTATTTGTTAAAAATGTTTTACCTGAAAGAAAGAATGACCATATTTATCCAAATTAAAGGCGTTTTATAATCCAAAACTGTTAGTTTTTTTTTGTTTATTTTTTATTACTGGGGGGGGGTTACGGTGGTGGAGCAGATGTGTAGGTGGCAGGTTTGCAAGGACCACAAAGGGTGGGGAGAGGCTGCGGGGGCGTGCAGTAGGGGCCGCAATTTTCCATGTGCCTGTCTGCATTACCAAGCTGCAATTTAGCCTATGGCATCCAGACTTCCAGAAAATGGCCGCAGATCTTGATCTGCGCATGCGCCACCTCCATGATGCCAATTCAATTAGAAGTACAATGACAGGAGGGGGCCAGGGTCCACGGGCAGGGGTTGGCTCAGTGCCTGTGATGGCGCCGAGCCCACTTGACCTGCACCCCTATAGCGACCACGTGGTCTGCCTCCATTGACGATACGCCACTGGTAGTGACCCATAACTCACCTTTGTAGGGCAACTAGGGGTTAATCAGATATCATGAAAAGTGGGGCTTCTATGGGGTCCAAAGCTTAAGGAGGATGGGGAAAAGGGATAGGGGTGGTCAGATTTGATCAGGACTATATAGGATTTGGGAAGGGGTGGGGCTACCAAAAGGCACGTAGGCACCATCAGAAAAGTGGTCAACATATGAGGTGGACCCCCCTTTTATTCTTTGGATTGGTAAGTACCTGGAGGATTTTGGAGCTCTCCAGGGTGGGTCTCTAGGAATCAGTGTTATGGAAAAGGTTTCTCTGGCAACAGAGGTGCTCTGAGCCTGTGGCTGCAGCTGGGGGCAAGGTTGGATGGTTTGTTAGTCAATATATGGGTGACTGGAGCTCCAAGAACCTTTCTCACTTTGAAAGTTATTTATAATGGTACCTTTACACGCCGCTACAGGATGGTGGAAACAACCGGGTAGATGAGAGAAATGTATCTTGCACCGCCAAATCAACCCGAGGTAGCGGCGTGTAAAGACGGTTGTTTCCACCCGTCACTTGCGGCACCTGTTTCAGGACAGAGCTCAAAAACAGGTTGATTTCAAGGCGATGGTTACGGCCTGTATCGGCATGTAAATAAGGAACAGGAGGGTTGTTTCCACACCATGCTATCTACCTGGGGCGTGACACAGGCTCCGGGATACCGCGCCCCATCAGCGATCATTGGTGGAAGCTCCTGCGTTACGATTGGTAGACGCTGCATAGGGCGGCATATTTAAGGAGCTGACCAGTCACACTACACAATTGCTCGGGCGTCATGTATTAGTCAGCCTCCTGTGCTGGCTGCTCAATCATGATGTATTACTTTGTCCTATCAGCGTACGGAATACTCGTAATCCACAATTGTGGCACGCCTATGTGTTTTCCCTGCTGCCTTTGTTCCGCCCATATTACCTTGTTATAGCGGCGTGTAAATGAAGTAAGGTGAGCTACAGAAGGTAACTTGTGGCACCCGGCGGTGTATCCAGAGATAGATGTAACCTACTGTAGCGCACCTTGTTGCGGCGTGTAAAGGTGGGGGCGGGTACCGGTTTCAACCGTTTGTGCGTGCTCGTGCACGTGAAGCACCCGGTTGTTTCCACCATCCTGTAGCGGCGTGTAAAGATACCATTAGTGTTAGGTTTTGTATAATAATGGGCCAGCTTAGCCAATTTATCCAAAAATGTGTTGTGTTTATTTAAAGGGGTTGTCCTGTCTGAAATGATAATTCTGCCGTCAGTCTTAAGTGAATACAGGTTCATCAGTCCTATCAGCGCCCGCACTGTGCACTGCGAGGGTTTGTCATTTTGTAATCTGAGAACGGACTGCAGTTATGCAGTATGCATGTTCCCGGCAAAACACGACTGGTCGGCATGGCCTCGCTAAGTACAAGTGTATAGAGCGGCATGTCCTACTAGTGGGTGCGCCCTCACTTCATACACTTGTATTGAGCAAGGTTACGCTCACTGGTCAGGGGCTCGGTCGTAGTGGCTGGAAACATGCATACCACATATATGTGGCCCATTCCCGGTTTATTATTTATTTATACAGCGCCATTATATTCCATGGCGCTTTACATGCTAAAAGGGGCAGACTAGGGCAAGTAACATAGTAACAATACAAGTAACAATAAATGTGGACAATTTGGTCATACAGATACAAGAGGGGAGAGATCATGTCCGCGAGGGCTCACAGTCTACAAAGGGCGGGTGGGGATACAGTGGGAGGGGGAAGTTCCAGTCGTGAGGTGGTGTGGTAGACCGGGTCTTATTGCAGGTGGTAGGCTTGGCAGAACAGGTGGGTCTTCAGACTTCTTTTGAAGGTTCCCAGGGTAGGAGAATGTCTGATGTGTTGGGGCAGTGAGTTCCAGGGTATGGGTAAACCGTGAATTCTCGCAGCGCACAGTGCAGGCACTGGGATGACTGATAAGTGTTCAGTCACATAGAGTAATTGCTGAATAATCGTTTTAGACCGGACAACTCTTTTAGGGGAATCCATGGAAAAAAGGGGAAGTCACATTTTTGGTTTGGGGATAAGTGAGTTTATGGGAAAAGAAGCATCTACAATAATGCAGTCAAGTACCTTTCCCTATTTATTTGCTGTAATCGCTCATCCTTCAAATGGAATAAATGCTCCCTAGTCCTTTCTTAGGTTCTTAGAATTAATAAATCATTTTCCAGTTCTTTGAAGTGACCAATTTATTTTATACATGAGATCTCCTCTGAAATTTATTTTCTTCTAAGCTAAACAAGCTCCAGTTTTCTAACTTCTTTTTAGGAGAGACCTTCCATCCCATGCAATAATCTTTGATGCTGGGCTGTGACCTTCCATCCCATGCAATAATCTCTGTTACCCAATATCCTTTGTATATTATACAATGACAAAATTGCATAAAATGACATTTGACGTCAATGTATAAAGTGACAAATGACATCCTTAACAACTTTGTTGGTGAGTGGCCTTTAGATAGTAGCTAGTGCCTTGTAGGTAAATAGTTATGAAATGGTTATGGTCAGGCTCCTGACAGTAAACCTTGTTAATTTAGATCTCCCTGTCGGTATCACATTTACACATTTCAATTGCTATATACGTATTTGTCTTTTCTGGCTTTCTGTTTTCCTCTCCATATTATTTCACAGGCCGGTTTTGTAAATTCCTCATCCAGTAAACATAGCACCCTGAGTGCACACATTGTGAATTAAATAATGGAAGTCTTTGGTGACACAAGTTTGTTACAGAAAGTTTCCCTGTGTTATTTTTATGGCCGAGTGAGACAGAATTTACAGGGAGCTGAAATCATTGTAGCTAATTAGTTGAATGGCCCTATTATTTATCCAGGGACACGTAGTACAATAATTGCTATTGCAGGTTTGAAACATCTCGGGGATATTAATTCCAGAGCCTTCATGTCATCTCAGTACAGTAAAACTTCCTAATGGTACCCTGAAGGTGCATAATCTCATTTTAAAAGTACTTCTTCTTTTTTTTTTTTTCCTCTGGACGAACTGGCAGAATCTCTTTCCATAAAAAGACGGCAAAGAGGGAAGAAAATAATATTTTCTTCTAAAGAAATGTTAGAATTTTCTGATTATTTTTCTGCATGTGACCTCTGGCAGCGTGGGTAATGTCTGGAGGAATCCCAGTTATTTTTACTAGTGCTAAAGTGATGTTCATGTTATTAATGTATAAGGCTAATTAGGGAATACCCACTGTTGTGATTAGAAGGAATGCATGGCACGATTCGCCCATTCACCTGATACGTCTGTGTTTAGATACAATACTGAGGGTTACTTGGCACAATGTAGGCTTGTATTAAGAAGGGAGGGTTTTGGGATTGTGCCCGGTAAGGCGATGACCTGGGACATTTTAGTCATATGGCTTCATATTTAACACCTCATAAGCTCCCCACAGGTCTGCTGGAACCAGTGACACATCGGAGCCTCCTGAAATGACCCTGCATTGTGTTTATTGCTCTCACTCTTGCAGAGTCCAAGGCTCATTGAGTTCTCTCTGGTAACACATCTGTGTTCAGCTGCTGCTCTTCACATCTCTGCGTGCTTCTGTCTCTCTCTGTCCACATTCTTTTTACTTAATTTAAAGTTGGCAGAGCTTTCTGCGTCTTAATTTTTTTTCCAGTGAAAAAATATATACTGATAAAACCATGAAAATAAATTGTGCAACAGAAAAATTAAAATTTGGAAAAATACAATTATCTGTTAGCATATTAGTAGTATGATTACAGTACTTTAGAATTAGACTGAGCATACATATTGCTGTAATTATCATCATGTTTTGTATGTATGTTTCACCATTTATGGTGGTTATCAAAAAATCACAAAAAAAATACTTTTCTGAGATTTAAATGGGGCACGGTGGCTCAGGGGTTAGCACTGCAGCCTTGCAGTGCTGGGGTCCATGGATTCAAATCCCACCAAGGATGACATCTGCAAGGAGTTTGTATGTTCTCATCGTGTTAGCGTGGATTTCCTCCCACACTTCAAAGACATTCTGATGGAATATTTAGATTGTGAGCCCAATGGGGACAGTGTTGCAAATGTATGTAAAGTGCTAAGGAATAGCGCTATATAGATGAATATATATTATATAATTATTATTAATTAGTGGAATTAGATTTTTTAAATCACCCGCTTTCAGAAAGTGTTTGTGACCATCAAGTGTTTTTTGTTGAGTGTTTGTACACAGGTTCCTACAGTGCTGGCCCTATTCCACAACTATGTTGTTGATTTATTCCACTTTGTTGACATACCTTTATTTATCTGTAAAGCTCTGTGACCAAGAAGGATGCAGTGGTGCGTCAGATGACATGACCACCACAATCACCCAACCTCAACCCAGTTGAGATGATTTGGCTCAGCAACTCTGGGAACTGCTTCAAGACTGATAGATGTAATTCCAGGTAACTTCCTAATTAACTTGCTGGACAAAATGCCAGGGATGTTTAATGTTGTCACCACAGTTGTTATTATTATTATTTATTTATATAGCACCATTCGTTCCATGGTGCTGTACATGAGAAGGGGTTACATACAAAATTATAGATATAATTTACAGTAAACAAATTAACAATGATAGAACAGTACAGAGGGGAGAGGACGCTGCCCTTGTGGGCTTACATTCTACAGGATAATGGGGAGGAGACAGTAGGTCAGGGGTGCAGCAGATCTGATGGAGGAGAGGCAGCAGCTCCGGTGGCAAAGGGGCGACGACTTGGTCATTGCAGGCTGTAAGCTTTTCAGATGGGTTTTCAGTTTCCGTCCCAAGGATCCGAGCGTGGTGGATAATCTGATGTAATGGGGGCGCAGAATTCCAGAGGATGGGGAATATTCGGGAAAAATCTTGGAAGCGGTTGTGTGAGGAATGGATAAGTGTGGAGGAGATGAGGAGGTCTTGGGAGGATCGAAGATTACGTGAGGGACGATAGTTGGAGATTAGTTCAGAGATACAGGGAGGAGACAGTTTATGGATGGCTTTGTAGGTCAGTGTTAGTAGCTTGAACTGGATTCGTTGGGTAATTGGAAGCCAGTGGAGGGATTTGCAGAGGGGAGATACAGGGGAGTAGTGAGGAGAGAGGTGGATTAGTCAGGAAGCAGAGTTGAGGACAGACTGGAGATGTGCAAGAGTGTTAGCAGGGAGGCCACAGAGAAGAATGTTGCAGTAGTCAAGGTGGGAGCTGATGAGGGCATGTACAAGAATTTTAGTAGATTGAGGGCTGAGGAAAAGACCAATTCTGGAAATAATCTTGAGCTGGAGGCGACAGGAGGTGGCGAGAGTTTGGATGTGTGGTTTGAAGGACAGGGCAGAGTCAAGAGTTACTCCAAGGCAGTGAATTTGAGGTGTGGGAGAGAGCATGATGGCATTTACCATAATAGATAGATCAAGTGGTGAAGATGAAAGATGGGATGGAGGAAAGATGATGAGTTCAGTTTTGTCTACGTTGAGTTTTAGGTAGCGAGAGGAGAATGGGGGAAGTACTTTGAGGAGCAGAAGGCTTAACATGTATTCTAGTTTCTTTCTTTAGGACTTTTTCCACCATAATTGTCATCTATAATCTATACAAATTGAAAAACAACCCCAAATCTTTTCAGATAAAAAAAAGAAAAATAAAGAACTAAAATAATGTAGTTGCAAACTCGTAAACTTTTATACATTGTTGAAGTACCCGCTGTAATTTTTCACAGCAGTAAATCTTTTTGTGTAGTAGTCTACCAACACTTCACATCTAGAATTGGCAATCTTTGTCTACTTTTCAGTGCAGTAGTGCTCCAGATCTGTCAGATTGCAAGAGCATCTCCTCTGCATGGTCCTCTTCAAGTCAACCCACATGATTTTCAATAGGATTCAGGTTTGGGCTCGTGCTAGGCTATTTCAAAACTTTATCATTTTCTGGTGAAGTCATTCTTTCATTGATTTGGAGATATGTTTAAGGCCATTGTCAAGTTGAAAGGTGAGATATATCTTCAGCACTTTGCCTGAAGGTTTTGATGCAAAATTGTTCCTCTATTTGGAACTGCTTAATGCTTCCTGCCCCAAGCTTTACTGTGGATAGGATCTTTTGTAATGCATTGAGATGGCTTTGCACCAGGGGCGTTGCTAGGGTCAAAAAACATCCGGGGCTCGGGCCCACTGAGCTGCATTTTTCAGAATAAATTTAAATAAAACCCAAGTAAAATGTACTTAAATAAATAGCTTCTCAGACGCTGGGTGCCTGAGCCTGCCTATTGGCTGCAGCAAGGTCGGCCTTAGGTCAGATGGCGCCATGTGCAAGATTTTATCTTCTATTGATTCGCGTATAAGTCGAGGGGGTAAATTTTCAGCCCAAAAACTCGGGCTGAAAAACTCTGCTTATACACGAGTATATATGGTACATAGTGCCCGAATATTACTGTCCATCTCTATACATGATCTGCAGTTTAGAGCTTCTGGCTACTGTGCCGCTATGGAGCAAGGGCGCCTGCGCTAAACTGCAGATTATGCCTGCCTACCCCGGAAGCGCCGCCATATTGCGACACCCATCACGCTGCCTGGTGCCGGCTCCTTGCATGCTCCAGTCACTGCACAACCCCGCACGCTGCTGCCTCCACCACCGCCGCACTCTCTTTACACCCTCCAGGCCCGCCGGCTAAGCCACATTACACAAGGGCCCGCCGCCCGCCGCAGCCCGGGGGAGCCGTATTACTAAAGTGGCCGCCGGCACCATTAGCGGCCCCCTTCATCACCGCTGCAGAGGAGGACTGAGGAGGAGGACGACATACGAGTCTGGAGGAGGACACAGGAGTCTGCCCCTCACAACCACAACCTCCTCATCACCGCTGCGGAGGAGGACTGAGGAGGAGGACGACATAGGAGTCTGGAGGAGTACACAGGAGTCTGCCCCTCACAACCACAACCTCCTCTTACATCCTCTTCATAGGAAGCGTCTGGAGCAAGTGGACAGAGGAGTCTGCAGGAGGACACACGAGCATGGAGGGAGGAAGAGGTCAGAGGAGCATGGAGGGAGGAAGACGACAGAGGACCATGGACGGAGGAAGAGGTCAGAGGAGCATGCACCTCTCTGTTCACTCTGTCCCTCATGTGTCTCTGTCCACTCTCTCCCTCATGTGTCTGTCCACTCTCTCCCTCATGTGTCTCTGTCCACTCTCTCCCTCATGTGTCTCTGTCCACTCTCTCCCTCATGTGTCTCTGTCCACTCTCTCCCTCATGTGTCTCTGTCCACTCTCTCCCTCATGTGTCTCTGTCCACTCTCTCCCTCATGTGTCTCTGTCCACTCTCTCCCTCATGTGTCTCTGTCCACTCTCTCCCTCATGTGTCTCTGTCCACTCTCTCCCTCTTGTGTCTCTGTCCACTCTCTCCCTCTTGTGTCTCTGTCCCTCATGTGTCTCTGTCCACTCTCTCCCTCATGTGTCTTTGTCCACTCTCTCCCTCATGTGTCTCTGTCCACTCTCTCCCTCATGTGTCTCTGTCCCTCATGTGTCTGTCCACTCTGTCCCTCATGTGTCTCTGTCCACTCTGTCCCTCATGTGTCTCTGTCCACTCTGTCCCTCATGTGTCTCTGTCCACTCTGTCCCTCATGTGTCTCTGTCCCTCGTGTGTCTCTGTCCACTCTGTCCCTCATGTGTCTCTGTCCACTCTGTCTCTCATGTGTCTCTGTCCACTCTGTCCCTCATGTGTCTCTGTCCACTCTGTCCCTCATGTGTCTCTGTCCCTCATCTATCTCTGTCCCTCATGTATCTCTGTCCACTCTGTGTCTCATGTGTCTCTGTACACTCTGTGTGTCATGTCTCTGTCCACTCTGTGTGTCATGTCTCTCTGTCCACTCTGTGTCATGTCTCTCTGTCCACTCTGTGTCTAATGTCTCTCTGTCCACTCTGTGTCTAATGTCTCTCTGTCCACTCTGTGTCTAATGTCTCTCCGTCTACTCTGTGTCTAATGTCTCTCTGTCCACTCTGTCCCTCATGTGTCTCTGTCCCTCATGTGTCTCTGTCCCTCATGTGTCTCTGTCCCTCATGTGTCTCTGTCCCTCATGTGTCTCTGTCCCTCATGTGTCTCTGTCCCTCATGTGTCTCTGTCCCTCATGTGTCTCTGTCCCTCATGTGTCTCTGTCCCTCATGTGTCTCTGTCCCTCATGTGTCTCTGTCCCTCATCTATCTCTGTCCCTCATCTATCTCTGTCCCTCATCTATCTCTGTCCCTCATGTATCTCTGTCCACTCTGTGTCTCATGTGTCTCTGTCCACTCTGTGTGTCATGTCTCTGTCCACTCTGTGTGTCATGTCTCTCTGTCCACTCTGTGTCTAATGTCTCTCTGTCCACTCTGTGTCTAATGTCTCTCTGTCCACTCTGTGTCTAATGTCTCTCTGTCCACTCTGTGTCTAATGTCTCTCTGTCCACTCTGTGTCTAATGTCTCTCTGTCTACTCTGTGTCTAATGTCTCTCTGTCTACTCTGTGTCTAATGTCTCTCTGTCCACTCTGTGTCTAATGTCTCTCTGTCCACTCTGTGTCTAATGTCTCTCTGTCCACTCTGTGTCTAATGTCTCTCTGTCCACTCTGTGTCTAATGTCTCTACACTCTGTGTAATGTGTCTACACTCTGTGTCTAATGTCTGTATACTGTGTGTAATCTCTGTATACTGTGTGTCTATACAATGTTTTATGTATGTATATACTGTGTGCTTCTCTCCTCACCCCTCCACCACTGAGCCGCATCTCTCCTCAACCCTACACCACTGAGCCCACTCTCTCCTCACCCTCCACCACTCACCGCATCTCTCCTCACCACCCCTCCACAGCCGCTTCTCTCCTCACCCCTCCACCACAGAGCCGCATCTCTCCTCACCGCTCCACCACAGAGCCGCACCTCTCCTCACCCCTCCACCACACAGCCGCCTCGATACTCTGCTACCCACACAGCCGCCTCCATACTCTGCTACCCACTGACCCGCCTGTATACACACAATTCATTTCACCCCGCTCCCGATGCAATTGCATCGGGCCTTTTTACTAGTTACTGAATAAAAACCACTACACAGAGACCACTATTACATTACCACTGACCACACTGACCATATAACATTAATACCACCTCTACACAGAGACCACTATTACATCACCACTGACCACACTGACCATATAACATTAATACCACCTCTACACAGAGACCACTATTACATTACCACTGACCACACTGACCATATAATATTAATACCACCTCTACACAGAGACCACTATTACATTACTACTGACCACACTGACCATATAACATTAATACCACCTCTACACAGAGACCACTATTACATCACCACTGACCATACTGGCCATATAATATTAATACCACCTCTACACAGACATTTATAAGTGATTACAATGCAGGTACCTCCAGTGATTACAGAGGACGTTGGCGGGTCCAGGAAGCGTGTTTGTGGTAGATCCGGTGAGCGGCAGCGGGACCAAGGAGCGGCAGCGGCAGGTCCAGTGAGCGGCAGCTGCAAGGTTCAGTAAAATATTCACGACAGTCTGTCAACTTGTGTCCTCCGAATGGTCCTGACCAGAGGTGTAACTAGGTTTTCTGGCACCCGAGCCAAGGACTTATTTTGGCGCCCCCCCATCACTTCCGCCACCACCAATTTTTATTTGATGAGGCATAGTGTGCCTGCCTGATGTATACATATATATACACATCAGGTATATATATGTATACATCAGGCAGGCACACACACTATGAGGTATATATATGTATACATCAGGCAGGCACACACACTATGAGGTGTATACATGATATATACACCTCATAGTGTGTGTGCCTGCCTGATCTGATGTATACATATATACACCTCATAGTGTGTGTGCCTGCCTGATGTATACATATATATACCTCATAGTGTGTGTGCCTCAGGCATATATATGTATACATTAGGCAGGCACCCTATGAGGTGTGTATATATATGTATACATCACCAGGCAGGCACACACTATGAGGTATAATACCTCATAGTGTGTGCCTGCGCCTGATGTATACATATATATACACACCTCATAACTCTCTCTCCTGACTACCAGCCCGGGACAGGCACAAACCCCCCCCTCCCCGCCCGCTCGCCTGTGTGTGTAGGACTGTAGGTTTCTTTATTGGGCGGACCGGACGGCTCAGTCAGGACTCAGGACTGTAGCCAGATTACACAGGCAATCCACAGTATGCTGGGAGCAGTAGTTCACCACAGCTGGACACCACTAAACTCAATCAGGAAAAAGATCTCAAGACTTTACAGCTATGGGAACAATGACTGAAGAATAATGAAGGCAGAGGCCATAACTAAATTGTATCAGAGTCCTAGGGGTACAGGAGCCTGCCCCTATTTTGGGGCGCATACACACAGTGCACCCCTTTGTGGCCTTAAGGAGCACCCATCCCCCCATGGAGCACCCATCACCCTATTATCTCCATTAATGACCCCCTTCATCCTCTTGCACAGCTCCCCGTGCCCTCTGCCATCCCTCCGGGTCACCAGAGCCTTCTCAGCCTCCCTGCACTCATCTCCTCACAGCTCTGACATCCACATGAGACAAGCAACCTTCTGCGCATGGTTAACCTCTGTCCTTCATGAGACAAGAACGTTATTGGCCGGCGCCCGCCGCACTGCACCATGGTATTTGTAGTCTGAAATCCTCTTTCAGGCTTGAACGTATAAGACGTTCAGACTACAATACCCAGCATACCTGTCGGCGAGGCAGGCGGTGCTGCCCTTGGCACATGGTGACAGGAGGAGGGGTAGTTCTCTGACTGCTGTAGTAAGTGACGATTTCCTGCAATGTTACAAATTCTGCCCTGACCGCTGGCGAGATTCGGGGCTCTATGCGTAAGAATCGGGGCTTGAGCCCCGATTCTTAATGCATAGCGACGTCCCTGCTTTGCACCAAACATACCTTTTGGGATTTTGACCAAAAAGTCCAACCTCAGTATTTTTAAACCATAACTTGTTTTCTCACCTACTTTTGGCAGACTTAATGTAATGTCACAACATAGCTGCGTCTGGATGTTTTTCTTTGAAAATCTTTCTAAGGAAAGGCTTTGGTCTTGCCCAATCCCACAGATCACAGATTTAAAGAACATGCCAGATTGTTGTCACATGTAGTACACAACCAGTACTTGCCAGAAATTCCTGCTGTTCGTCTAATGTTTCTGTGACTCTCTTGGCAGCCTCCTGATCCAGTATTCCTCTCATCTTTTTAACAATTTTTGAGGAATATCTAGTTTTAGGTACTGTCACTGTTATGCTTAATTGTATACACTTTTTGATGACTGTCTTCACAGTGTTCCATGGTATACTTAATGCCTTGGAAAAGAATGTACCCTTCGCCTGACTGATAACTTTCAAAATTAAATTCCTTTGTTGTGTTGTAAGCCATTTATGGATCATTACTGAAAAACAATGGTTTAAACAAAAAAGGTTTAAACAAAAAATAAAAACGTAGTAGAGATCAACATGATATGGACAACAAATTTCAGTAAAATAATAGGGCTGTGGAGTTGGTAAGCCAAAAGACCGACTCCGACACTTCAATTTCTCTGACTGCAACTCCTTCATACATGGCTCATTTTTAAGTGATAAGTTTATGGTTGTGCATGGTAACATCAGGCTTTTAATGATTAGTATGATACAATAATCAAGATATTTAGATACAACATAATAATTCAGAATAATAATATTCAGCACATCCTGCATTGATCTACTGTACCCAATTTTATTATATATTTTAGGAGTTGAAGTAGGTCCATTTTTGACTGACTCCGACTCCACCAAAATGGGCTCTGACTCAGACTCCACAGCCCTGATAAATAAGGTGCTGCTCACCTGGTCAATTTGTGTCAGAAACAACCACTAATAAACACCTATTTTATCAGATAGCTGCCACAGCCCCAGCATCAAAGGTACTGTACATCATTGAAGATAACGTGGGTAACCCTTTCCATTTCTGACATTTATGGATCATGAATTTTGTTGTAGAGTGCAGCTAAGAAAATGGAAGGAAAATCCTACTAGGAACAGCTAATCTTTATATGGGGTTAATCAGAATCACTGTAAATGATGGCAGCTATATACTTACTATTATTTGACATTAGTGTAAGGGCTGATGCAGACATTTGTGCAAATCGGATCTCAAACAGCAATCTACGGACGGCCTGGCTCTCTTGACCCAATCATCACAGCCTCATAGAAATATGTGAAGCTATCATGCACTGGTTTGGGAGACCCGCGGCCAGTCTATTCATTGTGGACCGAGATCCAATTTGCACGAATGTCTACATGAGCCTTTAATATGATTGTCCAATTCTTAACACAACCACATTCTCAAGTATAAGTGGGTGTTCCCACTTATGCAACCAGCAATTATTTTTGTTTTGTTATATATATTTTCCCCTTTCAATTATTTCGGTATGTTTGTTTCCTATTGGATTTGTACAGATTTTGGGTGATATTAAAGTTGGAAAAAGTTCTAAAATGATTCTTCCTGCTATGTTTTTTTTTTTTCACATGACAGAAACCTGAAATTTTAACAGGGTTGTGAAGATGTTTTACATCTAGTGTCAATATATGTCTATGAAAATAATTTTCTGGTCACTTTGCTGAACTGAACTGGACAGGATACTGCTTTTTATCAAGGCAGGCAATTTCTTCTGCATATCTGTTTCTGGGATTCTTCAAAGGAAGTTGGATTTGTATGTTGAGTCCCAGCTGCAATGAGAATATGCCAGATTGAGTCTGAGGTATTTATCACCCTACCAAGATAAAGCTGGAACTGAATGGGGGGTTATAAACACAACTAGGAGGAAATGTTTATGACTGGCCTGGTGCTGTGTGAATACTGTTCTCTGGTGAGGGACTGTCATGTATTTGTCTCCCATTTGGGTACCATGATCTGATCTCAAGATGTTCTCACAGGACAGGCTGTCTCTTTCCTCTAGTAGGGGGTCGTTGAGGAAGGAAAAGGAGGAGAGGATTCTTTTCACAAGATTACTTTATTACTTACCCTAGATTCTTTTTTTTTTTTCTTTTTATCAAAGTAACATCTTCTGTATGTTGGTAACAAGGCTCCTGTGGTTTGTATGTAATCTACATAAAAACTATCCACCAGATCTCCCTGCACATGGTACATTAGCTACTAATCTGATGTTGGATTAGTCCTATAAGAACAGTTTTAGTTGCCTAGTATCTAAAAGACTTAAATTGAACACATTTTACTACCTGTATTTGTATATTTGTATCCACTTGTGAAATCTAAGACTGACTCTTTTGATTCACCAAAAGTAAATGTTTAAATAATTGCTAAAATGGTCAAGAAAATATCAAACTATGATTTTTGTTGTGTTTCTTTTTTTCAATTGATGAGCTGTCTCTCCACTGTACTATTAACAGGGAAAATGGTAACTCCTTAAGTTGTCAATTTATTCATACATTTTGTGTAGAACTAGCAGAGGAAATACACGATACAGATGTTCCATTATTGAGTTATGGAAAATACAAACTTCACAGTTTTTAGTGTGTCTGATACTTGCTTACCTTAATTTTGTGTCCTGTTGCATGTAATTGTAGACTTTATTTTTAATGAGAATATAAAACCAAGTGTATCAGAACTACAGGCTGCACCTCTCCCATTTATATTGCATGAAACGGTATGCTACGTTCAGTCTGACGTACACCATGTTCCAAATTATTATGCAAATGTTCTTTTTCTCTGATTTTCCTAAATGGTCAGTGCAAATGACAGTGTAATAAAAGCCATCACCCGTTAGAGTATACATCGAATTTTATTGAAGAAACCTCTCAATGGTAACAGTATAATCTTCAAAATTAAAAAAAAAAACTCTAAATGCACTGTTCCAAATTATTAGGCACAGTAGAGTTTCTAAACATTTGATATGTTTGAAAAACCTGAAAATGGTCATTTGTTGAATTTGCAGCATTAGGAGGTCTGATTCACTGAAATAAAAAGCTATTTAACTCCAAAACATCCTAACAGGCCAAGTTACATGTTAACATAGGAACCCTTCTTTGATATCACCTTCACAATTCTTGCATCCATTGAACTTGTGAGTTTCTGGAGAGTTTCTGCTTGTATTTCTTTGCATGATGTCAGAATAGCCTCCCAGAGCTGCTGTTTTGATGTAAACTGCCTTCCACCCACCCTCATAGATCTTTTGCTTGATTATACTCCTAAGGTTCTCGATAGGGTTGAGGTCAGGGGAAGATGGTGGCCACACCATGAGTTTATCTCCTTTTATGCCCATAGCAGCCAATAACACAGAGGTATTCTTTGCAGCATGAGATGGTGCATTGTCATGCATGAAGATAATTTTGCTCCTGAAGGCACGTTTTTGCTTTTGGTACCATGGAAGA